>CM029628.1:38515473-39715473 GCA_017311315.1 Dendrocalamus latiflorus
ATGCGGTCAGGAGGGGCACACAGCTAGACGATGCAATGCATTTCCGGATCAGTAGTTGGTGTTGTAATGCATGCTAAAATTCATGTACCAGTTGTAAACCTTGTATGTTACATCCCTTTTCTGTAATGCACTTATTTCGTTGAACGTACTGTTTCCCTTTTAAGTATTGCAATTTATTGGTGGCTACGAATCCACTTTTATTACGAAACTACAGGCTCTAAAGTGCCTACATAGAGTAATTTATTGCGAGATGACAAAAGATGCCAGCTTTGCCCAGTCACGCACTTACAACACGAAACAACACATACATTGCACTTGCAGGATCTATGGAAAGTACTACACCCAACAATTTTACTAAACACAACAGTCCTACCGCCACAGCATCAACACATCAACAACTACATGAAATAAAATACGACACAACCATAACCCTCGTTACCTACACGCCAAACGAGCCTCGTGGCACCCACATGGAGAATTGCTGAGGGGGCCGCCTCGGACGTGGCTGGCCGTCGTGGGAGTGGCATGCACATATGCAGCTCGGGTTCGCGCAGCAACATGTGGGATCGTAAGAGCTTCCTATATTCACGACCTCCTCGTTGCCCCTCTCGCGTTGCATCTGTTCGCGGAGGTCGTTGTTCTCCTCAGTCAGACTCTCCATTCGGTTCTCCAAGTCCCATATTCGATCCCATAATGTACCCACATAACGATCAACATAACGTTCATGAGGAGGGTCGATCCAGCGGGAGAAGTCGCATTTTGCAATCTGCAAAAAAAAGGACGGTAAACTTCGCGGGTCCATAAGCAATATAAGAATGTAATATTATTACTATTTTGTACCCCGTAGCGTGAGCATCGGAAGAAACGTCGCCCGCCATCGTTCGGGGAATCTAAGATCTGGACGACCGCGTACTCATTGTGTCTGCATTTCGGCCACGCTGGTTGAGCACGCCGACTTGATATCAATCGGTACTGTGGACCGAACATATCCCTCCTTTCTAAGGGAATGTCGTCCTTCGGTGACCCAAATCCCACTGGCCCCTCGGCTTCCGACATGGTATGTTTCACCACGAAAGAGATGGTTCTTCTTTGTTCGATTTACAATGTCATGGGACCCCAACCGTGCTACTTATAGCAACACGGAGGGACATTTAATGCTACACTGGCCTCTGAAAAGCCTACATAGAGACATTTAATGCTACACTGGCCTCTGAAAAGCCTACATAGACTGGCCTCTGAAAAGCCTACATAGACTGGCCTCTGAAAAGCCTACATACACTGGGCTCTGAAAAGCCTACATAGACTGGCCTCTGAAAAGCCTACATAGACTGGCCTCTGAAAAGCCTACATAGACTGGCCTCTGAAAAGCCTACATACACTGGCCTCTGAAAAGCCTACATACACTGGCCTCTGAAAAGCCTACATAGACTGGCCTCTGAAAAGCCTACATACAATGGCCTCTGAAAAGCCTACGGAGGGACATTTATTGCTACACTGGCCTCTGAAAAGCCTGAAAAAGCAAAAAGATTCATATGTACTCTTCATGGACTATGCCCACTCACCAGTTCACCTGCCTACATAAAGGCATCCCATGTATTACATACCACAACACAACCTCCTCCTCAAGCCATCACAATACTACTACACAACAATGTCTTCCTGGAGGTCCGACCCTTTTGGAGTGCCGGAGTGGCATGAGCGTCCGAAGTGCCATTGCGGTTTTAGGACGATGTTGTGCGTCTGGACGGATCCACTACCACGAGCCAACTACGGCCGTAGGTACTTCAAATGTCCAGACATGGATGACGACTTCGTGGTAACGACGACAACTAAATCCTTTGTTTCTCGTTATCGTTCTTCAACTTTATCCATGACATCTACCACGACACACATAGGCTTGCAAGTTCATCGAATGGGTGGATCGGGTGCCGCCGGCATGGCCACGGAACCCTCGCGAGGTGGAAAACAAAGGACAATACCTTGTCAAGATGGATCAGGCTCGCGAGGTGGAACGACAAATGCGGCATGAGCAAGAGCGTCGCGTGAGGGTGGACCAAATCCGTCTTAAGGGCAAGGAGGATGAGCTGCAAAGGAGGCGGGAGAAGTTAAGTCTGCGTGAAGCAGCCATCAAGCGTCAGGAGGAAGAGCTTCAAGCTCGTGAGGCAGCTCTCAAGACCAAGACTGACAGGAAGAAAGATGCAGCGGAGCCATCTTCAGGGCGCGACAAAAAGGGCAAACAACCACGCTACACCCAGTAGACAAAATGTAATATTCCCTAAGGCATGTTACGACTAGCGGTGGAGTTCTGAACATTACAAGTACAGAGTTCCACACATGCCACTGGTCACATCACTTATCACTTTATGTATCGACCGTTCTTCGGTCAATCGTGCCTAAAAAAAATTGACCAAATTTTTTTTTGCATCTACAACTTACATTGAACATAAACTTCTATTACAACTTTATCTGATTTTTACGCAGTTTATAACTAAAAAATTGACAAAACATACAAAAATCACGCGGATTGCAAACCCTTAAAACATACCAATGTATATATCAAACGTTCTACAGTCAATTGTACTTACAAAAAATTTCTCAAAATTTTAAATGCACCTACAACATACAATAAACATAAACTTTTATTACAACTATACCATATTTTTTTCCAGTTTAAAACTACAAAATTGATAAAACTCTAAAAATTCACGGGGACTGAGTAAAGTCGCCCATCCACTGGGCGACTGCAATTGAAGTCGCCCAACGGTTGGGCGACTGCAATCAAAGTCGCTCAACCGTACAGCGATTGCAGTAGTCGCCCAACGGTACACAGATTCCCTAAATGTCGCCTCCCGGTTGGGCGAAAAATAGCAGTCGCCCAATGGGGTGGCGACTGGAGATTATTTTTGTAAAAAATTTTGTCGCGGGTATATTTATGTATTTCCGAATAAAAAACAGATTATCCGTACAAAAAATTCCTTTTATTAGCCCTCAAGTCCAGATTAGGAAGGCTAATTAGGTTGGTCGGTTTGTGTTTTTTTTATAACACTTCCGATTACAGGGTGCTACAATATCTCTTTCGTCTTTTTGCATCACTTGTCACTTTATTTTAAAAATTACTTTTTTCAGTTATTACTATTTATTTTTAGACAAAAGTCATAAAACACGGCTAAAAGACATCAGTAAAGCCAACAAGAACGCCGCCTCCCCCCTCCCGCTTCTGCTCCGTTGTGTGTCATATCATTTCGTGACCTCTGAAGCTGAAGCTCCTCCAATTTAGTCCCGTAGGTCGATCGACTGAATCATTGGATGGATCCCCTGTGCTGTGTTCGTCGCGCTTCTTAGCTATTTTCTGTGTGAAACCAACAAAAGATGCGATGAAATATTGTCATCAGCAGGCTCACCACACCATTCAGTGAGAACTGCATGTGGTGCAACAGGCTTCTTCGCTTCCTCTGGTGCCAAGGTACCCACCCATCCCGGGACCTGGACAGCATAAGCGGCACCTCGAGGAATACCCGTTTGTCCAGAAACACTCGGACTAACACTGAGACGACATCCATTTTCCTCCAAAATAGCAGGAAACGTTCAAAACCAGCCTCCTGAAAAGAATGCTGTTGTTGCCGGTCGGGACAAAACAACCTGTATCAAACTGATTTATATCCATCTTGATCGTATTATATACGTCTCGTTCCAATTCTGGACTAATGTCTCATTATTGTGCACACAAGCGAATCGCGCATTTTTGTGGTTCAGGTCGTCAAATCTGAAAAGTATTGTCTGCGGTAATGCCGGTAATCAGTGAGGAATCGGTACCTGTCAGCATCGGTACCCGATGCAGTACCAACTTGGCGGACTAAGATCAAAATTTAGGGGGACTAATAGGACTTATTGACCAGTTTGCTGAATATCGAGTTGCCGATCTTCGATAGACTTATAGATACTAGAGTGAGAGAGGCTCCACGCCAAGAACTAAGATGTCGTTGTGGTTTGTAATCATCACTACAAATATAATTTTCTTCATCATGCAAAGCACTTTTAAACCTGATAAGATCATTCATATGAGTAACGTAAAGCTGTAGGGGATAAAAAAAAATACACATAGCCGACTAGCGGTAGGAGGCTGGTGCCCCACCTGACCCACCGTTGGGTCCGCTACAACTTCCAGTGCCCCCCTGGGAGCAAATGATGGCATGCCATAAATATGCAACTATGCTAGTAAAAAGCTTGTACGAGTTCTAGAAGATGCTTGCCTAATGGGGTGACTGGAAAGTAGACAGCGAAGGACTGGACAAAGAGGCTTGATCCGGAAGTCATCAAGCAAATCATGTCGATTGGGGAGCAGCACCGTACGACATTTGACTGAACTTAAGTATTCTTCTGCATATGAAGCGTCTGGTGGCTTAATCGGTCGCTGCCTCGCTGGTGCTTCGTCACCCGATGTGAGATTGATAGATGTTTTGCTTTTGAAGAAGGGAGACTTCTCTGAACTGTGATGGCATGACGATGACAATTTTTACATTGTACTGCAGCTAGTGTTGACATGCATGAAGCCGTTTTATGATGACAGTGTATCTAATTTTAATGACGTAACTATAGAGCGACTTGGGGGTCTGTTTTAACGCGCACCTAGTCCCTGCGCTACTGGTTCCTCCCGAGGCCCAATGCCCCCGCGTTCTTTTCTCAGTTTTCTGGACAAAACATGCAGCACATTCAGCTCACTTTGTTGTTTTCTGAACCAACTATGTAGCCCTTGTATCCTTCTCAACGGCAATGCGTTCCCAACAAAACCTCGCCGTCTCCTGCATGGCATTGTGTGCCATCAGCATATAAGTAGGTTTTACCCCGGCTCATGAGATTTTTTCATTGCTACATATGCACGCGCATGCTTACGTAAAAAAAATTATCATCTATAAGTTGTAGCTTACCTTTCAAAAAAAAAGTTGTAGCTTTGAGAAATTTTACCACCATATAGGATCGTATGGCGCAATCAGAAAGGTGAATGATTGCTCCGTTTTTTGATACTTAAAAACAAATCTCAAACCAGAATAAAAGCAATATAAATTATTGGATGTAAATTTCGACAGCAAGTCGTTCAACTGTTCGCTCTTGATTCTTTTGCATGCACTCGATGAACACTTCGATCGCTCGCTACAACCGCTCGCCTGACCTCCTTTGTACGTAGTTGAAATCTCCCTCTGCTCGAAAGCTTCAGCTGCTCTAACGAGCACAGCGCCACCAAGGCCACAGGTAAAACGATGCTCGAAAATCACGCCGTGCTTCGATTGAGACAACAAGACAACATTAGCGGTGATTTCTCTTCTTTGAGATTAGATCTGATATTTTACTTCTATATCATGATTGTGGTTACAAAGCGCCCTCACGACACCCCTAAAACTCTAGCACAAAAAGCCTTCCAAAGCCACGACTAAAACCCTTAGCCTCGACCTACTTTTATATGCTAGAGCCCTAAACCACGTTCACCTCAAACACGGACTCAAAACCTTATCTCTTCTGAAACCAAGGGATCCGAAACACTTTTGTACATGGGTTTTAATTAATCCTTAATCTTCTTAGTTATGGACTCTAGAAACACACCTTTCGTAGCTTCATCTCATATCATCCATCTCATGTGCCGAAGCCTTCAGGACCGCACCGCTCGTACCTTCTCCACGAATCACCACCTTTGATCTCCACGTGCTCCAGCGTTAGCCCGACCACCTCATATGACATTCTCAATTGTCTGGACCTCAGATCTCCCCATCCTAGTCCTGATTCTCCTCGTCACCGACCATGACTGTCTTCACGCCACCTTGCACATGCAAAGACTAAAGAACTTTTTTCCTGGCACAAGTTCTTTCCAACTTGACTTACATCAGCACACACGTACAACATACCCTCGTCTATCCATAGATAAAAACCAAACCATCCACGAACACCAACTAAGTTGTCCACGACCACAATTTTCACGCTCTCCAAAACACCAACTTCAAACCACTCATTATGACCAATCGAACCACCGAACATAGCCAGTCAGACCGCTATCCCAACGCTTACTCGAAGTCTATGAGTACCGATCACATACCACAAATCTCTGACAACCGATCGCCACACCTACGACAACCGATCACTGATCACGATCGCGAAAACCACGACTATCAAGTACCGAGTCGTTCCAACTACCAAGTACCAAGTCCTTCGGATTACCGAGCCCTTCCGACTACCGAGTACCATAACCATCTGACCACCGAGTACTTTCATCTTTCCAAGTACCGAATCCTTTGAGTAATGTTCCTCCGAGCACTATTCACCGATCACCGACAACCATGCACCAGCCAGTCATACCGTTGACCTAACACGAGTACTCAAAGTACTTGAAGATAACAAGAATTGGAGCACTCGAATTGACCATGAAATCCACGAGCATTGATCGTGAAGCCTACGGCAATCGATCGCAAAGCCTTCGACTACCGATCATGAGGTCTACGACAACCGATCAAAAAGCCTAAGACAACAACAGCAGACCGCAAAGTCTATGAGCATCGAGTATCGACCAGAAAAATCTACGACTATCAAGTATCGACTGGTAAAGTCTACAACTATCGAGTATCGACCAGTAAAGTCTGCTACTATCAGGTATCGACAAAATACTATAGCTACGACCATGAAAAAGTATTGTACTATGATCATCGACCGGTTACTATAGCAGATGACCTTACGACCTCCGACCGGTTCACTATCGCTTACGACTGGTTAAATGTTGCTTACGACTGGTTCACTATTCGAGGTCGAAATGTATGATTATCTACCGTGGTCGTTCTGCTATGGTCGAAGCTGGATATGGTCGAAATCGAACATGGTAGAAGTCTACCTTGATCAAAACTGGACGTGGTCAAAGTTGGACATGGTCGAAGTCGAAGTTTGCCGTGGTCGAAGTTGGACGTGGTCAAAATCTAACATTACTGTAGTCTGTCGTGGTCGAAACCCGACATGGTCGAAGTCTGCCGTCATCGAAATCGAACATGGTCGTTCTTCCGTAGTTGTGGTGCTTGTACTGCTGTGGTCGTAGTCTACCAATTCCAATTCTATAAAAGAGCACCGACTAAAACTTTCCCAAACGCAAATTTCAATGCAACCAAAAGCCAATTATTCATCATTAATAAATCCACGATCACCACATAGTCTAACAATCTCCCCCTTTGACGAATATATTGACAACACCTCAAAAACTCTTGAAAGGGAAATTTACGAAAGAAAAAAATTCAATACTGCAGACCACATCAAGAAGAGCTAGCAGATCACATCACAGCAAGAGAAAGTAGCAGCCACAACTGAAAGCCGAAAACTCAGAAAACTCCCCCTTAGGCCACATAGACAACTCCTAAAACTCCCAAAAACTCCACCTCAATATAAGAGAACAATTTTAACAAATTCCTCCAATTTTTCTCTAATTTCTCCCATTTTTCTCCTATTTCTCCCCCTTTGGCCATGTAATCATCAAGAACTCTAGATAAAAGAGAATTTCTAAAAAAAAGAGCATTGAGAGTAATTATCTAGAAGTTTTGTAGATTATCCAAACCACTTTGCATTGATTTAAGAGTGTGCACAAGCCATCGTTTGGAGTAGAGCTCCCTAGATCATATGAAGTCATATACCATATAGTATACAAAAAAAAATAGTCTTTAACACGATTAAGCAAATTAGATCAATGATAGGCATCTCGCAGTGACCAAATTGATCTATAAGCAGCACAGTGGGATACCAAAATAGTCTAGACGAGCTAGCAGTCTAATATGACAACGTGTTGCTTCACACTTAATTCTTAGATATGTGGCATACTTGTAGCAAACTTTTTCTTAAATGATGGCATGCTTGTAGCATATTTCTTTTCATTCGAGCATGTTTTATGTGTTTTCTTTTGTTTAACCATGGCATGCTTAACACATACGTCTTGTCAATCTTTTTTAATATAACATGCCAAATTGAGTGAACATAAAAAGATTGCAATATGAAACATGTGAGCCTCATAGCCAAGATTTAAAAGAAGACTTACAATCAAAATAATCCTTTTAAATGAACATCACAAAGTGCTATGAATAACCAATCTAGCAATCATGATTTAAAATGTTCTGCCATCTCATATTTTAATTTAAGTTTAGTAAATTCATTACTAGCAATCATGATCAAAGCTATATAACGTATGAGTAAATATGATAAAGAAAGCTCTTTACTCATTTGATTTCAAGGCTTGAACTTGATGAATTGTTTGACAATTAAATAAACAAAGCTCTTGAAATATTTAAACAACAAGCTCCCCTCAGAATAATCCCATCTCACTCAGCAAAAGAGCAACAAGAAAAGAAACAAGCAGTTGAAAGAAAACGAGCAATCTGAAAAAGGAACTCAAAGACCACTTGTAGAATAATATCATATTTTTCACATGGTCTAACCAGAAGATGAAACTGTTGGAAGCCATCAAAAAGAGTGAATAACTAACAAGTATTCCAGTCAAGCAATAATGTAAAAGACTGAAACTTACTCAAGCGCATGTTCTTCATCCCGCATTATCTGATCTTACATCACAAAAAGAAACGATCTCACAGTACTAGGGGGTTTGTGAGATAAGATTTAGGAACCCAGTACTGAGCTACTCGATGAATAGGAGCAACAGTAGGCAATGATAAAGATTTAAGTGAAGCATTAGCATTTCACATATTTCGACTAGACAGTTTATGAGACGCTAGTTCGGCCACGAGGCGCTCTGACCTCCTCAGCAGGGTTGATCTAACTGTCGATCAGTCTAAACAAGCAGTAAATCCTGGTAAAAAAATGATCTGACCCCTTACACAAAGCTGGTCTAACTCACGACTGGTCTAATCGAGGAGAGAACACTAGTCAAAAATCTCTCAGAAGCTGGTCCGACCGTGGGAAACAGCTGGTCAAAAATCTCGTTCGGCTACGCTGGTCCGACCACGAGAACCAGCAGGCCAGATCGCCCGATATTAGTCTGACTGTGTCTGCAAGGGTAGTCTAACCCTCGACAAGTCTAAGCGAGTAAAAGACACTGGTCATTGAAATGTTGGTCGTAATGTTGATCCGACCACGCTGTTTTGACCATGGGTAAAAGCTGATCTAACTGGTCCTATTGCAAAAACTCTTAACCTGCAGAAGGATGATTAAAGAAAGCAAAGCAACAACTATGAATGATTTGTTAGAGGGAACAAAGCGACAATAAGCTCTCGAATCTATAGAAGACTGATTAGAAAGAGCAATGCAACGACAAGGAGCTTGCATAGATCCCATTCGAGAATGCGTTCTTAACCAGTCTCTCTTTTCTTTCTTAGCTTTCTGAAAACAAATTTGAGCCAAATGACCATCTCTACCACAATGAGTGCATTGATATTTGACTTGATGAGTGGTCATATCACTCGACTTCGCAGTACCCACGTTGGTAGAGGGGTCCTTTATTATACCAGCAGATTTAAACACAATTTGTTTTGGTTCTAATTTCACTTTAATTTTCCCAGATTCCAGAAGCTTAATAATCTTAAGAGGATTATTCTTAGCATGCTCAACAAAATTTAATCCTAGACCACGATGCTTTACACTTGTTTTTAATTTGTCTAAGATCATATTTAAATTCTTCTTACCAAAAGAAAATCTTTCTAAAGTGTCCTTAAGATACTCATTCTTTTTAGTCAGCGAGAAACAAGATGAGCACATAACATATTCATTTGCAAGATACTTAGAAGCACTAGCCTGAGCCAATTTCTCTTTATTAGCAAAATTATTAAGTTGTCCAGTCAATGCTTCTATTTCAGTGTTAAGCTTAGGACAGTTAGAGTAAGAAAAAGTCTCATGATAAAACATTTGTTGAATAAACTCCTAAGACGAATTAAGCTTAGCTTGTAGCAATTCACCCTTATAGCAACTTTTAGATTGAGCACTTGAAATACTTCTCTGTAAGCATGTAGAAAAACTAGACTTGAGCTTTTCAATTTCATCATTTGCAAGTTTTAACTTTTCATCACAAGAGTTGTGTGCCAATTTTAATTCATCAAGTTCAACAGTTACATCACCAAATTGAACCAAGTTTGATGCATTAATTTTCTAGCAGATTCTAACTCAGAATGTAAAACTTGACAAGACTCACAAGATTCATCATCAGGAATAGAAACTTTAAGTCTATTGATTTAAGAATTTAAGTTCTCAACAATAAGATCATTTTTTTTAGTTTTCTTTTTATACCTTTTGAGCTCTTCTGTCAATCTAAGCACAACACGAAATAAATCTGTATATGAAGGTTTTACCGCATCAGGATCACTATAGAGATTATCATTGTTGAGCTTCTCACTGTTTGCCATAAAACACATCCCTGTAAAGTCCACCTCCTTTCCACCTTGCTCTGATGTTATTAATCACATTGGTCACCCTGTTGGAGAGAAGTACAAGCTGCTCCTCTGGAATCTCCTTTAATTGTTCATCTGAAATTGAGCACAATGTAGACAAAGAACCAATAGAGGAATTAGAAGAATTGTCAGCTTGATTAGTCACTAAATCCAAAGAATTAGACATATTTATCCTGGCCAAAACATCAATCTCATGTGTTTTCATCTTAGAATAAAAATCATTCAAAGTAAGTGTTTTCATGTTAACAGAATTATTCACAGTCGTGACAAACACATTCCAAACAGACATATCCAAAGCATTTAAATTTTGATGAGCATTGTCAGAATTAGAGTATGTGACATCAATAAATTGCAAATCACTAACAATTTTATTAAAGCATCAAAAAATGCATCTATTGATTCTCCAGGTTTGATCTCAAATTTAGAATACTCCCTTTTGAATTAGTGTTGTCGAACACCTTCAACATATTTAGATCCTACACGATAATCAGCTAGAGTAGTCTAAAATTTATTTGCAGTTTTAATATGAGGAATTCTGACAAACTCGTTAACATCAACAGTATTTTTAATGGTAACAACAGTAGGCACTATATATGAATTCTCAATGTTTTGCCAAATAGCATTATCTTGTGCTTGTGGAAAGACCTCCATGCGTGTTTTCCAGCAAAGATAATCTGATCCATCGAAAAATGGTGGCTTACCTGAGAACAAATCCCGATCTGATACCATTGCAACTTGCTTCTGATACCACTTGTAAGATCGTATGGCGCAACCAGAGAGGGGGTGAATGATTGCCTCCGCTTTTTGATACCTGAAAATAAATCTCAAACCAGAAGAAAAGCAATCTAAATTACCGAATGTAGATTTCGATAGCAAGCCGTTCGATTGCTTGCTCTTGACTCTTTTGCATGCGCTCGATGAACACTTAAATCGCACGCTACGACTGCTTGCTTGACCTCCTTTGCACGTAGTCGAAATCTCTCTCTGCTCGAAAGCTTCAGCTGCTTGAACAAGAACACGCCAAACACAACACTATGCTCGTATCACACAAGATCAAGATGTGTTAGCACACCGTCGTCGAGGCCACAAGAAGCCTATGAGTACCGATCACATACCACAAGTATCCGATAACCATTCGCAACACTTATGGCAACCGATCACTGACCATGATCGTGAAAACAGCAACTATCGAGTATCGAGTCATTCCGACTACCGAGTCCCTTCGACTACTGAGTCCTTTCGACTATCGAGTACCATGACCATCTGACCACCGAGTACTTCCATCTTTTTTCAGTACCAAATCCTTCAAGTACTGTTCTTCTGAGCAATGTTCACCGATCACCAACCACTATGCACCAGCCAGTCATACCGCTGGCCTAACACGAGTACTCGAAATACTCGAAGATAACAAGAATTGGAGCACTCAAACCGACCATGAAGTCTACGAGTACCGATCATGAAGCCTACAGCAACCGATCATAAAGGCTTCGACTACCGATCTAAGGTCTACGGCAACCGATCGAAAAGCTTAAGACAACGACAGCAGACTGAAAAGTCTACGAGTATCGAGTATCGACCAAAAAAGTCTATAACTATCGAGTATCGACCAGTAAAGTCTATGACTATCGAGTATCGACCAGTAAACTCTACGACTATCGAGTATCGACCAAGTACTGTAGCTACGACCATCGATCGGTTACTGTAGGAGATGACCTTATGACCTTCGACCGGTTCAGTGTCGCTTACGACCAGTTAAATATTACTTATAATCGGTTCACTATTCGAGGTCAAAATCTACGATTATCTGCCGTGGTCGAAGTCTTCTGTGATCGAAATCGGACGTGATCGAAGTCAGACATGGTTGAAGTCGAAGTCTGCCATGGTTGAAATCAGACGTGGGCAAAATCTGACATGGTTGAAGTCTGCCGTGATCGAAACTGGATGTGGTCGAAGTCTGCCGTGATCGAAATCGGATGTGGTCTTTCTTCCGTAGTTGTGGTGCTCGTACTACCGTGGTCGTAGTCTGCCGATTCCTGTTATGTAAAAGAGCACCGATCGAAACTTTCCTAAACACAAATTTCAATATAACCCAAAAGTCAATTATTCATCATCAATAAATTCACGACCACCACATGGTCTAACACGCCGTGCCTTGGTGAAATTACCGTACTATATTTAAGTAGTCATCACCATAATTTCCAATTTTTACCATCTTTTTTGCAAGTTTTTGCGTGAAGAAAAATTTTAAAAACCATCAGCTTTGCTAGACAGAACTTACCAGCTATAGATTGAAGACATTATCACATAAAAGTTCAACTTTGACCATACAATATTCATTTATGTAAAAGAAATTAGTCAAATCATAAGTTATCATTATAGTTTTAAAAAATTATCACCCTAAATTCAAAATTAGCATTAGTCTTGTGAATTTAAAAAAGTTCAAAAAATCACCATCAGTTGCGATTAAGTTACCATTTGGAGTTTCGACATATTACCAACCTAAAAGGTTCAAAAATTACCTACCATGAATTTTGTGAATTTGAAAACTTCAAAAATTACCTTCTAAGTTAGCATCTACATTTTCAACAAATTATCACACCAAATTTTTGTTTTTATAGAAGCGAATTAGGACGAGCACTAGGCTACATCTCCGTGCTTCAGTTGCACCCTAAGTTACCATATGTATTTTTTAGCAAATTACTGATTTAAGATAAAAAAAAAGTTACCACCAATTTTGTGAATTTAAATACTTCAAAGAATACCATCAAGTGTGCTCTAAATTATCATCTGCAATTTAAACAATTACCGGTATGTGTTCAAAAAATATCATTAATTTACAAAGAGGTATAAAAATACTTTGAGTTGTACCCTTAATTACCATATGAATTTTCAATAAATTACAACCAAAATTAGAACAAATGGAGTGAGAGGGAGAAGGAGATTAACATGGAATTAATGACTTTGCTTTTCCCTTGAAAAGTGATTTTTTTGTTCGAATAGTACGCACGGTTTTCAAGTGTCTTCCACATCTCACACCTCTTTAATTTCCAGATGCTCTATAGGAGAAGACACAGTGAAAAAAGTCACTTTGAGTTGTAGTACTTTTAGGGTCTGATTCTCTTGGTCGTCTCTAATCTTAGTTTATTTATTTATGTCGCTAGAAGCTACGTCCAATGAAAATCTGATCTCACCTCTAATGTAGATTGTTTAGGTTATAAGACATGCATTTTTATTTCTGTCGCTAGTGTAGTTGTATTGATGATTACAATGTGCTGGAGTACAAGCAAAAACCTCCACGTAAAGGGAACAAGTTGCGGATTCTGCTAAACAACCGTAGGCACTGGATACATATACTGTCACTGTCTCACTGATGATTGAAAATGGCTTTCTGTAGAGCAGGAGATGACTACTGGACTTGATAGAGGCTGTATAAAACAGAAAAAAAAATCATTTTTTGGAGCAACAGGTCATCAATGTTGTTTTACATATATACGATGTAAATGCTCTAGGCAGTTTATATCACGTAGAGATGAAACCATTCCCTTTTGTTCATCTCTTCAGTAAACAACTGGGTTAATCCTTTTGGTCGACTGCAAGAGAATAGTTACGTACACCTAGAGCCAGTGTAGTCGTAGAGGAACTGCTACTACCGATGGATCCGGACATCGTTTTCCCACCGTGGCAACGTCAGGAACTTGTTGCCGTTTCAGGACTGGACCATCGACGCCCAGTTTACGAGATCCAAGAAGGCTCTAGTAAACATCAGCCCCGTGGGGAAAGCCAGCAAGCCACAACCTCCGCGCAGAACAATCCCAACCTGACTCCACTAGTGTCCTCCACCCACTGACCTGACCTCACCCGCCTACCTATCCCCGTCAAAACCAGCAGCCGCGCGGGGTTGGATAGCCCACAGGGTGCCCAAGCCAAACCACCCGCGCGCCGTCGGTCGAGCCGAGCCGAGCATTTCATGCATAACCTTAAAGCAAGTCTTATAATACAGCTTTCAACTGGCTGTATAGATACTTACAGCCTACTTATCAGACTACTCATATAATAGTTACAGCCAGCTGAAGGTTGTATGACCTACCCCTTCCTCTCACAAAGTACCAATTGACGGCTTTGCCCAGGAACGCACACACACGCGAACGGTTTCTGGCGACGAACGCCGGAACAGCGACTCAACGCCGGGCTTCTCAGTTTTTTTCTCACGGCAAATAACACACTGCTTACATGAGGTTTTATTTAACACCTGAGCAACTAACTCTGACCCTCGCGCGCACGTCCGCCCGAGCTCCACGCGATCTAGCACGATTTCAGCGTGAGCTGCTTCCTCATGCGTATGATCCGGTCATCCCTCCTCATGCATATGAACCGGTCATCCCCGAGCTGTTCGCGAGCTTCCGCAACTAACACACGCAGACACACGCGCACACGCAGAAACTTGCGTGGTTTATTCCAACAGTGCTTCAGCTGGCTGTTAGCTTACAGCCCACCTCTCTTCTCTCTTTTCCACCTCAGTATACAACCAGCTTACAGCCTCTTATAATACTTGCTCTTACGCGGCAGCGGACGTGCGCGCACGGCCGCACGCCCCTGTCGCCGCTCGTAATGTCTGGCCTCTCCCGCACGACAAAACCCACTTGGATGCGCTGCGCGTGCAGCGCGCTATGTGGCACTGCCAGCGCTGACGTACTGCCAGGACTGCACGACCACTGCCTGTACTGTACCGCAAGCCTGCAGCGCAACGTTCCCCCTATGCGTTTCTGCCGCAGTGCAGAGGTTTCTAGCGAGCACTGCCAGGAACCTTTCTCTCCACTTTGCGGTGACGAGACGAGCGCGCTGGGCGCCAGGCCAGGACAATGGCCAAACCACCGTGCAGCTCACCGCAGTCGATCGCCGCGCGCTGGGCCATGCAATGCGTGGGAAGGACAGCTGCTCCTAACCGACAGCCTCTGGTGCGGACCGGTCGACGCGGCGTTACGTGCCCACCACAGAGCGCTGAATCAGTAGAGATGGCAACGGGTAAATACCCGTCGGGTATAGCCAAACCATACCCGTACCCGATACCCGCACCCGCACCCGCTACAATACCCGTACCCGCACACGGGTATAGAAACTTACCCATACCCGCACCCGCACGGGTATTTATACCCGACGGGTAACCCATACCCGAATTGATAAGGGTATATACGGGGCACAGGTATATACGAGTGCGGGTATTTCCATCGGCTTCGTTTCGAATATATATATACGGGCCACAGGTATATGTACCTGTTGCTATATCTAATATACACCCGGCCGGGTATATTTTACCCGCGGGTATGCGGGTACGGGTAGTATACACCCGCACCCGCATACCCGATGGGTAGAGATTTTTGCCCATTAGCATACCCGCGGGTGAAGATATCTTTCCATACCCGCCTCCTTATCGGGTAAAACCCATCGGGTACTCGGGTTTCGGGTACCCGTTGCCATCTCTATGAATCAGAGACGTGGTGCCGCAGGGAGCTTCACATGCCAGCTTGCTCCGTCCAAACCGCATGCATGCCCTCCATGCCGCGGGGCCGCAGCGGCGGGGCTCTGAGGGGGAAAAAATCGCACCGGCGTCCGAGGACGTCCCGTCAGTGGACGTCGAAACATTTGGCGAGCGGCTGGATCAGCCATGTGGCTACAATAGCATTGTTTTTGGGTTACGACGGCTGATAGCCTCTGCCAGATTGCTTTTTTGTTGGATTAATTGGACTTGGTCTATTTTAATTTAGCAATTAATTAAATGAAATTCCTAGGCCCACATGGAAAATTATTTAGTCCCATATAGAAAGTTGAATGGGAGTTATACCACTTTAAAAGGTGGAACGTGGTAACCCCTTGTGGAATTGGAGAGAGTCAATACACGCGCGCGCGCTCGCTCGCTCGCTCGCCACGCCACGCCACGCCGAGCGGTGCGTACACGCACAGGCGTGTCGGGTGCGGTGCGCAATGACTTGACAGGCTGCGCAAAGGGTGCTGCTGTTAGCTTATTCGTTAGCGAATATGAATACATCATCGTTGAATCACTCATGCTTTTGTATGTCATGTTTTATATGCTGAATTTCTGGATTAAAGTATGCCGAAAATTGACTAGATATTCAACAATCCAAAAACTTGATAGGTCTTTTTCGGTAGTTGGCTTTGCTGCGTCGCTTAAGCCGCACCCTCCGTTTGATGGTTCCAATTTTAAGAGATGGCGTGCACGTGCGATCCTGTGGTTTACTGCCATGGAATGTTTTCATGTTGCACAAGGCAAGCCCGCTGAGCCTCTATCTGCTGAGGACGAACGCAAGTTCAATGTAGCGGATAACTTGTTTCGAGGTGCACTTGTTAACATACTGGCAGATAACATTGTGGATGTGTACATGCATTTGCCTACGGGCAAAGAGATGTGGAATGCACTTGAGGCCAAGTTCGGAGTTTCCGATGCTGGCAGTGAGCTGTATGTCATGGAGCAGTTTTATGAATACAAGATGGTCGATGACCGTTCTGTAGTAGAACAAGCTCATGAGATTCAGGCGTTGGCAAAGCAGCTTGAGAACAATAAGTGCGAGTTACCGGACAAGTTTGTGGCTGGCGGTATTATCGCCAAGTTACCACCTTCTTGGTCGGATTTTGCTACCTCTCTAAAACACAAGAGGCAGGAGTTCAGTGTTACTGATCTCATTGGCACTCTTGGTGTTGAAAAGAAGGCGAGGGCAAAAGATACTCGTGGCAAGAAAGTTGCTTCTGAGGGAGATTCTAGTGCCAATTTGGTGCAGAAGAAGAACCCTCAGGCTTCCCACAATAAGAAGAAAAATAAGCCTTTTGTCAAGCCCAAGGCTACTACTGAGTTTAAGAAGAAAGGCAAAGGAAAGGGCGGCTGCTTTGTGTGCGGTGATTCTGGCCATTGGGCTAAGGATTGTCCAGACCGCAAGAATAAGCAGAAGAAGTCTGCCAGCATGGTTATTAGTGATGCTGGAGGAACATCGGGGTATGGTAATTATTTACGTACAGTTCTTTCTGTTTATCAATCACCTGAGTGGTGGGTTGACACTAGTGCTAATATTCATGTGTGTGCTGATATTTCCTTGTTTTCATCTTATCAGGTCGGTCGAGTTTGCTCCTTGTTGATGGGGAACGGATCGCATGCAGCTGTTCATGGTGTTGGTACGGTCGATCTGAAGTTTACTTCGGGAAAAACCGTGCAGCTGAAGAACGTGCAGTATGTCCCTCCATAAAGAAGAATCTCGTCAGCGGATCTCTACTGTGTAGAGATGGTTTTAGGCTTGCATTTGAGTCCAATAAATGTGTCGTGTCTAAGTATGGAACATTTGTTGGTAAAGGCTATGAGAGCGGAGGCTTGTTCCGTTTTTCTTTGATGGATTCCTATAATAAATTTGTGAACCATGTGTGTAACTATGATGATGAATCTAATGTTTGGCATTCACGACTTTGTCATGTTAATTTTAGGTGTATGACGCGCTTAGCTAATATGAGTTTAATCCCGAAATTCACTTTGGTCAAAGGTTCTAAGTGTCATGCGTGTGTTCAATCGAAACAACCTCGCAAGCCTCACAAGGCAGCCAAAGAGGCGAGGAATTTGGCACCGTTAGAACTCATTCATTCCGATTTGTGCGAGATGAATGGCGTGCTGACTAAAGGTGGAAAGAAATATTTCGTGACGCTTATAGATGATTGCACTAGATTTTGCTATGTGTACTTATTGAAAACAAAAGATGAAGCGTTGAATTACTTTAAGATCTATAAAGCTGAGGAAGAAAACCAACTTGAGAGGAAAATCAAGCGGGTAAGGTCCGATCGTGGGGGAGAGTATGTTTCACATGAGTTTACTTTATTCTGCGAGGAACATGAAATTATTCATGAGAGGACGCCTCCCTATTTTCCCGAATCAAACGGGGTTGCCGAAAGAAAGAACCGCACTCTAGCTGATTTAGTTAACGCTATGTTAGACACTGCGGGACTTTCTAAGGAATGGTGGGGTGAGGCTATATTGACCGCCTGTCATGTCCTGAATAGAGTTCCTACAAAGAACAAAGAAGTAACACCATTCGAGGAATGGGAAAAGAAGAAGTTGACTCTCTCATACTTGCGCACCTGGGGATGTTTGGCCAAAGTTAACGTGCCAATTGTCAAGAAGCGCAAACTTGGACAAAAAACCATAGATTGTGTACTTCTTGGTTATGCTATGCACAACGCGGGTTATAGGTTCTTAATTACAAAAACTGGAGTACCTGACATGCGTGTTGGTACAATCATAGAGTCCAGAGATACTACATTTTTTGAGAATGAATTTCCTATGAAATGTGATGTACCTAGCTCATCTAGTCAAGAACATATAATTTCCCTTGATTCTTTTATACCGATAGAACATGTTGAGGAAACGCCTATGGAAAATCCTGAGGAGGATAACGATGAAGTTACTCGAAAGAGTAAGAGACAGAGGATTGCAAAGTCTTTTGGTGATGATTTCATTGTATACCTCGTGGATGACACTCCAAGAACCATTGAAGAGGCATATTCTTCTCCTGACGCTGACTATTGGAAGAAAGCAGTACGGAGTGAGATGGACTCTATTATGTCTAATGGAACTTGGGAAGTCGTTGACCGTCCTTATGGGGTAAAACCTGTAGGATGTAAATGGGTTTTCAAGAAAAGCTTAGGCCTGATGGTACAATTGAAAAGTACAAGGCAAGATTTGTGTCCAAGGGTTATACCCAGAAAGAAGGCGAGGACTTCTTTGATACTTATTCACCTGTTGCCCGATTGACCACAATTCGAGTACTACTTGCCCTGGCTGCCTCTCATGGTCTGCTCGTTCATCAAATGGACGTTAAGACAGCTTTCCTAAATGGAGAGTTGGAGGAGGAGATTTATATGGATCAGCTAGACGGATTTGTGGTAGAAGGTCAAGAAGGAAATATGTGCAAGTTGTTAAAGTCTTTGTATGGCCTAAAGCAAGCACCTAAGCAATGGCATGAGAAGTTCGACAGAACTTTGACATCTGCTGACTTTGTTGTGAATGAAGCCGACAAATGTGTGTACTATCGCTATGGTGGGGGAGAAGGAGTGATCTTGTGCTTGTATGTTGATGACATACTGATTTTTGGGACCAACCTCAATGTGGTTGAGGAGGTCAAGGACTTTCTGTCCAAGAGTTTTGAGATGAAAGATTTGGGAGTGGCTGATGTGATTCTTAACATTAAGCTACTGAGAGGAGGTGATGGTGGGGTTACACTTGTGCAATCTCACTATGTAGAGAAGGTCTTGAGTCGCTTTGGTTATAGTGGCTGCAAGCCTGCTCCTACTCCTTATGATCCTAGTGTGTTACTGAGGAAAAACCGAAGAATAACAAGGGATCAATTGAGATACTCTCAGATCATTGGCTCATTGATGTATTTAGCTAGTGCTACGAGACCTGACATCTCGTTTGCTGTGAGCAAGCTAAGCCGATTTGTTTCAAATTCGGGAGATGATCATTGGCGTGCTCTTGAGAGAGTGATGCGCTATCTAAAAGCAACCGTGAGCTATGGAATTCACTATGCTGGGTACCCAAAGGTACTGGAGGGCTACAGTGATTCAAACTGGATCTCTGATGCTGATGAGATAAAAGCCACGAGTGGATATGTGTTCACACTTGGAGGTGGTGTTGTTTCCTGGAAGTCTTGCAAGCAGACCATCTTAACGAGGTCAACCATGGAAGCAGAACTCACAGCGTTAGATACCGCAACTGTTGAGGCTGAGTGGCTTCGTGAACTCCTTATGGATTTGCCGGTGGTTGAAAAAACCGATACCGGCTATTCTGATGAACTGTGATAATCAAACTGTAATTATCAAGGTGAGCAGTTCTAAGGACAACATGAAGTCATCTAGGCATGTCAAGAGGCGGTTGAAGTCTGTCAGAAAGCTGAAAAACTCCGGAGTGATAGCACTGGACTATGTCCAGACAGCTAATAATCTGGCCGACCAATTTACAAAGGGTTTATCACGTAATGTGATAGATAGTGCATCGAGTGAGATGGGCCTGAGACCCACATGAGTCATACCACAGTGGTAACCTGTTCTACGTGATCGGAGATCCCGTGAAGTAGGATGGTGAAACAAGCTGTTGGTTGACTGGGAGGAGAGACCTTTACAGAGCTCATTTCTTCAATGATGCGCTTCTCTCCTATTCTGTATGGCAGGTTGGTTTTTACCTCAATGTGATCCGAGTGGCTTATTTAAAGCAAAGATGTTGGCCTACAGGACATCTTAGAAGGAACACACCTATATGAGTTCGACTGCTGGTCACAGTCTATGAGATTTGGGTGATCTCTAGATACTCATGAATAGGCATGGAGTATGACTTATACGCTTTAACCAGAGGGGATGCTTTAGGCAGCCTAGTACTAGTAAAGGAATTGGGTAAAGCTTGTTCACACAAAACTGTCAATTCAAGGCATAGTCCATTGTTCAGTTGTGGATGAGTGTAACTCCTTTCCTAGGTGGATGTTCAACTTAAAAGTCTCCATCGAAACACTGGTATATCAAACAACAGCAGAACTGAGAGCATTTCTCGTGTGCTTTGAAATTTGGTGGGGATTGTTGGATTAATTGGGCTTGGTCCATTTTAATTTAGCAATTAATCAAATGAAATTCCTACGCCCACATGGAAAATTATTTAGTCCCATATGGAGAGTTGAATAAGAGTTATACCACTTTAAAAGGTGGAACGTGGTAATCCCCTTGTGGAATTGGAGAGAGCCAATACACGCGCGCGCGCTCGCTCGCTCTCCTCGCCACGCTGAGCCGAGCCGTGCCGTGCGGTGCGTGTGCGTGTGCGTGCGTACGCGCGCAGGCGTGTCGGGTGCAGGCGCGTTTTTCTTTATCTATTCGAAAATCGAAACGCACTGACTCCTGGCAGTAACGGTGCAGTTACTAGTGTATTATGGCTGCGGTTACTTTCGAGTAATGGATGCAATTACTAGTGACTAATGGCTGCAGTTACTCTGGCCTCTTCATTTTTTCTGTTACAAAAGAACTCTCCACTCCATACGAGGGATTAGAGAGAAGAGTATTCTCATTCTGTGTTGTTGCTGTTCTCTGCAATCTCCGGTCCAGTACCTTGCGCGCAAAGGGTTCTGGACGAGTAGGCCTCCGAAACTCCGTCCGTTTGCGTACCTGCACGGGTAGACGGGCGATCAAGTTTTTGGGGAGCGCATTGGCGCGACTGCTCAATCTGTGACGCACATCATCTACTTCCTGGTGGTGAACTGTACGCGAAACTGCACGGCGAACATCTTCCTGCATCACGCCTCGTCCTGCATCAAGCCTCGATCGACTACATCGAATAGGCCATCATGTCGACTGATGGTAACGGCGCCTCCGGTGTCACCGACACTGGCCCCGCCCGAGGGTATAACCTGAAACCTTCTCTGGTGTATTTGTTTCTGTGCGCTATGAATATGTTAATAGGTGCTGCTGTTAGCTTATTCGTTAGCGAATATGAATACATCATCGTTGAATCACTCATGCTTTTGTATGTCATGTTTTATATGCTGAATTTCTGGATTAAAATAAGCCGAAAATTGACTAGATATTCAACATTTTTTGTTCTGTTTTTGAGACACCGAGGTAGACAAGGTATATATCGGTGGACTTAAAAGGTTATTTTTTGAAGAAATAACTTTAAGAAGTCGTTTGAAAAAGTCATCCTACTTATTTCAACTTCCTGTAGGACTGAAAGGCAACAAAGAGGATGAATCGTGCCATCCAAAAAATTTCGCCTCAAGTATTCTTATCATTCACTCAAATAACTACATAGTTACTGATATTAGTATCAACAACCAAAAATCCAAATTAAATAGCTCAAGAAATCAAACTCTGGATAAATTTGAATTCCTGGCAATCTGACCGGCTACTTGGGGCCAATCAGACCGCTGGCTGCAAGTCGGTCTGACCACTGGGAGCAGCTGGACCGAGAGCAAGAGAGGTCTGACTAGCCTCTCTTTTTTCCAGAATAGCATGAGATGATCAATTTTTGATACAACTCCTAAAATACAAGTCCAAATAAAATAAAATTTTACACACATCTTATTTAAGGTCTCAGGAACCTATTTCAACCAAGGATCTCAAAAATACATGTCAAAACTTAGACCTTTTTCAATATTGCACAAGATTGTACCAAAACCAAGCAAAAATTGAAAAAAGTGAATATAAGTTTCTTGTCGGTAGAAGATTGGCAGAATGGCTCTAAATGTATTTCATATATCACACTAAGTAAGAACACCAAAGAAATTAAGACAAAAACACTCGGATCAAGAAATCACTCATGGGGTCAAATACAAGCAAAATAGGGTTTCTTCAATAACTTACTAAGTGCATAGATGGATAATGATTGATTTTTATGGGTCATCTCCATCGCTTATACGTCCTTAGTATAGCAAAATCAAGAAATGAATAGAAAAAAATCAAAACCAACCAAATCAAAAGCAAATCAATTAACACAAGATGAATCCATGCGAGATGAATAAAAATTTATGTATTGATACTTGAGTATGAAGATTTTACAGTTAGTCCACTTGAAGGATAAGAGAGCATACCACATCACTTAACTTCTCTCAAACTCTAGCCTTAGGACACTTGGTCTCAATACAGGAGACTGGTGGATGGTTAATTAGCAAGTCTTTATCCCAACCCATTAAATAAATAGGCTAGCCAATGCTATCTAAAGCCAACGCTATCTAACCCTTAGTGTATACTATCCACTTACCATATATGGAGAAGCTGATAATCCCACACACATAGGTTTGAACTCACACATTGCACTTGTACACGTTTTTCAAAATGCATAAGCTCCAATCCGCTAAGTCCTTAGTCTTGATCCAACTTGATCTTCTTAGCTCTTTTTTACCTAAACTGCTATTCCAAGTGCTGCTTAAGTGTCGCGGTTTTGATCGAAGATACGTTCCGATATTTTTGTCAAACTACCAAAATATTCTTTCTTGACTCAGTCTCTATCTTCCATTACAAACAATCATCATGCTTGCTATATGTAAGTGCACCACTGGTTTGTCTTTTGTCAGTAAGTCTCTTTGTCTTTCTCATGACATACTTGAGCTCAGTCATCTCATCAATCTGGGCCTTATCTCCTCCATGAGCATAACCCCAATCCTCGTTATTGACCGTCATTGATTCCAAACGACCTTGCACATTCAAAGATAAAGAAATTATTTTCGAGCACAAATCCTTCACAACTTAACCCATGTTAACTGTAACATATCTCATGCAACATATAAATAGTGACCTAGGTTGATAAAAATCAACGCGAGATTCAAAAACCCCAAAATACAGAAACTAGCCAAACTGGACAATCCAGCTGGTCTGACTGGACCACATACTGGTAGGAACGTTGACTAGGGCCGATCTGATCAGTGTTGGCATCCAGTCAGACAGCTGGGATGATCCAATCTGATCAACTTGACTGCTGGCCATCCGAAAAATCTGACAATTTGCAAAATCAAATTTTCAACCTTTCCAAATTGCAATAGTTTATCACAATATAATTCTGAATCTTCTCACATGGTCTTTCACTTTTGGAGAAGCTAAAGTCAAAAACACTCTTAGGCCTAGTTTTTTTCAACTTATGGCTTATAGTGATCCGGTCTGATCAACATGATTGCTGGCCATCCGAAAAATCCGACAATTTGCAAAATCAAATTTCCAACCTTTCCAAAATGCAATGTTTCATCACAACATAATTCTGAATCTTCTCATATGGTCATTCACTTTTGGAGAAGGCGAAGTCAAAAACACCCTTAGGCCTAATTCTTTTCAACTTATGGTTTAGATAGTTTCCCTCGAACAAAGAAACGGCACAGTTTTTTTCACCGTTGTTTCGAAACGGCTTATCGGCATTCAGTTCTTTCATATAAACGCTAGTGATAGGACAAAAATCATAAAAAAATAAATCAGCACTATCAGTCTAAAAGAACAAACATAAAACTCATTTCCCCCAGTTTTCGTCGTTTCGTGCGGGTTTAAAACTGTGTAGCGCTCGATCATCCACAAGTGGGCTAAGCAGATGGACGAGTGAGCGTTACGACTTTGTTGCGATACGTTGGATCGGGTCGTACGATAGTTTCCTGTGTGCAGCTACAGCGGCATGGGATGAGGGCCCTACATGACCTTATCCAGCTACGACGTCGGGACAACGACACCGTGCCGTGCCATGCCATGCCATTACCGTTTATCCATGTAGAGCCCTGCGATAATCGATAATCAATTATTGAACCTCTGTCGCGGAGACTCGCAACCTCATGAACCTTAATGAGTCCGGTGCTGCATCAACTTTTGTTTTGGGACCCTACCAGGAGTTTGTGTAGAAGCTATATTTTGCAGAATTTCGGGATACTTAATATGAAATCTGTCATTGTCTGCTCACTGTTCAGTAGGGTCGTTTTGCCGTTTGTACCGAGAGCATTGTGAATTATCTCCGTCACATCTGATGGTGCCACACTGGTGCTGATCTAAGGTGTAGAGGAAATTTATTATTCTAGCATCTGCAAAAAGGGGGTTACCATGCATTTTATGCTCCTGTTTCATGATATCAGGATAACAAAGACAAAACATTTCTTCTCTTCTCTGCGAATTTGCACGAAAACAATACTACATTCACTGCAATAAGGTGAAACTACAGAAGAAACAAAATATACGCCTTCTCCAGGTGCCCTCAAAATTGGCACACCATGAATGAACAAACAACCACACCGTCTCCCGTGTCATCTCCTACCGCCCCAACTTGACAATTTCCTTTCTAATGCATGGCGGAAAAAAAAAGAAAGTAAAAGGAGAAGCAACTAGTACTACTACTCATTTCTAGGGTGCGTTTTTTTTATTACAGCTGATGGCTTATAGTTATGATTGATAATTTTTAACTCTAACACTAGTGTTTATATGAACGAACTGAATATCAATAAGTTGATAAACCGTTTAAAAAATACTATCTCAATAAAACCGTTTAAAAATAACGGCAAAAAAACTGTCTTATTTATTTATTCTTTATTTATTTTTTAAAATTTAGTTACTTAAAAAAACTAACCGTAGCTATAATATAAAATAAAACGCTATAGTATAAGATACACTATAAATTCGAGCTTAAAAGCCGAGATGATCAACATCGTAAGGCATAAGCTTAAAAAAAAGGCCCTGACCTATGCTAGTACGCTAGTACCAACCGCCCGAGTCTGCTCTCCGGTCAGTCCTCAAAGCCGGTCTTCTTCCAGACCGCGTCCCGGACCCGGCTGAGGTCGCGCCCCTTGAGCGTCCTGCCGATCCCCTCGTGCACCGACAGCGACGCGGCCCGGCTGCGCCACGCCAGCTCATGCGGCGGTATCACCGCCCCGCCGCCGCCGCCGGCCATCTTGCCGTAGTCGTCGTCGTCGTCTCCGTCGAGCTCCCACTCGCCAGCATGGTGATCCCTGTACTCAGCCCCAAGGATCTTCTGCCAGTCCGGTATGTTCACCGGCAGCGACCCGGGCGCGGCGCCGGCGGCCCGATCCAGCGGCTTCTTCCGGCCGGCGCGGGCGGACGACGGGATGGGACGGGCCCCGGCAAGTTCAACGGGGCTGGAGTCCAGGCCGGCCGGGCTGAACGAGGCCCACACGTCCGACTCATCGAACTCTTCCGCCGCTGCACCGCCGGGGCACCTCGCCGCAGCGCCCCGGGACGGCGCGAACATCCGGTACGGGTGCTTCGCGGCCGCCGACCTCGCACTCCCGGCCATGTCGGTCTCGTTTATGACTTGCTTTACCGTGAGTCCTTGACGCCTCGCAAGTCGCAACCACCGATCTTTGCAGAAGAGAGGAGTGCGAGAAACGTTGTGTGGAGATTAAAATGGTTTTGGATTTGTGTGGTTTTGGCGTCCATGCCGTATTTTATAGTTGACGAGGAAGGAAAGACTACCTACTGGAATGAGATCCTTTGAAGTTGCATACCGCAACTTCAGAGTGTAGTTGTGAATCTGAGCCGTCCGATCCGAAAAGAGTGCTACTGTAGTGAAAACCGATCTGGGCCATTATTTTCCGATCGGACGCCTCAGATTCGCGACTGCACTACCTACTCTAGTGGGCGGGTTCGCAGAGCGAGGGAGAGAGAGCTGGGCTGTTTTTTGGAATGACGGTTCTACCCTTGGGTGGTTTGCGTTGCCACGGATCCACATTACAGCTGTGCACGGTGCTGCACACAGTGGTTGTGTAGCTTGTGTGGCCATGAGACACGCACACGCTGGCCAAGTGTTCTGGTTTAGATATTAGATAAGTTTTTCGGATTGTGGTTAATGGTTTAAATTTTAGCTGTTTATAAGAGATAGTATATAAAGAAAAATATTTGTATGTGATTTTGGCCGGTAAACTGAACTCGGTATATTTTTTTACTACAATGTTACTATTAACCTCGTCTTAAAAACATACAATTTAAAAGCTAACTACGGTAGCATAAGCCATAAGCTACAAGCCATAAACGAAAAAGAACTCAGCCACCCCATGAATTAGCGATGAGAAGAGCTAAATAAGCTATATAGTAAAATTACATTATAAAATAATTAAATTATAAAAATATAGATAAAATTTTATACATTATATCATAGAGGAAGCTCTCCTTCTGCCAGCACCGTCCCTCCGCCTCTGTATTGTTCTATAGATAGCTGTCTTTTGCCTTTTTCTTGATCACCCTTGGTGTGCTTGCGTCGCCATAAACAGGACTCACTGGTTACGTGTCCACAGGACAAATCGTACCAGCTACACAGGATGGAAGGACTGTGAGAAGTGGTAAAGTTACAGGAGTAAAAATTGGCCCAAGGGCATCAATCAAGGGTGTTTCCGGAATTTCCTTGGAAGGAACAAAAATAATATTCCAGGGCCTCCACGTTGTCGCTGCACACACGATGGCGACATGGCTGTTGTGAAAGATTGAGACAAGTGTATGCAAAAGAACTGTTGATTCTCATTTATCTCTGTACATTGTGTTACATATATATAGATGATGAAGGGGTGGAATAGAAGGTGTCTGTTCATCGGGAAGACATCTGTACATGAAGAAGCATCTGTACATTGGGCACCTGCAGCTTTTTGTTTGTAACACTCCCCCTTGACCAATGTATCTTTATATGATCATTTTGATTCATCATCTTGGAAAAACTCCTCCAAAAACTCTATAGGGAAAAATATGAGGAGAACCTATAAAGTAGATATACCATGAAAAACTCCTTTAAAACCCAATGGGAAAATTTAAGGAGAAAATTTGATATGACATATATATGATTATATCTCCTTAAAAACCCCTGTGGGGAAAATAGAGATATAATATATTTATGATTACGTTGTCATATTGCCTCATTAAAAACCTTAATGAGAAACCTTAGAGGAAAAACTCATAAAGGGAAAAGAGTACAATATTTATATTGAACGGGTTAAATCTTAGGAGATTTCTCCCCCTGATATCTGCAAATCACGTAGTCTTCGCATACCAATTCCATGAACACATTTTTGGAATGTGGAAGTTGGTAATGACTTGGTGAATAAGTCTGCGAGATTATCACAAGACTTAGTTTGCAGAATATTTATTTCCCCACTCTCTTGCAATTCATGTGGGTAAAATAATTTAGGTGCAATATGTTTTGTGATATTGCTCTTTATGTAACCCGTTTGCATTTGGACAACGCAAGCAGCATTATCTTCGTAGATAATGGTAGATGATGCGATAGCACCTATACCACATGATTGTTGTATGTGGTTAATCATTCTGCGAAGCCATACACATTCACGTGATGCTTCATATAATGCAATTATTTCAGAATGATTAGTGGATGTAGCCACTAGAGTCTGTTCCGAAGACTTCCAAGAAATGACTGTTCCACCGTGGGAAAATACAAAGTCTGTTTGAGATCTGGCATTATGGGGATCTGATAAATAGCCAGCATCAGTATATCCTATTAAATCCACATTTCTATTCTTCTGGAAGAGTAGACCGAGATCTTTAGTGCCTTGAAGATATATAAGAATATTCTTCACTCCTACCCAATGTCTTTTGGTTGGAGCAGCACTATATCTAGCAAGTAGATTTACTGCAAATACGATATCCGGCCGGGTGCAATTTGCAAGGTACATAAGCGCTCCGATGGCACTGAGATATGGAACCTCGGGTCCAATAGCTCTTCATTGTCATCTCGGTGTCTAAATGGATCTTTGTCCCTGTCTAGAGATCGAACAACCATGGGGGTTTTCGATGGATATGCTTTGTCCATATTGAATTTCTCCAATATTTTCTGGACATAGGCTGATTGATGCACTATGATGCATGTATGAAGGTGCTCAAGTTGTATACCTAAGCAAAATTTGATTTTACCCAAATCCTTCATTTCAAATTCCGTCATAAGATGATTACGTGCTTCATCTATATCTTGTGTGTTACCAATGATATTAAGATCATCAACATACACAGATATAATGCAAAATCCTGTTGAGGATCTTATGATGAACACGCATGGGCAATCATCATTGTTGGAGTACCCCTTTTTGGTTAGGAATCCACTTAGTCGGTTGTACCAAATTCTTCCCGACTGTTTCAAGCATATAAAGACTTGTTTAATTTTACACAATACATATTGTGATTTGCGTTTGGATTCGGAATTGAAATTCCATCAGGAACTTTCATGTATATGTCCGAATCAAGTGACCCAAAAAGATATGCGGTCACTACATCCATCAACTGAAAAGATAGATGATTTTGTACTGCCAATGAGATTAAGTATCGGAATGTTATTCCACTCATTACTGGAGAATAAGTTTCATTGAAATCAATGCCGGGTCTCTGCGTGAACCCTTGTGCTACAAGCCTTGCTTTGTATCTCACCACCTCATTGTTTTCATTCCGTTTGCGGACGAAAACCCATTTGAAACCTGCAGGGAATACTTTGGGAGGTGTATGTATCACATTGGTGAATACATTTCTTTTCTTGAGTGAGGCTAACTTCTCTTGAATTGCATCCTTCCATTGAGTCCAGTCCGAGCGCTGTTTGCACTCTGCCATAGTCTTGGGATCTGGATCATTTTGAAGGTTGTTTGCAATTGTTGTGGAGAAATAAATGTCGACAATTGTAGTCTTACGATCGTATGATTCTCCAGAATCAGTATAGTTTGTGGAAATTTCTTGGACCCCTGATGACTCAATGTTATTTTCCAAAATATTTGAGTCGGGGTATTCCGATGTCCCAGGATCAGATATTGAGTGCACTGTTGATCTGGGTTTAAGGATCCTTTGGTGTCTATCAATTTGAGGTTGATCTGCATTTACATTCTTTTGTTTCCTTTGTCGCTTGTTAGAAGCTGTATCCGCCATTTGTACCGTACTTCTCCCCCTCTTATTTTGAACTGGGAGTTGAGTGGTATTTTGCGGTACCTCCACTCTTTTAGGAACATATTTGGCAGAATTATAGGATTTTGTGACACCCTTATAATCAGTAAATGCATCTGGCAGGTTATTTGCAATGTTTTGCAAATGAATGAGTTTCTGAACTTGAAGTTCAGTCTCTCTGGTACGTGGGTCTGAGGTAGGAATGCCTTGTACATTCCAATTAATTTCCTGGCATTCTGTTTGGTACTTATTGTCTCCCCCTAATGCCGGAAAATGTTCCTCATTGAATATGCAATCAGCGTACCGGGCCGTAAACAGGACCCCTGTTAGGGGCTCGAGGTATTTTATGATTGACGAAAATTTATACCCAACATAGATCCCAAGTTTCCTGTGCGGTCCCATTGAGGTACGCTACGGTGGTGAGATCGGTACGTATGTAGCGCAACCGAACTTTCGCAGATGGGAAATATCTGATGGATTTCCACGTACTAATTGTAGCGGGGAAGTGCTATGATATACAGTTGGACGCAATTGGATTAAGTCAGCAGCGTATAAAACTGCATGACCCCAACATGATGTTGGTAAGTTGCAATTCTATAGTAATGGTCTTGCAATAAGCTTGATTCTCTTGATAAGAGATTCTGCTAAACCATTTTGTGTATGGATATATGGAACAGAGTGTTGAACTTGTATCCCAAGAGCCATACAATCGTCATTGAAGGCATGGTATGAAAATTCAGCAGCATTATCCATTCGAATTGATTGAATTCGATATTCAAGGTAATGTGCTCGTAATTGGATAATTTGACCAATTAACTTAGCAAATGCATGGTTTCGTGTGGATAAAAGACACACGTGTGACCATCTAGTAGATGCGTCAATTAGAACCATGAAGTACCTGAACGGTCCACACAATGGTTGTATAGGACCACATATATCTCCTTGAATGCGTTCAAGGAATTTAAGTGGTGCAGCTCTGATTTTAAGATAAGCGGGTCTTAAAATCAATTTTTCGGTGGCACATGAAGTGCACACAAAATCTGAGGATTCCGAAAATTTTGTTTTGAGGTATGTATGACCAATTGAATTGCTAATAATTTTCCCCATCATTCCAATGCCTAGATGGCCAAGGCGATCATGCCATGTTTGGAATGTGTTAGTGTTTTGGAAAATTACTGTGTACGCAATATGTTGAACGGGTTTGATGTATGTATAGTACAATCCGGAGTTTAAAGATGGAATTATTTCTAGTACTTGTTTGCCATATCCGTTGTGTTTGGTTAAGAGGAGATATTCCTCTTTGTTGTCATTTCGGGTTTCAACATGGAAACCATTCTGACGGATATCTCTATAACGAAGTAGGGTACATGTTGAATCGGGATATAAGAGTGCATCCTCGATTTCCAATTGTGTACCCATAGGGAGAGTAATAGAGGCGCGACCAGAGCCTACTATTATTGCATCGCGTCTAGCGATGGTTAAAATATTTCCTTTCCTCCTAGTAAGAGTTGGGAAATATTTTGTGTCCCTAAGTATAGAGTTTGTGGTACCACTATCCACAAGGCAAAATTCCTCCTCAATTGGATTGACTCCAAAAATCTATATACACAAAAGAAGAATTTAATGAAATTCTTGTAGGAGTATATATAGAATACATACAAACTTTATTGACAATATCGAATGTGTTCGATATATAATTGTAGCATACAAGCCTACAATATAAATGACAACATTATTTATATTACAACACTATAGTACTTATTATCTATGGAACAAGGAGTCTAATTGAGATCTCCAAACATGTTTTGAGAATGAAATTCTTCAAGTGTGACCTTGGTGTATATGAGATCATCCTTCTTTGGAGAAGCACAAGTGTCTTTGAGTTCTTGAAGGAACTTTTGAGAGCATCCGGCTTCATCATTGTTGGATGTGAGATTGAAGTGCGCTTCAAATCTCTTCTCGTGAGCATTCTTGCCTTGAGCCAACGACTGGAGGTAGAGGTTCACAAGATGCTTCGGGGTGCGGCATTTCTTGGTAGGATGGTTATAGCAACCACATTTTTGACAAATTTCAGTTTTGTCAACTCTCTTACCAGAATTGTCTTTACCTTTCCTGAATCCACTTGGTTTTTGCGTATTGTTGCGTTTGTGTTTACCTTTAAAGTTCTTGGAGTGGTCTTTTGAACCACGGAACTTAGTGTTATTTTGATTAGCATGAACTTCAGGAAGTGGAGCAGCCGCAATGGGACGTTGCTGATTATTCTTGAAAAGAAGTTCAGCATGCTTTTCTTCCTGAAGCATGATATGCATAAGATCAAAATAAGTTTGGTAATTCGCAGCACGCCATTGCTGCTGTAGAACCCTATCAAATGGGAGCATAGTTGAGAGAGTTTTCTCTATTTTGTCCGCATCTGTTGGTTCCTCGTCACAAAAACGCAATTTGGAGCAAATTGTATGAAGGTCATGGTTAAAGTCTCCAACAGATTTGAAATCTTGGAGTCTAAGATGTGCCCATTCATGATTAGCCTCAGGTAAGATAACAGCTTTCTGCTGTTCATATCTATTTTTGAGGGCTAACCATAATGTGAGTGGATTCTCCTCATACAAATATTCCGCCTTTAAATCTGGATGTATGTGATTCCGTATTATGCTTAAAACGGAATATATCACAATATCCGGTGGAATTTGATCATTTGGAGGATCAAATATTACCCTTTGCAACCCACGTGTGGTGAGGTTGATTTTGAGGTCCATAGCCCATGTAGGGTAATTGGTACCATCGAGAGCGAGGGGCTCAAAATCTTTGGTAGCCATAAAAAAACCTACATGAAAAGTACACCATAAATGATTAATTTACATGAGGTAAATTAATGTGTATGGTAATGTTGTAATAACATGCAAAATATGTGAAAAACAATATGAGTATTGTAATCCAAAAGAATGTATACGTAAATTAAATATAACATGAGGTTATATTTATAATACCGTATAATCACAACATTGGTGGTGAACACCAATTTATTGTATGGCATAGCGTACATATACATGTAGCAAAGTGCCATAAATTGTGATTTTATGCTATCTATTGTAGGTATAATATTGTGCAAAAATTCCAATTTATTAAGTACAATGGTACTCACTAAATGAGAATTTTAAATTTTAAATTTGCGAAAGATAGCAAATTTAAATATGGTCGCAATTCCTATTGTAAATAAATTGCAATAAAGTAATCCTAAATATGTAAAAGTTATAGAAATGTGCATGCACATTTATGTGAACAATTACATAATTTTCAGATCCTGTAGGGATTGAAATGCTAATTTATAAAAGTACAGATTATCGGGTACAATTATAAATAAGCATAAGGACTATATTGCAAATATATACAATAGAAATTTATTTAACATAAAAATGTTGCATTTGAATGAAATAAAGGGGGGATTGTGCAAAATGCCGAAAACTTGGGCTGAAGCCCATTCGGCCTTTTGGCCCATGTGGGGAGGAGGTGGGATGATTTGGGCCAAAGCCCATTTTGGGCTGCCATAATAAAAGAGGGAGGGGGAATTAGGGTTCCCCCCAAACCCTAGCCGCCGCCGGGCACGGGCGCGGGCGCCGCCGCCGACTCGGGCCGCCTCCTCTTCCCGCGACGCCTCCTCGGGCTCCGTCTCCACCGCCGCCGGTCGCCACGGGCGCCGCCTCTCGGGAGCCGCGCCGGCCTCGCGCCATCTCCGCCTTCGGACGCTCCGGGCGCTGCCTGCCGCGCCACCGCGCTGGGCGGGCCGCGCCGCCGCGCCTCCACCGCCCGGATCTTGGGCGCAACCGGCGCCACCGACGGCCACGGGCGCCGCGCCGGCCTTGCCGCGCAGGGCTGTACCGGCCGCGCCTCTCGCCGTCTCGGACACCGCCGCCTCGTGGGGAGCCGCCGCCACGCACCGCCGGCCGCGCCACCGCGCCGACCGGGCTGCGCCGCCGCCGGGCTTTGGGCTGCCTCCGCCACGGGCGCTGCCGGGCCGCCTAGGCTTGGGCACCGTCGGCCGTGAGCCGGCGTAGGCGCCGCTCCGCCGGCCAGGCCAAGGGCTCGCCGGCCGTGGGTGCTGCGCCGGCCGCAGGCCGCCGCGGGCGCCGTGCGCCAACGCTGCCTCGCTGCGCCGGGCTGGGTTGCGCGCCAGAAGGACGCGTCGTCGTCGTCGCCGTCGCCCAACGGGCCGTGGGCGCTGCCGCCTCTGTGGGCGCCGCCGCCACGTCGGGCTCCGGGCTGCGCTGCTTCGGCCGCACCTCACGCGCCGCGGGGGTCACCGGCCGCGGGTGGGCCGTGCTGCGCTGGCCGCGCCTGGACGTCGCGCCAGGCCGTGGGTGCTGCGCTGGCCAAGGGCTCGCCGGCCGCGGGCGGATGCTGTGCCGGCCGCGCCGTGAGGACGTGCTGAACCGCCGGCCGCGGGTGCATCCAAAGCAAAAACATTCGAATGGTGTCATTACCTTCTGTTCGTGTTGTTGTTGCTCGATTTGGAGAGAAACGTGACTGATAACGTGTTGTGAAAGATTGAGACAAGTGTATGCAAAAGAACTGTTGATTCTCATTTATCTCTTTACATTGTGTTACATATATATAGATGATGAAGGGGTAGAATAGAAGGTGTCTGTTCATTGGGAAGACATCTGTACATGAAGAAGCATCTGTACATTGGGCACCTGCTGCTTTTTGTTTGTAACAATGGCCCAGCCCCGCTGGGTCTACGGTTCTGTGAAGGTGACACGTGGTCTTGCCTGTGCGCTGGCCACATCTCGCTGCAGGTGGACCCCGCGTGGGCACTGAACTGCGGCCTACTGGCAAGTGGCCCCCCCCTGTGTCTGGGAGGTTAGCGGAGGCTGGTTTAAAGCCACGCAATTAGGTACGCGGAACAGTGCATCTATGTCTCTGACATGCGGGATCCAATTTCAGATACCTCCTTCAAGGGAGATCCCATAGAAATTTCATGCATCCTAGAGAGCGTAACCTTACAACCGATGAGTACGTAAAAAAATATGTTTACTTGTATGGATACGTTTACCACATATTATTGGATTAATGCGGACAAAATAGCATTTTCGGTTACAGTATAAAGACCGGAGACCCACGTTAGAGATGAGAGTTCACTGTAAACCATAGGACAGTGGACAGTGATAGGCAAACGACCAAAACTAGAGTTAGGACAAGAAAGCTATTAGCTCCCGTCAGATCGCATGAACTTTTCGAGATGTAGAAAATGGTTTGTTTCTTGTGAAATTCGTTAATATACTCGCTATTCATGCATAAATTAAATCTGTTTTTCTATGCAGTATTACGAGCAATAGTCTCAAACAAGACTTGTTTGAATATAACTGACCATTACTAATTTTTACTCTGTCGTATGACCATTACTAATTTTTACTCTGTCGATTTTCCCACTTACGAAGCTTCAAATATGAAATCTCATATGAAAAAGGATCGTCCAGTCTTTAACCCGGATGCTACTACATCATAAAACCATGGTTAGACAGATGACACTAAAATGGTACGTATTCATGCGTACCAACAGGGCAGATGGACAGTGTCCCCAAGCGTCGTCGTCCGATCTACCTGTTCTCTTCCGTTCGAGCTAGCTGACGCTATCACGTACGTACGTATGTACACACTCGCCCAGTCGCTATCGTCTATTACACGCTGTAGTGTTCGTGGCGCATGTACATCGAATTTGCATAGCCAGTCACGAGCTATACGCACGATGGCCTGGTCCGCGTGGGCGCTGTACGCGCGTAAGGCAGGGCGCATCTGTACGTACCCGTCCCCAAACAGCTCCGCTCCTGTCGTATTCTGCTGCCCTTGCAGCGCCAAACTGTACGACTCGTATGTATCCCCAACGTGACCAACCGTATCACTACATCAGCATTACAGTATGGCCCGTTTTTTAGTCTTTTTCGCTTTTGGTTTACTCAAAAGTTAAAATAGTAGGATTATTTTTTAAACAAATTCTCTAAATAAAGAACCATGGCAAAAGGTTGAGAATTTTATTGTGATAACTATTGTCATTTTGGAAAAGTGCAAATTTGGATTTTGCAAATTTACGATTTTGCTTTGGCCGAATTCTGTGACTTTGAGAAATTGACGGTGAGAATCGGAGCTACGTTCATGGAGGAGCTGATGCCTAGAACGATTAAAAATACCAGGTGAGATGGCGGAGCTAAATCATGGCATAAGAAAGGCGGGGAATATTGAAGAGAAGTTCGAGCGATGTGTTGCACCATGTGCCTTAGTCGGTCCAAGTGAGGTGTGGTCCGGTGGAATCGGAACGCGTGGCAAACCAGTGTTGTATCTACACGTGGCAAGTATGGTGATTACCCACAATGAAAAATGAAAATTGGGTAAAGAAAGGATATATCATAAACTACGTCGGATCAAAACCGCGACGCTTGGAAAGGTGGTTTAGATTAAGGAGAAGGTGAGAATATCAAGTTGGATTAAGGCTAAGGATTTAGCGGATTTGGGGTTATAAGTTTTGAAAAGCATGTATAAGTATAATGTGTGAGTTAAAACCCATGTGTGTGAAGTTATCGGATTTTCATATGTACCAAGTGCTTAAATGGGGCTGGCTATCCCATCTATTTAATAGGTTAGGATGGAGACTTGTTGTTAACCATCGAACGATCCTCTCATTGTGACTAAGTGTTCTAGGGTTAGGACTTGGGAGAAATTGAGTGTTGTGTTGTGCTTTCTTGTGCTCCAAGTGGAGTAGTTGCAAAACATTCATCCTCAAGTAGCAATACATCAATCTTTGTTTATCTCCATAAATTCCTTTTATGTGATTGATTTGCTCTTAATTTGATTGATTTTTACTCTTCTCTTCTTGATCTTACTATGCTAAGGACGTGTAAGAGACGAAGATAACATCTGAAAATCAATCTTAACTCATCGGAACACTTGGTTAGCAACTTCATGGAGAAATTTGATTTTGTTTGGATTTGACTCTCACAAATGATTTCTTGATCTAAGTGTTTTTGGCTCGATTTTTGGTGTTTTTACTTGCCGTGATATGTAAGAACACATTTAGAGTCATCTTGACCATCATTCATCAACGAGCAAATCATATTCACCGTTTTTTATTTTTGCCTTTTTTGGTGCAACATTCCTTCGAACGAAAAAACGTCGAAACTTTGGCAACGATTTTCATGATGATAATTGGAATAGATTCCTGACATCCTAGAGTTGCCGTCTAAGAAAGCGTAACTATAGGTCCCGCTCTAAACAGTTTCAATCTATAACTTCTGGCTTCTTAATTTCGTCTTTTTGTTTTCCCTTATTCCTTTGTATTGTTTGTGATGATATGGTATTTTTTATTTATAAATTTTAATTATTAAAAAAACTAATAGCTGTTATAATATATTTTTAACTATTATAGCTCAAAAAATCAGAAACTGTGACTTATAAGTTAGCCGGAGCAAGGCTTAAATTTGATCCGCCACAATTCAAAAGAAGATGACCAATCACACGTACGTTTCTGGGTTACTACGATGGCTGCCCTATTCTGGCGCTACCGTCTCGTCGGTTTCGTGCGCCGGTGGTGCAGATGCGTTAGTCTACCGGTTTTGCTTGCAGCGCTGGGTCTCCTTCGCCATCAGCCCATGACTGCTTTGTTCCGGATAAAATAACTAGACGGGGAGCGCCCGAGTCAATACCGTACGCGTACTGGATTGCTCGACAGACGACAGACTAGTACTGGGTCGAGCCTCGGATCAAGTGCGTCGAGCGCGGACAGTATATCAATTCGAGCAACCTTATCTATCGCAGACTAATCGGGCATGCTTATCTAACTGAGTGTTCGTTTCTTTTCTCTTAAAGGTATCTAGCTGATTTTTTTTAAAATAAATACGCAACCAGCCTGACCGGTTGCTTCTTAAATTACTTGAGAGGAAGGCAAGGCGACAATGGTGGATACGGCACACGCTCACTTAAAAGGCTTCTGAACTGTGCGTAGTTTACTCCATTTTAGAAGAGCAGTTTGTTCAGTTTCTTTTTGCTCGCTTTGGTTTTTTTTGACTGAACAACGTCAAATGGCACCGCCAGCTGTAAGAATTCATTTGAAATTTCTTCCATGCAACGGACCTGGTACGACGACTCTCATCAGTTTTTTCTTCAGACAGCGCAGCAATTGTCAACTAAAAACAGTGGCAAGCGAACAAGCCGAACTCATCGTACCATCACACATACAACATACTTTGGTATGTTCTTTTCGGCTTCTAAAAGTTACTTTTCGGCTTTTCTACAGTAACTAGCTTTTAAACAAAGTATTTTTTCAAAATAGGGTCTACTAGTTAATTGTAGTACATACTTTACTGACTTCATTTATATCAGCAAAAACCGCACGTGAGTTTTTGTTACTCTGTAACCTCTTGTATAAACAGACCAAAAGTCATAAGCTACAACCAAAAGCCACAAACCGCAGCAAAAAAGAACATGCCCTTTATGATTCAGAGTGGTTTACCTTTGCATTCATGAAGCATCATCTCCATTTCTAGCCAATGTTCGCATGAGATTGATAAATCACAACTCGGAAACGTTCGATGAGATGGAGTATTTTTCGAAATGTGGTTTATAACTGAAAATTTTAAATTTTGGCTGTGCGAGAAAGAGTACGGAGAGAGATACTTATGTGTGATTTTGACTGATATAGCTGAAGTCAGTACAATGTCTCTTACAATCTATTTATAGACCTCACCTTAAAAAGATACTCTGTTTAAATATTAGTTACTATAATATAAGATATAAACCATATGGCAGAATCTAAAAAGAAACGGCCAGATGGAAGAGCTGTGTAGGTAACCATCGATATTTTTATCTTGTGCTTTTTCTAGACACCCTAATGGAAAGTGAGCCCATTTAAACATGAGAAGTAGTTTATTCCCAAAAAAGCCATAAAACATTACCTATACCCTAGAACGAAGGGGGCTTACTAATAGGAGGGGACTCCTCTGGGGTCTGACCCCATTGAGAGGAAATGGGGACACCCTCGGATGGCCTCCACGTGTTCCCTCCGCATGAATCTCCGCGCGAGCACCTCTTCCTCATCCTCGATCACGTCGCCGTCGATGACCCGCGCGCCATCAATTCCTTCGCGCTCGCATACGGTCGGGGTGGGGGCCAGCCGCCGCCGTAGCCGGTGCAGGAGCAGGGGGAGGAGGAGATCGGCCATGAGGTGGGGGATCACTGCCGCCGTGGCCTGGGCCGAGCTACTTCTTCCAGCGGGAAGAGGACGAAGGAAATGATTCACAGATATCCCACCACCCTCTGAGAAACAGGGGTTGGGTGGGTGGGGCGCCTGAGCAATCGCCCTCATTCAGCGATGCGCTGTGACGAGCGTCTCGATGAACCGCAGGCGCAAGTTGAATGAGCGTCCCCATTTCAGCTGAGTAAGTTGAATGAGCAGAGAAAGATGAAAAGCGACGCAAGTTAGTTCGCGTCGGAAAATTTCCTTCATGCCTGTTCGTTCGATTTCCCCGTGTAGTGTGCGCCTACGAGTAACTCGTAACTGCACTGTTCACCATCTGACAACAGACCATCGACCGGAGTGGTCAAGAGCGAGCTGAGACTGCTCTATTTTACCTCGTAGTCGTAGAAACTGCTATGCGATTGTATTGTGATTGAACGTGCAGATCCTGCTCATCACTTAGTATCAGAGCCATCATCGGGTATCAGATCCAACACAAGCACCAGTCGGACCCCAACGTGAACGCCACCGACGCCCGTCGGCATCGCCCGGGCCTTCGGCGGCATGATCTTCATCCTCGTCTACTGCACTGCCGGCGTCTCGGGCGGTCACATCAACCCGGCGGTGACGTTCGGGCTGTTCCTGGCGCGCAAGGTGTCGCTGGTGCGCGCGCTGCAATACATCATCGCGCAGTGCCTGGGCGCCATCTGCGGCGTGGGGTTTGTCAAGGGCTTCCAGAGCGCCCTCTACGTGCGCTACGGCGGCGGCGCCAACGAGCTCAGCTCCGGCTACTCCAAGGGCAGTGGACGGCGTGCGGCCGGGAAGGGAGCGCGGCGGGGGACTGGTGGCATGGGCCGAAGGAGAGGAGGATTACTAGATTAGGCGCACCGCGCGATTGGGCAACCAGTGGTCGAGGGTGGAGGACAGAGAGGCCCGTAGTGAGTCGCAGTCAAATAATCTCAGCTTTGTACATATGGATTTTTGGTCGTTCCATGATGTGGCCCAAATTAAGATGCCAGTGACAGATATACATACAAAGAGTTTGTCTGTAGGAAATTTCCGTAGTTTAAGCCTTCAGAACTGATCTGTGTACTCCATAGACAGCTGTATTTACTTTCAGGATATGTGCGATACTGCGATTGCCGTTTCTCACCGCTGTACTGTCGTTGTCCCCACATTGATCTTAACTCTGTTTTGGTATAGTGTGTGTTAGTTGCGCGTCATTGCATTCATGGTTACCCTTCCCTCGCCAACAAAACTGTCAATTTGAACCGGGATGTTTCCACGTGTACGTGGATCTTTTTTTAGATAACGGAATTCCAATATTCCGACCTTGATCATTCCACGGGAATGACTACAAAGTGTACGTGGATCTTGTTTTTCTTGACACTGTCCTAAACATTTTTGTTCTTAAAATGAAGTGCAGAAACTCAATGGCCTATGCAAGAAAAATCTCCCTTTAGCATATGATATACAGATCATAAGAAAGGCCTATGTCAAGGCTTAGGGTGCCCACTTGGAATGAGCTAGCTTCTTATTTCAACTTTTTTTAGTTTTCTTTTTTCCTCTCATTTTTTGTATTGTCTATAAAAATACAATGATATTTTTTTATTTTTTAATTAAATAATTTTAAAAAATTAACAAACGCTACAATATAATTTTAGTTAAAAAGCAACGACCACGACCGAAAGCTATAGTCAGTTGAGTTGGAGCAGGCCTGTACACATGCTTGTATGGTATTGATCGGAGAAGCTGCATCCACCCGAAGATATCCCCGAAACACCGCTCGGCGGCTCAGCTAGTCAGCTTATGAAGGAGCACACGTGCGATTCGCTTCGAACCGCGCGCTCCGGAATGCACGTCCACAGCGGACACATGTCCGCGAGCAAACCCCTCGGGAGACCAAGACCAGATCCTGTACCTACGTGCTTCCCCTCCACGAACACTCCATTTCGCGCGGAATTCCATGCGTTTCTATGTGAAGTTTGCCATTTGGTACGTGAATTCCACGAATTTCCATGAGAAGTTCGCCGTTTAGTAGGACGTAGTAGTTTCGTCGACGGCGGCAGCTGCATCTAGCAATGGACGAGTTCTTCAGCGGGCTCGACTCCCGGCTGCGGATGTCGGTGAAGGTGGCGGGCTCCATCATGATGGGGCTCGTCAACGCGGCCATGGAGGACGCCTACAAGAAGAGCCTCTGGAAGGACGGCGACCTGGAGCGCCTCTTCTAGAAGCTCCGCTTCGCCGAGCTCGCCGTCATGCAGCTCGAGTGGTGCCTCCGCTTCGTGCTTGGCGAGATGGAGGCCGACGACGGCCACGAGCAGCTCCTCGACGACCTCCTTGAGACGCGCGACCGGATCCAGGCCCGCCTCGACGAGGCCGCGCTCGCCGTAGCCGACAAGGACCGCGACTACATGCGCCGGAAGCACGAGGAGCTCAGCTCGTCGCGCCGCGAGAGGGCGCCCGCCGACTCCGAGCGCGCCGGTCCCGGCCACGACGTTGAGGAGGGCTGAGAGTTCCACGAGCTGAAGGACATGGTGGACCGGCAGATGGATAGGACGAGGTTCAGGCTGGAGGACGCGCGCTCCACGCTGGCGGTGCTCATGCAGAAGGTCAGCGGAGAGGCGTCGCCGATGGCGAGGCTCCAGGAGGCCGGCCACGAGGGCGACGGCGTGAATGGGCTTTCTGAAACTAATTTTATTTGAATTCTAAATCCTTACCCAATTTGGCAAATTCCTTAAAAATCCGCTTTTCTCCTTTGGTTTTCTATCATCCCTCCTTGATGGTGCCTTCTGAAGATGCCGACTCCCCATCGCCTCCCTGTGCCGTCGCTCCCCATTTTCAGCTATGCCTCCTTCTTCCGTTCACACCGAACTGACGTTAAAGTCCCACCAGTCGGTCACCCATCCCCTACCCTCCTCCTCGCTTCGCACGCCGCCTGGCTTGCCCCTTCTCTCTCTTACCTCAGCTCGCCGTTTCTGGCTGACGCATGCACTCTTCGTACCTGCTGCGTCAATGCTCGCCAAATCTTGCAGAGACATTAGAACCACCTCACCAATGCCTTCACTCCTGCAGGAAAGCCCCCATCGCCTCTCCTCACTCGTGCGCAGAAGACACCCGAACCGCCTCCCTGTTCCTACCGCCTCTCTTCACTTTTAAAGCTCATTCGCCTCCACTAATAATTTCACACCACTCTTAGACACCCACTAGAACCAGTGAATCGAGCTTTTAATCATCGCAGCACTGCCGGCGACCTCCCATAAGCTCGGTGAGCCCTAGATCCAATCTTCTTTATCTTTCGATTAAAACTCAATTGCTTTCGCTAACAGAATCTCCTTTGCTCCCTGAACACGCTGGTGAACTCGCTTGGTTGTGAGCGTTCGTCAAGAGCTCTGGCAGCGGAAACTAACGCCGACTGGAAGGCCCCTCCTGTGGGCAGGCTAAATGGACATTTTCCAACCCAAATCGCCACCACCACCTTGAAACCCATACCCCACATATGGCCAAATCTCCCTTAGTCTCATCAGAGAACCACCAAGACACTCAAATGCTGCCGAGAAGCTCCAAACCTTCTCTCCTACCGCCAGCTGCCACCGCTTATGCTACCGCCCTCCAAAGCCCCAAAATGGAAACCCTAGCTCAAGTTGAGCCCAACCATGCCGCTCACTTCTATTGAAGAGTCTTGCTGTTGCCGCTCCGATTGAACCGTCTCTCCTCTATTTTCCGCTAGGGAGAAGCGGCTGGAGGTTGAAGACGATCGTGGACATGATGTGGTCGTATCGCGGTCGTTCATGCGCCTTGGCCGTCTCAATCGAGCCGTTCGCCTACGCCGCATCGTGGCCGTCCGCGCGTCACCACCGGGCGCATGCGTGCTAGGCCTCTCGGTCACGCGCCACATGGGCCGAGGCCAGTCGGCCCGTTAGCTGAATGGGTTGAAACAACAGTCATGCTACACTATTCCTGTGGGCTGGCCCAACACTATTTATTACTGTTCACCCGAACCCCAAAATCCAAAAATACATTGTTTCGATCGTTTCGACACTACGAATCCACTTTTTTAACCTCCATTCCACCAAATTGAGCTTTAAATAAATTCAAACCCCTACAATTGAATCTCTACAGGAGGCAGGAGTGTGGATGATGGGGAATTGGTATGTGGAATGATAAAACTATACGTAACAATGGTAGGGGCCACTTAGAACGAGCAGAAGTGTTAGGTCTAACTAAATAAACTGGGTCTGAGTGGATCTACCGGGTAGAGCCTACATAAAGAGCTGAACAGTGAAAAATCTTGTTTTCTCAACTCAGTCGCACGATAGTTGAAGCGTGCCTATCGCGTGACATTAGGAGTCTGAGAAATCTTATAGGTAAAGCTGAGCAACTTTGTAGAGTGAAATAAATGATATTCAAATACGTTATACTTCTGGTAAATGAAGCTGTGTTTAATGGGTGATTCCAACAGCGAGGCATAAGTAGATTTTAATATGTTTTAATTTGAGTAAACTGAGTAAATAACTGTTGAAAGAAAATCTCTTAAATGTTAAGGACTTCTGTTCTTGTTTTTATGTTTGCATATAAAATTGCATCTACTCGAGTTAATAAAACCAACATATTCCTTTCCTTTGAATATTCTTGCAAGCAGTTAAGTTAGGATTTATCTTTGTGACTTGCTGGATACGGTTGTACTTATTACTTACTAAACAACAAATAGAAGATCAATGGAACTGTAATGATCAAACTATTGACAAGCTCATAAAGAACCCCAGTACGTTGAAGACGATTGGTTTTAGGTCTTACCTGTGCTCAAGTTTGTCTGGGAGTTTTTTCTGTATTGTAAGATAACTTTGAGGTTGTATGCCTGCTACGTCAAAACTAGGTTGTTAAACCATATTTCTGTAATAAAACTTAGCTCTTTTGTTGTAAATGTGTTGTTGTGGTGCATACTCGTGTACAATACTCTGCAATTGAATAGTCCTGAGTAGTTGCGGAAATTACTAACAGCACCAGAAATGGGGCGTTACACTCTCCGGCCTCTACAGCATGGCGCAGCTGCTCATGGAGTTCCAGGAGATGGTCCTGGACGCCGGCGCCGTGAGAGACAGCGTCGCGTCTTCGTTCGACGTCATGGAGAGGTCCGTCTCCTCACTGATGGCAACCATAGACGAACAGCAGTGGCTGGCGAACGCCGAGAAGGAAATGTACGGCGCTGTCGTCGAGAATTTTCTCCGGGAGATCAATGTGGATTCTCCAGTTCTGAAAAATGAGAGTTCATCTCCTGGAGAAGGAAGTCAGCCACCTACGTTGCATCATGACAGCGATGCTACTGAGAGCAGCTCGGAGAAATCTCTGAAGGATGAAACTGGGCAGCTGCAGTCAACAAGGCGTATCCCCGAGACGATCTCAGGTAGGGCACAATGTTGTCATTCAGAAGAATCTGGTATCTCTCATGAGGAAGTTGAAAGGCCGATAGAAGTAAGGATTGATTCAGAGATTAACTGTGGACTCCAGGATGTGTCATACGAGGCAATGTTCAGAGACTTGGTGAGGAAACTGGCTGTTCAGGAGGAAGCACAAAAGCTAACAAAGGAAAAGGATGAATTAGACATGAGAAGTAGACTTAATAGTGAAATATATGCTACCATATTCAAAGATTTGATGAGTAAACTGGCTGTTGAATCTTCTGAACATCTTATCACGACTTCCAAACAGCAGAAACAGAGGTTAGAAAGTGTGGCTATTCTCTGTGCGAAGTCGATAAGCTCTGTACTTTCTCTTCAGAGGAAAAAACGCTCGGCACTGGTTACTTCTTGATCAAAAGGATTCAATGCAAAAAGGAGATACTTATGTGTGTTTTCCCCGAACATCAGGTGGATCTGCTTCGCGATGAGGTGGAACTGCTTCTTGGACTTCCCAGCAAGACATATAGGCTATGTTTGTTTAGATTTAGACTTTTTGGATTATAGCTTAAAACCAGCCTTTTGACTTAAACAGCTTAAAACCAATCTGTTTGGCAGTCTGGCTTTTGTTGGGTTGGCTTATCATTGTGAAACATGAAATACCCAAAATACACTTATTCAAATTAGCTAAGAATGATTTGCATATCATCGTTCTTGAGTTAGAGTATGATATCGAAGAACACATTGCGGTTGGGGTATGAGTACGTGCTATTTGGTCGAAGTCTTTCGAGTACGTGCGAAAAATGAGCAAAGTCGTCCATGAGCAAGCGGTTGAAAGCACGCGGAAGTAGTTAAAACTACAGGCCTGTTGAAGTCTGCAGAGTGGTCGTAACCAGCATAGTAGCAATGCTCCAATAGGTGAGGCCACGCACGGGTGGCTCACTGCTCATCCTTGCACGAACCCTAGTCACCCTTCAGGGGGCAAACTAGAGATGACGTCGAGGGAGGCGGTGGCATCTAGGGGAGGTGATGAGGGAGTCAGGGGAACAAGCGGCGGCGGAGTCGATGGAGGAGTCTAAGGAGGACAGGGGAGGAGGCAGCGGCGGAGTCAGTGAAGAAGGGGTAGAGTCTGGGGAGGAGGCGGCGCCAACATCGAGGGAGGAGGCGTAATTTGGAGGGGGGGGGGAGGTGGCTCCGTTTGGGTAATTGGTAAAGGTGCTTTTGGGGAGGACAAGAGAGAATGGCTGGTTGGGAGGAGTGAATGGACTAGATTCTTGTGGGCAATTTTTTCGAAGTCTAGTGGCAAAGGCCATTTCCATCCCGCAAAAAGCCAAAAAAGCACCTTTGAACTGATTTTTGGCTTTTAGTTATGTGAGTGGCTTGGGCCTGTTTGATATGACTGCGGTTTATGGTTTTTGACTGAAAATTTTGAATTTTAACTGTTTGCGACAAAGATTACAGAGAGAGAGATACTTGCTTGTGATTTTGGTTGATACATATGTTGGGCTTTTAACGTGTACTACAATTAACTTGTAGACCCCGTCTTGAGAAAAATACTCCGTTTGAAAGTTAGGTACTGTAGCAAAAGCCAAAAGCAGCTTTTAGAAGCCGTAAAGAACAGGGCCTTAGGCTTTTTCAAAGTCCAGTAAAAAAGCCACTCATTTGTTTAGACTTTGGTTTTTTTTACTTTTAAGCCAAAGAAAAAGTCTAAACAAAACCATAAAGCGTTGGATGAGTATTCACCAGTTCTACAGCACTATCTCGGGGTAATAATATTCCGATTTTATGCCATCACGCAGTTAGATTTGTTAAATCTAGCGCAGCTACCAAATCTACCGTTTTGTGCTCCAAGCATGTCAGGGTTAGTGTGGGAGCTTAACAGAACATAACTTTTGTGTACTTTCTTGATTCTTATGCCTGAAGTGATATTGAGTTGGCCATTTCCCTTTTCAGATAAGGGAGTTTGCTGACACTGCTCGGGAAGGAGCTAGCCGTGAGGCATCAGGTTCAGTAAAATGTTGTTCCTGTTAGTCAATGGATTATGATCACCCTAGTTATTTTGTGTACATTTTCTCGTAGCAAAATGAGTACAAACTAAGAGGCACAAAATTTGTTGGAACTACCCATCGACAGAGACTATATTCTGCGTCAAGATCGTTAGATTAACATAATTCTGTAATATTCTTAGTGGAACTTATATGCATACAAACAATTCCACACGAAGTACGTGCAAATTGTGGCTAGTATGTGAGATCCACATGCCAACCACAGTTCTTATGCTCCTCGCGCGCGCGCGCACACGCAGTTCTTATGCACTTCATACCGAGCATAAGTTAGCCACGGTCAATACACACTTCTATAAACCATATATAACACACACTTAGTGCAAACAGAAAATCCAAAAAAGAAATATAAAAGGCAGAAAAGAAAACCATTTTTTACTATTCCAACCCCAGCGAGAATTTTGAATGACCAAAAGGAGCATTTTGATTTGCAAAATTTTTCAATGCACACAAAACCTATCGGCTATCGATGCCGATACTTCTAGAACCTTCCAGCAGTTTACCTCTCCTACGACTACACAAAACCGCCAACTCCAGTCCAAGATTCTTTCCTTCCTCTATTCCGCTCCCTTTGTTCCCGTCACCACCATCTGACCGCTGTCGGCACCATGTGAAATTTCTGTCCACATGGAGCTCAATCTCCCGCCGACGCAATAGGCTCCGCCGCTTGCCGATCTCGCTGCCACCATCCACCGAGCGGTCGAGGCCACGGCCGCGCTCTCCAGCCCCTCCTCCTCTCATTGCCTCCACCACGGTGGCCACTCTCCGCGACACCCATGCCGCCATCGACTGCTTCCTCTCCCACCTTGACGTGTCCAACGCAGCCCCATCCGGCGATGATTAGCCAATGGCGAACAACTGCGAGAAGGAGGGGGCAAATGGTCGGCGGTGTGGAGGAGGGGCTTCGGGAGTGCGCCCTGTAGGGGAGCAAACGGTGGAAGCAACCCATCCCCTTCGTGGCCCCTCGGCGGAAGCAGATGGTCCTAGAGAACCTAGTAGTGGAGAAAAGCGCATATGAAAGATATAAGATAGAAGATGTGACTCACAACACCTTGAAGACTTAAAAGCCCCAACACTCCTAATACTATACTATACTGAATATAGAAGCAAAGAATTGACAAAGCTCAAGGAAGAACCTGCGTCACACCGCTTGGCAGTGTGATGTAGTCGATGTAGTTGAAGTTGAGCAAGCTACATCATGAGAAGTGATTGCCATTACTGGATGTCCAAGAGTGAGATAGGAGACCTAAAGAGACTGACATGATCCACATGATCTCTTATCACTTGTAAAGTGTATATCACAAAGATAGAAGAAGCATATGCCTCAGTATAGGGGGTTAGTGATATAAGAACGAGTAATCCAGTACTGAAACACATGAACACTAGATGCAGCTAGAACGAACAAAGTGAGAGGCTTGAAATCGGATTCATGCCAACAGAGTGAGAGTGAGATGATATATTCGAATGCTTTAGGAGGCTTTGGTTGAGTTCTTTTTTTACTTATGGCTTATGACTTATACTACAGAAAGTTTAACAAAACCAAGGTGCTGTGTTATAACTGCCAAGAGTTAGGACACTTCGCATACGAGTGTCCTGAGAAAAGAAAGGAGGTGAAGGCGTTACTCTGTGACACACAAAGTGATGATGAGCCAACCCTTATGTGAAGAATCAAGAAGTGTGACGGTGGTGTGAAGCCATCGTCGCTGGAAGGGTCAGTGTGAAACCGACAACAACGCTTCGGTGTGAAGCCAATAGCGATTATCACAAGGTGGAGTTGGTGTGAGACCGACAATGTCGACAGCAGTGCGAAGCTGTTGTCTAAAGTTTCGACATGTGGTTGATAGCGGTGTGATACCGCTGCAGGGTGAAGTCAGTGTGAAACCAACAATGCCAATAGTAGTGCGAAACTATTGTGTGAAGGTTCAACAGGGAACCGAAGACGATGGTGTGAAGCCATCATCGCTGGAGAAGTTGGCGTGAAGCTAACGACGCACGTCGGCGTGAGGCCGAATAGTAGTGGTGTGATTCCGTTACTAGGAGAAGTCGGTGTGAGACCAACAACAACGATGACGAGAAGACGTTACGAGAAAACGTTGGTGAGAGGCCGCAGCATACGACAAGAAGCTTCTCCATGTGGCAAGAAGATACGGGTGATCTGTATCGATGAGTCAAACCACCAAGATTAAGGAAGGGCTGTGAGAACTCTAAAAGACTTGTCATCAACTTTTAATGATAAATAGATGAGCTGTGAGAGAGGAGGATAAATAGTAGAGATAGATGGATAGGGGAAAGAAGCAGTAGAAAAAGGGAATTGATAAAAAAGGAACGAATAAGTTGAGCTGTGGCCGAAGCATAGGTGCTTCGATGCCATCGGACGTCTGTCTGTTCGTTACCCAATAGTATATCATCCCCTGTGCGCGGTGGCCAAACCCTGTGCCAAGCTCCCAGCTACTACCACTTCACCATGGCCACTCCTCTCCCCTTCCTCCTCCTCTCATCCTCCTCGGCGGAGAACGAGCAGGATCTGCTGCGGCGCACGGAGTGTTGGAATTAATCTTGATGATTTGTACGTGGTCATCGGTACCATGGTTGAAGCCACACACGAGAAGGCGTGGTCGAAAGCCTGGTCGGTGCCGTGGTCGAAGCCACGGTCGAAGGTGTGGCCAGCAGTCCACGGTTGGTGCTTAGGCGTGGTCGAAGCAATCCCAGAAGCCACGGTCGAAGCATCGAGATGATGTGCCGTGGTCGAAACTTCGAGTTGTGATGTGTGTGGTTGTTAAGACCACATTGTGATGTGCGTGGTCGGTTATGACCACGTTGTGTGTGGTCGTTATGACCGGTGTGTGGTCGGAGCAACCGCAGTCTACGTGTGGTCGGAGCGACTGTAGTTGATGTGTGGTTGGAAATGACTAATTTATGTGTGATCGTTATAAGCACGTTATGTGTGATCGGTTACGATCATATTGTCATAGCCATTGCGTCCATAGCTATGATCATAGCGTCATGATAATAGTTATAGCAGTCTCGGTCATCGTCGTATCGTCGTAACATCATGATTGAAAATGTGTATGATTGTAGCCTCTGATCAGCGGTGTTCGGAGGCTGAGGACCGAGAGCTTCGATGCCGTCGGGCGTCTGTCCGCTATCGTTACCAACAATATATCATCGCCTGTGCGCGGCGACGAAACCCCATGCCAAGCTCCCAGCTACTACCATGGCCATTCCTCTCCCCTTCCTCCCCCTCCTCCTCCTCCTCCTCTCATCCGCCTCGGCGGAGTACGAGCAGGATCTGCTGCGGCGCGCGGAGGGGGACCGGGAGTGGATGGTGGGAGTGAGGCGGCGCATCCACGCCCACCCGGAGCTCGCGTTCCGGGAGCACCGCACCAGCGCCCTCGTCCGCGAGGAGCTCGAGCGCCTCGGCGTCACCGCCCGTGCCGTCGCTGGAACCGGCGTCGTCGCCGACGTCGGCTCCGGCCTACCCCCGGTCGTCGCCCTACGCGCCGACATGGACGCCCTCCCCGTGCAGGTCCCTCGCCCTCCCCCCTTTCTGATGCTGCTCATGTTTTGCTTGGGTCCTGGGGTCCGGATGGTGAATGGTAGTAGTTCGTAGGAATGTTCCGTCTTTGCATCTCTGTCTTGTCCGTGGTAAGAATTAAGGGTTGTGGGAGCAGCTTCTGATCATGCTATGTTTGGTTCGTATTTCCACCTGAAAATTGGATTGCTGCTTGTTTTGGGGGGTTAGGATGGCAGAATGGAGATCCTTTGTTGAAATGACTTCGATCTGTTGGTTGTGATGATAGGAATTAGTGGAGTGGGAACACAAGAGCAAAGTGGACGGTGTGATGCACGCTTGCGGGCATGATGTCCACACGGCTATGCTCCTGGGGGCAGCAAAGTTACTGAATCAGCGCAAGGATCAGCTCAAGGTAAGTACTTCCGTACTGTTGTTCATGGCCAATTCTAGTTGTTTCAGAAGTTTACTCTTGTTTTGACCTTCGAGTGGAGTTATAGAGTCAGTACAGCAAATTTACCTGATCTTCAAGCATAAGCTCTGTCATCCTCATAAAACACATGCCATCAGCCAATTTTCTGATTCTTTTTTTAAGAGAATACAATAGCCTGAATATTTATCGTACAGTTTGACGACATGGAATATCAACAATTTTCTGATTCTTCAATAAACCTCATGATTTTAGTAGCAATAATTTTTAATGACTGCAGGAGCAGATATTCGAATTTTAGGGTTATTCCATTAATCTAATATTTCTTTGCTTCTGATTGAGCAGAGGCAAGTGTTTTGTCCTATGTGAGACCATGTGGGGGTTATCCCATAGCTGCGATGAGTAATTGACTTTTGGTTTAGAGAGCTTGCAGAGTTTGAGTATGATTTTTGAGAGTTTGCAATTTTGCAGTTGCTTATGTTGTTGGCGATATGACCAGCATTGAGGCAACGGTTATACCGGCGAGGAGCAATCTAACCAGCCTAGGGCTAACGGTTAGACCTGCGGTGGAGCAACGGTCAGATTGGCGTGGGAGCCGCGGTCTAACCGGCTGGGTGCGGTAGTACCAGACTTGAATGGTGGTCGGACCGGGGTTATGGTACGACCGAATTCTAGTTGGCGGTAGCCTTTTTCCAGTGAGTGTTATTGATGTGGGAGGTGGCGGTATGATCATCTTTTGGTTGGCGGTCATACCAGTCGTGGTGGTCAGACTGGTTGTGGGTTGGCGGTCTGACCGGCCAAGGTGCTGAAGGTTTGACCGGCCTGTTATTGGTGGTTAGTCCAGCTTGGAGGTTTGGAGTGTGAATTGTTTGAGTTGAGTTAGTTGAGTGTGGGCACGATATGGGTGCCGTTGCTTAGGTGCATATATTTTGTATGGTGTATTGTATCGACTAATTACGTCAATTGATTTTGTGTATTGTGCGGTGTTACGTAACGGTTTACTTGTTGATTGTAGAACTCCGAAGCTACGTCATGGTGAGCGGATGGGATCGGAACTAAGCTAAGAGAGCTTAGATCCAAAGCGGTCAAGAGATCGAAACTACGTTCAGGAGGAGCTGAGGTCCAGACGATCAAGGAGGCGCCGAAGATGATTGAGGCTCGTGGGTGGTTACAAGCCAAGACAACGAGAAGCCATAGTGGAAGCTACCTGTGGAGGACATGACGGGCAACGGCAAGGTGGACGGGGACTAGGCTTAGGGAGGAGCCGAGATTCTATGCGGTCAAGGAAGCCGGGTGCCGTCATATGCAAGAAGAAGCATGTAGTGCGCCAAGTGACTTGGGTTATTTACAAGTGAGGACGGTTCGTTGGGATCCAGACGCGTGAGAGGCTTGGCGGTAAGTCTTTGGGGCCACATGAAAGATGGTGAAGCATGAGCGATGCTTCGTAGAAGGCAGTAAAGGGGCATCTTGGTGAATTGCCCAATACCGAAAAAGTGACAGTGTGTGAAACCGCGGAGGTGGCCTAAGTGATTTAGGTCTTAGATGTGCTGAAAATATGGAGTGGATCAAGTTTTGATTCACTAATGGGTTAATGGGTGTGTATGCTTTGAGAAGAGTGCAAGTGTAAGTGTAAAATCTGATATAGTGTTGGATTAATGGGTCAGCCCATTTTAGTAGATGAAACCCAAATAGAGGTGCTGGTTAGGGTTTCTCTTGTGAGTCTCTATATATAAAGAGAGAGAGAGAGAGAGAGTGGCTAGGGTTAAGGTTTTGGGGGTGAGTTTAGACCTAGCCTTGGAGAGAGTTAGGGTTTTTAGAGAGAACATTATGGGAGATGTGAGAGACTCTTGTGGCTAAGCTTTTTGTCACCCATAGGTTTTGTGTGTGGCTAAAGAGTGGCTGTAAACATTCATCTCCAAGTATCAATAGAGATCAAAGTTCATCAAGTATTTCCCTCTTGTGCTTAAGTGATGAAATCTTGATTTGATTTAGTTTTTGGTGCTTCCTCTACTCCTCTTGATCTTGCTATATGCTAGAGACATGTAAGTGGTGAAGATATCTCTTGGAGACCATATTTCATCCATATATGCACTTGTTATATCTAAGTTCTTGTGATTGCCCAGTTGTGCTTAAGAGAAGGGTGATTTTGGGGTTTTGAACTTGTGGGCGTTTTGGCTTGAGTTCTTGTTGTGATCTTGTTTACTATGACATATGAGAATCTATACAAGATCATCTAGATCATCAAGGACCCATGAGTAATAGCATATCGAGATTTCTTTTTTTTTTTTTGCCTGGTTTTGGTGCAATCTTCCTTCAAACGGAAAAGATCAAAACTTTGGCAACGATTTTCTTAATCATTGAGTAGAATAGGTTTTTGACATTCTAGAGAAGGTGCATACCAAATTTCAGAAGATTTAGAGTCTTAGTTTGAGAGTAAGCTAAATTTTCTTGAGTTCTTTCAAGATTTTTGGTTGAGATACATTCTGAAGGTCGTGATCTAATCTGGGTTCAAGTTTCAAGTCATTTGGAGTTATGAATCAATAGTTTCATTTATTTTTGGATTTGAAATAGTGCTGAAAATCTGCTATGTTCTTGGCTAAAGGTCAGGCCGCCAACTAGCTAGTGGTCAGACCGTCCCCTGCTCTATGGTCAGACTGCTGGAGCTTGTCAGGGTGTATTTTTTTTGGGTTTTTCCTGGATCTTTCCTTATGGGTGACTGGTCTCTGATTTTCATAGTTTTTCATAGCTATTGGAGTGAAAGAGTTTTACTTTCTCCTTTGAAAAAGATTTTGTAAAACTTTTAAATCGTATTGGCTCCTATTCACCTCCTCTCTAGTCGCCATTCTCAGTCCTACATCCTATTTTCTTTTCTTATTTTGGTGGCTTGTGTTGTTTTTGTGGGACTTGATTTCCTACCAAGTCTAAACTAACTGATGGGATGTTTTACTAGATGGCTAAATGAAGTTAGCTTAACTCAATAAAGCATACCCATATTTAGATAAGAAGTTTATGTTGACTACAGATATTTCAAATTTCCTTGTAAGGTTTGCGAGCACACTGTTTTCAACAGTTACAGGAGTTAATTAATTATTGAATATTCATTTTTATGACGTCTGTCTTGTACGATGAAGGGAACAGCGAGACTCATTTTTCAACCTGCTGAGGAGGGTGGCGCAGGTGCATCTCATATGATAAAAGAAGGTGTTCTTGATGGTGTCGAAGCCATATTTGCAATGCATGTTGACTATCAGATGCCAACTGCCATAATAGCAGCTCACCCAGGACCTACACAAGCTGCCGTATGTTTCTTTGAAGCGAAAATAGAAGGTAAAACTGGGAAGGCTGAAACCCCACACTTAAACGTGGATCCTATTGTTGCTGCATCGTTTACCATCCTGTCCCTGCAGCAGCTCATTTCTAGAGAAGACGATCCTCTTCATAGCCAAGTATGATACTGCTTTTAGTAAATATACTATTTTTCGTTGCCAATTTCTTTTAACATGCCATACAGAGGTATTTTACATAAATTGAGATAGAAAGAAATGAAATCGAACCACAGTAGTCAACATTGTCCCCTATTCCTTTTTTTCAAGGTTATGCGTGGATTAATGAAGAGTAGTTCTAGTGACATTTTGACTTGCTAGCTACTACTTGTCTCTTTTTTTTTAAAAAAAGAGAGAAAAGGATCACTCCTAACTTGAGGGCTAATATTGAACATAGCAGAGATGGTATTGCATCGGGAAGTCCACACCTTGGCTAAGGGCGTGATACTCTTTTTTGTTTGTGTAGTTCACACATTAGTTGAGTTGAGTGCTTCTACATTTAATTGGATGTCTTTAAGCTTGATAGTCAATCTATTTGTGCGTGGTTGACCTCAGGCAACTCTGGATGTTTCTACTTTGGACAATGCTATTAACCAAAATATTGCTGTGACATAGAGCCCATAACATCCTTGTATTGATCTATTTTAAATTATTAATCCTCTTCAGGTGCTCTCGGTTACCTATGTCAAAGGTGGAAATGACCTTGATGCCACACCTCCAGTTGTTGAATTTGGAGGTACTTTGAGGAGCCTCACCACTGAAGGTCTTTACCGCCTACAGAAAAGGGTTAAGGAGGTTAGCATGATCAGTTATCACATAATTTTGTTTACTAAGAGCTAACATTTTTACCATAGTATGATTATCTTGTGATTGCACTAGTACCTTCATATTATTGACAGCACCTGGCACATTTTCTCTGAACATTGCTTTCAGACTACACAGGCAAACAATGTTATTATAGATCTGTAATCGCCCCATATCCATGCATGGTCCCAGATAAGTGTCATTCTTGTATGAGTAAATGCACTAAGTTGGCAAGTCACGTTCTCTGCGTGAATGGCATCTGCCGCATCGTCTGTTGTTGGTCTTGTCAAAACTGTGTTATTTTGTGCCTTATTCTCGGTTACATATACTTCTGCTAAACAAACTTTGCAATTTCTATTATTCAGATTATAATGGGCAACTGTCCCTTTTTCCAGGTAGTAGAAGGCCAGGCAACCGTACATAGATGCAAGGGAGTTGTCCAGATAAAGAGTGATGACTACCCGATGTACCCTGCAGTTGTGAATGATGAAAAGCTGGTTCACCATGTAGAGAATGTCGGCAGACGCTTGCTTGGTCCAGACAAGGTGAAGCCTGGAGAGAAGATCATGGCAGGCGAAGACTTTGCTTTCTACCAAGAGTTAGTTCCTGGCGTTATGTTTGGCATTGGAATTAGAAATGAGAAAGTTGGTTCGGTTCACTCTGCTCACAGCCCACATTTCTTCGTTGACGAGGATGTCCTTCCAATGGGAGCTGCATTGCATACTGCTATTGTGGAAATGTATCTTACTGAGCGTTCCACCCTGGCTGAAGATGGAGGTTTGCATTCGCATTGATGTTCTTGAGTTTGAACGATTGGAGTGTATAAACGTATCCAAGAGAACATTTCTGCTTCCAAAGTACTGCTAATATTCGTCAAGTCTAGTTGGATACAAGGCTCCCAAGAGTTTAAACTTGACAGAAAACAGCTTTGTTGTTGTTGGAGTTAAAATGCAGTCTCTCAGTTAATGCTCTTAATAATCACATAACTGTAGTCAAACATAAATGTAAAATAAGCATAGCAAATGTTCATTGTAAAATACTCAACATGCAAAAAATAAAATGGCCATTGACAAGTTCAATACATAATACACAAACAAAATGGGAACCGTACAGTGTACAACCAGGGAGGAGGGCGGCGAGCCGGTGAACTGTGACAAGCTCCATACATAATAACCAGTACTGCCGTAATGAAAGCTTCCTAGTTGAAAGTCCCCCGTCCTGAAAGGTTCAAATCATGTTGGCATTCCTAGTTGTGGAGGTTCCGTGTGGCCGGCTGGCCGACCTTGCACGCGCAGGTCACCTGTTATCCAGCCATCGTAGCAACGAGCCAACCACACACACCCCGAACCGAACTTTTTTATTTAGCCTTATTATGTCATCTTAATTTCGAAATTAATCGTGTACAACATAAAATTATAAATCTAATTTCCTTGCTGAATACAAAAGAACTAGTGAATAACACGTGACCACAGGGTGGCCACCCAGCACACCACAGTCTGCCTCGCCGTGACAGATGGCGGAACCCATGCCGCACCACCCGACCACGGTAGGTACCAGGAAAGTGTCGTGCTCCGGTTCCACGGCACCATGTATGCTAACCAGATAAACACTTACAGCTAGACTCTCAATTAACACTCCAACCAGATATCTGTGCACTTGTACTTTGCATGCAAGGTAATGCTAGATATCTAGTGTACGTACAAATATAGCTAGTTAGCCTAGGCATGAAACGTCAGGCAAAGAAATAACATGCATGCATGGCTATAGTGCTATGCATTGTATGCAGTGGTTGAGAATTAATTGACAAGCACATGCAGCCCATCGATGGCGTTGGTCAGGGGCGGAACTGGGCCTCGGACTGGGTAGGTTATAGCCTGAGACTCAGTAATACTACTAATACTATCCCCTCTTGTATATACCCAAGATCTATCAGACTGGCAGCCCAGCCCGAGACCTAAAAAATTATTAGCCTGACAGCCCAAACAACAAATTAGCCCACAGCAGTCCATCAAGTCAGCAGGGCATCCATCCATGAGACATCCACCACGACCAAGAGAGCTAGAGAAGAAAACCCTAATACCAACCCCTAGCCCCAGCCGCCCAAATCAGATCTGAGCACCAGGCCACCAGCCCTCTCCTGCGCGCGCCCCCACCGCCGGCCGCCACCTTGCCTGTGCGCGCCTCCACCGCCGGCCGCTCTGCTACTCTGCGCTCTGCCGCTCGTGGTCGTGGACCTGCGCCTCCGCTGCTCTGCGTCTCCACCCTCCGCCCTCGCCCTCGTGGACCCGCAGGTCGCAGCCCAGCCTCGAGCAAAGAGCCAAGCACGGTGAGCGCCAGGCGAGCGCCGATCGGGGAGCTCTCAGACGGCGAGCCCTGAGCAAGGAGCACGGCGAGATGGCGAGCGCCAGGTGACTGAGGCGAGCGCCGAGCAGGGAGCCGCGAGCGCTAGGCGAGCCCTGAGCAGGGAGGACGGCGAGCGCCAGGCGAGTGTAGGTGAGCACCAGGCAAAGCGAGTGCAACTGCGCAGGTGAGCAGGCAGCAGAGTGAGACTACTGAGACGAGAGTCACGAGACGGGCTGCTGAAATGCTGAATGGCCGAGGAAACATTGAATGCTCCGAATCCGATGGATTTATCTGAACCAATTCAACTGAGGCACCGAGGCGAGCACGAGCAGGTTGAGCAGCGGAGCAGGTAAAACCGTAAAAGGAATTATTTTTATGTTTTGAAATAAGTACGAATGATTAGGTGAAATGATACATTTAATGTTTTACATTTGCTATTTAGGAACTAACTAACAAAATTTGCGCTACATTCTGTATGGTTTCATCTACTTTCTTTATTGTGATTTGTGTGGAAAACTTGAACTCTTCAAGTATTAAGCATTAAGCAAAATTTTCATATCAATGATGTATTTGTGACATATTTTTTGTTATATCATAATATAGTTCTAGATTTATGGTATACTAGATTGTTCCTTAGTTCAAATTTAGCTCGGGGTCAAATTCTGGATCCGCCACTGGTGTTGGTTGGTATGTATGGTGTTGAGGTATAAGGATGCGGTAGGGGGCACGTGTTAGCCGTTGGTTCTTCTACGCTCGTTAAAAATATTAGATTTGCAGTTTTATACTATATGAAGTTAATTTTGAAATTAAGGTGGGCAAATAAAAAGAAGCGTCCACCGAACCCATCCTCCGCAACCGTGAGTTACCACATTAAGATCGATTGTCACTCCTGGCTCCCATCCACGAGAAATTCAGTTGGACACTTGGCATAGATTGATTAACTGCTGCTCGATCACGTGTACCGTCCATCCCACTGTCAGGTCGGTAGCTTATCTGACTTAGAAAGGACTGTAGCTACCCGTGTTCTTCGCTAGCTACTCAGTACTCACAACTCACTGCACCTGAATGCGTAGCCTGCCCAGCATCGACATACTCACATACATGCGCTGCCTCTAAGCCGGTGCACAATACTGTACTTTCTGCACCGGCGTGCAGGGAATTTTACTGGCGCCGATGAGAGTTGGGACACGAAGTGCAACGCTCCAAACCTCGCACCGTGCTGGTTGCACTAGAAAATTTTTAAGCACTGCAATCCACCCCTCTCTCCCATGCATTGCTGTTTCAGCTTTGGAACAAAAATATTGGTCAATTTGAATTTTGGATCAGGCTTCTGCAGGCCTATATAAACACCCTACCGTCCCCGTCACCCCCGTGCCCATCGTGTCCCTCTAGGCTCAAGTTCGAATAGCAACATTCTTGCAAGATTCAATGTCATAAGCTCGGACATTCTAAGCGAGCAGCTAGCGCAAATGGCGTCGACCTCTCGTCGCATGGTTGCGTCCATCCTTTTCGTCCTGCTCCTCCTCGTCGCCTCAGGTGCATATGCTCTGCTCATCAATTAATAGTCGTCGTGAGAATTAAGTAGATCATATATTCAGATACGCATATGTAGCACGAATCGTAGGCGTACGTATCTTATGTACGTAGTTTGTAGTATCTGTGTTGCGTGCAGAGATGGGGACGACGAGGGTTGCGGAGGCTAGTGGGAGGCACTGCGTGTCGCAAGACCACAGGTTTGGGGGGAGGGGGGACGTGTTGGAACTAATCTTATTGTTAGTAGTTGTGTGTTGAGTACTTGATGTATCTGAGGTCTGTGTAATCGGTGTATCTAAAATCCGTGTAGTCGGTGTGTTCGAGAACCATGTAGTCGGTGTGTTCGAAGTCTTTGTAGTCAGTATGTCCAAGCACTATGTAGTCGAAGACTCTGGAGTGTGTGTAGGAGTCGAAGATCTCGGAGTTAGTAAACTGGTCATTGCTACAGTGAATCGGTCGTAGCAGTCGCAGTTGTAAGTCGAACTACATATTAGTCGTAGCTACAATGAACCAGTCGTAGCTACAGTGAACTAATCGTAGCTACAGTAAATCAGTCGTAACTACAGCGAACCGGTCGTAACAGTCACAATCATGAGTTGAGTTGCGTAGCGGTCGTAAGCTACAGTAGATGGTCGGTACTCATAAGCTACAGTACCCGGTTGGTGCTCGAAGACCTATAGTGCCGACTCTGTGTGAGCGGTACTACCGGAGAGGCAGTCGAAGTGCCGTGGTTGAAGAGCCATGGTTGGAGATACGGTCGAAGTGCCATGGTCGACAAGTTGTGATCGAAGATGCGGTCGAAGTACCGTGGTGGACAAGCCGTGGTCAGAGTTGCGGTCGAAGTGCCGTGGTCGATAAGCTGTGGTTGAGAAGCCATGGTCGAAGTGGGGTGGTTGAGCAGCCATTGTCGAAGAGCCATGATCGAAGGACTTGAAGTTGGTCAGTCTGTGTGTGATCGTAGACTTGGTCAGGTAGCAGTGTGTCTACACCAGTCATGTCCACTAGCTGTGTTAGTTGGTTAATGGAGCGAGTCTTTCAAGTAGTGCACAGTGTGCGAGTCATGGGGATCGTGGCCAGAAGAGTCGGGTATTTTGTTAGCCTGTTTTTTTTGTGTGTAACATGAGACTATAAATACAAAGAGAAAAAAAAAGAAAAGTTAAACGGCATTACGCGGCGACAAAATTCATGTGTGTCTTGAGTTGATTAAAAGTGTTCGTGTGTGCTACGACCACCGAGTGTGTGCATTTTGATTCGTGGTCTGGGCCAACAATTGGTATCAGAGCCGTGGTATTTTCCCTGAGTCGAAGAAGATGTCGAGGGAAGGAAGGAGTATGTATCTGTCAGCAGTACGAGGCCTGCTACGAGGTGATTCGTCTGCCTCTACCTCACAGGTGGCCGTGAAGAGGGAGAGCGCGATGACGTTGTCATACCCACAGCTTACCCACACGAACTACACGATCTGGGCGATAAAGATGTGCATCGCTCTTTAGGTTCAGAACGTGTGGGAAGCAGTGGAGCTTGGTGTCGCGGACTACCAAAAGAATCGGATGGCGTTGTATACCATCTACCAAGCTATGCCGGAGGTAGTCATGTCTTCCCTCGTCAGAAAAGACACGGCGAAGTTGGCATGGAAGGTAATCAAGACGGTGCACATGGGGTACGAGCGAGTGCGCGAAGCCAAGCTGCAACCCTCAAGAGAGACTTCGAGGGGCTAAAGATAGAGGAAAGGGAGATTGTTGAGGACTTTGCTGATTAGGTGACGTCAGTCATCACCGGCATCTGCGCGTTGGGCGACACCACGGTTGATTAAATTACCGTTGTTTGCAGGTTTCTTTGTGCTACCCCGGCGCACTACATGCAGCTTGTCACCTCCATCGTGCAGTGCGTGAACTTGAAGACCCTCACCATCGAAGACCTTGTCGGGTGATACAAAGCCTACGATGAGCGCGTTTGAATTAGTTTCGATGACTAAGGCAAAGTGAGCATCTGTTGCTCACGCACACGCGGTGGGAGACCCTCAATAAAAAGAAGAAGAATGGAGAAGGGTCAGACAGCAGCGCGAAAAACCATGACCACGATAGTTGTTGGGTCAAAGCTGGTAGCGGTCGTAGTGATAGCCATGATGACGACGACGTCGAGGGCGACAACGACTCATAGACCAGTGAGCAGAAGTCCAACAAGAAGAAGGTAAAGTGCTACAACTGTGGCATACAAGGCCACTTTGCTAGCGAGTGCCACAAGCTGAAGAAGGAAGAGGCACATCTCTCCATGGCAGATGAAGAACCGGCAATACTCTGAAGTTCAGTGTGGAGGTACTCACAAATAAAGATAACAAGATTAGGGGTTGATTATTGGAACTAATCTTGTTGTTAGTAGTCGTGTTTGAGTACTCGGTGTGTCCGAGGTTTGTGTAGTCGGTTTGTCCAATGTCCATGTAGTTAGTGTGTTCGAGGATTGTGTAGTCGGAATGTTCGAGGTCTGTGTAGTCAGTGTGTTCGAGTACTGTGTAGTCAGAGACTCTAGAGTGTGTGTAGGAGTCGAAGACCTCGGAGTCAATAAACCGGTCGTAGTTATAGCAAACCGATCGTAGCTACAATAAACTAGTTGTAACAATCACAGTCGTAGGTCAAGCTGTGTAGTAGCTGTAGCTATAGTGAACCGGTCGTAGTAGTTGCAGTCGTGAGTCGAGCTACATAGCGGTCGTAAGCTACAGTAGATGGTCGGTACTCGTAAGCTATAGTACCCAGTCGGTGCTTAAAGATCGATAATATTGGCTCTGTGTGAGCGGTACTACTGGAGATGCGGTCAAAGTGCCGTGGTCGACAAGCCATGGTCGGAGATGCGATCGAAGTGCCGTGGTCGACAAGCCATAGTCGGAGATATGGTCGAAGTACCGTGGTCAACAAGCCATAGTTGGAGTTGTGGTGAAGTGTTGTGGTCGACAAGCCGTGGTCAAGAAGCCATGGTCGAGCAGCCATGATCAAAGTGGCATGGTCGAGCAACCATTGTCGAAGAGCCGTAACCAAAGGACTCGAAGTTGGTTAGGTCTGTGTGTGGTCATAGACTTGGTTAGGTAGCAGTGTGTCTACACCAGTCGTGTCCACTAGCTGTGTTAGTTGGTTAGTGAAGCGAGTTTTTTGGGTAGTGCATAATGTACGAGTCATGGAGATCATGACTGGAAGAGTCGGATATTTTGTTAGCCTGTTTTTTTGTGTATAATTTGAGACTACAAATACGAAGAGAAAAAAAAGGAAAAGCCGCATAGCATTATGCAGTGATAAAACTTTTGTGTATCTTGCGCAAATGCTTCTGCAAGAAGATCTGCTGGCCATGCAGGCTAGCTAGCTCCCTACGTACGCGCGACCTGCATCCAGGCATTGTCCATTTGGTCGATTAGGACCGCCGCCCCATTTGCTGCCGCGTCGCCTCCGCAGTCGTCGCTGTCGCATGCACGCCGTGGCCGCCGCCTCGTGTCTTTGGTTAATGTTACTCTCGTGTTCGTGTTCGTGTTGTGTGCCGCTTTCCTTTTTACGGATGTTGTGTACGTACTCCCTCGATTTGCTTTGGGTTGGTAAGGTGCGTTTAGCTGGAGTAGTAGTACCGTAGGTCGTTGGTGTGCTTGGATGCATGTCTTGAGCACGAGGGCCCCCGTAATTTAGTCCCTATATCGATCTCCCGTACACGACGACACGAATAGTGCTAGCTCACAAATCACAAGCAATGGCATGCTCGAAAGCATGCACGTACCAATCCACTACCCGGTCCATGGCATGATTGATAGTTTTTGAAACCACACCCTTGCCAGCGTCGCACTGTCGCGACCCTCCGAGACTCCAGACGTTTACACAGTTCGTCTCTGCATGCCTTCACGTTATGCAATTGGCAAAAGCCTTTTGGGTTTCGTTCAGTTTCCACAAAAGCTGAGTCTGGTGCGATGCGTGCACGCATGCATGAGGCCCCATTTCCGGTTGCTCTTTGGCTCTTCTCTGCGAGTTGATTGGTGCATGAACCCCGATTACAAGATCGTCCAAGCACTCTCTCATGTTCGGCGGACAGCAGCACACGGCCTCGCGTGGTCGCTTCGACGTGGGCTGCTCCACCGCGACTGCTGGAACAGCCGATTCGGGTCGTGCGCGTCTCCGCTGCCACGTATAACGCGAGACATGCTGTAAACATCATTTTTAGTAGCAGGGCAGTCGTATTTTTCATAACAATTCAGTAACTTACGCATGAGTATTTTAAAAAAAGTAACTTGATTAAAATATGGTCTAACACTAAAATACAACAGTTTTACGGGCATCCAAGACCACAAAACTTAATTTACATTCAGAAGATCCGAAGAAATTATATAGGAACACTTGAGTGCAGTCGTAACCTAACAAGTTAACTGATACATCTTTTTTCTCTTATGTCTGTTCTAATGAAAATAAATAAGATTAAATACACTAGGTACTTAGTAACCCACATGAAAAGGTTATATAACAAATATGCAAAGAGTTCAAACGGATAACTTCGCATGTTATAATATGGTAAGAATAAACGCAAGTTTGATGGTAAAGAACATTGCACTTAAAATAATATTTAATTAAAAAGGGTTTGTCATTCACAATTTTCGTATTAAAATTATTCAAAGTCTACTTATATCTTATTATTGAAATCGCCCATAAAACACAACTCCATTAATCAGGAGTATAACGTATTTGAATATCATTTATTATACTTTGCAGAGTTGCCCAACTTTACAACAACATATCTCAGACACACAGTGGCGGACCAAAAAATAAAGCAAGGGGCTAACTTATAACAGAATGCAAACACCACTAGGTTACAATTAATCTACAGCATAGCAAGTTGGAACATACTGAAGTTGTAAAAACATTGTAAGTTTCTTCCTGGAAACCAAAGCATAAACTAGTTGGTTTAACATTTAATTATCTTGAACAACTTGTTTAGCTAAGATACTAAAAACCATCTTTCAAATAATATCTTCATCCAGCAACAATCCTATCAAATGGCAACATACAATTCTATTACAGCTTGATGAAGATATTATACAGCATTACCTGCCTAGGATAACTGACTGACTGACAAATGGATCCTTCTGTCCCAGATGTTGCTTTGCAGAAATCATCAAATGAGACGTGAATGGACAGATTGCATCAACCAGAAAAACCTTGTTCATTGCATGAAATAAATATATCATCAGCCTCCGAAAGAGTCATGCGTGGATTAAGATAGCTAAAGCCATGTACTAAAATATAAGTGTTTCTCATTTTTAATTTGGAAAAAAAGAGAAAGATAAAGATAAATAAGAATGCTACTAGGGATTTACAATTGCATAAAAAAGCACGCTGAGTTTCCTGTAGATAAATTGATAAAAGATAAAGAAAAGATTGCTATAGATTCCAACAATTTCTTGTGAAATATTCTGACATTTTCAGTGCCAAAAACATTGAGTTTCTATATATGATATGTAGATGAACTATGCATAGTCAAAAACATTTTGGGTATGCGCGCGGGTGCAGGTGGCCTGGAGAGAGTTGGCAGCGGTGATGGTTAGCCAGAACAGGGCCATGGCACGGTGGAGTTGTGGCAATGTTTCGGCTGAAACAGTGTGGTTCGAGCATTTAGGAGGTGAATGGAGCTCAATAGTGGTGACAGCTTAGCTCGGGGAAGTTTATGGGAGATTGGCGACGGTGACCGTGGGTGGCGGAGCTGTGGCTCATGGTAGCGGTGAGCTAGGGACGGCGAGGTGGATTGGGAAGTTAGGGAAAACTTCATGGAGCTAAGGTGGTGTTAAGGGTGCGGTGAATTGGATTGGAGATGAGGCTATGGTGAGAACTTGGGTTTTGTGCTCACCGGTGAGATTGTTGGGTGTTACGGCATGGTTTGACAGGAGAGGATGAAAAATGCTTCCGATGGTCATGGAGCGGTGCGAAATGTGCTAAGGTGGTTGCTAAGCTTGGCTTTATAGCCAGCGAAAGTAGTGGCACCTAGAGCGGTGTGAGGCAAGCTTGGCACGTGGGCAGTGGCGTGGATGGTTGCGCAGATTCGGCATTGAGACAATGATGTGGTGGTAGAGCCGAAGTTGTCACTCCTCCTTGGAGCATGTGCGTGGGGTGGCGGTGAGGAATAGCGGCAGCGCGACGTGTCGAGCAGATGACGCTCGGGTTGGGTGGTGGTGTAAATTGACGACAAGGATGGCGAGGCATTGGCGTGGATTGTATTTAATGTAGGAGTGAGGTGGCGGATGAGGTGACATGTGCTAGTACAACTTGGCGAGGACGAATGCGACGGCAGATGAGGCGGTGTGGTGCGAGCTACTAGCGGCGGTGAGGTGAGGCGAGTGAGAACAGATAAAGAGGCGAGCAACATGAATGTGTTTCCTCAACGTTGAAGGTGCATTTCCAGAAAGAAAAAAGCGGTTTTTTTTCTAGAATTTCCAGTTTTGGCAAAAACTTCAAATTCAAGCAAATCTTAAACAATTCAAAATTAAACAAATAGGTTATTTCAGATGCGTCGGCGCCGAATAAAAAAAATAAGAAGGCTGAAAAAGGTATATGCATGCATACGTAAACAAGAAGTCTGAGAATTGAATATTCCGACGCCACTATATGAGATTGATTCGAGCGTTCAACCTGTTTAATGCTAGTTACATGCTGAATGCAGCCGGTGGGATATATGATGACACGTCGTGCAGTTTATGGAAATAGCGTCCTGTAAAAGTTTTAGCCCGATTCGGTCCTATCCTTTTACGATTCTGTTCTGTCTTTTTAGTAGAAATCAACGAACACATCGATGACAGCATGCGTCATCGAGGAAAGTGTTGCATCCATATCAAGTCCTATAGACCTCATATTTTTTAGAAGGAGCCTCTAAAGCAAATCCTAATTAGCCCTAATCTGGATTTAACAGCTGGTTAAAAGGGTGCCTGATTTCTATCTTGCGTAGGCCTTCAACTCCCAAAAGAAAAAAAAAGGTTCTCTCCCCTTCTTTCCAATCTATTCCCCTCTCTCTCTTTCTCTCTCTCTATGTGGAGAGGCACAGGGCATGAGGCCGCCGCCGACGCATCCCGCGGTGGCGGCTAGCAGCAAAGGGCGTGTGGGAGGCACTCGGTCGACGGTGGTGGCATGTTGGCGGCTAGCATGGCCCGTGGCGGCGACGGCTAGTAGCAGGAGCACTTGGGCGGTGTGCTGTGGCAGGCGGTGGCAACTGGCGGCAGCGACGGTGGTCGGAGTGGCCGCACAACCATTTTTCATAGTCATGTGGTTCGGCCGGTTGGGTGCGCGGCCGAATAATGATTTGTGCAGTGTTCCGAGGTTTTGTGCAGCGGGTTGTGTTTCACACAGCCGAACGACGATTTGCATGGCCGAACGGCGATTCACACGATGAAGGCTTAGCAAACGCAAATTCTTACGACCGATTGCACTTCCGTTCGTCTTTCCACAAGTTTATCTTAGCTTTGATTTGACCTGTCTCTGTTCCATCTTATAGGATCGCACGTAGCCTTTGAGGGAACGTTCGGGCAGTTGCGCACCTTTGATCCCTCGAGCAACTAGTCCATCGAATGTGCTCAAGGCAAGTATCTCATGGCTATAAGCTTTCCATTTCACATACCACGTTTCCCTGATTACTTATCACCCTTGCCATTGAGTACAATTATCATATTTTTAATGCTTGCCTGGTTATAGACTGCTATTATAGTTTTATGCCATGATATTTTAGGTAGCTGTTTTTACATGCTTTTAAGTTGTTGAGAATGCTCAAGTAATAATATTCTAGAATTCATGATTAAACCATTGATGGGGGTCGTACCATATAAGTGTGTTAAAACTTAGGGTTAAACCACTAGTAATCTTTTAACATTAGGCAGCTATGTTTATATTACCCTGTTTCCATGATCCATTATTCGTATGTGATTGCTTGTGAGTCATGAATGATATATGTATGATACCTGTTAATCTGACTAATAACCACTTATCACATAATAAAACCTAGATGATTGATAACCCTTATGTGAGCTATGTTATAATGCCTATTTAGAATGATTCCTAGATCACTATCAACATAATATCATCCCTCATCGCCTCATATCAAGAATTATGCTTTTCTAGTCTCAACCTTAACAAGATCTTCCACTTATCATAATCTTATTCTAATCTTTCTTAGTTATCTCAATCTTTTACCATATAATATGTTTATAATATAATGGTTACCTGATCTAGTGTTACCCATATATAGGAGAGATTGCTACCCACCTAGAACGTACATGAGGGGTACACTTAGCATTGAGCTCCTAGAATCACAGTTGGATCTACTCATCTTGTGTAAGTTCATCACGGATGACCACCCGTATTGAGGGAACTTGTATCTCAAGTGGCAAAACAGCACCGTATGCTAAGGCCAGTGCTGTGGAGTGATGACATCATGTATGGGTGGGAACACTCGAGTTTTCAGCATCGTGACTTGCCACTATTTTTGTTATTTCATTTATTCTTCGTTTGATTAGAAATGGACCGGTCCCATGTTTCAAACTTTTATTTTAGCTTCCGTTGGTTTTCTAATAAAGTACCCTTGAAATTTTAAATTCCTTACAATTTCTATTGTTGCTTTTATTATGTATTCTTTAGTTTGACAATAATATTTTACAGTAACATTTTATATTAGTATATGAGGTGTTACAAGTCCGTTGCTCCTAATATTCCACATACGAGTCCCTTTTCTCATTATTAGCCTTTCGTAGTTGACGAGACTAGCAAGACTTGATTGCTTGTGCTCTTCCTGTCCTGTTTCGCCACGCACGCGTGCATCCCAAGAATTCTGAGGAAGGTACGCGCCGGAATCCGCAGCACATTGGCGGCAGGCACTGGTGGGTAAATCGCGCGCCCCACTTCCACGCTTGTCAAACCCGATAGATGTGTGCGTCGAACGCGACGGCCGTCGGTAGAGAAGGCGCAGGGCAAAGCTATGTGGAATCTGCCACGTGATGACACGTGAAGCCCGTCTCTCAGGTCGCGCGGCAGCTCCAGGTGCTGTACGATGGAGAGCGGCGAGAGCGAGGGTTTGAATCGTCGCCGGAGCAGGTGAAGGGTCGCGTTCTGTCCAGGCCGGGGAGTTGATTCGTACAGCAGCTCGCGGTCGCAGCTGAGTGCGAGCCGCGACTCGAACTGTGCGACGTTGAAGAGTCATAACAGAGGAGGCCAACGGTAGATGTTGCGTGTAATTGCACAAGCGAGTTGAATGTGATGAATGGCAACGATCGCTTCCTTCATATTTGCACTTTATTAACATGCGCCATGCGGGGAAGACTGCGGCAGTTAAAACACATCAATCAGGGGAAGATTTTGATCTATTCCCTCCTGACAATCATGAGATGAATTTCCTTCACGGCCAACCGACACGATCCGCACTTCCGCGGTCTAGCTTTCAAGATTGGATGGCCTGACGTCGTCAAGAGGCTTTCCTTACGATTCCTTGGCGGCAAGCGTGCGGCAAAGATTGATTACCCGAAGGGTGCTGCCTGATAATTACCCGAAGGGTGCTGCCTGACAAATAAGTAACCATCAGGGAATACTTTATACTTCCACCCTATCCTTAGTTTTTTATTTTTTTTGAGAGAAAGTACATTGAGCATCATGGGCAGAGCTAGGTAGGGTGCCATATGTATACTAGCACACCTAAAGTTTAGAAAAATCACCAGGAAGCAAGTATACAATGACGGGAGCAAGCATGGAAGCACAAGAGGGCCGTAAGAGGAGAGAGAGGTGTCGGGAGGAAGACGAAGTTCTTATTGGGTCATGAGTTGTGACGTCTATGAGATGTCGAGATAGGCTGACTGGATTAGCAGGTAAAGGCTGAAAGCACAAAGCCCACCTACAGTGTATGCCTTGTGGCCTCCTTGCCAATTTTCAATTTTCGATCGAGACATTGATTAGAGTATTAGCGACTCGAAATCGAGACTACCAAGCGGCGACGTGGCGGCGATTTTGTGCGGGTAGCAGTGCAGCGTTTTGGCAAGAGCATAGACCAGGGCACTTTTCGGACCATCATGTGTGCCTGTCCGTGAAACATGCACACCCATTGAAAATTTTCTATTTCCGCCACCATTGAGGACGCACATCCTCCTCATACCACATATGCACACATGCGTGTGCGCATCCACTACACATGTTAAAAATTTATGTGGAGACTTTAGGATCTCCCGGAGCATTGATACATTATGCGTGTGTACTTTGATTAAATAAAACACACCTCATCAATCCTGGGGATTGAACCCAATAGGTGGGAACACCACCTTCTCTCCTACCATCGGGACAAGTTTGAAGTGGGTACAAAATCTGACGGCCTCGTCCATCCACGAGTGTTCCCCGTAAGCTACAGCATGCTGGACACAACAAAAAGGGGGAAAGGAATAAAAAGACCGAAAGCAAATAGGGGTAGTGGGGTGTAGGATGGAAAAGCAACAGAGGGAGTAAATGGTGTTGTTCAAAATTTTTCTTTAAGCATTTTCGATTCTATTCACCAATAGCTACAGAGGCATAAAGAATAGGATCCTCAGCCAAAATTTCAAATCAAATAACTCAAGGAATTGAAAAATCCAAACCGGCAAAACTTGGAGATCAAATCGTCAATCTGCCAGTCTGACCGCTATGAATAGTAAATTTAGACAAAGTGAATAGTAATTTTTGGTCAGACCACTGCTTCAGTACCTGTGAATTCAGGATGAACAAAAAAATCAGCACTATTACGAAAAAACCATGTATCTTTTGATCTGATGATCCAAAAGTCGTGAAACTTTATACACACCTTGCTCAATGTCTCAGAAAACTATTTCATCCACGGATTGCAGAAATCTATGTCAAAGTTTAAAACTTTTTTTGAGATTGAAGCAGAATTGCACCAAAACCAGGTAAAATAAAAAAACGGTTAATACAACTTGATCGTAGTTGGATGAAGGCTAAGATGGATTTAGATGAATTTTTATTTGTCACAACAAACAAGAACACTGAAGAAATCAAGACAAAAATCCTTGGATCACGAAATAACACGATGAGATCAAATCGAGCAAACCCAGGTTTCTTTATGAACTTGCCACCAAAGTGTTTAGATGGGTAGAGATTGATTTACAGAGGCTATCTCTATTTCTTATACGTGCTTAGGACAACAAGATCAAGAAGAGAGAAGAAAAGAGGGAAAAACCAAGACAAGTGCAAACCAATCAACATAAGAGATAGTCATAGAGATGAACAGAGATTGATATATTGCTACTTATAGATAAAAGTTTTACAGTCACTTCACCTTAGATGATAGAGTGCACACCATAAGCACTCTTCATTAAAACCCTAACACACGTGAACAGCTGAGAGGAAGGTTGTATGCTTAACCGCAATTTTCATCTCAACCTCTTAAATAGATAGGTTAACTAGCCACATCTAAAGTTTAGTAAATACTATCCATTTACCATAATGGAAAAAACCCGATAACCCCACATACGGGGTTTAATTCAAAGTGCATAAACCAAAACCCGCTAATTCTTAAACTTTGATCCATATTGATCATACCAGCTTCTTAATGACATAAAACCACCTTCTCAAGCGTCGCTCGTGCGCCGCGATTTTCTTTCAAAGCCATTTCTTGTTTTTTGGCCAAACTACCAAAATACCCTTTCTTGACCGGGCTATCTCCTTCCATTGCAAGCAATCGTCATACTTGCCAAGTGTAGGTGCACCACTAGCTTGCCACGCCTGGCAAGTCTCTCCCACTTCGGTTCCACCGGTTCATGTCTTACTTTAACCGACCAAACCACATGGGGCAACCCCACCGTTCGAACTTCCCTTTGATATTTCCCGCCTTTCTCGTGTCATACTTGAGCTCACCGCCTCACTAGACATCCTCGATCGTTTTGGGTCTCGGTACCTCCATAAGTGTAGTTCCGATCCTCACCGTTGATCATGATACTCTAAGCGACACTGTACATCCAAAGATAAAAAATCATTTTTGGATATAAATTTTTTACATCTTGATCTATATTAGCTGTAACATATTTCATGTAATATATAAATTCTGACCTTTGTCATCAAAACCTATTCCGCCACTCAAAAACCAAAAACCAAAAATCGGACCAAAAATTCTTAGATTAGCCGGTCCGACCGCTACGCTGTTTAAGCTGCCAAAACGCACCGGTCAAACCGGAGTTCGCTGCCATCTCATGCATGCAAATACTCTTTGCTGACTAATTAATGCAGCATCATGCAAAAGACTTCAACGCTGCGACTCAAGACCAGCAAGGGGTGCAAACGGAGCGGATACGGACGGATATTGCTCATCCCGTATCCTTTTTCATATTTTTTGTCGGAGTCAGAGTCGGACACGGATAGTGCCGGATACGAATACGAATGCGGATATTCTCAGTCACGAATATGGAGCGAATACATGCCGCTCCGAATACGGTTAGTTTCGGTCACGAATATTTAATCGGATAATACGCGAAAGCAAATTTCACATGGGGACAAAGACAAATTAAGCAAACTGAGATCTAATACAACTGTACCGACGTTGCAATAGCCACCGAAACAAACAATCATATATAAATAAATGATGCTACATTTCAAGAAGAGTCGGAGATCCCACCTAGCCGACGGAGAGGCTAGGTATCCGACTCCGTTTCCGTATACGGATAATGCTTTTTCTGAATCTGATTCCGTATCCGACAAAAAATATCCGAATCCGTTTCCGTATCCGACAAAACCTCTGAAATCCGAAAATTTGCTCCAAATTATATCCAAATTAAAACAGACAGACGGACGATCGGGAAATATCCACTCCATTTACACCCCTACCAGCTAGGTAACATTGCATGCGTGCAAGAACAATGAAACAGTGAACATGCAAGCCATCAGCCCATCACATGCACTGACTCTCTGGGGCGGTACGGCCATCAACAGTGTGACTCAAAAACAAACATAACGCACGTCATGGTCAATGGTTGCCGATTTTCCAACAAAATGTAAAAATTACACTTTTTAAATTTTCAAATTTAGATTAAAAATAATTCATCACAATAATATCTATGACTCTCACATTCATGATACACGAAATGAGCCCTTCAAGCGTCACGTATACGATGACAAGCGCATGATCCTCCTGTATAATAACCACCATATTTGCGGGGAGTTCCGGCCACCAGACGCGCCCACGTCAGCCCCCAGCGCTCGGCCGGCCGGCGCGTGGCGCAGGAATTTGCGTACGGCCGGCCGAGGCATTTTCCCTGACTTTTTCGAAAATTACGTAAAGGTCCTCCGTTATCGCAAAAAGGTCCCTACATTTTTTTTGAATAAGCCCCTGCATATTTTTTTTGCTGGGTAGCGACCCGAGGTTTCCCGTAATTACGAACAGGCCCTTACTTCTTCCGAAAAAGCCCTCGGTTTTTTACGAAAAAAACCATCTGGTCTCCTTTTATTGCGAAAAGGACCATAATTTTTTTCGGAAAACCCCTTCGCTTTCTTTTTTCTGCGAATTTTTCCTCTTTTACTTCGGTCCACACGGTGGCTGGCGTGGCGTTGCGCCACGCCTATGTGGCTAGTAGTACCTATCACCTAAAGCCAAAAAGGGCAAGAAAAGGAACCTCCTCCGATTCTGAACAGAGCTAATGGGAGAATGTACAGTACAACAGTACACACGCTTGTACAGTGAGAGATGGAGTTCACATCGACCATAATTAAGAACAGAGCTAGCGACACTCATTTCAGGCCGTCAATGGGAGAATGTTTGAGAAAGTTGGGGAGCCCAATCTTTTTCCCCGTCCTCTTGACGTCCTCCTGCACCTTCCTCCTATACTCCCCGAAGGTGAACTCCCTGTACGGCGACGGCTCGCCGCACGTGCCGACCGGCGAGTCGTAGGACGGGCACAGGAAGTAGGCGACGGAGAACCGCTCCGCCTTGGCGTTGGCCATCACTCTGTGCTCCACGCTCTTGTACCTGTCGTTGCTCCACGCCTGAAACACGTACGCACGGAACGAACCAAAGTAAGGAGGAGAAGAAAAGTCTTGATAAATGTATCCACACACCCCATATCTGGTATGATGTGTTTCGGTACATTTCTGCTTGGTCAAAACTTGAGCACGTGAAGATGCGCGGCATCGGTGGCGAGCCGAGGGTAAGAGCAGAGCGGCGCACTGTTACCTGAAACAGATCGCCGACGTTGACAATGAGGGCGTCCGGGTGGGGCTTCACGGCGACCCAGCGGGAGTCCTTCACGAGCTGTAGGCCCCCGACCTGGTCCTGGCACAGGATGGTGAGGAAGTCGCTGTCCGTGTGGGGCACCAGCCCGATCGTGCCCGCCGCGAACGGGCACGCCGGGTACCTGTTCAGCCGCAGGAAGCACGTCGTCTCATCGCACCCCGCCGGGAACGCCCCGCCGCCGGCCGCCGCCCCGTGCCCCAGGTTCTCCGCCAGCGCCGCCGCCACCGTGTTCGCCAGTCGCGACATTGCGTCCGCCACCTCCTGCATCACTCCCCTGCGCGCCACCCACAGCTTTTGCTCATTAGCACTGCTACTCTGTTACTATTGATACAATGATACTGCTGCTCATGAGCTAGCAGTAAACTTTTGCCTAACGACCATAGTAATAAAACAGTACTGGTACTGTAAGTACTACTCGTACTGGTTTATGACTTATGAGCTTATTATATTAGACGGAACAAATTAGTTGACAGGATAAGATCTCCTCGTGGACGTCTATGTCACTCCCGTGTGGTGTGACGGCATGGGGATATCAAAAAGAAAGGGACCAAGTTTTTCTGGCTTTTGGCGTCGCGGGCCTCGCTTGTGATGCATGCAGTGGCAACGGGTAAATATCCATCGGGTATTGCCATTCCATACCCGTACCCGCTAGGTGTAAATTTACCCGTCGGGTTACCCGTATCCGCACGCGGGTAGGAAAATTTACCCATACCCGTACCCACGCGGGTATTACTACCCGACGGGTAACCCGTACCCGCAAGCATACCCGGTTCAACACATAAGAATATCATCAATTTAGACATTCATTAATCATACATGCCAAGCACAAAAGCGTCTAATGATCAAAATTAGTACATCACATAAACATATTTGACATGACCATATCAACATATGACAAACAAATAAACAATCAACAACAAGTAGATAATAAAATTAACATTTGAGTGGGATGTCTAGTTGTCTAATGCGGGTATTCATTACCCGCGGGTAGGCGGGTATGGGTAGTATATACCCGCACCCGCACCCGCCTACCCGGTGGGTAGAGGATTTCGCCCAATAACGTATCCATGGGTACATAAAATTTTCCATACCCGTCTCTTTATCGGGTAAAACCTATCGGGTATTCAGGTATCGGGTACCCATTGCCATCTCTATGCATGCTGGTTATATATGGATCATTCACATGCGTATGCTGGAGATATTTCTCTTTTTTCACTGTATATAGAAGGATACACTGCGCAGAACTGTCAGTCGCTTAGCCAAGGGCCCAAGGCCCACTGCTTATGCTTTAGTTGATACAGATGTGATGAGGTTTTCTCGTTTGTATGCAACAATGTTATGGCTTCTTAATTACAGAGTCGACGTAGTGCTTAGTTGGTCACACAAGTATGTACGTGTCGAGCTGTTTCACATGTACGCGCGCGATCGATATATTCGTTTTCCTTCCAACAATAATTCTAGAGGTTCCAGGCGCCCAGCAAACTTCCCTGTCGACTTTATATTTGGCTCATACGAGTTAATGGGTAGGTTTTCTAGACCACGGTAGCTGGCTTATGGTTGCGACGGATAGTTTTTAACGCTAGCGTAAGCGCTTGTGTGAATATATTAAACGCCGATAATCTATTTTCAAAAAACTGTTTCAATAAATTGTTTCAAAAAGATGATAAAGAAACCGTTCCGTTTATTTATTTAGAAGAAATAAGTCATAAACCGAAAAGAATAGGCTAAATGGGTGATGATATTATGTGTGCGGTGGCATGTGCACTAACCAAATTTAACCGCTTCGTGTCCATCGAACCAGCCTACCAACGTCATCTCCCGATAATTATGTGTTGCATACATGCCGCAGTCAGCTAAGTAAGTTGAAGCAAGCCGAACTGGCCATGCATACAGGGTGCAGGCATACGTACCTCAATGAGCTGAGCTCTCCGTAGTCGCAGTCTTTCCCGGAGATTCTGGCGAGCGGGACGTGGAACGCCTCCGACCACGAGAGCTGCCGGAGCGACGTCGCCGTCGGGGTGCCCCACCGGTAGGAGCCGTTGAGCAGCCCGACCTTCTCCTTGGTGTCGAACGGAAGGCAGAATAGCCTCGCCTGCGCCCTCCTCATCTCCTCGAGGAGCTCCCGGCTCACGCCGTGGTTGGTCACCTGGAAGAAGCCCCACTCCGAGGCCGCCCTCGCCATGGCGTCCGCGCACGCCTTCCTCTCCCTCACGCCGCCGCTGCAGCCGCTCGTCAGGCACTTCAAGTCTATCATGGGCAGGTCACGCTCCACCGCGGCTAAGCTCTCCGTTGATGGTGCAATGCCGTCGCCGTCGAGCTCGCCGCTGCGAAGCAGCGCGAGGTAGCTGTCCGCCAAAGGTGGGTCGATGGTGCTCTCGTCGAAGGCCCGCATGGTCGGAAAGAGAGATACGTACGTGAGGTTTCTGTATGTGATGATGGACTAGCAGTGGTATTGCACGCAGTGCACACTAGCTTGCTACTACTAGCTATAGCAAGAACGCGCATCTACGAAAGTTCTCGGATGCGAGGGCTATATATAGAGCAGCGCGCGCGGTGGTATCTGTTGAAATAAGCTAGTTGTGTCACGTTTGTTTTCATTCTGTTTTTGGACCTGCACGGCAATAGGCCTGCAAGGCAATTCCGGGTGCAGTTTGTATTCGTTTCGTATAGCGCTCGGCAATACGGCAATACGTTTGGTAGTTTTTTTGATATTTTTGGTAACTGCTCTAGCCAATATGGTAAGATGATAAGTATCCCATAATTGTAGGCCTATATTTGATTGTAATCTTTAGTTGCCTTTTGATGCATTTTGACGTCAAATAAAAGGAAGAGAAAGAGACCAGTAAGGCTGTGCGGTTGTGCAGCGCAAACAACATCCTCTCGCTTGTTAATCTTTCTTGTGTGCTTCCTGTGTTCCAGGCTTGATACAGAACCGCGTGTGTGCGTCCACAGTGAAGATGCATGTGTATCTGGGCCTGATTGCCAACATTTGGTATTAGAACATGGGTGTTCTTCGCGTTTGAAGATCATGGTAGGAGAAAGACTTGTGACCGAGCATGGAGAGGCTTTGGAGGTGAAGAAAGAGAGTCTAGTACCGATGGCCTATCCGCAACTCACGTGCAACAACTACACCGTTTGGGCTATGAAGATGCATGTCGTGATGCAAGCCTAGGAGGTGTGGGTGGCTGTAGAACCGGCCGACGATGCATACAAGAAGGGCATTGCGGAATTCCGCAAGGATCGCCTAGCGTTGTTCATGATTTTTCAGCCAATCCCAAAGAGTCTCATGCCATCCCTTGCCGGAATGGACTCAATGAAGGCGGCATGGGACGCGATCAAGACGACGCATATGGGACACAAACGTGTTCGGGAGGTGAACCTGCAAACCCTCAAAAGGGATTGAAGATGTAGGTTGACGAGATGGTGGAAACATTTGTCGCCAGGGTGTCATCCCTGGTGAGTGGCATTTGTGGTCTCGACGAGAAAAAACTGGAAGAGATCGACATCGCCCAACAGTTTCTTCGTACAGCCCCGCCACGCTACATGCAGCTTGTCACATCGATTGAGTAGTGTGTGGGTCTCAAAACGCTCATGGTCGAAGACCTCGTACGCCGGTATAAAAACTATGATGAAAGGGTTCGAAATAGCTTCGGTGATCCAAAGGAGGGCAAACAATTGATGCTATCATGTGTGCAATGGGAGACACTATCCGCTCGAGGGAAAAAAGGTGATGTGAGCTCTGGCAGCGGCATGAAAAAGAGCTTTGGGTGCGGCAATGGCCGTGGCCACGACATAAAGTGCTGGAGAGGAGCCGGCCAAGGAGAAGAAAAATCTAGCAATGATCTCAAGCAAGATTTGACAAAAAGAAGATCAAGTGATTCAATTGTGGAATCTACTAGCATTTTGCGTCGCAGTGCCACAAGCCTAAGAAGGAGAGGGTGTATGTGGCAGAGAAGGATGACAATGGGCCTGCTCTGCTGATGCTCGAGGCATGCGAGTTGGTGGAGACCAAGTAACAGACCACCGATGTGGTGACGCTCGTGGAGGAGAACGTTCAACTCCATCTTGAAGTGAACGAGAAAGACAACGGCAATGTTTGGTACCTCGACACGGGAGCTAGCAATCATATCACTGGTTGTACGAAGCAATTCACCAACCTTGACACATCAATTGAAGGCACGGTGAAATTTGGTGATGGTTCGACAATAACCATAGGTGGCTGAGGCACAATGCTGATCGGAGGATGCACAGGCGAGCACAAGATGTTGACGGATGTGTACTACATTCCGAAGTTGACTAGCAACATAATCATCTTGGGTCAGCTCAAGGAGCATAGCTGCAAGGTCATGTTGGAAGATGGTCACCTGCGTATGTTTGATCACTAGGGACAGCTACTGGTTTGGGTCAAGAGGGTGAGGAATAGGTTGTACATCCTCAATCTAGACCTTTTGCAGCCAGTGTGTTTGTTGGCACATCTCAATGATGATGCATGGAGGTGGCATGTGCACTATGAGCACTTGGACTTCTAGGCACTGTGCAAACTGGGCCAAGAAGGTCTAGTCAAAGGACTCCTATTGGTGAGCCATGTGGAGCAATTGTGCGATGATTGTCTTGTCAAAAAGCAACACAATGCATCGCTCCTGCAGGAGCAAAGTTCAGGGCAAGCAAGGTACTGGAGCTCATGCATGGTGATCTGTGCGAGCCATCTCGCCCCAACCCCAGTCGGTAACAAGTATTTTCTATTGGTAGTCGATGATTATAGTAGATATATGTGGATTGCGTTATTAAAATCAAAGGATGAAGCCTTCCAAGCTTTCAAGAAGATTAAGACAGCGGCTGAGGTTGAAGCGGAGGCCAAATTAAAAGCGCTTCACACAGATCGGGAGGTGAATTCAAGTCAAAAGAATTCATCACCTATTGCGAGGAGATGGACGTAAGAAAATACTTGACTGCCCTGCACTCTCCTCAACAAAACGAGGTGGTCAAGAGAAGAAACCAAACAGTTGTTGCTGTGGCGTGTAGAAAGCATGAACATGCCTAGCATGTTCTGGGTGAGGCCATGACGACTGCGGTGTATATCCTGAACCGTGCACCAAACAAGAGCATGATTAACGTGATGCCGTATGATGCTTGGTGCAAGAGGAAGTCGGTGGTACACCATCTTCGCACCTTTGGTTGCATCACACATGTGAATAAGGTGGGTGGCCATGTCGGCAAGCTTAAGGACCGTAACTCCCCAATGGCATTCATTGGGTGTGAGAGTAGCTAAAAGGCATACCACGCGTTTGATCCTACTACCAGGAGGGTATGCATAACGCGCGATGTTGTCTTTGAGGAAGGGAAGAAGTAGGACTGGAGTACCATACCACAGGCAGAATAGCTCCCATCTGGTGAGGTGTTTCATGTTCTTTATGAGCACATCGAGTCTAGCGGTTTCGACAAGAACACCAATGCACCAGGAGGACAGCAAGCACCATCCACCTTGGTACACGGGATTGTACTAGGAGTGGAAAGCAATGCAAGGGCAGCCATACCGGCATTGCCTGCTACAATCGTAGTGGTCTCAATGTCTGGCGAGATGTTAGCTACACCCATGGCGGCTCTGACAACTGACAAACCTCACCATGGAAGACACCAGTGCGCATGCGCACCTTGCACAATCTGTACGACACCACCGAACCAATCCAGCTTGAATATTCTGGCTTACACTTGCTGGGTGCAAAGGAGCCGACGACTTTCTAAAATGCTGAGAAGGAGGAGATGGACTCCATCCGTAACAATTAGACATAGAGTCTAGTTGATCCCCCCACTGGACATCGAGACATAGGGCTCAAATGGGTCTATAAAATGAAGAAGAACTCAGATGGTATAGTGGTGAAACACAAAGCACGCCTAGTTGCAAAAGGGCATGTGCAGAAATAAGGCATCGACTTCGAAGAAGTGTTTGCTCTGGTTGCCAGGATAGAAACAGTGAAACTGCTCATTGCTCTAGCTACTCAAGAAGGGTGGCGATTGCATTACATAGATGTTAAGTCAGCGTTCTTGAATGGGGAGCTAGAAGAAGTGTAGGCGAGTTAGCCTCATGGTTTCATTGAGAAGGGGAGTGAGCACAAGATACTGAAGTTGCACAAAGCTTTGCATGGCCTACGACAGGCCTCAAGAACTTGGAACTCTAAGTTGAATAGCACGTTGTTGTCACTTAGATTTGAGAGAAGCCCATTTGAGCATGTAGTGTACAAGAGGAGCAGAGGTGAAAGTCTCCTAGTTGGTGTGTACGTGGATGATTTGGTGATCATAGGAGCTTGTGGTAAGGAGATTGTAAAACTCAAGCAGCAGATGAAGTAGTTTTTCAAGGTGAACGACCTTGGCATATTGAGTTACTACGTTGGCATAGAAATTCATCAAACACCAAGTGGTATTTCTCTTTGCTAGGAAGCGCATGCAAAGAAGATCCTTGAAAACTATGCCATAGGTAATTGCAATCCAACTCAAGCCCTGATGGAAGTAAGGCTGAAGTTAAGCATCAAAAGCTCATCACCACTGGTGGATCAAACCATATACGGAAGCATTGTAGGGAGCCTGAGGTACCTCATAAATACAAGGCCAGACTTGGCCTATTCAATCCGCATTGTGAGCCGATATATGGAGTCCCCGACAAATAAACATATGGCTGCGATCAAGCATATACTAAGATATGTTAAAGCGACACTTAATTTGGGCTACTGCTATGAAAATGAAAAAGAAATAGAAGAACTGCACTTGGTAGGTTATAGCAATATTGACATGGTCGGCGACATTAATGATCGCAAGAGCATGACTAGAGTCGCTTTCATCATCGGCTCTAGCTTGATCTGTTGGTTGTCGCAAAAGCAAAAGGTGGTCATACTATCATCTTGTGAAGCGGAGTATATAGCAGCAGCATCCGCAACATCGCCTCATTAGCGATCTCATAAATAAAAACCCTTGCAAGGTGGTGCTCAACATTGACAATAAGGCTGCCATTTCCATGAGCAATAACCCGGTGCATCATGACCGAAGTAACACATCAATAATCGATTTCATTATATTAGGGAATGTGTGTAAGATAGGAAGGTCGTGGTTGAGCATGTTAGCACAAATGATCAGCTTGCAGATATCCTAACAAAGCCTTTGGAAAGACTCAAATTCTTGGAGATGAAAGAAAGAATTGGGATGCGGGCTATGAAAAGACACAATCAACTTAGGGAGGTAAATGTTAAAATAAGCTAGCTGTGTCACATTTGTTTTCTTTCTGTTTTTGGACCTGCAAGGCAATTCCGGGTGCAGTTCGTATTCGTTTTATATAGCGCTCGGCAATACGTTTGGTAGTTTTTTTATAGCTTTGATAAGTGATATAGCCAATATGGTAAGATGATAAGTATCCCATAATTGTAGGCCTAAATTTGATTGTAATCCTTAGTTGCCTTTTGATGTATTTTGATGTCAATAAACGAAAGAGAAAGAGACCAGAAAGGTTGTGCGGTTGTGCAGCGCAAGCAACATCCTGTCTGCTTGTTAATCTTTCATACAGAACCACGTGTGTGCGTCCACAGTGAAGACGCGTGTGTATCTGAGCCTGATTGCCAACACTAGCTAGTAGTTGCCCAATGGGCGAAGATCTGAACATATAGGGGGTGTTTGGGACGGCTCCACAAACTCTACCGTGGAGCAGCTCCACAAAAAACCTAGAGTTTGTGGAGCACCCCTTTAGGTGCTCTCACAACTCCACCTTTTTTCCTCGAACAGAGTGCGTGAAGCTGAACCTGTTTGGCTAAAAAAACATAGAGCGGAGCTGAAAAACGTAGAGTGGAGCAGTCCCAAACACCTCCATACTCCACCGCACTTTTGCTTTTATCCTGTTCTTTTAGACATTTAGAGTGGCATTTAGCTTCCGTTTCTCTAGAAACTAAAATAAATAAGATAATTTTTAATTTATTTTTAAACCGATTTTTTAAATAGCTTCCCAAACGCAGGAATATAATATATACACTGTTTACGTTAATATTTCCGTGGTCACTTAGAAAAAGCAGCAAAAGGATGATCCGACCAAACAAAAGCCGTACAGAGCTTTGCGTGGAGCGGGCCTGCGCGCGTGGCCGGCTTTACGGCGTTTGATCGCGTGATCCTTGAGACGTCGTACGAGCGAGCGACACTTGGGGGAGTCGAAATGTTGCTACTTACGTTGTGCACATCATATACTACTAGAACTGAGCCACTGACTACTGATGTATCTTTATGTGAGTATACACGTGAGTCGATATGACTTGCTGACGGTGCAACCTCACTCCATGTTTCGTCATACTTGGTAAGTCATGTCTGGCAGATAGCTGTATCTCTAGACTCGCTATGACTGTATGGCCGGCGTCTCATGGCAACATCCAATTTTCTTACAGTTTCACTTCAGGTTATGTTAGCTCTTCTCTGTTTACCTCACCTGGAGAGAGAAGCTACCTAGGGCAAAGAAACAACTAAACAAGACCTTGGTTTAGGTTTGAACGTACTTTGCTTTTCAGCAGGGAGTAAGGACAAGGTAGGCCATGGGCTCTTGCTTCCCGCTGTTCAATTTTCGGCAGTGTTGCAGGGTGGGGCAGGCCGACAGGGGTTGGTCTGAGATTTTGGATTTGGCATCTCCCCAACCTCACAAAAGGCACAAGTACTGCACAACTGCGCAAGTGCACATGAAAGAAAACAAGAATGCAGAGCAGGCGAGCAGCCCAGAACACTCAATTCAGTAGCATGCAGACCGGCCATATGCTTTTTTAATCAAAACTTAATACTACTATCACTAATTACGCTATGTGCATGCTTATATTGACCATCGGTCACAGCATTGACAATGTGATTCTATCTTGACCATATACTGAAAATCCAACATCACAGAACGATTTTAGGTGGGTTTTTTCTATGGTTTATGGTTTTTGATTTATGGCTTTAAATTTTGACAGTTTGCGAAAGATATTAAGGAGAGAAAGACAGTCGCATATAATTTTGACCGGTATAGCTGAAGTCGGTACAGTATATACTAAAATCGACTAGTGGATTCTACCTTAAAAAAAACATACCATTTGAAAGTTAGTACTATAGCAAAAATAAAAAAAGCCATAAGCCCATTCAATGCACCCTTTATTCAGTCTTGTGTGCCAAGTGTAAGATATCATTTATTAGTTACGCCGAACTAAGATTGTAAAAGCATGTGAAGACTATCATAGCCTAACTAAATATACAATGAGATCATGTAAAGGTCACCTATAATGTACAATGAGTATTTGACTTTATTATACAAAAGTTATCGAAATTTGAGTTTGGTTTGGGGAGTTTGCAATATTTAGAGTTGTTGTCAGGTGTATGGTGGTCAGACCGCCATGGAGATGGTGGCCAACGGTCTAATCAAGCTGTGACCAGCGGTCTAATAGTCATAGGGCAAGCTGGTCAGACTAGTTGTATGGCTTTTGGAAGTTAAACACCAAACACTTATGTAGGCGAGTTTAGGGATATGTTTGCACTAAGTGTCACCTAAAATAGAGTTATGAGCTGAAACTAGATAGAATTTAACTGCTCTTAAGTAGTCTAATCGGCCTAATAATGGCGATCAGACCGGCTTTTGGCGAATTGGTATTGAAATTGTGTATTTTGGTTTGACGTTTAGTCCTAGGAGGTTAGAATCAGTGTATGAGTCTGGTTGAGTGTCTGCACGAGATTGGTTACCAAGTGGGTTATCCCTACATGCTGTGAGGAGCATATAGAGGCTATGTGTGACATGGTTAGGCGAACCATGATGGTCTTGAGTTTGACTCATAGCTTGGGGGCTATGAGGTGTTTGTGTTATGTTGCATGACGCATTGCTTTGACTAACGTGAGTCAAGTATGTGGAACTTTTGCTCAACATGGTTTCTTGGTCTTTGGATGTGCAAGTGGCTTGAAGAACCTTAGCGGTTAACGACAAGGGACCAGGACTAGGCGGGAGAGCTGAGGTCCGTGCGGTCAAGTAAGTCCGGGTGAAGCTATGTGGCTCAAACGAAAAGCATAGAGAAGATAAAGATCATAAAAATACGAGTTGATGCATGTGGTGTGTCGAGTGACGAGGCCGATGCATATAGAGATGGTTCAGAAGAGTCCGTATGCATGAAGACATAACAACTAATTATTGGGCACTATAGACTACGTGTGAAAGCATACGGAAATGCTTTGATGTGGACATGATGGGCAGTTGCAAGATGGATCGGGACTAAGCTCAGGGAGAAGCTGAGGTCCAGAACGATTACGGAAGCTGGTGCCATCATGGTGCATGGAGAATATGTGGCGCACCAATTGACTCGGGTTCGTTTGCAAGCAAGGATAATTCGGTGGGATCTAAAAGCGTTGTAGGCTTAACAACATGTCTTGGGGTCACATAGAGGTGAATATGAATCGTAGAGTTGCTTCAAGGCGGGGGAACACGAAGCTTCGTGAAGGACAGTAGAGGGCTATTTTGGTAAATTGCATAATACCGAAAAAGTGGTGGTATGAGAAACCGCAGTGGTGGCATAGTGGATTAGGTCAAGGAGTCTTCACGGAGGACATGGAATAGCGAATTCGGGCTTTGGAGCCAAGTGGTGGTCACGCTTTGAGAAACATGCATGCGTGAGTGTAATACTTGTTATGGTGTTGATTTAACAGGTTAGTCCATATAAGTGATGGGGTCTACTTATGTATATGCTGGTTAGGGTTTGCTAGGGAGAGAGATGCCTTCCCTATTTAAGCTAAGGAGTGGAGAGAATTAGGGTTAGCTCTTGGTGAAGCTTTTGACAAGGGTTCTTAAAGAGAACTTTTGAGAGATGAGTTATGGCTCTGTGTATTGAGCTTTTTGTCATTATTTGACTTTGTGAGTGGCTGGTGAGTAGCTGTAAATATTCATCTTCAAGTATTAACAGATATCAAATTTTGTCCAAATCTTTCTCCTCTTGATTCAAGTGTTGAAATCTTGATTTGGCTTAGTTTTTTGTATTTCTTTCACCTTTCTTAATCTTGTTGTGATCCATGATGATGAAAGGGTAGAAGATGAGTCTATTCAACCATCCAAATCACTCATATATCAAGATTCAAGATCAAGACCGTTTTGCTTGTTCTTTGTTAAAATTTAGGTTTTCGTTGTCAAGATAGTTTTATCCTAAATCTATATCTAGATTAGTTTGCTATGCCATGTAGAAAGAAATCTGGATCAGAAACTTCTCGAATAATAACTAATTTGAATTTTAGGGTTTTGGGTGTTCTTAAGAATTAGATTTGATTTTCTTCAAATTAGTGAACCTGATCCCAAGAACTTTGTAATTCTTGATTAGCTTAGATTTCTAATGCCTTGAACAAGTCTCACACAAAATTTAGGAATGTTGGATGAGACTTGAGAAATTTTTTGAGATTTAAGTTTTTACCCGAAAGGTCTTTTCAGTGTGGAAACAGGGGACCGGTCAAACCGTCGAGCCTAGTCAGACTGATCTTAAGCCTGTGGTCAGACTGACCCATTGAGGTTTTAGCCCGCTCGTTGCTTCTTCTGTTCTCTTAGCTTTGGTTTTTTATTTTGTACTTGTTTTCGTTGTACATATGGTCTTATTACGTTCTCATAAATAATTGGGAGAAAAAGTCAAAGAGATTGATTTTATTGGAACTGAAAATAATCAACTATCATTCACCGTGCTCATATTTCCGCCATGGATCCCACAAAGACGTTTGTTTCCACCATCAATCCTACAAAGATGTTTGTATCTGATGACACAACTAGCGATCAAGGCCGTGGGCAAAGAGTAGCAGACACTGGGTCGAAGCAAACTTTTTGAAACAGTTGATCAGAGGCTGCCCATTTCGGGAACAAACCAAATTTAGTGGCCAGTAGTATGTTCCAGTCCATTAGAGCAGACAAAGTTTCCTGTGCCAAACATTGTGCTGATTAAACATTGAATAGTGTAGATTTTTGTATTGTGCCGATCGATCTTAGTTTTGGTTTACAACAATTCAACGGATTCATACGCACACTGGGTATCACGCATAGGCTTCGTCGTATATTTTAGGGCCGGCCAAAGATGAATGGGAACGTAAAGGTTATGTTACGAAGAACCATTGTTATTTTAGGAAAATAGAAATTTGAATTTTATATATTTATGTTTTTTTGGATAGTTTGCAAAAGCGGCGGTCTGACTGGCCAGCTTGTATTGTTTTAGTCGAAATTGGTGATTTTGGTAAACTTGAGTCATAGATGATTTGTTTTAATCTAGGTAGGTGCATGTGTGACATTATACATATTTCAGCTAACATAAAGGAAGTTATGAAGAACTTGTGTCCAATGGCCCTTAGATGTGCAGGGTGTAGGATCAAGAATAACCGACTAAAGGGGTGAATAGGAGGTTATATATTTTCTTACCTTCTAAATAATTTCTATAATTTTAATATGGCAGAAATTTAAAGTAATTGAAACATACACAATTCTAGTAAGTTCAAGGCACTACAAGTATAAGACTTTACAAAAAGGCTCTAGCTCAAGTAAATAATCTCAATATACTAGAAGTACAAGAGTTGAAAAAGAGACAAAGAGATAACCAATGTACACACGATGTTTTTACTGTGATCGAAAACTTGCCGGTTTTCCCTAGTTCACGTTGAGGAAAATCCAAGCGACTCGGACCAGCTCCACAAATTAAGCCTTAGCTCCTCAATTCACTAGTGGTTGTCCATCCTTCACTCTGAAGATGGTGGACACCAAACCACTCACAAGTCGATGCCAGGCTTCTTGATAACCTTCTTGAAGAAGTCACCGCGCAAACTCCCACAAAGTCGTCCAGGTGCCGGTAAGCACCAAGAGTAACAAATCACAGTTTCGCTTGATGACAATCAAGTGCCAAAAGATCAATCTAGAGATGAAATGCACTTGTTTGGCTCAACCACCTCAAATGAATGCACAAGGAGAAAATGAGGTGTGGAGTGAATGCTCAATGCTCAAGGATGTTCAATAGGGTCTTTTCTTACTGTCCTTGGGCAGGTGGGGAGTATTTATACCCTCACCAACTAAAACTAGCCGTTACACGGAATTTCCTGAAAAATTCAGGACGAGCAGAAGTACCACCGTGCAATGGCTGGTACTTCCGCACCTGTTCTGACATAACAGTAACGGCTATTTCAGAGCTTCTGAACTAGCCGTTGGAAGTCGGCGCGGAACTACCGCCGTTATAAATCTGGTAGTGATAACCGGAAGTTCCAAAACATTGGTGCGGTACTTCCATTTAATCCGAGGCCGAGAGTTGACACTATCTGGAAAAAAACGTTCTGCCCGGGTTATTCGGAGCTTTCGTGCTTCGGAAATACCGTTTAAGGCTACGGTACTACCACTCTATGGTAGTTCTACCGTTGAAACTCTGGTACTTCCATTTGTCATAGACACAAAATCATCCCGATGGTGCTCTCTGGAAAAAAAAGGTTCCCCTCGACTTTGACGGAGCTTCCAGTAAGCGGAAGTACCGCAGTTTGCACGTCGGTACTTCCGGTTGTCCAGACAGAGCACCAATCGATTCCGATGATGCTCTCTGGAAAAAAGGTTTCGCTCAGTTTTTCGGAGCTTCCGAGTGCCGGAAGTACCGTTGGAGGCTGTAGTACTATCGCTCTACGGTAGTTCCACCGTTGAATCTCCGGTACTTCTATTTTTCTAGGCAGAGTACAGATTTGGCTATCAATTTTATTTTTCAATGAATGCATGATCCTAAATTGATCCAAATGGCACAAGAATATGCTATCAAGCTACTCGCCATGATCCCTCTTAATGGTACGACATTTATCATATAATCCGGTCTTCCATCCTTTCTCCTAAGACCGGTAAAAATAAAAATGATCCTAGTCTACATACACCTTTGCCTTGAGCCACTTTGATCTTTATGTTGATCCTTAGCATGCGTCTTATCATCATTTTCGGGACTAAGTCTTTTAAACACTTAATAAACATATCGGTCCCATATTCACATAAATTCGTTAATTACCAAAACCATTTTTAGGGGCTTAGATGCTTTCACAGGGGCACTTTGAGTGAACCATGGTCAATGACGAGGATCGGAGTTATGCTAATGGAGGGGCCGAGGTCCAGAATGATCAAAAATGCTAGATGAGATTGTTGATCTCAAGCATAGCATAACGAAAAGTGGAAAATGTTGAAGGGAAATTCAAGTGACGGGTTGCACTATATAGATTGGTCAGCCCAAATGAGGCATGGTCTAATGGAACCAGAATGAGAGAGACTTGTCGATACATGGCAAGCTAGTGGTGCATCTACATATAGCAAGCATAGCGATTTCTTGCAAGAAAAGACAAACACCGGGTCAAGAAAGGGTATTTTGGTAAGTTGACCAAAATACTGAAAACTATCTTAGATAAAAACCGTGGCGCTTGAGAATGCGGTTTAGGTCAAAGAGGAGCTGAGATGATCAAATGCTAAGGACTTGCTAATTCGGGCTTATGTGTGTTGAAAAGCATGCGTAAGTGTAGTGTATGAATAAAACTCGTATTGTGTGGGGTTAACGGGTTTCTCCCATTTATGCTAAGTAGATAATACCCATTTGGTTAGATGGGGGTGGTTGTCTTGTCTAATTAACGGGTTGAGATTAAAACCTGCAAGTTAACCATCATAACTTTACTTATTAAAGCTAAAATTTCTAGGATTGCAGTTTGAGAAGTGTGAATGTTGTAGTATGCTCTCTTGTCATTCAGGTGAAGTGGTTGTAAAACTTTTATACTCAAGTAGCAATATATCAACTTTGTTCATCTCTCATGAATCCCTCTTGTTTTGGTTTATTTGCTCTCGCTATAGATGGTTTTGATCTTTTTTTCTCCCCTTTCTTGACCTTGTTGGATGTCAAAGATGAGTAAGTGATAGGGATATGTCTAGAAAATCAATCTCCATCTATCTAGGCATAAAATTTGGCAAGCTCTTGAAGTTGCCCGATTTTCGCTTGAGTTGGCATCTCCGAGTGATTTCTTTATCTATTTATTTTTGCCTCAATTTCTTAGGTGTTCTAGCTTCTTGTGATATTTGAGAATATATTTGGAGTCATCTTGTCCATCATTCACCTGTGAGTAAGTTACATTCATTGTTTTTTGTTTTTGCCTGATTTTAGTGTAATCTTTCTTCAAACAGAGAAAGAGCATAACTTTGGCAACAATTTTTCTTGTTCGCTGATTGGAATAGTTTTTCTGACATCCTATAGAAAGTGTATACCAAATTTTAAATAATTTGGAGTCCTGATTTGAGAGTTTGCTTAATTTATGGTTTTAGCTCGATTTTGGTGCAGCAGACCTTCATGAGCCAAATGACTCCAATTCTCTTAAGTTTTTTCAAGATTTTTTATTGGAATATGTTGTTAAGGTTATGATCTAGCATTGGTTTAGGTTTCAAGTCTTTTGGATCTGCGGATCAAAAGGTATATGATTTTTAATATTTGAAATAGTGATGCTTTTTATTGCTCACCAAGCCTAATTCACTGTAGCACAATGATTTTTTGGAATTCTGGTTTCTTGATCTTTATAGTTGCTGATAACTATTGGAGTAAAAAAATCAACAAATACTTGTGAAAAAAATTTGAAGGCACCATTGACCTCTTTGTTACCATTCTGATCCTACAGCCAGCAGCAGATTTACTAAGACAGAAGAAGCTGGAAGTAGGAGTGCAAGCAAAGCATGTACGGACGGATATCGTTTATCATGTATTCTATTCCATATTTTTCTCAGAGTCGGAGTCAGACATGGATAATATCGGATATCCATTTTTCATTACGTATTTATTCCGTAAGCCTTTAGACGGTCGGTCGGATAAAAATTATCCACTTCTTTATGCAAGACATTGGATAATAGGGTGCAATCAGAGCGGACACGGAGAGACTAATTGCTGAGATGTTGAAGGAAAAGCATTCCATTTTCACTGCATGTTTAAATGTGGCAATTTGACTGTATTTTATCTTGTTCTTAAGTGAAGTCAACAATAGATTTTCTCATATCACTTGATATACGGATATATATAGATGGATATCACTCATTCTATATCATATTTCATATTTTTCTCCTCGAAGTCAGACACGGATAATATCAGATATTCATTTATCTCTTCTGAATTCGCTCCATAAGTCTTTGAACGATCAATGGAATGAAAATTATTCGTTCCGTTTGCCGCTAGCTGGAAGCATCTCATTTGCGAACAAGCCATTTTCCACCGCTAAAAGGACACCCATGTACGTACGTGCCGCCATACCTGTACTCTATTTGCTCTAGCATTCTATCATTTTTGTGGTACAGAAAAGGAATTCAAGAAAATATTTAGGAGTAGCTAGACACTACTAGACACAGCATGCCAAAGCTTATACTACGATACGAGTATTGTCCATCAGTTGAGTGATCTGAGAAAAATCTGAAGTTGACTAATACAGTCGTTACTCCGTCTCCGGCACATCACTGGGCAGTTCAGCGCTTCGGCCAGTGGATCCGTCAAGTCATCTTTTGACTCACTAATTACCTTTGTTTGAGGTGCCTCATTAATTACTCGTCAGTAGGAGGGAGTACTACATTGCTGTCAGGTTATAACCATCGGATTCAGAATTCTTACATGGGTACACATTTTTGCCCAATTTTCGGTCTTACTTGGAGTAGGTTTCGGTCTTGCAACCGCTTCTGCAGCAGGCAGTGATAAATAAATTGCGAGGCTGTTCTTGTAGTGTACGTGTTGTAGGTTTTCTGTCTAATCTCTCTCCCCATTTATTTCCTTTAACAAGTAGCAAAAGCATTTGGATATACCGAAGGGATATAGAGGCTGTTTGGCACGACTATGGTTTATGATTTTTGACTGAAATTTTTAAATTTTAACTATTTGTCAATCGCCAGTTGCGATGTCGCTAATGCTAAACGCAGCCCCCATTTTTTGCCCAGTTTTCCATCAGAAACTTCGTCGGATGAGGCGGACTGTTACACCAATACTGCTGCAATCCTGCTCCCGCGATCGATCGTTCGGCTCGGTTGGGATGCCGGAAAAGGACGTCGCCTGTCATGGGCCGGCCGCCCGCACAAGCTCTTGTCCCCCCGATGGGCGTGTTGGACTCGCGCGCGGGCGGCCAGAATCGATCGGACCGATCGATCAGCTCGTGTCAACCGGCACGAGAGGTACAGGCGTTTCTGGAGTCCATTGCTTTGATTTCTTCTGTACTCTCGTGTTGGCTAAAGCGGGAGACGGGGAGGAAAGCCCGAACATTCACCAATTCTCTTGATTGGGTTTGTCTCAACTCTCGACCTTCTTCCTCGTTTGCAAATTGGAGGGTGCATCAGCTGTACCATAATGTCTGTCTTTTTCTCGCACAATTATTGTACTCTGCTAAAATGTTGTGGAGTTTAAAGCGGCAGGTCAAAGACATTGCAGAGGAATTGATGTTTCTTAAATTGCTCCCATGAAGCCATGGCAGGCACCAACAGAGGAGCCTGGCCATTTGGCAGGCAGCAGGCAGGCCATTTGGCAGGCAGCAGGAGGGACCATTTCCTTTCGGGAACTAACAAAACTCTACCTCCCTCTAAACCTTAATCAGGCTCGGCTAGCCCATGGTAAAAGCATCTGGAGGGACTCTGATGAGGACATCACTAGCGTACATACACATTCATCGACACCTACAGCAGAATATGTATTAAAAGAAATGCCAGAACAGTCACATATGCAAGGTCCAATCACACGAGCCCGTGCACATCGTCTTAGACAACAGGTGAATATGTTCCTTGGGAAGATTAACTATTTAATTACAGAACAAATGATATTGCCTAATAATTGTTTACTTGTTTCTATATGTGAGGGAAATCTTGGAGAAGCTTTGACCGATGAAGGAGAGGAAATACAGTAGCTTACTACAATATGAAATAAGAAGTGCCAATACATCTGCATGCAGGAAAGAATCAAAGCCACACAATATTTTTTGCTGCATGCGAAGAGGAGAAAAATCCATTCAAGATGCATGCATGCAGCCATAAAAGAATGGTGCAGAATTTCAAGCACACGTGTGTTTATTTCTCAATGCAGCCATAAAAGAATGGTGCAGAATTTGAAGCATGCGTGTGTTTATTTCTTTTTATTGTGACTGTTCATTTCCGTGAGTGTGTTGGCCTATATATATTCAGATGTGCACCCCTCTTGGGATAGACTTGATTTTTATTCTTGGTGTCACTAATAGCCATATGAACAATTGAGTCTCACCAATCATTCATCTTTGAGTGAAATCCTTCCGCTGTTGCTCTTGCATTTTTCTCTGGAATTTGCTCGAGCTGTTCTTCGTGAACAGGCCAATTGTGTTTGACACAGTTGGTAACCAATCGAAGAGTGGTGTAGCGATTGCGAGATTGCTAGTCGCGTCAAATCATGGTTAGCCCCCCCCCCCCCCGCGTCCCCGTCAACGTCGCAACTCAAGTTATCGGATTTCTCCTACTGCTGAAGATCGGGACCAACTATCTGCGCACATCTTAAGTCGAGGCGTGTGCATATCAAACTCTACAGAACCGATACCGACAATCAGAGAAGACGAATAATTATTTAAAATTTATCTTTAATGATATTTAAAATCTTTAATCAAGTGACTATGAAAGTCATCAAGTTCGAATTGTACCAACTATACTTTATAAAACAAGACTCGACACCTAAGCCAACAAAATCAACACCCTTTAGCCAAGGCCAGTCAGACCGCACGCACAAAGCCGGTAGGATTGGTGGGGCTGGTCTGACCTCAGGTTCAGAGCCGAGCTGACTGGTCCCCTATTCCCAGACTTGAAAGCCTTTCGAGTCAAAAACTCAAATATGAAGAGCTTGTTCAAATTTCATACAACTCAAGAACTTGTTTAAATTTCAAACAAACACTTCCAAATTTTGCATAAGACTTGTTAAAGGCATTAGAAATCCAAACCAATCAAGAACCACAAGGTTCTTATGCTCGAATTTATTAAATTGAAGAGAATCAAATCTTGGTCACGAGAACACCAAAAACTCCAAAACATATATTACTTCTTACTTGTGAGGAACTAAGACATGAGTTCTTCTAGATCTATTCTCAAATGTCCTATCAATATAATTTAAGCAAGAGATCAAACTAGAACTCCCACAAAAATGAAATCATTTAGGACAAGTATGGCAACAGAGTGGGGATGAATAGTGCCTTCAAAATTTTCTCTAAGTATTCGCCAATCCTTCATTTCGATAGCTGTAGAGCTATGAAGATTTAGGATGAAAAGCCAACACAAAATTCAGCAAATCAAGAAGCTAAATATCCAAGAAATGAACAGTAAAAATGGACTACCACTACAGTAAATTGTTAGTACCGCTACAATAAAATCAGCAGTACCGCTACAATAAAATCATCTTGAGAACAGCAAAAATAACAGTATTAGAAAACTAAGAATCCATGCAACTTTTAATATGTATATCCAAATGACTTGAAACTCGGTATGGTATCTAGATAGTTGTAGGCGGATTCGGTAGCAAATCTGGTATCGAAGTTATCCGACCGAATAGCTCGGTATTCAGTAAATCGGGTAAATACCAAGCGGATATCCGCCAAGAGCAATGAAGCGCACACAACACAAGGTAGTGTTGACCCACTGGCCCAACTTGATGCCCAAGCCCAACCCAATTCATGGCTTCACACCATCGAATCTGACCGGCTAGTCTCCCCATCGCCTCTGCCCTCGCCACCATGAGGCATGAACCGCCACCGCCCCTGTCACCGGGAGTCACATCCACCCTCAGCCCGCACCTCCATCCCCGACAGTAATTAACAATCACAAATTCACATTTCATCCTCGGCAAAAAATTAACAATCGTGAATTCACATTCAAACCTATAGCAATTACATGAATAGTAATTAGACAAATTGTTAGAAGGGGGAGGAAATGGGAATGAACCGAGGATAGAAGAAGAGGAAGTAGAAGCGGTCGACACTGGGGGAGCGAGGTAGCCGTCGTTGTTGGTGAATAAGATGTCGTGGACGTCGTGGGGGAACTCATGGTCACGGAAGTAGGCGGTGTAGGGAGGCGGCGTGGAGGTAGAAGGGGCCCAGGGGAGAAGGAGGACTGAAGGAATTGGATCTGGGAGGAGGCATGGACCACATGGTGGAGAGGGTGGTAGTAACGATGGCACTGTGGTCGCGATGGTGGTGGCATGCTAGCGAGCTGTGGTAGTGGCCGTGCAATGGCGCGTGGATAGGAGAGCAGCGGGGAGCAATGGCAGCTGATGGTGGAGAAGGTGCAGAGGCAAAGGGGGCAGTGTAGAAAAGGATTGGGCCATCACCGGCGAGCTAGCCCCACCTTGCTGGCACCGGAGATGGAGGAGGAGGAGGAAGGAGAAGCGAATGGGGGCAAACAGGAGAAGAAAGAAATGCACTCGGTTTGGAATTGGGGCAGCGGTTCTAGGGATTTGACTATTTGAGGATTAGGGATTTTTTGCAATTTAGCCCCCCAAGTTATTATATATTGTGAACAGGTCCTTCTCTATTATGATTTTTCCGATTTGGACCTCCTGAACACTGTTTTTGATGCTATTTGGTCCTACACATCCGTGATGGCACACACATCTATACAGAACAGTCCTAGCATGCCAATTTGTAGTGAATGAGCCTCAATCACGCTAGCTACCACCCAGATCTGGAGGTTTGTCCTTGTGTCATGGAGCTATTGCCTAGGTCTGGTTGTCAAGCCGTCGTCATCCTATACCACGTTGAGGATGAGCCGGTGCCACCAACTCTGTTGATCTGATTTGCCACCGTGCCAAACGTCGGCCTAACTTTGGTGTGCAGCTCATCAGAGCCCCCTCTCTCTACCTCTGCTTAGTTTTAGTAAAATCCCTCTATTTTTTGCACATGAAGCTAGTCTCATTGTGTGCGCGGAAGATGTTTGATGAATTGCTCAACAAAATATGCCTGCAAGAATAGACAATTTGTATGAATTTGTCACTTATATTGAACTTGTACCATATCGGTTGTGGAACTTATGTAATGTGCATGAATTTATTACTAGTTGAAGAGCTGAAATGATGGTGCTATGGTTCAATGTATATGCCTTTTTGTATATCTGAACTATCCACTTATATTATCCATTTTGATCCGAAACCGTCATGTATCAATCCCGATTGTACCGTATTCGAAATCTCGAATACTCTGAATTCATATTCGTATCCAGCCTTTCCGTATCCGATCCTGAATTCAGAGGGACATGTTGGTTAGGATACGGTACGAGCAATATCCGTCCAAATCCAACCCGATTGCACCCTGTTCTGAACACCTAATCCAACCCGATTGCAACCCTAATGGATATTATCCACTTAGCACATGTTAACCCCATACAACATGGGTTTTACTCACACACTACATTTATGCATGTTTTCGAAGCACATAAGCTCGAATTCACTAAGTCCTTAGCCTTTGATCTAACTTGAATTTTCATATTCTTCTCAACCTAAACTGCTTTTTCATGTGCCACAATTTTGCTCTAAAATAGTTTCTGGTATTTTAGTAAACTTATCAAAACAACCTTTCTTGACCCGATCTTCATATTCCCTTGCAAGCAATTGCCATGGTTGTCGTGTGTAGATGCATCACTGGCTTCCCACGCGTTGGTAAGTCTCTCCCGTTTCAATTCCACTGGACCACGCCTCATTTGGACTAACCAAGTCACATGGTGCAACTTGTCGCTTGAACTTTCCTTCCATATTTTTTTGCCTTTCTTGTGCTATGCTTAAGCTCTGTCATCTCACCCAACGTTCTTGAACATTTTGGGTCTTGACTCCTCTATGAGCTCAGCCTCGATTCTTGCAGTTGACCATGGTTTATTCCAAATGACCCTGCACATCCAAAGGCCAAAAATTTATTTTCGGGCACAGTTCTTCACAACTTTACTCGCGTTAGTCAAAACATACTTCATGCAACATTAATACACTTACCTAGATCAAACTAAATCAATCCATGGCTCAATTTTTCAAAATTCATGAATTTTCACCATAGACCAGTACTATTGTCCACCACAAGCCAGTATTACCACACACCCCACAAATTGGACCTCTCTAAAAAAGCTACTGGCAAGTAAACTGTGATACTACCGCTCTACGCTATGACCATTGCGGTCATACCGATTTGCCTAACATATTCTAAAACCAATACAAATAAAATGCAATATTTGCAAAATTAAATATGCTCCCCACAACTTGCAATGGTTTATCACAACACTATCATGTACCTTCTCACACAATCTTTCAAATTATAAATCTAGCTTAAGAACAAGCCAAATTAAGTAAGAATGCAAACAAAAGCATAATTGAGATAAATCTTTTATATATTTCAAGTGGAGGATAAAGTTTACATACTCAAGGCTGATTACAAGGTGCAGCCAAAGCACTACTCTTTTCTCTTTCAATTTCTCTCTTACAATCATAGAAGGAGATAATGTGGTAGAACAAAACCAAAACCCTAGAATCCTTATATCTACCACCTCCTTTCTTCCCTTTTAATAACCAGCAACAACCCTAATGGGTCCAACCCATTAAGTCTATCGGGGAAACCTATCAACCCCACTAACACAAGTTTTACACACTCACGCACGCTTCTCAAAGCATTTACAAGACTCAACCCGCTAACCATTTAGCGATTGATCCACTTGTCAATTCCAACTCTCCTTGACCTAAACCACTTCTTCTTTATGCCTCTCCATACCGCGGTTTTGATCAAGACACCAACTCGGTATTTGACCAATTACCAAAATAGCCCCGATGAAGCTTCTGGGCACTTTTCATTGACTCCGTCTTCACTTCCACCTCAAAGCATCTCCAATGCTTTGACATGCAGCCCGTAGTGATCAATGACTAGCCGTCATGTCTTCGTGCATTCGGTCTCCCCGAATCGTCTCTATGTGCATTGGCCTCATCACTTGGCTTACCACATGCACCAACTCGACTCTTCATGACCCTTGTATTCTCTGTGCTTTCCACTTGATTCACATAGCATCACTTGGACTTACATGACCGCTTGGACCTTAGCTCCCCCGCGTAGTCCCGGTCCATTGTCGTCGATTGCTAATGTTCTCCAAGCCTCATGCACATCCAAAAATCAAGCAATCTTCTCAAGCGCAATTTCCATGCACTTGATTTACGTTAGTTAAAATCATGCATCATACAACACAACACAACTAACCAACGGCATCCATATCGTACACGCACTAAACCAACTCAAAAACCATTTTTACTATTCTTTAGTCTTACCCACTGGTCCTACCACACTCCCCATAGCGGTTGGACCATACCAGCCAAACCGCCAGCAACAGCTAGTCTGACCAGCCCACCAGTGTGACCGCATCTTCAATGTCGGTCATACCATCCAACCTAATTTTGGTCCAACTGCCAACACCGGTTCGACTACACGTGCCCGATTTCAAAATACGCTCTATGAAAAAACAGCTATCAACTAAAATCCGGTCACATCGCACCGACGGCTCGACTGTCAACCATAGTACGATCACATCAGACTTACGGTCAGACTATCAACCCCAGTCGGCTAAACCACCTTTTACTGACAACAACATTGAAATATGAATTTTCTAAATTTTTATAAAATTCAAATTAAACTTAACTAAAATATTAATTATTCATCACACGCAATCCTACGCTTTTCACCGCAACTAACTCTGAAAGTACTGGTACAACTATGCCTGGCGGCGTGCAGCGTGCAGACAGCAGTGTACTTTCCAATGGGGAGGTGGGGGCTTAAATAGGCCTTATCCTATGTCCTGACGACACCTGCTGTTTGTTTGAGCTGCTACAAATCTGATTCGTTAGCACGCATGTGGAACCCTTCCGCTCATAGGATGTGAACGCTGGCGATTCAGCGCCTTTAATTATCGCGCTGCAGCAAGTCTTTTCTGTTTCTCTCTTGAATGGCCATTACCAAGCTATGAAGCAAAACTGCACTAGTACGGAGCTCCTGCCTGCATTGAAAACCAGGATCATGGACGTCTGAAGCTACGCATTTGTTCACTGGCAGGTCCAGAAAAAAATAACAGGACAGGATGATCTCATGTTTCCTATATATATATATATATATATATATATATATATATATATATAGAGAGAGAGAGAGAGAGACACACACATACTTATCAATATTTCCATTAATAATGTAGTAGATAGTAATATGCTCTAAATTTTATAACATCAACTAACTTTATGATAAAGTTCAATGATAAATAATTGTTTGGCAAAAAAAATCTAGCCCCATTGCCTATAAAATAGATAACAAAAATAATAAGTGGGTAAATTTTCAAGTAAAAGAATTATAAAATAATTGAATAAAGTGAAACAAATTATATTTTATAGTTGGTTTCAATGACTTTTTAAATTCTAGAAGTGATCTATTATAGAATCATTGGTAACTCTATTCATTTCATGTTCCTCCAAATAGCGAATAAGACTATCACTCATAAGTTGATATAAAGCTGTTTTCACAATTTTTATGGCTGAAAAGCATCTCTCAACTGTAGCAGAGGCGACAGGCAAAACTAGTGTTAACTTCAAAAATCGATAAACCAAAGGATAGTAAAGGTGTTTCATTGTCTCAACCATTACATGAGAAAGTTCATTATGGTGTATATGTTAGATAATCTATCATTTGCTCGCACATCAGTAATATAGAGGCAAAGATGATGGTTGAGATCCCTCAAATCTTCAGGATTAAAATAATTAGGATAAAGTTTAGCTAGCCTCATCAAATGGTCCAAATTAAAATCATAGAATGATAGATATTTTTCCTTTCTTTTCTCCTCCTATTTGTTAATGTGTATAAACCTTCTTTCTTTTAGATAGATGTAGTTCTTGCATGTAGGGCATTAATTTTTGATATGTGGGGGCACACACTATATAAGCTTAGATTCTAAGCAATAAAAATTAAAACCGGCATAGGGACTTGTGCCCCCCATCCCTGAACATGCGCCCACCCTTGCATTTGTTTATCCAAGTCTGCATCGGTCTGTGCATGATGGTGAAAATTTGATACTTTACTTCGGTTAATGGCTTATGGTTTGTAACTTTTTTTAAATAAATAAATAGAACAATTTCTTCATTGTCTTTTTGATATGGTTTATCAGAATAGGACAATATTTTCAAAATAATTTATTAGCATTTGATTCGTTCGCATAAGCGCTCGTGCTATGGCTAAAATTCATCGATGGCAGGCATAAATCATCAGTTGTAGCCGAAAAGAACCCACCTTTGCTATTCAAAGCTTGAATCATATTTGAGGTACGTTTGAGGTTAATTCAAGAACAGAAGGCTGATTTTTTTTAGATCATTCGACGCCATTGCAGTGACATGTGATCTTGCAAGATCCTGAAACTACCCATTGGCCGACAGTAGGTGGTGAATCATTTGTTGGCAGAAGAAATTCCCCAGCGCCCTTAACAGTGCTTAGTCGTGCCATTGTTACTCAAATGAAGTTGACATTATTCTTGGTTATGCTTACTTTTGCTGCTAGAGTATATCAAAAAAGTGCATGCATGTGTGGATTAATTCAATGGACCTCTGGGATTTTGTGGTTCGACTTGGTATGTTATTATACAGCCGCCCATCAATGGTGTAATCCAGAACTTCTAATGCATCAGTCAATCAAATCATCTTGATTTGCATTGATCAATTGGCCGCAATCCTCACACTAGATTCATCCAGGAAAGTGATAATCTATTAGATATAGGAGGACCATTGAAGTGATTCATATCCATTGCTAGCTGTCCTTAAGAAACGGCATAAATATTTCAGCTGATTATGCCATCCACATGTGGAGAGTACTCCACTGACGAGTTATTAGTTATTAGTGCCATGTGACATAAAATTGACAGTGCTCCCACACTGAGGAGCAGTAGTGAAACAAAACCGAAAATTTCAAAAGAAACTTAAATTCTCATTTAATTTTGATTTAATGTGAATCCTGGCTTAATCTAGCTCATATCTCAGCCATTGAAGCCCTAAAATCACTGCTGCATTGCGCCAACGGTGAATTTTTGCACCGGTACTGTTCATCATCCAAAAAATCTCACCGCTGTCCTGATTTTTGCCACCGCCCGATCCTTCTCTTTGCTCCCGCACCATCTCACTGCTGCCACACCTATGCAGCCTGTCAGAGACCGTACACCTCCTCTTAAATGCACTGACCGCGTGTCAGAGACCGCCGGCCACGCCCGCCATCGCCGCGCTGACCTCCCTGCTTTCTTTGCTCTCACAGCCGACTTGACAACCCTACATCGTTCGATGCTTCTAAGCCACTCATACACCGTTCGATGCCCTTAAGCCACCCAGACACCATCCAAACCCCGCAACTGCTCGTGCACCATCCGATCTAAGTAGCAACTCGTGCACCATTTGATCTTGTCGACTTTGCACTCAGCTACTCAGTAGTTGTTATAACCATGACATTGTTACGACCATATAGTCATTACAACCATGTTGTGGTTTACGACCACGGTGTGGCTTTCGACCACGCTATGGTTTACGACTACTATGCGGTTCACGACTGCAATGTGGTTTACGACCACATAGGGTGCTCAGTCCCCGTAGCCATAACCTGGCTACGACCACGTCTTTCAGCCTCATCGATACCGCCGACCACCTGAGTACTCGTAGAATTCTCCGAGTACAATCAGTAAAACCCGTAGTGAATAGTGCCCAGACTCGTTACTGTTCACCAAACCCTAAAAAGCATAAATATACTCATTTCAATCGTTTCGAGCCCACCAACCCATTTCTCAACTCCGTTCTATCACATCGGACACCTGTAAACCCAAAACCTAATTTATTTGGTTTCTCTTGGATTTTATTTCTTTATTTGATTTCTTTATTCCTAGCTCAACCTTTCGAGCATGGAATTGAATTATTTTTCTTTGCTTTACGCTAGCACACGACATCAAAGGTCAGCTAGTTAAAGAAGGAAAAGCTCAAGATCAAGCACAAGAATCAGAAGAATACGAAATTGTGAAATACATTGATCTGTAAGGCAAGTCGCATGTCTTTGATCATATTGAACCAACATTCCTTTAATATTTATCAGTATTTTCATTATGTTAGTTATGCATTGTTATTTATTGTATAATAAAATATTTAGAATGATATGATATTAGTTATATCCTACCACATGAAAATGCTATGTTTTATTTGATGGCCATATTCATCTTGACAAGCCCTAGTAATAATAAATAACTATATAATATACCATGCTAGTTTAGGAAATTCAATTGCTTTACACCAGTAGTGACGGTGTTGTAGTGCACTGGGATATTTATCTGTGAATGGTTATCTAGTTGATAAAAAGTAAGGATTGGAAACTTATACTAAATAAAGAACATAGTAACCGCTCAACCATAAGCGTTGACTTGTCAAACCTGGATTAGTAGTTGCTCAAATCGATTGAATATCTACTATATAGACATAATATATTGTTCCAAAAAAAGGGAATAGCCGACGAAGCATGTGGTATGGAAACAATAAAACCATACTCTCACAACAGAATGCTCTGCTCTGTCAGACCGCTGTATTCCGTGACAAAGGATATCTAGTCTATCAGGTAGAGGCTAGATGAAGAAATGAGCAGTGAAACAACCTTATTTTCTTAATTCAGTCATGAGGGTTGATGAATCTTGTGGGTAAAGTTGGGTAACTCTGCAGAGTCATAATATGTAGTATTCGAATACGTCGTGCTTCCGGTAAATAAAGCTGTGTTTAATGGGTGATTCCAATAGCGAAGCATAAGTAGATTTGGAAATATTTTGAAAATGTTGAAGTCTAGTAATCAAGTTTTGAAACCCCATTTCCTTAAGGAGCTATTAATCATCTGTGTTTAAAAATATTTACAAACAAAATTGCACCCACAAATACTTTAATAAAACCACTATATCCCCATCTTTTGGAAATTTTGGTAAGAAGTTATATAGCATTTTTCTATGTGACTTGTTGAGTACGATTGATTGTACTCATGCTTGCTAAAATCATAAACAGAAAATGCTTGCCAAGAAAATGAAGAAATCTATGTAGACAACGCCTGGTGTTAGGATTTATTCTACACTCAGACATGCCTGTGGAGTTCTTCTGTATTATAAACTTGGGTTGCACGCTCCGCTGTGTAAAACTTGGCTGCTAAGCCTTAATTTTGTAATAAAATTTGGTTTTTTATGCTTAAGCTTATGATGGCAATGGTGTACACTTATCTACGGTACTTATAGCTGAATAATTCTCGACAGTTGTGAGGAAATACTAACGACTCCAGAAATGGAAGCGCTACAAGTAGGACTAAAGATTGCCCTGGAAATTTTGCTCTAGAGCACTAAACACAAAGATTTATGCAGCACTTTCGTGGATGCACCTTTCTGCTTCTATTGACCTTTACTGACAATGCAGCGCTGCAGCCATGCATTGCAAAACTCCTTATCTTTTTTACTGCATGTGGGTGTACATGCAGTCTGCTTGGGGTGAAGGCCACCCATGCATGTGGGTGTACGTGTTGTCAGCTCTTTCATTTCATCCCTCTAAATTTTTCAAAATAAAGGATTTGCTAGTGTCTAGACATCTAATCTGGACACTAGTCAGTTGCAACATTTTTTTGTCGTGTATGTAACATTTTTCGGTCATGTATACAAGAAAAAATAATAAGAATCTTAATGTTGCACACATGAAATCAAAATATTGCATATATAAAATCAAAATGTTGTATATATGAAATCAAAATGTTGCACACATGAAATACAAATGTTGCATATGGCTTTCAAAAAAAGGAATACAAATGTTGCATACATAAAATCAAAATATTGCATACATGAAATCAAAATATTTCATACCGAAGAACGCCACTCCTCACCTTCTACTCTCACTTGATAGACACGGTCGCCGTCATCTTCTCCTTGCCGTTGTAGCCGCCGCAAGCTACGGTCTCTACCGCCACCACTGTCGCTGCTTTGCTGCAGTCCTCTCCCTCGACGATGCCCTCTCCCAGGTCGGCTCCGGCCTCGCCAACTTCTTCCACTTCAACTCCAACGATGTCCCCCAGAGCCTCCTGCAGCTTTCCAAGCTCGCTGCCTCTTACCCCGTCTCCTCTGCTGCCTCCACAGCCGAAGAGGAAGTCGACGACGGTGGCCGAATCTGGCGGCACCGACACCGGGGACGAGGTGGCTGGGCTCATGGTCGTCACTATGCACGGGTCTAAGGGTGCATGTGGAGAGAGAAAGAGAGTGAGAGAACAGAGAGAATGGGTAGAAGGTGGACCGGAGTCGAAGGTAGACCGAACATCCGATAAAAAGAGGACATTTTGCCATATATAGTGCCTTTTCAACATGTATTTATAGAAATAGCTGTATGTGAGTGGTATTGACAAAAGTAGCGCTTCTGCCATTCGGTCACCGGACGACAACGCCCAATAGTTGACACATGGTACCTGCCGTCTGGCCAACAAACAGCAGGTGTCTGCCACCTAGCCAGCAGATGGCAGGTAGCTTGCCATCTGCTCATAAAATGGTATGTGGTTAAACTGACTAATTAGCCAGCATAATTGCCTGCCTAAATTCGTAATTTTACATTATAATTTTTTGAATTTGTAAATATAGAAAATAAGCTCAAAAAATTATGATGTTTTTGGTGAAGCTTTCCGAGGCATCGTGGTATATTGTGTAAGTTTTTGCAATTTTTTGAGGTATTTGCCACCTCTAAAAATTCTTGGAACAATGCATAATTAACTAGGCGATTAAGCAGTTATACGCCGCTCCAAGAATTTTATACACCCGTTTGGGACAGTGTAGTTCACTCAATTTTGTCAAACGACGTGGTGTAACATCTAGATGGAATATTCCGTACCAAATCAACTAAATGAAACCATCTCATTAGGATGGAATCATTTCATCCCACAAACCAAACAAACGGATAACGCATTATACAGGAAGAAATGGTTCTATCCTACGAACCAAATGCCTCCTAATTCTCAGAGCACATCTAACAGTGAGAAAATTGACTGACACCATAAAATTTTTTGGTCGAGTGTGGTCTAGCAAGTTAGATTGTGCTTCAACCACTTTTGTTTGTATTTGGGTGCACATTAGTCGAATATCCTAGAGGTTCAGACTCTTAATTAGCTCGTGAAATGAAGTTGCTTGAGATATAATTAACTTGAACTCTCCTGCATCAGGTGGATAACATACTCCACTACACTAACCGGTGGCCATCCTTAACCTTATTGCCTGGCCACACAACGAGGTTCATGGAACATGGCCGATCGTCTGGGCACGCACGAATGAAGGTGTTACCGATGCTTGGCGCAGAGGGACAAGCCGAGGTGCAGGTGCGCGACGCATGTTGGAAAATGCATGGTGCCAACCTTTGGTTCCTTAGTTCCTCCCGTTTCCCTGGAGCAGTACATAGCTCAGGGGTCGGCGCTGCTTCCCCGGGGGTTTGCAATGCAAGCTCGCACGCCGGCCCCCTTTACAACACGAGTTGCGACGCGCGCACCCAGATGCATGGATCTGCATTGCTCGCCGAGCACGAAACATGCGGGCCATGGCTGCTCGAGATCCCCCCTCCTTGCCCGTTTGCCTCTGTCGGCAAGGCAATGCATGCGTCCGTCCGGTGACGGTGACCCCGGCGATCAGTTTGATCGGAAAAGGTCCCAGATTCTAGTTGTCCATCCAACATGTGGAACCTGTAACGCCCCTGTTTTTTTAAGCAGGATCATCATACGTTTTATAACAGTTTAGAAGTTCAGTTACCTGCTCATAAATATTTCAAAAAGGTTAATTTAATTAAAATAAGATACAACGATCAAATTTAACAGTTTTAAGGGCGTCCAAACTCAAGATTTACTTACATTCAGAACATCCAAATAAATTTCCACAAGAACGCTTGATTGCAATCGTAACCCTAACACAAAATCTTGCAACATCCTTTCTTCATCTGATCTCTGTGTTGATGGAAAATGAAATAAGACTGAGAGCAACTAACCGTACTTAACAAGTCACATAGGAAAACGTTATTTAATTACATGCCAGGATTTCCAAGAGACGGGGACATATGGGTTTTAACATTTTAGGTGGATGCAGTTTTATTTGTACATATTTTTTTAAACACAAAAGAACAATAACTTCTTAAGAAATTGGGGTTTCAAAACTTGAATACTAGACTTCCAACATTTCCAAATCATTTCAAAATCTACTTATACTTCGCTATTGGAATCACCTATTAAACACAACTTCATTCATCGGAAGCATGGCGTATTCGAATACCATTTATAAATGACTTTACAGAGTTACCCAACTTTACCCACAAGATCTCTTAATCCTTATGACTGAGTTAAGAAAACAAGACTTTTCACTACTCAATTCTTTATAGAGTCTCTACCCAATAGGTCTTTGATCCCAACAAACTCAAGTGGCCTGATGCCTTGCCCGATTTGAAGCGGCCCTACTATTGTTATAGGCAAGGCTCAGGGGTTTTTATAGGCGGCCTAAGGTGGTTGGGCACAGTGCTCGGGTTGGTTTGGCCATGGCACGTGTCTAAGGCAGGGAAAGATGCGGGAGAGCTCGAGAGGATTCGGTGCACTTCAGCTTAGGCGGTGAGGGAAAGGTAGTTGGCATGAAATATCACCTCGGGCGTAGGACTATGGAGGTCAAGCTTTGCGGGCGAGGCTGTCGGCCATGAGACAGGGGAAAGAGACGGTGGCGAATTTCGGGTTGGCTTATTTCCGCACGAGGACAGGACTCAATTAGAGCAAGTCTTATAATACAGCCTTCAGCTGGCTGTATGGATACTTACAGCCCACTTATCAGCCTACTCATATAGTAGTTACAGCCAGCTGAAGGCTGTATGATCTACCCCTTCCTCTCACAAAGTTTCTTGGTTCTTGTGCTTCAGCTGGCTGTAAGCTTACAGCCCACCTCTCTTCTCTCTCCTCCTCTCTCTCCTCCACCTCAGCATACAGCCAGCTTACAGCCTCTTATAATACTTGCTCTTAAGGGGTACCAGAGCATGCCAATTCATGGTACAGTGAGAGAACCAGGTGGGCAGCGTGGCAACTGGGCGATGGCAATTGGCGGCAGAGACATGGCAGGGGAGGTGTGGCCAATTCGGGCTCGGCTTCATCATGAGTCAAGGGAGAGTTAATGGCTGTTAGCAGGAAAGGCGAGGGTACGGCTGCTGACACGATTTGCAGAGGTGTGGCAGAGGGAAACAGACCGGGGCGTTTGGCTAAAGTTTACGGTGGGGATTTTTTTTCCTCCATTCATTTTGTTGGAGGCCAATAGTTGTGGCGGCCGAGGTTTGCACAAGGGATTGGGGAAGGCAGTGCGGCCAGGGAAGAGAGGCACTAATGGGTTAGAAATGCACTGAATTTGGATGGGGTTCAAAAAGAATCAAATTCCAAGCAAAACAAATCCGATTGAAAATCTAGGTTGTTTCAGAACGCCTCACTAGTGCTGATGTGTAACCTGTTCTATATACATACTCTAGCAAGATATGCAGTGCAGGATTTTGCTTGTAGAACAGAAATAGACATAATTGTAACTTCTTATGCACAAAGAAATTGGATACTCACACAGTGAATTTCACCTTTGTGTTGAGCTTAGTGAGGTTTTGTGCGCATATATTAGGGGTGAAAACAGATCGGATACCGATTTAGATATTTTCAAATACGGATTTTTGTCGGCTCACATAAATTTTGGACAGTGAATACGGGTATTTTTTTTGTTGGATACGAAAATAAATATGGTAGCCCACTATCCGTCGAATACGGATTATCATGATGTCATGAAGATTGGATATCTAGACTTATAACCTCTATTTGCTATTTCAGCCTAGCCCAGCCCATCTACACTTAACATCAATAGTTCAACATAAGACACAGTCATAGGTGGCTAGGGTTCAGTCATTCCTCCTGATCCCCAAATCCAATCCTATCCCGCTCGCTGGTGCCACTACTTAGCTGTGGCCTCGCTGGTGCAGCCCCATGTCTCACAGATGTCGCCCCTCATCTCTTCTCACCGCGGTTTCGCTTGTGCCTCCTCTTGTCCAGCTAGCAACGCCCCTCGTACCGCTGTGGCCTTGCTAGTGCCACCCCTCATGACATCGCTTATCCTCCACTCTTGCGTTCTGCCACCATCGTAGCGCCACCCATCTGCATATGTACATGGTGAGCCTCTTCTTCTATTCAGCATTTCTTTGTTATGTCCTGTGTTCTATTGATTTGTTACGTGTTACATCCACTGTCCTTCACCAGATTTGTGTTGGAATCTACAATTGCAAGTAGCTATCCAAGTGTAAGTAATACATCTCCAGCAAGTGCAGCTTTGGTATTGGGATCACTACACAAGTTTGATGAAACGAAGAAAGGACCAAACGGTGCTGTGATTATAGAGCTTTGGGCTAAGTGCAACAAAAGCCTTTACAAAGCTCATTGTGAGCTTGAGAGGAATATCATTCTTTTGGAATGGAATGAACTAAGTGTGATTACCTTGTAATGAATTAATTAATGCAATTTGCAAGTGCCAATGTTATGTATCGTTTCTGATAGTATGAAGAATCCACGAATGTTTTGGTCAAATAAACTAATCATGTGTTTCCGTTGATTTCGTGTGTACAATTTCAGGGGTTTTCATCTTCCAAAAAATATCCGCGGCCGTATTCATTTCGGTTTATATTCACTATGTATTTATATTTGATATTATTTGTATTCGTGTTTGTATTCAAGGTATTCGTATCCACATCCGAGAAAAGATATGAAAACAATATGATAGAACCATTATTCATCCGTATTCAATCTATTTTGTATTCATAGCACATGTTTACACAAATTTGAAATTTGGTACCAAAAGCCACAGCATTTCGGTTTCCAGATGGAACCATTGCTGTTTTCTAGGCAGCTAGATTTGATTATGGTCTTCAAAAACCCATGCAAGATGTGAATGTTGGATCCTTTTGTGTAGTGGTTATACTTTACAGCCCAGTTATGAAGTCCAATTTGGACAAGATCGGCCCGTTTCCCCGTTCTGTTCGCTGTTTGGGTCTTTCAAATCTTCAGCTGTGCGCTGCCCATGACCCATGTAAGTTAGCCGGGCCAGGCCTTCTGATCTCAACCAACCAAAATATTTCAAGCCCAATAATTCTGAACGCATCTCTCTCTCTCTCTCTCTCTCTCTCTCTCTCTCTCTCTCTCTCTCTCTGTGTGTGTTTTTTTTTTGAGAAATTCTGACGACTCCATCTTGTAACTGTTGCCATAAGATGTCCAGGACTACCTGCAAGCTAGGCTGCAACTCAATTGAAATAGACATACTTGGAATGGGCCTTTTGTTTTCAATTAACGGAAAGAAATAAAGTGTTTTCAATTAACGGAAAGAAATAGAGTGTTTAAGTATTTGATACACGGATAAAATTATTTTGAGCAAATGCTAGTTTCGAGCAAATGCTTTAGTCAGCGGTATCTATAGGTGAACTACATAAGATAGAATGTGATGTAGAAGAGAATCGATGAAGAGAGATAAAACCTGTATCTTGGTGGTGATCGGTTCGGCTGAAAAGCTCGTGGTTTATAGCTGAAAACACTGTAGCTGGCTGAAAAAAGCACTGTAGCTGACAGATGCTTATTTAGCATAATTAAATTTAAAAAATTTAAAAATAAAAAAACATGTTAGCCCATTACGTATAATACAAACAAATACGGGAAAAAAGAACCGGTAAAAAAGCTCAACAAAAAGCCAAAAGTTCAGAAAAAGACGAAACTTATGAATAGTGCAAAATAAGCCAGAAGCCGAAGCTGAGTTGATCAGGGCCACGTTACAATAGAATGATGTATTGGAGAGGATGTTGTATCTTAGTGAGAGATGGTGAGTAATTAAAAATATGTTATTGAAAATAGCGTTGGAGATACAAGGGTTGAAGTGGTTGTATTTAGCGCTGTTGCTAGATGATTCTACTTTAAAAAGTTTAAGCTTCTGACTTATGATTTTAGCTGAAATTATATTGTAGTTGCTGTTACTTTTTTTAAGTCATTTAATTAAAAATAAAAAAAATGTTATATCATTACGGACAATATAATTTAATAAGAAAAAATAAAAAAAGTGCTGAAATTAAAAACTGGTGTATTTTAAATAACTTCTAACTTAAATAAATTAAAAGAAAAAAATCAAAGACCGAAATTGTCTAGAACGAGACCAATGTATAGAGCGTTAGAAATGGCTTTGGAGCATGTGCTCTCTGAATTGCGCTAATGCAAGCCGAACAGTACGTCCGGGTCCTTGCCATACGGCTCATACTTTATTAGCACTTGACAGCGCGCCATTCCGTACCTGAATAACATTGACACATCGAAATGACTCGCCGGCTCAGCCGTCTTCGAGAACCTTCCTCGATCCTTAGATGTCGCTCATTTAGTTTAAAAACAGTGGTTTATAAATAAAATTATACTATACCTGATTAAAATTACAATATATCTAATAATAGTTTATTTGACATAATTAAATTAAAAAATAGAAAATAAAAAATATTAGTCCATCATGAATATAATAACAGCATTATTCCCGGGGGGATTCCGGCTCCCCCGCGCGGCCACGTCACCCCCGCCTGCGCGTCCGGCCGGCGCGTGTCGGGGGTTTTCCCGTACGGCCGGGGAGGCACTTTCCTCCGGTTTTGCGAAAATTACGTATAGGTCCTTTTTCTCGCGAAAATATCCCTGCAAGTTTTTCCTTTGCAAAAAAATTTTGGATTTCGCCCGGCGGGTTTCCGAAATTACGTATAGGTCCTTATTTACTTACGTACAGGTCCTTACAAGTCCTCGATTTTTTACAAAAAAGACCTTTGATTTTCCCGAAATTACGTATTTGTCCTTGATTTTTTTTATGAAACTCCCTGCGAATTATCGTCTCTTTTATTTTGGTCCACACGGTAGCTAGCGCGGCGTGCGCCGCGCTTATATGCAGCTAGTTTGATCAGTGGTGTAACTAGTAATACAAACGAATACAAAAAAGAATCTAAAAACTTAGAAAAACTAAAAATCCATAAATAGATGAAATTTATAAATAATAAAAATAAATTAAAAATCAGAAACTAAAACGAAATGAGCGGGCCAATCGTCTCCCAATCGTTTCAATGGAAAGTTGGAGCTACCTGCCGGACGCCCCACGGGGGATTGGGGGAAGGATTGGGACGGAAAGCTGCATCGCTTGCTTTACGAAGAAATGTTCTTTTCCCTAACGGAGAGGAAATTACAAAGACAATAATAACCGGGAAGCTTTCCTAATGACAAATGCTTGATGTACCCGACATGATACCTTGCTTACCTTTTCTTATGTAAGCACAGATATAGAGGCTACAAGATCGAATTCTAGTGGCCACTAAAATTGCACCTTATCTAAAATTAAGTTGTGTCTAAGTATTGCGTCATATCTACTTAAAAAGAATCTATTTAAGATAAATAGTGGGTTTTTTTTGCTGATGTCTTATGGCTTAAATATTTGAATTCTGATTGTTCGTGAGAGGCAGTACGCAGAGAGAAATAGTCGCATACGATTTTGGCCAGTACAGCCAAGTTCAGTACACTTTTTACTACAATTTTTCTATTGACCCCATCTTGAAAAACATACCATTTAAAAGCTAGTTACTGTATACAGTACAAGTATAAGCCAACTGTAAACGCAAAAGAACCCGACCAAAGACTAGGTTTTTTCAGCTTATAATTTATGACTTATATCTTATAACTTCACTTAAATAAATAAACGGAACGACTTCTTCACTACTATTTCAAAGTAGCTTATTGAGACAACTTTTTCAAATCGGTTTATCGGTATTCGGTTCATTCACACAAACGATTATATTAGAGCTAAAAATCATAAGCTATAGATGAAAAGTATTCATCCAAACTAAAAACATATCTCCTATTTTCCCACCTTGTTTGATCCGAGAGGAGTGATTCGAGAACCGTGTCACAATATTCGAAGGACCATAACTTATCCGGCTCCTCGTTGAGGTATCATCCCCTTATTACTCCCCGCGGAAAGCGCGCGCGCTGAGGGCGTCCACGTCGCCCCCCCTGCGCTCGGTCGGCCGGCGCGTGGCGGCCGAATTTCGGTACGATCGGGGGAGCAGTTTTGCGAAAAAGTCCCTGTATTTTTCAGAAATTACGTAAAGGTCCTTTTTCCTCGCGAAAAGGTCTCTGCCAGTTTTTTTTAGCCCCTCCACTTTGCAGGATAGCCCCCCGCGGTTTTCTAAATTACGTACGGGTCCTCGTTTACTTACGTACAGGTCCTCCCTTTTTTTACAAAAAAGACCTTTGAATTTTTCGAAAATACACATGTGCCCTCGGTTTTTACGAAAAAGACCTTTAACTTTTCTGAAAATACACATACGCCCCTCGGTTTTTTTTTAAAAAAACCCCTCACGAATTATCGTCTCTTTTACTTCGGTACACACGGTGGCTTGCGCGGCGTGACGCCGTGCCTATGAGGCTAGTTTACCCCAATTCGAGGAAAGGAGCCTCCATGCTCCAGCGTACATATAAAGTATCGTTTTAAAATGCACGATTGATTATAGAAAATTTGTTTGAAACACTAAAGAATGAATGCATTTTCTTACAAAACTGATACAGTTCTCGCATTTCAAATAGGCCTTCATGTAAAGAGAGGATAACACTCCTTCCAAACGTGCATTGTTACGTGTACGTGCCATACTTCAGGGTGTACATCTGTGGTGTTCACCGAGTTAAAGCTAGATTTTGCATTATTTCGCATCGTACTTACAAAAATAACCATATATATACCGTATTAACAGAAATATCGTTTATGCCATCCGGTGGGCGGGCGACAGTGCCCGCGAGGAGACAGGCAGGGCTGCCACAGGCGGCAGGCTTGCCTGTCGTCCAGTGAGGGGGCGATAGGTGATTAAGCTGTGTAATTAGCCGACTTAATTACCTGCCCTAATTTTTTTTCCGTTTAGTGTTTGCTTGAATTTTTAAATATATTAAATAAGCTTCAAAAATTACAAAATTTTACATACAGTGCCACGACACAACGTACTTCACAGTGTAATTTTTTGGTAATTTTATCCATTGTGAATGTTGCTAAAAAATTTATAAAATTTTGATATTTGTACGAGTTTTTACATATAACAAACGAGCTCTAAAAATTAAAAAAATTGTGAAGCCTCCCGATACAACCATAGTTATTGTGTAATTTTTTGAGAATTTTATATGGTCCAAATTTATCATGTTAAATTGTGAAAATTTTATCGTAATTAGCGATATGCAATGCTCAGGCCTCTTTTGAAGTGTGTGTGACATATATCCTTCGTACATATGTCAGTCTGTTGCTGCTATCTTTTCTTTTCCACTGTGTGGCTCGCACAATTGTCACTCTGCCCATGTCGTCCCATCTCGCGTGCTCCCTCGTCCGCACTAATGTCCTTATGTTCGTGCCGTCCACCCTCGCCCGCTCTCTCGTCTCCACATTTGTCAGTGTTACCATGCCGCCCCTCCTCGCCCAAAGTGGTGAGCATCGACGAGGAGTCCTTAATTTACGGGTTGAGTGCATCAGGTTCCCTTTGTGCTCAGCTATAAATACGAACCTCTCGTAATTGGTCATCGGTCATTTCAGTTGCTCATCGCAGAAGCTCATTGTTGTAGTGGTCGCTCAAAAGTAAGAGTGCATAGTTAATTATTTTGATAAGCAATTGCATAGCTCATTAAGGACGTGGTACGAGTGCTGATTACTTATCCCGAAAGACAGGTAATTTTTTCGGATTGGTAGTTAACTTGTCAGGAATTAATAAACTATTCGTATGCAGTTACACATATATAATCATTTATGTTGTAATGTTTACTGCGGATCTGGTTGTTGTGGCTTCATGTAGTCGTAGATATAGAACACTTGATAATGTTCTATGGCGATGGTCTTGTATGGGCTAGACCCAATGGGTTGGACCTATCAACATGCCAATACAAGGTGCTAAGGACCGAGAGACTCGGCGTCATGAATATTCTTGAGCTACGAAGTTGTATCCGAGGGGAGTTCACCACAGAGGAGACGGGCGTGGGATTGGCGGCGGAGACGGGCGTGCGGAGTACGGCGCACGAAGGTGAGGCTGCGCTCGGGAAGGGAAGGGCCGGAAGGGGACGACGATTTCGGCGGAGGCGGTTGCAACGGAAGGAAGAAGAAGGAGACGGGGAAGACGACGATCGGGGTGACTTACAAGCAGGGCCTGGGCGTAGAGAGAGATGAGAGAGGGGAAGAGCGGGCAGCCGGGATTACGCCATGGGGAAGGGGAGGAAATCAGGCGGTCGGGGAAGTTAAGTGGGAGGGGACGGCGAGACGGGCCGGGGCGGCGACGTGGGCGACATCGGGTCGTCCACACATCAACCCAGGAGGGAGAGAGAGAGATTTTATTTTAAACCAAATTAATTTAATTTAATAAAATTTTCCCATAAAATGAAGTAAAAGGCTGGGCTGTTACACCCGGCCCCTCGACACTTGGGGAACCACAAGCGGAGTTTTAAGATGGTACCACTGAATGTGTTGTATCGGAGAGTAGACTCACCCCTGATTTTGTGCGGAATGAGGGGTCAGGTATGTGGTGCTCAGCTCAAATTAACCGCCATGCGTATCTACCAAACTAGCCGTTTGGGTTGGAGTCCGACGAGGACATTGACCCAAGCTTCGATGATAGTGTGTCCACCCAGGGGAAATGTGTCATCAGAGGTGCCCTAGATGTCCTCTAGGCATGATATTGTTGTGGTGCATTTCCTCATACTGCCGTATGAAGAAGGATCCCAATGGGGGTTTCAAGCTGACACCCTCCTAGTTGGGTAGCGCTTCCCTAGCAAGGCAGCTGTGCAACAAGATATTGTACGGTATGCCTTGTCTATCAACCATGTGTACCGGGTGCACCGGTCCAACCCAGCCAATTACGCTGTGAAGTGCATAGTAGAAGGCTGCTCTGCAAAGGTCAGCGCTCAACAAGTCAAGATTTTTGGCTCGGCCTTCTTGATCAAGACGATGATCGACCACACTTGTGTGCTTAGCGAGCCCTACACCATCATCGAAATGTGACTTCGGCAAATGTGGCAAGCATCATTAGCCACCTAGTTGCGACAGACGTTTTCGTCTCCCCAAAGATGCTCATGTCAGAAGTTATCAATGTGGTTGCATATCCTGTCAGCTACAGTAAGGTTTGACGAGGCAAGCACAAGGTCATCGAATCCATGTATGAGACGAACGAAGAGGGCGTACAACCTTGCACCGAGATTGCTTCACCAGAACACTGGCACGTACTAAACAAACTTGAGCGTCTAGATGCTAACAGAGAGCCCAATTGCTTCATACTAGATCGGCTATTCTGGGCTTTCGCTCAGGCCATTGAGGGCTTCAAGTTTTGTCATCCTGTGCTCAGGATAGATGGATCTTTCCTCACAGGGAGTTACAAGGGAACCATTCTCACCGCGGTGGCGGCCGACGTGAATGACCAGCTTCTCTCAGTGGCATTTGCCATTGTGGAAAGCGGGTGAGGTGGGGCGAAATGGTAAGACTAACATTTGTGCGGATGAGAGAGCGGGTGAGGGGTCGTTATGTTAAGCCAACACATGTTCGAAGGAGGGAGCGGGCAACGCTGTACAGTATGGACAGACTAGCATTTCTGTAGATCATATGAAATTCTCAAAAAATTACACAATAACTATGGGTGTGTCGGAAGGCTTAACATAAGATTTCTTAATTGTTGGAGCTCGTTTGTGATATGTAAAAACTCGTACAAATATTGAAATTATATGAATTTTTTAGCAACATTCACAATGGATAAAATTACCAAAAAATTACACTGTGAAGTACGTTATGTCGGGGGACTGTACATAAATTTTTAGAGCTCATTTGATATATTTAAAAATTCAAACAAATACCAAATGAAAAAAATTAAGATAGAAAATTAAGCCGGCCTTGCCATCCCCACTAGGTAGTAGGCTGCCTCCGTCTCGTGATGGAGTGACAGACACTTGTCGCCGACGGTAGCGCCACATATCGTCTCGCAGGCATTGCCGTCTGCCCACCGAACCGTATAAGCAACATTTTTGTCAGTAGGATGTGCATACAGCTATTTCTATCGGATCCCGTGGAGGTCAGATCCGACCTGCGCGATGGCTTCTCCGGCAGATGCTGTGAAGGAAGTAGCCGCGGCTGCGGCGGCGGCCACGTCGGGGACGAAGGAGAAGGCGAAGAGGAGGGGGGGGGGGGGGGATACTGGGGAGGATTTGGCGGGCGGGCGCTGTTCGGCAGGCGGGGCGAGGACTACGAGAAGCGGCTGCAGTACCTGTCGAAGGAGGAGGCCGCCGTACACGCCCGCTTGCGCCGCCGGACTCAGTTTCTCCCGCCGCAGCGTCCGCAACCTCATCGTCCTCTCCGTCCTCGGCGAGGTCTCGCAGTTTGCTCCCTCTTTGCCTTACTTATAATCTGCGGTTGCGTGTCTGGGTTACGATTGTTTTGCGCTGCGAGTTATTGGCACGGCGTATTTGTTTGTGCTTGCTTTTGCCTTTCAAGCTTTTCCACTGACCTCAGTTGATTGGATTTACTCTGTACTTCATGCTTCATCTGTAACTAGAACATTTAGGATCACTCAGAAATCATGAGCTGCAATATGTTGGAGATGTGTCAATTTACACCTGGAATACATATGCAGGATGGTAGGGAATTTTGGTGGTTCACTAACAGTAAAAGTATTATGTCGAAAAGAGTGTCTATTGCAGACTCATTACTTCATTAGGAATTAGGAGTACCAACAAGAGTTGATCTCATTAGATGGAGTTCAAACTTATTAAACAGATGCTAATTTATCTTCTCAAATGATTTTCTGCGGTAACTAAGTTGTTTGTACGTTGTACAATGTCATGGATATCTGTTTCAGTCTTGTTTGCGTCATATTCTGTGATCTGTGAAGGATACTTAGTTATTCTAGAGGTCTTCTTGATTCAGCTAGAAAAGTATATGATGAGGGCCATACATCATGGTTGTTGGAAAGAGTAAATTACACCATTAGTACCATGAATTTAAATAGATTCATTTTCATATGGGTCAGTAGTTGCTTGTTACATACATGTATCATTCAAAACAGTGACAGTGAAAATAACTTGATGAAATTTGAATAACGGTGAGGACTACTAGAGTACTAGTGGATAGAGTTTCCTCATCTGTATAGAGCAGATCTCACCTCAACATTGTAATTATTCATCTTGTAACCAATGTGTTCATCAACTAGGAGTTTATGTAGATGCTGAGTGGTTAGATGTTGAATTTGGATCAGCAATGTGGAGGCTGTTGTTGGCTGATACCAAGCGTGTGCAATCGCTTTGCTCTTCAATTTGCTACTAATAAGGAAGTTGGACCGAAAATAAGGGCATGATGTTCAATATTGAAGGATTATTTGAAGCACCAAAAACTTAAATCATAACATACCAATGAAAATTTCAACTAAACATGTTCTCTGATTTGGCATATGGTCATATTTGATAAGCTCAAGTTGTCACAAAAGCAATATTTGCTTTTATTTCAAATGCATCATGATGCAGTTAAAGTAATTGGGATTCCTTCAACCATGCATTAATCTGCTTGCAATATCCTAATCATTTTACATACAATTTTTTTTAAGCTGTCTTGCTGTAGCAGTAAAATGGTTCTAAATATGTTGACTTCTAGAAGATGCCTCAAAACAAGCCATGTAGTTTAAGGGTTACGTTATCCTTTTGGCCCACACAATTAAAGTCAGCCTTGTGTACTCACTGGACAATTTGTGTTTTCAATTTATCTCCTGTCGCTTCCCCTGTCTACCTAATGTCAAGGTTCAAGAAAGCGCTAGGTGCTAGGCGGGCAGTGGCCCAACGCCTAGGTGGACTAAGCAGCGCCTAGGCGGCCGGCTTAGCTACGGTGTAGATAAGTGCAGAACAAGAATAATATGATGAATTGAGCAAACATTAGGCATCAAATTGAACAAGATAGAAGGATAATTATCTAAAGAAGCAAAACATGGGCAAATTGAGCAGATAGAAGAAAATTACCTGAAGAAGCATTCAACGATAGGCTTAGCATTAAATATTTAGGACGAATAATTTTATTGCACACGTTTATTCTCTCTCTTTTTCTTTTTCTCTCTAGTAGTCTCTCTCTTCCTCCCCTACCGTTCAGCCGAATGCCCTCACCACTCATTTTTTCCCCTTCTTCCTACCCTAACTCTTCCTCCTCTCTTTCTTGCCTTTCCCCATTTCTCCTGGCTCCTTCTCTGGCCAACCCTCCATCTGGCTCCCCTTCACTCCATCAGCCGCTCCCTGCGCCGCCTTAGCTCTCTGCGCTCAACTCGGCCTCTTGCGCCTCTGGCCTCCTCCGCCTCTGGTCTCCTGTGCCTCCGGCCGCCTCCTCCCCCAGCTCGGCTTGACTCGGCTCTCCCTCTCCTGGCTCTCATCACTCATCACCATGGCTCGACCTCCCCTCCGGCTTCCTCTACGGGATCCGGCCAGATCCATGGCCGGCCCACCCCTCTGCAGCTCGGCCACGTCCTCCCGGTGCCACCCCTTCGGCTCGGCCCCAAGCCGCCGCTCGGAGGAGATGGTGATTCGGAGGTGGCAAGGTCGATTCGGCAGCGGGGGAGGTGCGACGCGGGAGCCCGAAGCCCCGAACCCTAGCGCGGCGACTGGATCTAGATGGCGTCGGGGCAGTCAGCCGTTGTGCCGTCTTATCTTCCCGCCTCGACAACGCCTCATGCCGCCTCGCCTACAGCCGCCGAGCGCCGCCGAGGACCGGCTTTGACCGCTAGCTGGCCCTCCCGCCTAGCCCGCCACCTTGGCTGAAGTCGCGGCGCCGGGCAACCGCCAAACTCCTAGGCGGCGCCTAGGAGGAGAAAATTGATCATTTGCCACTTTGAAGAGTGGGCTTCGCAAAATTGCCACTTTCAAAATTGGCTTCGCAAAAATGTCATGCAGTACATTTACCTCTTGATTACCATGCCATTTGAGCCATTTAACTCATTTAATATTTTTTTTTCTAATTTCAGAGGCTGGAAAAGACGTTTCTACCCTTGCTAAGTTTACCCGGCTACCCGGCTGAGTCCCTTCGGAGGCGATCAGCTCCCCAGGCGAGCAGCTCCCGGACGCAGTCCAAGTTACCACCGCGAGCAGCAAGATGCAGCGACGTGCTGCCGGGGAAGCTGCGAACGTACAGACAGCAACACGCATGAGAATTTTGCGACTTCATGCAGCCTCCAGCCGCAACAGCACCGTCGAATTCATACGTACCCGTATGAGCCTGTGGGAGCCGAGACGATGGCGCCGTTCTCCAACAGCAGGTGCACGCACTCCGGCCGCCCCTGCCTCGCCGCCAGATGCAGTGGCGTCGCCCCGTGCTCGTCCCTCACGTTCACGAACCGCGCGAAACCCCTGCCATCGCAACCAATCAGCCAATGGGCTTGCATCTTCTCCTCTATTAGCAGTTAATCATAGAATGCACATCATCAGCAAGACCAAGGATCTCACCATGAATCGGCGACCGGCGCGGTCTGCGCGACGGAGAGGATGGCCTGGAGGCAGTCGGCGTGGCCGTAGTACGCCGTGTGGTGGAGGCAGGTCCTCGCGTGCACCGAATCAAACATCAAGATCTGATGCCCAAATCAAGCAGTATAGCGCACAAACGACAGAGTTACATACATATGTACATACAGAAAGGATCTCAGAGAATTGAGATGGGTAAAAGTTTGTGGCTTTGCTATCACATTAGCGCCGGCTTGGAGGAGCCTGAGCACGCACTCGATCTTGCCATGCATGGCCGACAGCATCAACGGAGTCTGCAGGGGAATCATCAGACATACGCAAATGTAGAAGGATAAGATTTTTAGTTTTTGCTCGGCAAAACCGAAGAAACGAGGCAAAAAATCGAAGGAACGAACTATCGTCTCACCTGTGCGGCGGGCGAGCGCGGGGTCGGCGGCCGTCCAGGGCGTCGAGGTCGCCGAGCTGCGCCGCGCGGAAGAAGTCGTGCTCGTCGCCGTCGCGGCTGCAGCTCAGGCCGTGCGCGGTAGGTAATGACATTTTTTATTTGTGATTTTTTTTCTTCTTTTTTGTTTGTTTAATGAGATTAGGCAGTCAACAGCGCAAGATAGATGGCCGATTGGGCCAACCCATCTGTTTGACCGATCACGAGCGAGTGGGCAAGCTTGAGGGCAGAAAGGTCTTTTCTAGCCCCTAAAATTAGAAAAAAAAATATTAAATGAGTTAAATGGCTCAAATGACATGGTAATCAAGAGGTAAATGTACTGCATGACATTTTTGCGAAGCCAATTTTGAAAGTGGCAATTTTGCGAAGCCCACTCTTCAAAGTGGCAAATGATCAATTTTCTCCGCCTAGGAGTGATTTCTGGAACCCTGCCTAATGTGTTGCAGTGTGTGTGTTTTGGTTCATTCCTTCTGTGAGATGCTGATTTTCTTATTATCATTTTTTAACAGCAATGGTTTCTTTTCTTTAAATTGAAACACAGACAAGTTATGATGCTTGAATAATTTATGCTTTTCTCAGGTGGGAGCTGTAGTTTATGCAATCATCATGACAAAATCTGAGGATCTAGATTGGCAGATGAGGGCTATTAGAGTTCTGCCTATGTTTGTTTTTGCCTGCTTTATCCTCAATGATATATTCGATACTCGCAAGCTTCACAAGGATGTGTAAATATCTCAGAACTCTTCTCAGTATTTATCATATTTATTCTGTAATCGATAGCCAAGAGTACACTCACTGATAATGCTGAACATTGGTCTCTAGTTACTAAGTTAAACTTTTTCAGATGTATTATCTTTGTTTGCTGTTTTATAATTTGAGGACTTATATGTCTTGTATTGGTTGCATCTAAGAGCAGTCACAGGTCATGCTGGATATTGGTATCTTATTACCGATATAGGATGCTTTTAGTTATATTAAATAGGTAATGCACTGATTAATGTGAAATATATTTTGGGGGGGGGGGGGGGGTAGATTCTATATGATTATTATAAAAAGTCCTATGAGGAATGAACTGCTGGCATGCCTTGTGCTCTGAAACATCTTGTCATGGAAGTTAGATTTTATGTGTTAAGTCTTGTTTGGAAGAACTTTATGTGTTAAGTCTAAACATTGAATTTCTTGGTTTTCGACCCATAAACATTAGCTTTTTGGTGCATTAATAACCTTTTCTCTCCTTGTGTACAGTGGAGTGTAAGGATCAGAAGTAACTCGGGAGGTTGAGAGCTGAGAGGAAAGCTAAGATTGATGAGCTAAAGGAAAGGAGTAATTATTATCTTACCCAAGAGCTTATTCAAGTAAGCAATTATTAATAAGTTTGTAAATGTCTGAAGTACTAGATATTTGGTTTTGTTCTTTTCGTTGTCACAACAAGTGTAAGCAAAACTTGGAACATGTGCAGAAATATGACCTCAATCCTGCAGCAAAGGCGGCAGCAGCATCAGTTTTGGCATCTAAGCTGGGGGCAGAAACTGGCTTACTGGCCTTAAAATATATGTCGGAGATGAAGCAGAATCTGGTTCAGCACAGGCTAGAAGTAGCGGTATTGAGGTAGTTCCTTCCAATGGGCTGAAAAACAGGAAGCAACCAAATGCAAAAGGCAGCAGCACTGGCAGCGCTGCAGTTGCTCATACTGGAAAGGGTGCATCCAATGAGGCTGTGGGTGCTGTCCTGGAAGCTATGCAGCCTTCAAAAGTCGTTGGATATTATCAAGGCTCAGGAACCAATATCGGTAGTTGGATTGCGAAGATTGCTGCCCTGCTTGTGGGGGAGGACCCATCACAGTCATATGCATTGATCTGTGGCAATTGCCATATGCATAATGGTGAGTATAATAATCACTAAATGTCCCCTAAAAAAGCTACAAATGCTCTTTCAGGTTTGTCTCACATGTTGCATTGACAGAATTGGATACATGACATAATAATACGCAAACTTGTAGGGTTGGCCAGGAAAGAAGATTTTCCTCACATAACTTACTACTGCCCACATTGCCGTGCACTCAACACGTCGAATCAATCCGTAGGGCAATGGTCCGGCCCAAACTCAGGCCAGTTGACCTCAACTGCTCCTGCAGATGGGGTTTCAACTACAACGCCTGTCGCAGAGAGTGAACTAAACAACATGACCGAAGTGCAAGAGCTAGACGAGGTGGAAAATCCTGGGAAGTAGCCAGCAAGGTTCCAAAAACTGGAACCGGAAGAAATCCCGGTCGACGGCCGGTAACGGTAACCGGGCGGTTACCGGAAAAACCGGTAAAAAACTGGTCATAATTTGAAAATCAAAAATTGAATTTTGAGATGTTTTGAAACCGGTAACCGGAAAAACTGAGAAAAAAATTGGCCAAACTTCGAAAATCAAAAATTCATACCGGCCGATTTTTCGGTTACCGGTCTTCATTGGTAAAAACGGTAACCGACCGCCGGAATTTTGATCCCTGGTAGCCAGTGGATGCAAATTGAGGCTGTCGTTGATGAAGTATGCTTCTCTTCTCTCAGGAAGTGTAAATGTTCCCAGTTGTGAAAACTAATTCAGCGTTTTAGGCGTGTATCACTGCACCTACACGTTCAGAGCTCTGATTTAGTAGGAGCCACGTTCAAAGTGTAAATTGCAAACATTTACCCATATGATATACCGCAACCGCAACAATATGGGAGCCACTGTCTGTCCTTTGGCGGCCGAGTTCTCATGTCAATTTTGTTGCCAGTGGAGCCTCTTCGCAGAGCACATCGCCGTCTGATCAAGTCGGTTGAGAAGATATTATTGTACTGGGTATCATTTTGGCGTGGCTGATGTAGCATTGTGATGGTGTACGAGACGTACGTTGCTGGATGACTTGCAGCAACTTCAGCACTGTTTTGAACTCTTAGAGTCACATTGCCAGTCAACATCTCGATACTAGCATGCTTAAAATGCTCTGGCAATTCTGGATGCATGGAAAAAACCTGTACCCTGAAAGGAGGTCGTACAAACTGTTTTGTTGGGCATCTGGACCGTCCGTTGGGTGTTCATTTTGCAGGAAGTGTCTCTACAAAATCTAGATATTGAATAGTTCGGTGTGAGTTTGGTCCAAGAGCGGGACATAGCAGTCCTGAACTCATACCTTTACCAAAAGATTATAAATTGCTAATGCTAGCCATTTACCAAACCTTTTCTTTGTTCATGTTACCTTCGGTCCATGTTATTTTGCTATCTATGGCTGGGCCATCTTGGATGAAAAACAACCACGAGCGAGAACAACACTTACGGCGACGTTTTTAACGAAATCAAAATTTACCATATAACGTACGGGTGTGAGCCGAGTCTTGGAGACTTGGACGCTTAATCGATGACGCTGTCGTACATGGTAAACTCTATTCAAGAATCCTCTCAAAAGGAGAAAAGAAAACAAAACAAAATGAAAGAAAAGTTCACTTCAAGTAGTACTTCTAGGGGATAATTAAGTAGCAGTGTTTAAGACGGTGCGTTATAATTAGCAGGGGCAGAGAGAAGGGGGCGGGCAGGGGCCTGACCTCCTCTAATGGTCCACCAGATGTATTAATAGGACCTTTTAATCACCTTTAATTACAGTCAATTAGTCAATTAGGACCCTGCCAAAAGATGGCTTTGACATTTCAAAGATAAGTACTCTGGTGGAAAAGTACTATCCCACTGATTTTTCAAGTCAAGATCAAGCTCAATTGGAGTGTCAACTACCACATTTTCAACTTGATATATGCAACCATCCAGAGCTAAGTACATTGCCATCACTTGCTGATCTAACAAAGGAACTAGTGAGATTAGGTAAAAATTCTATTTATCCAATGGTCGATAGATTGCTAAGATTAGTCATAACTCTTCCAGTATCAACAGCGACTACTGAGAGAGTCTTTTTAACCGTGAAACTTGCCGAGACACGTACTAGGACTAAAATGGGAGATGGCTTTTTGCGAAGCTACATGATAGTTTATATTGAAAAGGAATTGGCAGCCAAGATTAGTTCCAATGATATTATCAAATCTTATGATCTAGTTGGTAATCGTCGTGCTAAATTCAAGTTAGTGGAGATGTAACAAATTCAAGTTTGTGGAGATGTAATGAAAGTACCTTTCTTTTGTGTTACTAGACGTATGCTACATTATTTTGCCATATGTGTTATGATTGAATTTATATGACAATATATATGCGTATGTTTAATTATATATGTGTATGTTTAATTTTGCCGATACACGGCGTCCAGGGTCCATGACGCCGGCGCCTTGACAGGTCGGCCCCCCTTTGTTTGGATCCTGGCTCCGCCCCTGATAATTAGCTACTCTTATCTTCGCTAAAACTGAAGCACAGATTTGGAATCATATGCTTCTTCATATGATATCCATGTTTTTCTTGAGAAAGCATAAAGTTAGGTGAGAGAGAGTGCTAGTAACACGTGTTCTGAATGCTGATGTCGCATCTGTGGCGTTAACACCCTACAAAGTGCAAACAATGGCACAAGCAACTTATATGATACACACCAGACACGAGTCGGCGAATGAACAACCCATCCATGGCTTCTAATTTCATCCGATCGACATATATAGAAGCTTGTAGACGGATTGAGTGGAGAAATAAAATGAAAGAGGCAGTCGTGAACAGCCGGTTAAGCGTGTAGAATCCTGGTCTAAGACGATTCCAATTCGGAGTTCAGGTAAGAACAGCGGGCCCACATGCAGTGTCTCAGAGTTACACAATCAAGGCGCTGGCCTCAGATGAGCTTTACGACTCTACCCCGAGGCAGCGCGTGTATAATAAGCACACCCAAACATGCCTACGCCCAGGTAGAAGCGGGGTTAGTACTCTCCACATCTCTCTCTCTCTCTCTCGGCGAGTGGTAAAAAAAAATTTTTTTTTCCCTTTCAGAGACGCCGTCACGCAGCGCCGGTAAAGGAGGCAAGGCAAGGTATAAGCACGAGCCCCTGTTCCTCTGTTGCTTTATTTTTCTGCGCTTAGTTCTTCTTAATTAATAGTAATAGCAATTACGGCACTTAAGCTGCTTCAAGAAAATCATTAGGGCAGTGGCAGAAGAACAGCAGAGAGGAATAGAACAAGAACACTGTTTTCTTGTGTTCTTAAATTCGATTACATCGATCAAGTCTTAAACATAAAAGAAAAGGGGGAGCCATTTTTTTGGGGGCGGGATAGCACCTCTGTGAAGAACGAGAGTGAGCTTTCCTCATCTCCCCCTAAAATTTCTTGCCCTCTTTCGAAGATGTCATGCCTAGAAATTATCACCTCGGTTTTTATTGTGGGAGAAGAAGAAAAGGTGAGCAATTTTACAGAGAAGAACATCGGATTTGGGTGGAGTTGGATTAGTAATGTGGGGGAATCTGGGATTGTTCTGTTTTTGCCCCTCCTTTTCTTTTCTCTTGATTCTTGATTTAGGAGCAGTTGATTCGGATCGTATACTTTTGGTTTTGATCAACGTAAAATGCAAAATGGTTGTCTTCAACTGTTTCTTGTCTACTTGACTCTTAGTTTCATAGTCTTATTTTGATTGAGTATTTCCGTTTGATGCACGATGCATGTTTACTTTCTTAACGCCACAATGCTGGCCTTTCTTTTCGTTAGGCATTATCCTTCATTCCCTTCTTGTTCATCTGCCTCCGTTTCTTCTCTGAAAGAATGCCCACCTCAGCTTAAAATAGGAATAGTTCCCTGTTTTGTGCTCACGGATTGCATGATCGAATCAAAATGCTCTTGATGAGGAAGTAGACAAGGCCCTATAGGTGGTTAGAAACAAATATCACGGACGGATCGCACACGACGCTATTAAATTCCTCGGTTCCATGGGTTTCTTTTTGTCTCTGCAAGTTGATGTAGGAAATATCTGTCCTGTTCTCTTTATTTGTCCTGCTTCTTTTGTTCAACTCCTAACCCAATTACGCCTTCTCTCTATACAATACCACCACTTTCCTTTTCTGCAACCCCAGCTGAACATGATGCTGCCATCTTGCTATAAATTCATTATGGAGTTGTGTTCATTGCTCAAAGCTCCCATTCAATGATCTTACACAACCTCATAAAGCTTTCTCTCTTTCTGCATAGAGATTTTGCAGTGAAATTTTAGGTGTTAGTCCATGTATGGAAGCAAAGGGGAAAAGAGGGAGGGAGAGAGGAAAATCTGTAGTATCGAATACCACAATCAAAGGGTGAATGATTGCCTCTGTTTTTTGATACCTGAAAACAAATCTTAAATCAGAAGAAAAACAACCTAACTTACCAAATATAGATTTTGATCGCAAGATGCTCGACCCCTTTGCACGTGCTCGATGAAGGTTTAGACCGCTCGACGTTCGACTGCTCAGCTATCGAAGACTCCTTACCAATCATAAACTATGACCGCTTCAACCTTTAATCTTCGACCGGTTTGTATGTACTCGAAATCTTCAACATAGGGAGCCAAACCTCTCGAATACCTGTGCCTTCGAGAAATCAGTGTCTTCAAGTACTTGTATTTCCTCTGTTTTTCTGGCAATGATTCAACACATTTGCACGTAGTCGTAAGGTTCAATCCAACTGCAATCACCAGCACTTTTCGAGCAAATCAAGAACCAGATTGATTCAAGATGATGTTTATTGCTGGATTTTCGTGGATTTACAAAGTGCCCTCACAAGCACCTCTAAAAGCCTAGCCAAGACTAAACATCTTCAATCTACTCCTCAAAAACCTTACGTTAACCCTTTTTATAGGCTAACGCCCTAGATCATGTCCTCATCAAATACGGACACCAAACTCTATCCATTCCGAAAATCAAGGGACCTGAAATTCTTCCAAACACGATTTTTTCAATATCTTTAAACCTTCCAAGTTACGGACTCCTTTCATAACTTCTTCAATCTCATCACGTGATGAAGCCTCCAGAACCGCACCTCCCGTAGCTTCTTCACGCATCATCCACCTTTGATCTCCACGTGTTCCAGCATAAGCCCGACCATCTCGTGACATCCTCAACCACCTGAACATCAGATTTCCCCCTTCTAGTCCCGGTCCTCCTTGTCACCGACCATGATCGTCTCTACGTCCACCTACACATGTAAATATCAAAGAACATTTTCTCCAGCACAAGTTCTTCCCAACTTGACTAACATTAGTCCACACATGCATATCACACACTTAACCATCAATAACTATGAACTAGATCATCCACGGTTTCAATTTCCATGCTCTCCAAACATCTATTTCAAACAACTCAGACAATCCGATTTGACTGCCATGCCCAGCCGGTCAGACCACCGGCCCAACACACACGAGTACTCGAGGTACTTGAAGCTCACAAGAATTGAAGCACTTGAAGCCTACGAGTACCAACTGTGAAGCCTACGGCAACCAATCACAAAGCCTACAACTATCGATCACGAGGTCTATGACAACCGATCATAAAGTCTAAGACAATAGATCACAAAGTCTACGACTATCGATAACAAAGTTTATAGCTACCGATCGCCGATCAGACATTGTAGCACCGACTACCGAGTACCCACCAAGTACTGTAGCTATCGACCGGTTACTATAGCAAAGACCACCGACCAGATACTGAAGCTACGACTAATGACCAGTTCACTATAGCTCCAACCGTCCGTGGTTGTTCTGGCGCAGTCGTTCTGCTGTGGTCGTTCTATCGTACTCAACCTGCCGTGGTCGATATGCCGTGGTTGTTCTATCGTGGTTGACATGCCGTGGTCATTCAGACGTGGTCGGCATACCGCGATCGACATACTGTGGTCGACATGCCGTTATCGTTCTGCCGTGGTCAACATGCCATGGTCGTTCAGTCGTGGTTGATCTGTCGTGCTCGTAAACTCTCAGACTTCCTACCGTAGTTGAAGTCTGCCGATCGGACTGTCCAACACAAGGCCGATCGGACTGCCGACTACCGATCGTGGTCGAAGCCAGCCGGTCAGACCACCCAATACAAGGCGGTCAGACCTCTTACCTTGAATATTCTTCAATCCAAGTTTTCCAAAAGAGTATCGACTGAAACTTTCACAAACATAAATTTCAATGCAACCAAAATATCAATTATTCATCATCACTAAGTTCACAAGCTATCCAAATGGTCTAATAAAATCACATTTGGGCCCTCAGCTTTGGTTCTGTCCAGCTACAGCTAGTCCTTTTATTTCGGGAGTTGTTGCAATCAGCTGCTATCTTTGTCTGTCCCCATCTCTTACTATTCTCAAAACTGGAGCAGCGACTGAAGAAAAAAAAAGGAAATTAGAATGGAATGTAGGGCCCACCACTCAACTTCTCAATGAGCATATATGATTTCAGAATTTTCTTGACCGTCAGTTCATACATTCTTGAAAGGTATGGATGGGGAGTGGATAGGAGAGAAAAACAAGGCAACTTGAATTGATCGTTTAGTGATGGTTTTGACTTTTGAGCTAATTTTGAGGTCAAGGTAAAGGCAACCATAACTTGAGTAATGTTTGGTATTATACTTCTTGGACTTTCAGAACTAGTACATTAAAAATAGTTTTAAACTGAGAAAGTTGAAAGCTTTCACATATCATCCTTTTGGAATAGCAATAGAAATCACATATATCTGGGTGGCTTTGTGCATAAGATGCCTTTGCATAGTTGCCTTTGCATATCTCGGTTAGCTTCTCGTAGAAGTTTCTAGCTTTACTAGAAACAATTGTGAGAGAGGGGCTTATCTTAGAAGCCATTCCCTACAAATTCAAATGCGAATTCTCTAAATTATTGTGTTGTGGGTATTGATTTATTTGTTTGTATAGTTTATGGGGGTTCTGAGATGATCTCTTCCCCTGCTCCTAAGATTCCGATCTTTCATGTTGCCCTCTGAATTCTTGGTTGCTTGTTTTGAAAGAAAAAAAACGTATGGCTGCAAGTGTCTAGTACATTAAAAATTTCCCTGTGAGCGGTTTCTTATGGCTTCCTCTGCTGCCACCTTCTTGATCTCCAAGCCCAGGCAACGCCCCCGTTACCCCAACGTGTCCTTTTTTTATGTGTTTCAAGAGCGTCACCCCTGACCAATCTTGTATCTCCTCATTGACCAGCTTGCCCCTTGCTACGTGGCTTTTTTTTCGTGCACTTGGTGACATCTGTTGCTTGTAAACACTTTCCAAGAATCAGTTTCCTTTCACTTTTGTCTCCTTGGTGCGTCCTCAATCCTCATTCTATAAATATGTATGATAGGTTTTGATCTTTTCCATGCAGAAATTGGGATAGGAGGAAGTAGCACAAAGCAATGGATCATGGGATTGAATTGAAGGGATGTGTTTGCCGGATCAAGAACTGCGCTATTGAACTCTTCTCTATGGAGGAAGATTTGGTGATTGATGATGAAGACTCATGTGACCTAGTTGGGAGGGACCTCCGGCTGAAGGCCACCTTCTTGTACATTGACCTGAGCCGTGTGATCTCCTCCTGCAAGAGTGATGAGCGCAAGAATATGCTCACCGGCCTAGCCAACAAGTTCTTCTACTTCATGGATGAGGTGATGATTGCTTTCTTCCCCTTCTTAGCAACCTTTGGCTCAAAACATGCCTTATTTATTGCAAATTCACATGAGGAGTTCATGAATGCCCTTGATTATGAAATTATGCAAATGTCTCAATATTTTAAGTAAACTTAATTCGCAATTCCACCCTACTAGTTACAGATTATTTACAGTTTTGTTTGGTATCCAAGCCAACATTTTTAAGGTAATAATACTGTAAGTGGACCAGTTCATCTTGGAGCACCCTATACGGACCAATTGGATCTTCTGGGTGCTTAACACATATAAATACTTGTTCCTCCGTCAGCAAATCGATATCGTCTTTTTTTCTTTCCTTTTGTTTTGGCGGAAGTCCTTATGGTTCATGATTGCGCTTTAGCCAATAGAGTGACCTAGTCCTCTTTGTAATGCAACTCCCATTCAGATTAGTCTTTGGTCAAATTTACAAAACCAATGTTTGGTGTTCCTTCTGGTATATAATAAACTTATCTGATAACGAATAGGACAGTTAGCACACTTGATTTGTGGATATGTTCGATGTCTATCTGATTTAAGATGTCCTTGCGCAAATGGCAGTTGGGCAATGCAGTGAAGAGCAGAAGTGTCCCCCTCATGCAGGTGTGCTACAGAGACACAACTCATGTTCTCCACGAGGTGGTCTCCGCCCTTGTGCCGTCCCATTAGTTTGACCCTCATGTAACCCCGCAAAAGAGAAAACCAGGTGTCCCCTGTAATGTATTGCACGGTATAGCAATGTTGTGAAGCAGGAGAGAGTAAGATCTGAGAGCCTCGCAATTATTGGAAGCAACAGATGTCCCTAAAACTTGTACAAAAGTATAAGCCAATATGAGATAAATGAGGTGAAGATCACCTGTGTACGTATCTTAAAATCGCTTTAGAGTCGAAGCAAACTAGGGGGTTAGCGTCTGGTTTGCTCCATGAGGTATTTCTCTGAAGTTTCGGTTTTCCCTTTTGAACGTGGCTCCCGATGCTTTGATCGATCCTTCCTCTTGACGTGAAATGTTGCAAGTGATGCGCTACATAGCTGCATGCCTGCAACGTCTGGGTGACAGGATCGAGTACATTTTAGCCCGACGGTCAAATCAAGGTCCTATTTGAGGTTTTACCTTGCAAATGCAATGATGTATGGTGATGGCTAAACAGAGTCCCGCTTAGTGAACTTCGCATGAACTTACACGCATAGGATGCTCCAAGGTAAAGTTGGAAAGAGGCCTTCCGTTGCCTGCTTGCTCCTGGCACCCAAGTTCAGGATCAGGTACATGAATGCATCGCACGTTATTAGTTGTTAATGTAATCGCGCAAATGCGAGTTGTGAATTTGTGATGCAGTGCAAAAAGGCAGAGCTGTGATCTACGTTCCCTCGTCTCACTCATGGATTTGACGGAGCTCAACATGCCCATGTTGGCTACCTTTCGGTTAAGGATGGATTCGGATCGGATCCGGACGGATACGGATTCGGATGTCACTATTTACCATATTTTATTTCGAATACGAATACGAATACGGATGTTATCGAATACGAATGCAAAACGGATGCCTCGGATACGGATTTGCATTCGGATATTTGCGCAAATTAACTTGAAGTAAATATCCTATAAAACAACCAAGATGGATAAAATGTCGATAGATATGTAACGTGAATTAAACTAAAGTACGTTAACAGTAAACTCCTAGATCGAAGTGATTTAAAAACAAAAGGGATAATACTTCATACAACACCAAATCAAAATGAAATAAAGTCAAACAACAATTGTGTGAGACCATTGATGTTAAGTCCCATAGCAGAGAATAGGATATCTAACTCTAAGTAAGTTGAATTTGAACAGAGCAATTCTAGCAGGCAGCTGGTGGTGGCATTCCCAACAGGCCAATAGTAGCTATGTCCGCAAGAACACCGTTACAGGCTTACATACAGCAACACCATTGCACCAAAAGCAGTCAAGCACCTGCACCTCTGCTCTCTACAAAAAAAAAAGATTTCAGAACTGAACTCACAAGACAACTATATCATCATCAAGACATCAATTTTTTCCCATATTTAACAAGAGCACACAAGACAGCTATGTCGAATTGATTGTTAGCTGCATAACAGATGAGGACTAAGAATGAAAGCTGAAATTCCCATGTACTAGTAACTTAATCATGATAGCTGAAATTTAATAAAAATACAGAATGAAAGGGTAGTCACCTGAAGAAAGAGCAATCCTAAATTTCTTCCTGATCCACAATGGTGTGAGCAGCAATACCATCAACATGATCACCTATAACACAAATGATTATATGAACAAATAAATAAATTTGAGTTTCTAAAATTAACAATGAGGTCTAATAGCTAGAATACCTTCATCTTGTTCAGCTTTATCATTTGTAGTAAGACCAGCCAAATCATCAAGAATTGAAGCTACACCCCTTTGATCTGAAATAGATAAACAAAATTACATGGGAGAAACCAGCAATAAATAATCTATCAACTGGACATAGAAAATATACACAGTATTGAGAAGTAAGCAGCAACAATTACCTTCCCTTGATGCTCTTATCCAATCCTTGGAGCAAATAAGGGCCTCAACAACTTGAGGGTCCAAACGGCTACGATACTTGTCAACAACTCTTCCTCCAGCACTGAATGCTGATTCAGATGCTACTGTTGATGCAGGAATAGCTAAAACATCCCTTGCAAGTCGACCAAGGATAGGATATTTTGTACTATGGGTCTTCCACCAACTCAAAATGTCAAAATAGTCACCTTCTTTCCAACTCAGCAATGGATCTTTGATATACTGCTCTAAGTCAGTCTGCTCCTGGCCAGGTTCAGTGTTGTCCCTTAGAAATGAACTTAATCTTTTTCTCTTTGGCTCCTCATTTAAATCCACATAGCACTGAGAAGTTCTAGAAGTTCTAGCAGTTCTAGGTTCAGTTTCTTGCACAAACCTAGCTGAACTAGAATCATACTTGGAGGCATAAGAATCATAAAGCTTTTGCAGAATTTTCTTGAACTCATACATATCATCAAATCCATAATCATCGGACATCTCACTATAATAAAATTCAACCACCTTCATCTTGTACCGAGGATCTAAGAAGCATGCAACAGCAAGAGCAATATTGCTCATCTCCCAGTACTTATCAAATTTTTCCTTCATTGACTTAGCCATAGAAACAACAAAATTGTCATTGCTTTTTAGCCACTCAATAATCTTGAGGTTAATTTCACAAAATTCAGAAAAGAACAAGTTTGCTGTTGGATAATGGGACCCTGAGAGAATTTTAGTGGCATCATAAAATATTTCCAAGCAGTTGCACAGGGCTGCAGCATGGTCCCATTCCTCTCTTGTAGGAGAATGTGAACTATATTTGTCAGGATAACATAGCACAAGCTTCTGAAAAACACTTCTAAAGTGAAGGGCATCTGCTATCATTAAGTAAGTTGAATTCCATCTGGTGGCCACATCTAAAGAAAGACCCCTTTCTGCTACTCCCAGTTCAGCAACAAGCTTTGAAAATGCCTCTTGTTGCAAAGGGGAGCTCTTAACAATAAGGACTAATGCACGAATGTTTGCAATAACAGCTGAAATTGTGTTCACACCATCTCTAGCAATGAGATTCATAATGTGTGCAGCACATCTCACATGAAAGAACTTGCCAGCACAGTGTACAGAACCATGATTCTTAAGAGTAGAAATGACTGTGTCCACACAAACATCATTTGAAGATGCATTATCTAAAGTCAAGGCAAACAATTTATGATCAAGGTTCCATGAGGTCATATTTTGCAAAAATGCAGCACTCAAATTGGTTCCTGTGTGCCTTCCCTTAAGATGCATGAAGTTTATAATCCTTTTTTGTATCTTCCATTCGTCATCAATGAAATGACAAGTTACACATAGGTACCCCTTATTCTGATTTGAAGTCCACATATCCATGGTACAGCTAAACCGACAGTCAAGAGAGGCAAAATGATCAAAGAGCTTTTTCTTTTCATTATAAAAGATATCCATAATTTTGGTCCTGCTACCCTTGCGGCCCATTATTGGGAAATCTGGGCGCAAAGATCTAATAAAATCATTTGTATACTCATGCTCACAAATGTTGATTGGATACTCATGCATGATAATTGCAATATAGTATTTTTTTTATACTACTTTTCTCATCATACCTCCAGTTATCCGAACTCTTTTTCGTTATGCTAGGATTCTCTTTGGCATCATCATGAAATGAATGGTAATGATTCCATAGGCGTGTCGTACCTTGATTGCTTGGGGCTGGGAGAACATCATCACAGTACTTGCATGCTGCCATTGGCTTCTTGATAACCATGTCATCTATATTTTCTTCGACAAATATATCTTTGAAATGCTTCCAAATTGCTGAAGTTTTCTTCTTCGCTTGCTTGATTTTGAGGGCTGGACTACGACCTGTTGGGGACTCAGTTTCAGTCTGAGTAGCAGCTGCACCACTTGCTTCTATGTCAGCCTCACTAGCACTCACATTGACGCTGTCATTTAGCTCTCTTTCATTCTCAGTTGGTGCTGATCTCTGCAAGAAACAAAATTTGCATTGATAAGGCTGCAAAATTTGATAGATTGGGCTACAAAAATCGTTGGTGCCGATCTCAGTGGATATACCTGCTTATTTCTTGATGACCTTGTGTTTCTTTTAACCATGGTTCTCAATGACCTAGTTGGCTAGTTCTGTAGAACACAAGGTTAAATATTGGAGAGTTAGATCAGATCATATATTATAGACATTTTTTTTCATGAGATGCTCTATATCAAATAGAGTAAAATTCACATCTGAAAATGAAAGAGACATATATGTAGCAACGATCATATCTTATTCAGTCATCTAGTTGCAATCATAAGTTATTTCTTAAATGTAGTACATAACCACTTGATGACAAATATTTAATACAATTGGACTGGCACTTGGAGCATTATGCAATGGATGGGCTAGTTATATAATTTTAGGTCCTTTGAACAAATGGTATTAGTGGGAAAAAAGTCAAAGAGTTATCAAATATCCAAAATTTTCAATCGTAGTCAGACAACTTGATTGACTTATATCACACACACACAAAAAAACCTACTTAGCTTATAGAACTTATAGAAAGGATAACTGGATAAAACATAAGTTACCAACAAAAATTTAAAAGAATCTTTGTAATTACTATTTAGTGATGTAATTCAGGTTGCAAGAAGAAATGTAACAGTGCAGATGAGAATACAGTGTCACAAAACTATTGTTGACTGCTTTACTGGCTAATCTTTAGCATAGCTAATCACAGTGTCATACAAGAAGATGGGATGCAAATGATGCAGAGAAGCAGAGGATAATAATTTAAAGCCTTGGTTAAGAAAAGCATAGTAGATACGGAGGGCAAATGTACAGATCACAAAATTGACACTGATATAATCCAAAATTCTCAACACTCTACATGATTAAAAACTGGTCAAATTTCTAGTGACAGTAAAAGGAGCAACAATAATAATATAAATTGGCTCTAGAATTGCCAAAGTAGACTAAATGCCCATGTAATAGAGTGACAGGCTGACAAACATAGATCAAGCAAAAAAGTTACATTACTTATGATGTTAGCCTCAGCTGAAATGTGTCAAGATTATGCACTCCTTAGAAGTTAGAAGATATATGTAGGTTGAATTATTGAAACGAAATGCAATAACCATGATTTAGGGGGAGGGGCATTCTTCTAGACAAGGGTGAAGGGGATGTCAGCTGGATAATCCATGGAGTAGAATGGAGCATTGCTTAGCTCTACTGGTGATCAGTGAACTGAGCTGAAAGGAGGAAGAAAACCATATTGAGCTGCTCCTTTCTTGATAACATTTGGTAAGGAAGGAATAAAGGAAACTCCAGCACTTCATGAAGACGTGTTTTCCGTCCAGACTAGATGTTCCTTCTTTTTTGCAATTGGTGTAGGAAAAAATCCCATGACCATATTACCTAGAATCTACTTTCGGGGTCCTGTTTCCAATAAAACAACGCTCAACAGGAACCCACTAATTGTGCATGATGACAATGAGATGGGAACATGCTCCACTAATTGTGTGCATCATGAGAATCAAATCGGAACCCACCAATTGCGCAGCATGAAAATCAAATGGGAATCCACCTAATTGTGCAACAATGCACACGAACCTTTAAACTACAGTTCAGTACTAGACTACTAGTTCCTGAAGCTGCATCTAGCCTGAAATTTGGTCAGCAAAAGAGGGGGTGAAAAAGTCAGCCTTCGTGATTATATTACCGCTTAAGTAAAGCAAACAAGTCCTTGAGATTAATCGAGATGGAGCATTGTACACGGCGTGACTCCCGCAAGTCTGTAAGAAGAGACGCCCCAAATCACTCTGCCTAATTTATCTTTAGAGAGGTGACAATGCCAATATTCGGGCCACATATATGTCTATCGCAGTCGCACAGCAGATTTCACATGTGAAGGAGACTAAAAGGAAAGGAATGAGCACGCACTTGCGATGGAGTAGTTGTACTCGGGCGAGCCGAAGAGGAAGCAGTCGGCCTGGCAGACCTTATCGCGGAAGGCCTGGACGGCGGGTGGGAAGCCGGCGCCGCCGTCGGTCTCGAGGTCGGTGTTGAGCAGCGGAAGGTCGGAGATGTCGACGTGCTCGACGCGCAGCCCCGGGATGGACTCCTCGCACACCTCCGCGGCTAATCAATCCGCAGCACAACAGAAGCGGCAGGCGTAAGGGCAAAAGTGAAGAGCAGAGGAAAGGACGGGTGAGGAGGCGGGTGGGGTCGGTGGCGCGAGCGTACCGGCGCGGAGGAGGCCAAGAATGGCGAAGACTAATGAGGTGAGTGGGGAAGGATAAGGCGCGCAGGGGCTGGATTTTGCGCGTGAGCGGAGGGATTCTGCGCGCGAGGCGGAGGATTTGCGCGCGCGGCGGGGCGCCATGGCGCGAGGTAGGGGCGCGAGTGCCGAGTGGCCAGGTTTCGTTGGAAGCGGAAAAAATTGTTTCGCCCAGCACTGCGGATATGGATAGTATCTGGTTCCACATCCGTATCCGGCGTGAATTCGGATATCCGGATCCGGATCCGGATTTATAATTCGAATACGAATACATCCATTTAGACATCCATATTAAAACGAATACAAATACGGATATCCATATTTAGCTAAAATCGAATACGGATATCGGATAATCCGGATATTTTGCCATCCGGATCCATCCTTACTTTCGGTTCCCACCTATCCTGGGTTTCGGTTCTCTCTTAGGCCAGCCTACCCATAAGAAGAATAGGAGCGAGCGATCGCGTCGCGTCAGATGCGTCCCGTGCAAGCGAGCGTGGACGTGACAGAGTACGTGACCTCTCCCATCGGATAGGCTAAACCTGAAACCGGTGTCTCGTCTGGTGTAAGCACGAACTGATGAATCTAGGCAGGCAGGGAGCAATCTGATGTGATTATGAATAGAACGAAATTACAACCTGCAAGAAAGTAAACAATGATGACGCACGTCGGCAGTTCTCTAGTGGAAAACGAATAAAACGGTGAGGCCAAATTTGCCAGCAGGAGACACGTAGAGTACTCGTCGTGTTCGTGTTACAGTAAGACCCTTGCAGGCTTGCAGCCTTCCGCCGGCGTGTGGGGGGAGTGGAGCTCACCTCCGCGGTCGGCGCGTGGGCTTGTCGATCGCCCGCGCGTTGCGGAACGCGCATGGCACGAGCGGCAGCGGGTGGGCGGCCGAGTTGCGCGCGGCTAGCTCACGGCGGGAGCCACGGGCGCGGGACAGGGGAGCCGTCGTGGGCAGAACCGGGCCGCGCCACCGGGGCCGTATCACGGGCAATCTATTTTTGTGTGAGGGGAGTGTCTATACAACATTCGACTGTTTTTGAGGACAAAAACAGTCAGATTTTGAGCTGTTAGATGGAGATCCAACGTCCTAGATCATTTTTTTTGGAGTGGGGCTTGTATGGTTGGATCCGTTGGATGGAGATCTAACGTCCCAGATCAATCTGACTGTTTTTGTCCTCAAAAACAGTCGAATGTTGTATAGCAATACTCTTTTTTTATTTATTTATCGTGTCTTAATTGTGATAGCGTATGTCCACGAGTACAATATGTGAGTTTTCTTTAGAGTCTGGACCAACAGAAACCGACCACCAGCGGAACTGCGGAAGGCTAGCAACAGCGGCGGCGGTCAGCGCGGCGCTCCTGGCGTCCCAGCTGCTGCCCACGACAACGGCCAGCGGCGGCGCGTTCGACATGAGGATCACCGTGTCGGAGCAGTCCAGCGAGGAGGCCGAGGCCGTCGTGAGGACCCACGCGAGGAACCTGAGGAGTTCATCGACGCCAGGTCGTGGGGGGAGCTGCAGCCCTGCAGGCGGCGCTGCTGGCCAGCGCGTCCAACCTCAAGCAGGACCTATACACCATCATCCAGGTGAGCCCGGCGCCCCGAGCTCCGGAGGCTCTACTTCCCACCTCTTTGACAGCGTCACCAGCGTAAGGGCAAACATGCAGATGCGTCTCACAAGTATACATATCGCCATGGAACATGATGTTCTGCTGTTGCATGAAGTGCAGGAATACTAGGGCAATATTGTAGCTGCCCTTGAGATTTTTGCCAAAATCATGTAGTTCTGGCGTACCTCGTGTGTGTGTGTGTTGGGGGGGGGGGGGGGGGGTGAGATTGGATAAAACTAGGCACTTGGATTGCATTTACTGATTTACAAAGGAAGCAGTAAATAGTAACCGGCAAAAAGGCTTTCTTTTGCTATGTTGCTATTCTATTTATTCTACTGTCTGGAGACTCTGGAGGAGAAATCCAAAAGAATCAATATGTGCAGGTGCAGCAAGACGAGAAAAACTGCAGTTTCATGAAACCCTTACTTTTCAGCCACCAACGTATATAGGCTTGCTGCAGGCAGGAGTGTTCAACACCTGTCTTCGGAGGCCGCACAGCTGAGTGGTTTCTCAGTCACCTCCCCTATGCTTTCAGATAGAGAAAGAAGGATCCTTGGTGATTCTATTCATCGCCATTTGGCGTATAGCAATTCTCCAATAATTCGTCGAACTACCGACGAAGTCTCAATGTCTGCCTCATCTGTAACCTTTTGGCTTTTGACTTACCATCCTCTCGGCTCCTCCTTCAAATGGCCGCTTCCATGAACTTGTGCCTAAGAGAGAAAGATAACTTGGGATAATCGATCAAGAACAACAAAAGTCCGGCATTTCGACATTCAACAAAATCCATGAAAGAATGTGAAATCGCTAGGTAAAATGCTGACTTTAGAGTTCAGACTGATTCGTGATTAAAGGGTGTCAACTAGTGAAAGGACCTCTAAGAACTTACCATTGTAAGACCAGGGAGCACGTGGCTAGCAAGATTGTCGTCTACTGAGACGGGCAATGAACGCATCTTACTCATGACTCCAGGCATTTGGCTCATGCTGTTTATAGACGAAGCATCATTAGAGACGGGGATTCCTTTTCTTTACAAGCATAGCTCTAATTTTATACAACTGAATTGTGCATGCGTCAGAGATGGAATATGCTTACGTTTGTAAAAGACGATTGATGTTCCTTCTTGCCCGATGGAAGAGATCAATGTTGTTTTGTGCCTGGAAGAAAGAATATAATTGTCATGAAATTCGTTATTCACAAATAATGTACACCCCAATATCGAAGAGTTTTTTTTCATGAACGTAACACATTATAGAAGAACTGGAAAATTGAATAAACAAACTCCAAACAGAGTAAAGTAACACAAGAAAATATACCAACCTGAAATGTTAGAATATTTGTTTCTATCTGATTAAGAAGCCGGTTATTTTCTTCCAGTAAATGCTGCATTGCACGATCTATCTCAGAGGCTGCACGTGGAAAATATGCACATGGTCATATTATAGAACAAATGGATGGAAACAAATGACAAGTATCAGCTGAATCTTAATCATCAGGACCTCCGAATATGCCATTAGTGAATTACTGAAAACCATAAGGATTTCAAGTGCATTTTCTATGACAAGTTGTTGCAGATAAGACATAATCAATTGATCAACAGTAAGCCGACCAAGGAAACTTTATTGTACATTTTCCAATATAGTAATTTTTTCTCGAAAACGTAGGAGACTTATGTTTCATTCGTTAAGGAGAATTTGGTACAAGCATGCCCAGAGGACCATGCGGAAAGCGAGTTTCAGGTTATAGTTACAGAAGGAAGACGACTGATAGAAACTGAAGAGAAAAACTGAAGAGAGACAAACAAGAAGTTAGGACATCAAACTGAAACATAATACGACCCACAATGATCCTGGCTAGAAATGAGATTGGACAGCCTGGATCTTCTAGTTGACGACCAAGTGAGGAACTGGTTGATGCGGTTTGAAAACTCCTGAATGTTAAAGCTTCGTTGATTATGGTGCATAATATTCCTCTCCTCCAGATCATCCAAGTGATCAGGATAGTTAGAGTCTAATCCTTTTCGCTTTGAGTTGGGCACCAATCAATGGCCAGTGGTCGTGCAGCGTCTGCGTAGTGAAATTGTAAGAAGTGCAGATCGACAACTAGGAAAACATGAGGTGCCATATCTGCTTCGCCACTGAACACTGGACCAAAAGATGGTCAACAATCTCGGATTCTTGATCGTAGAAAAGGCATATCAGCGGTGCTGGTGTGTTGTGTTGTGTAAGCCTTACGAAAGTCCATATGCGACGTTTGAGGACTAGCCAAGTGAACAACTTGGCTTTGAGGGGGACTGTGGTTTTCCCCAATTCATTGGCACAAGGGAATTGGACCGAGCTATGAAAAAAAGGCTTTGTAGGCTGATTTGGAGGAGTAGATCCCACCAAAAGACTAGCACCAAATGATGGCGTCTGAGATCCCTTCCTGTAAGTGCACTTGGGAGATCTTCGAATACAGCATGAAGAATTCGCATAAGACTTGTAATGGTGAAGGGGCCTTGTATATCTTTCATCTAGCAACGGTTGTGAAGAGCCTCCTTAACCAGAGTTCTTTGCTTGCGAGATTTGGTCACTTTTGCCCAAATTGTCGGGGCCATGTCACGAATTCCTTAGCCTTGAAGCCATCTGTCGATCCAGAAGAGAGCTGAGCTACCATCCCCTATATGAGTTGAAGTTGAAGCGTAGAAGAAGTTTTCAGTTGCAATGTCTTCCTGCACTTGAACAGTCTGCCATAACCGCCTTGGATCAAAACGCGCCATCCATTCCCAACGAGAGTGAAACACAATGCCGTCAAGTTTTAGATCCAGGATGGCAAGTCCTCCATATTCATATGGGCGACAAACTTGCTGCCAGTTCACCAGGCATTCCGAGCTTGCTTGGAAAGAAATGAGAACATGGCTCAGCTACTACTCCTCGGCAGCTGCAGGTAGGGACGACGAGAAGCTGCGTCGCAGGGAGTATCAAGGCACCCTGGGAACCAACCAGAGATGCGCTTCGCGAGGTGAAAGGAGGGGCAGCAGCGTTGGGACAGCCCTTGGTTGGCTACCCAGGGCGTGATCGAATTGACGGGGATGCCTGGTCGGGGCCTGTCAGGGGAGGGACCGCTGCTGGCCAACCCAGCAGACAACGGCGGAGATATAGGCCGGCCTCCACAGCGAGAGCTACGTTCATTGGGTACTCCGAGCTTGCTTGGAAAGCAATGAGAGCATGGCTCAGCTGCTACTCCTTGGCAGCTATATCGAGGGACCAAGGAATGTGGCAGGTGTTGGGTTTAATCTTGTTGCTTGCATGTTTTTGTAGTGTAAGTGGTTAGTCAGTCAGTGTGTGTGCATTAGAGCAGGTCTGCAGCAGGTCCATGCGTGAGTTAGTTAGATTAGAGAGGCCATGATCTGCATGTAAGTGGTTGCATGTAGGGAGGTAGTTAGTGGTAAAGTCACGGGAGTGCTTGGCCGAGTTGTGCGGCCAAACGTGGTGCATGATGTGGTTATTTAAACTCAGTAATCAGCTTGTGTTGGTGGTGTGGTGAAGAAAGAAAAACAGCAGATGCTGGTGTGCAGTGCCGCAAAAAAGTGTTCCACCGTGAGCCTCTTCTTCAGAGTGTCAAACAAGGAGAGGGAGTGCTATGCATGAGAGTGAGCTGGGCCAACATTTGGTATCAGAGCCATGTCCAGTGAAGATGTGTACACGCCGCCGAGCCGCCGCAGCAGCAGCGGCAACGGCGTCAAGGGTGACCATGGTGGCCATGAACTGATCGTGCAGCAAGTGAAGGAGGCGGGGGTGACGGTGCGCTACCCCATGCTATCGGAGAACAACTACGGGGTGTGGGCGGTGAAGATGAAGATCTTCATGCGTGCACAAGGCGTGTGGGCTGCAGTGGAGGGCGACGAAGTGGTCGATGAGAAGGACCAGATGGCTCTTGCCGCCATCATCCAAGCTGTGCCAGAGGCTGTGGTGATGGCCATATCCGAGAAAGAGACGACGAAGGAGGCTTGGGACGCTCTCAAGAAGATGCACGTTGGTGAAGATAGTGTCAAGAAGGCCCAAGTACAGACTCTCAAGAGGGAGCTTGACGATATGTACATGAGTGAATTTGAGAAAGTTAATGAGTTTGCCTTGAAGGTTACCACCATCGTGAATGAGACACGTTCTCTTGGCACGAAAGTGGAGGAGAGTGCCGTGGTGGAGAAGCTCCTACACTCCGTCCCCGATAATTTCCTACCCATTGTTAGTACTATTGTACAATGGGGTGATGTGACGGAGATGTCGGTGGCCGAGATTATCGGGCATTTGCGGGCGTTCAAGGAGACTTCAAAGGGGCGACGGCGTGAAAGAGAAGGCAAGCAGCGGCTGCTGTTCACGCATGGGGAGCCACTGCTCACACGTGCCGAGTGGGAGGCCAAGGTCGCTGAAGAACAGAGAAGCGGCGAGGGCTCCGGCAACGGCGTCAACAAAAACGGTGACAAGAAGAAGTACCGCGGCAAGTTCGACAAGTCGAAGATTGATTGTCGCAACTGTGGTGAGTTTGGTCACTTCGCCGACGAGTGCGACGAACCGAAGAAGGTGATCAAGGCAGTGGCGCAACTTGCCATTGCTGATGCGGATGATGAGCCCGCACTGCTTTGAAGCCCGATGTGGAGGTGAAGAATAAAGCCAACAAGATTATGGGGTTGTTTGTTGGGTTTAATCTTGTTGCTTGCATGTTTATATAGTGTAAGTGGTCAGTCAGTCAGTGTGTGTGCATTAGAGCAGGTCTGCAGCAGGTCCATGCGTGAGTTAGTTAGATTAGAGAGGCCATGATCTGCATGTAAGTGGTTGCATGTAGGGAGGTAGTTAGTGGTAAAGCCACGGGAGTGCTTGGCCGAGTTGTGCGGCCAAACGTGGTGCATGATGTGGTTATTTAAACTCAGTAATCAGCTTGTGTTGGTGGTGTGGTGAAGAAAGAAAAACAGCAGGTGCTGGTGTGCAGTGCCGCAAAAAAGTGTTCCACCGTGTGCCTCTTCTTCAGAGTGTCAAACAAGGAGAGGGAGTGTTGTGCGTGAGAGTGAGCTGGGCCAACAGCAGGTAGGGACGATGGGAAGCTGAGCCACAGGGATCATTAAGGCACCCTGGGAAGCAACTAGAGACGTGCTTCGCAGGGTGCAAGGAGGGCGGCAACATTGGGACAGCCCCTGGTTGGCTGCCTTGGATGCGATCGACTTGACAGGGATGCCTGGCTGGGGCCTATAAGGGGAGAGACCGCTGCTGGCCGACCCGGCGGACAATGGCAGAGATCTAGGCCTTTTGCAGTCCCTGACTAGATGGTTGAGACTATTGAGTTGCATGCACCAGCCAGTTCATCTAAAATCTTAAGCTGATGAGGAAAGACGTGTAATTCACTTACACTTCAACACTTCTCCTCACGTGTAGGTTTCTACATGCCTAAGACATGGCATAGAAGTGGGCTGTAATTATTTTTTTATTACAAGAATCGGATCTTGAACTCAAGACCTCTTGACTTTGATACCATATTGAGTTATATGCACCAGCCAGTTCACCCAAAAACTTAACCTGATGAGAAAAGATAGGTTATTCCCTTACACTTCAACAGAGGCCCTTGCAACGAAAGCAGCGAGGCAGCAGCTGGCACTCAGAATGACAATGGGTGGAGGACAAACAGTTGAAGTGCTTGTCCACCAGGAACCTAGGCGGTCCGTTACGCTGAGGCTTGCGCTGATCGGATGCGAATGCGGCTCCTCCTGGTGGCCGCAGCCGGCATGGCGACGAGGCCTACGCCGCCGAACCTGCTGCCAGCCTTCGTCAACGAGAGTAGGTTGTTGGCGATCTAGGACCCCTTGTCGATCTGAACGGCGAGGAGCAAGCCGGGAAGGGGGTCTAGGATCCCTTGTCCATCACAGCCTTCAGTTTGCCGCACTCCGCCCTCCGCGGAGAGGTCTCCCGACGGACGATCTTAGCGAAGGAGCGGCGAAAAGGGGATGGTGGGAGGATGGCAGCCGAGCTTGATGACAACGGACTTGTATCCCGCCACCGACGCTCGCGCGTTGTAAGCCTGAGAGCGAGGTCGGGGCCAACAACGATCGACCGAAGGGCGGCCCTTGTGACACCCCGGCCTATGTTGGCCCATGTGTGTGTGCACATGAATTTCTGGGTTAGTCCCACCTTACTAGCTTACCTTGATAAGCACTTACATATAAACTTAGGAGTTCCAATGGTAGCACCCCCAGTTAACCGTTTTGCGCGAAGCGAGGACGAAAGTGCAAGCGGGTTGCTACGTGTGCATGGCTTATCTAGAATGTGGTTAGGTCTGAGCCGGTTTGGACCCTAGGGCGTTACAAATGGTATCAGAGCCGACTCTCGCGGTTACATGGGCGCGTGCGGGTCAGGGGCGCGGGCATATGGCGCATGGCGTGTGTGGGCCCGGAGTGAACACACGGCATGTCATATGTGCTAGCACTGAACGCATGGACCTATATCAAGAGAGGAGATCCTTATCATTTGCCCCGGTGTGGGTATGTTGGTCCGACGAGGACTTCGGGTCCTTTGAGGGGGGTGTATGTGACACCCCGGCCTATGTTGGCCCATGTATGTGTGCACATGAATTTTTGGGTTAGTCCCACCTTACTAGCTTACCTTGAAAAGCATTTACATATAAGCCTAGGAGTTCCAATGGTAGCACTCCCGGTTAACCGTTTTGCGCGAAGCGAGGACGAAAGTGCAAGCGGGTTGCTACGTGTGCTTGGCTTATCCAGAATGTGGTTAGGTTTGAGCCGGTTTGGACCCTAGGGCGTTATAGCCCTCCTGGGAGACGACGACATGGTGGGGATGGGCGACGGACCCAGAGCAGGCACCGGCGATCAGAGGTGGCTGTCAAGCCCGGGGTGGGCGCTAACAGGAGAGAGCGAGGAGACCGTCAAACTTGGAAACTTGAGGTATGCCAACTTCAGTTCCAATATAGATACGTGAGACAAGGGAAGATTCAGAACCCTGTCACAGTATGTGCAATGATCTTTGAAGTTTGACGAAATGGCTTGCAAGTCTTTTGGTAAGTTTCATCTCCGGGAAATACCAGATAGTAGATGTTCTATATAACCCCAAGTTTGGTGAGTCAAATAGGTTCAAAGGTTCTGCATATGCACAGGTACTGAATGCCCAGTGAAAGATTTTCAAAATGTGAACTTTCTAATCCCTTTCCAGCAGTTAACACAAAAAATTCTGACATCTATACAACAATACGTATTTGAGACTATATAAAGTTCCGATGGAGTAAATAAAGCCCTGCCTATTTTCTATATAAAAAATCCATGCCTAACTGGCATAAATTTAACAATGGAGTCAATAACAACGTCAAATAGTTTGGTTACTCTATATTTCTTGTTTAAACTAATCTAAGTTGTCAGATCCTAGTATTTACTCTCCCAAAGAGCACATTCAGGATGACTTGAGTACAATGACAATTGGACATTATAGCACATAACCAGAAGCAAAGTTAGATATGGAAGTAATCAATTGGACCCGATATATTCTAAAATAAGGACCTACCAACCTCCAGATAGAATTTGATTGTTTGGAATGGCATTACGTGACACAAAGGAAGAGACTCTTATGTCCGTCGGAACAGGCTGATTGGTACCCCATAAAGAAGGCTCTACCATTTTATCCTGAGAAATAACCATTAGTAGCACCAGTCAAAAGCATGCACATAAAAGTGTGATATGCACGGTAATACGTACTAAATAATTAGGTATACTCATATACAGTATGCTTTTCCTCGGATGTGAGAAGAAACAAAGTTTATCAAATAGAAAAAGGATGTCAATACCCTTCTATCTTTCATCTTTCTGCTACTATGATGTTCTTCAGCCTTTCGTCGTCTTGTATTTTCTTTCTTCTACAAGAGAACCAAATCATTGACATTATTAAAAATGAAAGAAAAGCAAACCGATCCTTGCGTTAAGAAGACAACGTGTTCCAATTGTCTTTTGGCTTCTGAAAGCTAGAAGTCAAAAGCTATTTGGAATGGAGCCAGCTAGGATTATATATCTTTAAAAATGTATATACTAGAGCACAAAAATGCCAGCCTCTATTATTTAGCTAGCTATATTTTCGAACATAAAGAATATTTTGGTTCATCACAAACAATAGACAGGACAAAAAAGGAATCATACTTTAGTTTTCAATAGTACAGAATAATTGATCAATCAATAAGCTCAGGCAAGAATTAGCAATTCAGCTGTTGTAACTAATAAATATATTGAGCCAAAAAGGGGGAACACTGGCCAAATGTATGCGTGTTTTGTTATGAAATAAGAACGTGCTATCTTTTGATATACCTTTCTTTTTTGGCAATACAAATGCAAAACAATATAATAACAGGCCAAAAGGATACACTGATTGCCAATACATAACTCGCTATGATTATGGTCTAAAATACACAAGTGAATTAATTATACATACACTGAGAATAATTGCATCTGTCACTCATCCGAGTAATATGCACACATTGAGAGTAAGTGTATCTATCACTCATACTACTACATTCAGATCAATCTTGAGATGCAATACAAGCTTTAGCATGTCCCATCCAAAAACTGCTCAAGGAGAAAAGGGAACCACATCTGCGTGTACGGTTGTACCCAAGGAAATTGTCAATGATGTATGGACATTTCGCTTTAAGTTTGTATCTTTTCAGTGTACAGAACTAAATGAGCAGCTGCCCCCTTGTTGGGCATGTACTATTAACTGATGTAGCACTCTGTTGTGCACGCCTTTATCAGTAAGACTTACCAAAGGCGATGGCGCCCTGCAGTCACAGCAATGGACAATAACAGTATGGCGAGTATTGCCGGCAAGGAAGGAGTTGTTGGATATGGAACAGCGCCAGCGTTAGAATCAGTGGAAGGATTGGTTGCGTCCACAGAAGATGAGTCCAATAAGCAGTTTCCTCTTTAGATATTATTGTTAGGATATTATTAGTTGCTTTCCTAAATATGATATTAGTTTCCTTTAGAGATCTATGCGCCTAATATATAAAGGCTGATAAGGATCATTGCAAGATCAATCAATAAAGCAACAAGTTTTCCAACCGATTAGTCACAGATCAGAGCCTCCATTAGGAGGGCGATCTAGAGCCCCCTAGCCTATCCTTTACTACAACATCTTGGTATCAGATCCAACATTCCTGCGACCAAGGTTCCAAAAACCAGAACCGGAAGAAATCCCGGTCGGCAGCCGGTAACGGTAACCGGCCGGTTACCGGAAAAACCGGTAAAAAACCAGTCACAATTTGAAAATCAAAATTTGAATTTTGAGATGTTTTGAAACCGGTAACCGGAAAAACCGGCCAAAATTCGAAAAATCAAAAATTCATACCGGCCGGTTTTTTCGGTTATCGGTCTCCACTGGTAAAAACGGTAACCACCGGGATTTTGAACCCTACCTGCGACCACCATGGACGACACAAAGTCGTTCGTAGACTCAGCAAATAGCTAGCGCAAATCTTCCAGGTGATGACCAACCACCAGGAGAAGTTGGATGAACTAGAGATATGCCTTGGACCTGGTTCTAGTCACCAGCCAAGGAGGGCAGCAGCAGATGAAGAGGACTTCAAGGATGGCGCTGGTGAGACGCGTGGCGATGGCGGTCGTGGAGTGCCACACTTCCACAAGCTGGTCTTCCCGATATTCGATGGCAAGGAGAACCTCCTGCCATGGCTGAATCGCTGCGAGCAATTTTTTCGGGAGCAACATACGATGGAAGAGGAGAAACTGTGGACTGAATTATTCCAATTGGCTGGTGTTAAGCTTCAGTTGAGTTCAACTTTTCACCCCTAGATGGATGGACAGTCGGAGGTGACCAATTGCATCATCACGGTATACTTACGTTGTCTTGCTGGAGATAGACCGTAGCACTGGCTTCATTGGTTACCTTGAGCTGAGTTTTGTTACAACTCATCATATCAGTCGGCACTTCAAACAGCTCCATTCAAGGTGGTGTAATGTCTGGGATCCCCCAACTTTGATGTCTTATCAACCAAGAGTCGCACGGATGGCAGTTGTGGATAAACATATGGTCGACCGTGATACCTTTCTTGCAGAAATACAGGGGCGGACCCACAGGATCAGTTGCGTCCGCAGAAGATGAGTCCAATAAGTAGTTTCCCCTTTAGATATTATTGTTAGGATATTATTAGTTGTTTTCCTAAATATGATACTAGTTTCCTTCAGAGATCTATGCGCCTAATATATAAAGGCTGCTAAGGATCATTGCGAGATCAATCAATAAAGTAACAAGTTTTCTAACCGGATGGTCACAGATCAGAGCCTCCATTAGGAGGGTGATCTAGTGCCTCCCTAGCCTATCCTTTACCACAAAACACTCCCCAAGGAACGCATCTCAAACAGATGACATCCTTGTAATCAGAAAAATAAAAGGAATGCAGATTTTCGGTAGAAATGAGCTTACGGAGTATGTACAGATTAGAGATTGCTTACCCCTAACCATTGGCACCTCATCGCAACATCTCTCACTGTCTTGGTTGGTAAGGAAGCTGCTATCTTTATATACTTCATGATGCCTTGTTCATTTACATATCTGAGAGTATTCATCATTTGTACAACAAAGAAAACAAAGTAAGGATACACATGAGGGCTGAACCAATGAATGCAAACTTCAACAAAGATAGAAAAACTTTATGCTAGCATCTCCCAACGAGAAAATTGATCATTTGCCACTTTAAAGAGTGGGCTTCGCAAAATTGCCACTTTCAAAATTGGCTTCGCAAAAATGACATACAGTACATTTACCTCTTGATTACCATGCCATTTGAGCCATTTAACTCATTTAATATTTTTTTTTCTAATTTCAGAGGCTGTAAAAGACCTTTCTACCCTTGCTAAGTTTTGCACTGCATGGGCTTTGGATTGAAAGGTGAAACGTCGCTGCTGGACAAACTTGTCTGTGGACAGTAGATTTCTACCTCAAATCGATCGATCGATCGATCTACAATTTCACAATACAGCACATACGGTACAATCTCTTCTCTAAATCAATTTGATCTCCCCTTTTTTTCATCAAATCAAACACTGTCACCGAGCTGATCCCCCTTACAATTAACCATATACGTACTACTTCTGTAAATGCATATGTAGTAGACACTCTCTCTTCTCTTGTTGGCATGAAGCTTGTTTAATCAATCATTAATTGTATGCGCAAATTAAGAAGGTGTAGGGCAAGAAGCAGCAAACCACAAGAAGCTAGCCGCAAATTAAAGCAGTTAGGAAGAAGAGGCAGAGAGAAGCTGGCGAACAGGTGGTAGGACAAAGGGCGGCTGGGCCTCCCGGTGAACACGGAGGCGCCGCCGCTTGGCTCCTCAGGTCTCGACAAGGTAAACACAAGCAGCCAGGACATGGCGGCGCCCAAGGACTGGGAGCAGAGCGGCGGAAGCGGCCACGACAACAACCGCGAGAACGGAAATAACGAGCCTAAGGACTGCAGAGAAATCATTTTCTTTCCCTTAGCATGCAGTGCAAAACTTAGCAAGGGTAGAAAGGTCTTTTCCAGTCTTTGAAATTAGGAAAAAAATATTAAATGAGTTAAATGGCTCAAATGGCATGATAATCAAGAGGTAAATGTACTGCATGGCATTTTTGCGAAGCCAATTTTGAAAGTGGCAATTTTACGAAACTCACTCTTCAAGGTGGCAAATGATCAATTTTCTCATCAACCAACAGAAAAATAAAATCTCCATCTATTGGACCCAGTTGTAGGATAAAGTTCAACAATAGAGACCAAAAGTTCTGTATTTGCATATGATAACAGTAATACAAGTGGAAATAGCTTACTTCTCGAGGCCATCTTTCAGCACCTGGAGCTCAAGATATGACCAAGCCGCGGCCAGCGGTCCTCCATATTTGAGGTTCTGCCCAGAATCAGCAATCATATTGGATGAACTAGTTGAGACAGCCACAGAATTTGTGGTGCTCAACACCCCCATATTGGTGTCCATCCCACTGGAACAGTCCAGGTACACTGGCATGCCTCCTGACCCGCTAGTTGTCGCGTCTGTCTGAAATGAAACCACATGCTGGCTGCAGAATGGCTGCGGAAATGCCCCAAAGGTTAGATTAGGATCGTCTGCCATCTGCATGCCCAGTAGATTATCTAGAACAGACTTTGGTACTTCCAGCCTCGAAGGATGCACTCCAAGCTCCAGAACAACTTCACAATGCCGTTACCAGATGAGAGCTTCGTGAAACTTGTTACAAGTTACACTGCATTTTTCACACAACCTGGACGAGTTTGGTGCCTACTGTTCCAATAATTCATCCAAGTATGGACTGTGGATTCCTGGCAACAATCTCTGCTGATGAAATTAGACATGTCAAAGAAAGTTAAAACCTTCGAATTTGGAGGAAAACCCAATACAGGGAACTAGTATGGAGTCAATCTTTTATGAAGATAGAAAACTCAAAATTTATTTGCTTGGAAAAAGAAATATGCTCAAGAAAAAGAACTACGCTATTGACAAACAGGCACTCTTCAGAAACAGAATTTCTTTCACTTCTGATCTTAATGTTTTTTCAGTTCCATGGCTAACTAAACTCTCATCAACCGTATGAAAATTGACAAGCACAATACTAAAACATCAAAGTATCAATCTTGTGGAGCAAGAGTCTCTTCTCGCTTTGCTATGCAATCCCCAGAGTTCAGAATTCAGCTGAAGATACTTGCTCGATTCTATCAAGTACACCGTAGACGAATTTCTGAAGATAGCACCAAATCGATAGGCAAGTATGTTTACGATGGACACAATCTCATGCAAGGATCTCACAAAATCAGAGCATAAGTAACAGAGTCGGCGGTTAGTGTCTACGCATGCAAACATATGAAGCGTAACACCCCCCACCCCGAAACAACAAAGAAATAGAATTCCATGAAAGAACCATATCAAGAGAGTAACTTGCGGATAAGGGCCTGGCCAATCTGCTCCTGCAGTTCAGAATCCGTCGAGAAATACCTAGAAAACCATATCTAGACATGATTACGTTAAGTCAGACCCGGCCAATCAACCATGGGCGCACACAGACATGCATGCAAAGCGCCGTACAGGAACTGACTTCACATAGGACTTCGTACCGAACCCAAAATCTCTAAATTTGCCAAGTTTCTCATGAGAGCCACATCAAGAAAGCACCCGGAAAAGAAGGACAGCCCCGATCCTCCTACCAGAGCCAAACCAGTCGAGAAACACAGACAAGAATCCTAACAGCGATACAGGGAAACAAACCAAATTACCAAGAAACTTACTAGTACAAATCCGATCTATTTGCAGGGAAACCACCGGAGAAGCCAAACTCCAGTGTGATTCTTTCGTGTCTCTCCCCTGGTGTGTGTTCGTGTGTGCGTGTATGCCCGCACGCTGTGGTGGCGGTGCTAGTGTTGTTTGGTTCTTTAAATGGTGCCGCCCAGCTTTGTGTGCTCCAATGGGAGGGAGGCCAAAAAGCGGCGGCCCCGCCTCTCTCCAGTAAACCGTATATGCCATTGGTTTCTATCTTAGTTTCGTCTCCCTCTTTCCCTTACCTTTCTCGGTTCGTTTCTTTTTCATGCGAGGAAAGCAACACGGCTATGCTCCTTCTCCCCCATTTTCGTTGTTATGAATTCCACTGCTAGTAATGTATCATTTTCTATGGACTTCATTAACTGGCTAATTGCATTTACAAATTGCCGCACCCAACCTCGCAAAGACAGTTGGGTTGGGTATTCCTGCCATTAAATATTTTTGTTTGCCGCTAACTGTTTTACTGTAATGTGGGCCCGGACACATTATGGTGGTGATCGGTTCGGCTGAAAAGCTCATGGCTTATGGCTGAAAACACTGTAGCTGGCTGAAAAAAGCACTGTAGCTGACAGAGGCTTATTTAGCATAATTAAATTTAAAAATATAAAAAATATGTTAGCCTATTACGTATAATACAAACAAATACGGGGAAAAACCGGCAAAAAAGCTCAACAAAAAACCAAAAGTTCAAAAAAAGACGAAACTTATGAATAGTGAAAAATAAACCAGAAGTCAAAAGTCGAAGCCGAATTGATCAGGGCGAGGTGAACCTTAGAGTGAGTTATTTCGCATTTATACGGTGGCGTATGAGAAAATGGCTACCGACAAGGTTGGTACTTGTGAGTTGTACTGTACCATGGTAGTTCTCTCTCCGTTCTTTTTTTACCTGATGTTTTTATTTTTTACAATCTTTAATATACAAATTTGACCGCTATTTTTTATAACTTATACTAAGATATAATAACAAAATTATAATATTATGAAAGTACTTTTAACAATAAATCTAATGATATAATTTTGGTATAACTAAACTAGATAGTTTTAAACATGTTGGTGGTCAAATTTTACGGTACCAATTCTAGTAAGTCAAGTAAAAAAGAATGGAGAGAGTAATTTAATATCCCTAAAGAATTTACACACTTCATCTAGTCAAAAAAAAATGCCACCTTAGAAAGCATACGATGAAATTTTTTATGTTAACAATTACACCTTTCGGATATTTAGATTAGTCGTGCTGAAATAATATAAGTATATTCATCACAAAATATAAGTATTATGCTTTTATAAATTTTCAAACATATTGTGATGGTCTTAGAAGAAATATATATACTATGGTAGAAAGTAATGGTAAAAATTGCATGCTAATCTTTAAAAAATCCTGTAGACCACAAAAAGGTTAGAAACATAAAAATGTATAAAGACACTCCCCATTCATTGGAATGTGGGATTCTATTGAAATTTTGAAGGAAATTAAATATCACTATTATTGGTTTTTTTAAAAATTTCCTACTATAATCTTGTGTTCCAAATGGGCCTTAATGGTTACTGGAGTAGTAGTGTTATCCTTTGAACATGAAAGTACTTATCAATACTCCCTCGGTTCTTTTTTACTTGGTATTTTTGATTTTTTGCGGTCTCCGAGATGTGACTTTAACCGCTATTTTTCATAACTTTACACTAAGTTATACTAGTGAAATCATAATATTATGATAGTATTTTTAATGAAAAATCTAATTATGTAACTTTCGTATAGCCAATCTAGATAGTTTTGAGTCTATTAACGGTCAAATTTTAAAAGGTTTGACGACACGGATACTAGGAAGTCAAGTAAAAAGAACGAAGAGAGCATATTGTCAAATTTAATTTCTCACAGGGAAAATTAGGAAATCCAAGCCATATTCCTATAATTGTTCCCCATAATGTTGTATAAGGGGGCGCTCAGTTTGGTAATGGCTTATGGTTTTTTCACTGTAGCTATTAGTTACTTATTTGGCGTAATTAAATTTAAAAATAGAAAAAATAGGTTAACTCATCAAGAACAATGCAAAGAAATATGGGAAAAAGGCAAAAAAACCTAAAAAACCAAAAAACCAAAAAATGAAATTAAAAATAGTGAATTAAAAGTCAGAAGCTGAAGTTGAAACGAGTAGAGACAAATCTTTAGTTTAATAATTACGATGGAAATGCATGGAGACCTCTCTTTCACTTTCTTCATGTCAGTCATCTAAAACCTACATTTGCATGCCTTTTTTACTTTTGTTGTTTTCTAAGCGCAAGTAGATATTGGGTGCCCATTCCATTCCTCCACCGGACCTCTCCTTTTGATTTCATTGTGGGCTTGGAATCGGATCCTACTAATTTTCTGAGAACCAAACTAGACTGCATATGACGGCAACATGCAATTTGTGCTTGTTCACCCCGTCACTCCACTGGTCCACTTACCGTCTATATTGGGTATTTGTTCCGGGACCCATCTGTTATGTGCGATATGTTCGTTACAATCAACCATAACCAATAAAAAGACGGGACCTCAAGGGTCTTATATTACCATCCAAGTCTCTTGAAGTTCAGACAAGACGACTTTTCGAGGTATACAAGTGCAGCAACCAACTAGTATTATATCCATGAGACCACATACGGAATAAATTCAGTGGAGCAATTCAGTCAATCTGTTAGTGTGAGGTTGGTTATTTAGCTAGTGTACCACCTAAGAATATGCATCAACCTATTTCAGATTTTTATTTGGAGGATCTAGTTCATATTCGTTTAGCACGTGTCATCCTTTAACCAAACCTAAAATCGACACTGCTGTCAAGCCCACGTCGTTCGCCCGGTTTGTCAGACTTCCATTGGGAATTACGTACTTCCATTGCTTTTTTAAAAACAAAAGTAGACCACATAACGTAGGGGCGTACACACAGCCACGACTACTCCACTATTAGATGTGTTAGTGCAATCTAGTTGTCAAAAGAAGCGCTCGAGATCACGCTTTGTTGCGCGTGGCCTTGGGTCAGCGAGGGGACAGCGGCCGCCCGCTCAAATGGCTTTAACTTTTTTTTTCATCTTCTGTCTTATTTAATCTAAGCTTTTGGTTTTTTCTAGTATTTGACTTATTTAAATTAGAAGTTACTTGAAAAACGTTGATTTCTAATTTTAGTTTTTTTATTTTTATTTTTGCTTTTACTTTTTTCTTTTTTCTTTTTATTGTCTGTAGAAATATAATGGTGTTTTCGTTTCTTCTTATTATATATATTTTTAATTAAATAATTTAGAAAAAACTAACGATCATTACAATGTAACTTTAATCTTAAATTAAAAATCGTAGCCACAAATCGAAGATTTCAGCCGGTTAAAACGCGATTTCTCCGAGTCCGACGTTCTCAGAGCCTTAGCCTAGACGTCCAAGTAGGCCGGTTCCCGCGCTCCAAGGGAACCCAACGCGGGAGCACGGCGGACGTACGTGCCCTCCGTCGTCGCTTCCGCGCGGAGCCGGTGCGCGGTCGCCGGCGGTCAGCCGGTCACTCTGCGCCGAAACGCGCGAGTCGGCTTCGGCCAATAATTGGGAGGGACACGGCCGGAAAAGGACGAGAGGAATCCATCACGCACGCTTTTGGCGCGCGCGGTGTGGGTTGGAACCACCAACTCTCCCCGCCCCACGACCGCAAGCGACGGCGGGAGCATTCACACCCGCGTCCGCGCGTGCAGACAGGCAGTGGTCGCGCGCGGCTGTTAGGCAGACGCCAATACGCAAGTTGCCGCACCCGGCGGCCGGCGGGGCTCCTAGGCTAGCTAGGCTCTAAGCGAAACGACCGAGCATTCCATTCCTTCCCATAATCTTGAAAGGTTCGGTGCGTCCATCGCATGCATCATTGCGAAGACCGTTCGGAGTAGCGTGCGCGCGGTGACCGGCGAATTAGGCGGCACGCAATTCGGCATGGAGTGTTCAAGGATACAACCGAAAAATACGCTAGCGTCAGTTAGCTGTAGGCTGATCTGGGCCGCGAACTGATGTGGTTTGGCTGTGCGGCTGATTGTTTTTTGTTGTGCTTTTTAAGATGGTGGAGAACGGTGGAGCTGTCAATATGAATGGCACATATGGTATTAAGCTCGGAAAGCCATTTAAAGAATTAGCTTTAAAAGGCTATTTAGAGAAATCATTCTATTTATTTTAAATCCTAAAAAAGCCGAAATCAAATATCAAAAGACATATATAAAAAAAGAACAGCCCCTTAGCAAGACAGGCATGCAGTAGATTGCAGCCTTTCTCCTGCGTATATGGAGGGACGCAAAGATTATTAAGCGAGAGGTGCGCCCCCCCAGAATGACGCCATGCTACTGTTCCTTAAAAAAAAAGGTAGGGTGCTACCTGCTGCCCACAGCCCACTGGCTAGCAACTTGGCGGACCGGGGGAGCAGGTGATCAGCGCGGAATATCTTTGATCAAGCCGGCTTTTTTATAAAAAAAAATTAACTTATTTTGTATTGTCTATAGAAACTAACGTTTAAACGATATGTTTTTAAGATAGGATAAATAAAAAAATTATCGTAAAAAATATACTAAGTTTAGTTGTACCAGTCAAAATCGTATGTGACTATTTCTCTTTATGTATTATTTCTCACGAACAGCTAGAATTTAAATATTTAGGCTATAATCATAAACGATCAGTCTAAAAACTCCACCTTTGTGCATGGCTCATGACAGATGGCATGCAGTATATGACATTATGTGATTACGTGTCACCATAGTGATCTTTTTTTATTGTCTGAAACTCATGTGTTGTTGTCCTTACCTGGTCTTCTGACCTAGCTCGTTTCTCTTAACATACAAATGTCTGCCCTGTTTATTTTCTGAAACATTTGGGACTACCAATAGTGTAAATATTGGTTTTGGAAAGTACTAATGAGTGTAAATTGATCCTTCACGAATCAAGATGCTACTTAACAGAAATCATAGAGCGGCTTTCCTTGATAATTTTACTGGTCTAATTGAAAAGGTTTACTTTATAGATTTGGCTTTCTTTTCTCGTCTTTTCCTTGTTGGAGAGGATGTGTGCAAACAAAAGTTTCCTTTTCCCTCCCTGGCTCTCTGCAATTAAAGCCTGAAGAACTATTTTCTCATTTCCCCACAAAAAGCTACTCCCTGTTCTCTCATTCCGTAATTGTGTGAAATGTAAGGGCGCATATTGAACTGCATGGGCCCGACGTAACTAGCCGGAGTTGCAATTCAGCGCTGGTGATCACTAAGCAGCACAACACTCGCTAGCGAGAGGTGCAGTAGGAAGCCTGGCCCACCAGGCTTTTGGGTGGTCCCTCCGGCCAAGGTGGGAGCCTGGCCCACCAGAAGACACCAAACCCTCACTGCCGAAATGGCGAAACTGCCCCTGACCCGTCACACCACCACCACGCATGAGACAAAATCGGATTTGGCACAGCTACGCACGGTATTTATAAAATTAGCCGTATACATATCGTATTTACAAAAATAGCACTTCTGTCATCTGGTAGGCGGGCAGCAGAGCTGACAAGACGACACGTGGCACCTACCGCCCCGTGAGCAGACGCCCCCCACCAGACGGCAGGCAACTGCCGCCCGCCCACAGAACATCGGGTGATTAAGACGGCTTAATCACTGCACAAATTCGTAATTTTATATCATAATTGTTTGAATTTTCAAATATAGCCAATGAGGTCAAAAAAATTACAAAATTTTACGCCCAGACTCTTGACACAATGTACTTTATTGTGTAATTTTTTTTCATAATTTTATTCCATATGAATATTGCTCAAAAAATCATACGATTTTAATATTTATAGGATTTGTCACATATAGCAAACAAACTCCAACAATTATTAAATTTTATATGGAGCCTCCCAACATAGTCAACCTAATTGTGTACTTTTTGAAATTTTATATACTCTGAATTTGTCATGTTAATTCGTGATAATTTAATCGTAATTAACCGAAATAAATGTGATAAATTCAGATTATATAAAATTCCCAAAAAAATTACATAATAACTATGATTGTGTTGGAGGCTTCACATAAAATTTTGTAATTTTTAATGCTAGTTTGCTATCTGTAAAAACTCATACAAATATCAAAATTGTATGAATTTGTTAGCAATATTCACAATGGATAAAATTACTCAAAAATTACACTGTCAAATAATTGTGTTCTAAGGTTGTACATAAATTTTCGTAATTTTTTGAGCTCATTTGATATATTTAAAAATTCAAACAAACACTGACCGAAAAAAAATTAGACCAAGTAATTTAGCTGGCTAATCAGCTGGCTAATCACCCGCCGTCTCCTCACCGGATGGCAGGTGATTAAGCTGGCTAATTAGCCGGCTTAATTACCAACCCTAATTTTTTACTTAGTAATTTTTAAAAATTTTAAATACATCAAATGAGATCAAAAAAATTATGAAAATTTATATACAACCTCCCGACACAACGTACTTGATAGTGCAATTTGTAAGTAATTTTACCAATTGTGAATGTTTCTCAAAACTTCATACAATTTTAATATTTTTAATGAGTTTTTACATATTGCAAACGAGCTCTAAAATTATGAAATTTTACATGAAGCCTCTTGACACGGTAATATTTATTATGTAATTTTTTGGAATTTTATATGATCCGAATTTACTATGTTTATTCAGGTTAATTTAAACATAAATTTATAGGTAAATTAATCTGAATAATGTGGCAAATTTGTATCACATAAAATTCTCAAAAACTTACACAATAACTATGACTGTATCGGGAAGCTTCACATAAAATTTCATAATTTTTGAAGCTTGTTTGCTATATGTAAAACTCATACAAATATCAAAATGTTATGAATTCTTGAGCAACATTCACAATGGATGAAATTTTTCCAAAAGTACACTATGACGTACGCTATGTCAGGAGGATGTACATAAATTTTAGTAATTGTTTGAGTTCATTTGATATATTTAAAAATTCAAATAAATACTAAATATAAAAAATAGGGCAGGTAATTAAGCCGGCTAATCAGCTGGCTTAATCACTTGTTGACCCCTCACCGGATGGTAGGCCTGCTTGCCATCCCCCCCCCCCCACCAGGCGGCAGGCTGCCTGTCGTTTGTTGGTGGGGCGGCAGGCGCCTGCCGCCGCCGGCCTCGCCACGTGTCGCCTTGCTGGCGCTGCCGCCCGCCCACCGGACGGCGAAAGTGCCATTTTTGAAAATACAGTGCGTATATGGCTAGGTTTATAAATACATGCGCAACAGTGCCAAATCCGGATTCGTCTCCCACGCATGTGTGTTGTACCTTCTGCACAAGCGCAACCATTTAGTAGTTACATCGTCCAGATAATATTGATCGTTAACAATCTTTATCTCCTTGTTTTCCACTGTGTTTTGCAGCACACCTGATGAATTTACAGCAGCCGTGTAGCGGACGAATCACTGTGTAGGAATGGACGAATAACTATGTAGGACCGACAACGTTACCATGGGATAAATGGTGCATTCTTAAATATTTTTTAAGTATAATAAATTTTTTACTCCAGAGCTAGAAAAGCTAAGAAGGCCATATTTTACACCTAACAACCAAGCATCAACCTAAAACACCAAAGATGCACAACACTACACCTGGCCAGTTTGACCGGGCAAAGACCTGCGGTCTGACCAGAGGTAAGTCGACCATCTAATTGGGCCCAGGATTGGTTTAACCGCTCCACTCTTCTCATAACAGAAAATTAGTCTGAGTCCAAATCATTTTTGGTACAAAGCCTAAAATCCATGATCAAATGAGATCAAACTTTACACACACCTCGCTGAGGGTCTCATATACACATTCCATCCAAGGATCGAGATGGCCATGATCAAAGTCCTAACCTTTTTCTCAAAATATACAAGGTTGAATCAAAACCGAACAAATCTCAAAATCATGAGATACAACTTGCTCGTGGATTAATATCAGCCAAGATAGTTATATATGTGTTTCCACATGTTATAGCAAGCAAAATCAACCATGGATCGAAGCCAAAACTCTCAAATCAAGATTTCTCAAAAAGAGCTTCAAATCAAGCAAAATTCACCAACTTCAAGAACTTACAAACCACAGTATCTAGATAGATGAGATTTGATCTGTATGAGTTATCTTCATCAATTACACGTCCTTGGCACCAGCAATATTAAGAAAAGGAGAAAAGAAGAGGCAAAAAACCAACAAGAATAAGAGCAAATCAACAAAGGCAAGAAGGATTCATGAGAGATATATAAATTTGATTATATTGCTACTTGAGGATGAGTGTTTTACAGCCACTCCACGAGGAGGACAAGAGAGTACACCACAACACTCACTTTTCTCTCTCAAACCCTAACCCTAACTCAAGAATAGTTGGAATTGTTAGCATGCAAGCCTCCACCCTATCCACTAAATAGATGAGGCAATCAGCCTATATTTAACTCTAATAGATGCTATCCACTTGCATAGTTAGAGGAAACCACTTCACCCCCCCCCCCCCAACACAACACGAGTTTTACACCTACACTTGACATATGCACACTTTTTCAATGCAAATAAGCCCGAACCAGCTAAGTCTTTACCTTTCGATCTACTTGATGTTCTTAGTATATGCTTGACATAAGCTGTTTTCCCAAGAGCTGTTCAAGCAGCGCGGTTTTGATCCAACAAAATTTTTGGTATTTGGCAAACTACCAAAATACTCTCGTCTTGACCCATCTTTATCATCCCTTGTAAGCAATCGTCATGCTTACTACGTGTAGATACACCAATGGCTTACTACATGTCGACAAGTCTCTCCTGTTCCGGTTCTATTAGACCACGCCACACTTGGTCCAATCAAGCCACTTGGTGCAACCCGTCGGTCGAACTTTCCTTCAACATTCCTTGCCTTATCTGTGTCATGCTTAAGTTCAACCATTTCACCGACATTCTTGATCATTTGGATCTTGGCTCCTCCATAAGTGTAGTCTTGATCCTCACTGTTAATCATAGTTGACTCAAAACTTCCTTACACATCCAAAGACAGAAATCATTTTCAGGCATACGTTTTTCACAACTTTACCCACATTAGCTCAAACACGATTCATGCAATATGAATGCACTAACCTAGATCCAAATTCCCTGATCCACGACCAAATTCCTAATTTTCAAACTAACTGCCAAAACCAATAGACGGCTGGTCTAACCACCAAATCGAGCCAGTTAGACTGATCAGCCGAGCGGGCCATACTGATTTCACCGGCCGATCAACTGCTTAGCCGAGCCAGTCAGACCGCCAGAAGCTGAACATTAGGCAGGAAATTAAATCAATCACAAATTTGAATTTCAACTCCACAAACATTGATAATAGTTCATCATAAATAATCCTAGATCTTCTCATATGATCCCTCAATCTCTCCCCATGAACATTGGCAATTTCTCCAAAAAAAAAATACAAATTTAAGTTGATTTTGGAAATAGAGGGAAATTTTGTGAAAAAAAGCTTAAAATGGTCAAAAGGGATTCCAGAAACCGAAAATGACTATATGGGTACGAAATAGAGAGAAGCTTCCAGATAGAACAAGTTTTTTTATAAAAGCTTCAGCTCCATCAAAGAAATTTAAAAATCTCACTCTAGATCTATATGAAACAATTATTCCATTTGACCTTGGTTATAGTGAAAAGAGATCAAAATAATCAAGAAAATTACAACAAAGCATACAAGCTCAAACTTAGCAATAATTTGCACAAAAACTTCAAATTTTGCTCTAAATCTATATTTTTTTCAATCTTCTCCCTCTTTGATAATGAATTCATCAAGATGCATTGAAGAAGAAAGAGCATGTATTGAAATGATGTGGCTGCATTTTATTTATATTTAGCTTAATAAGTATACATAAAAATTATCCAAAATAACTCTAGAAATATTATACCAAGCCATATTATGTGAAGATCTATCTAGATTATAGCAATCCATATATGGCAAAACTAAGCCAATTGAGCAAAAATATGAAATTAAATAGATTTCTTAGTATGTCAAGTTGATCAAATTCTTAGTTTAGTCAAAGGTATTCAAAAATGAGCCAAGCCATGTCAATAAGCTAAATGAAACTAAAAACCTACAATTAAGTCAATTTAGAGTGCTACATGTTCAAATTTGAACTACTATGTTCAAGTTTTTGGAATTGAGTACAAATAGCACATTTTACAATTTCTAAAACACATTTTTGCTCTTATCTTAGTAAAGCAAATCATAAACTACGAGCCATCCACAACTACCTCCTAATGTTTAACTATTTTTCACAATTATTTTTATAAAGTCATGTGCTAGATCTCAAACCTTTATCGATCACCCCAAGTGATAAGCTCGAAAGTATAGTCATGATCATCCAAAACTCCTTATGAATTCATATCTAGTGTGATAACAAGCCGCTTCATGAGAAAGAATTAGTGTGATCAATTTTTTTGCACATAAAATAGATCATTTTTATTTTCTTTTCTAGTTGAAGGACAATGAGCTAGTCCTAAGTCCAAAAGCAATACTCGACATTCTTGACTGTTTTAGACCTCGGCTCCTCCATAAGGGTAGCTCTAGCCCTCACCGTTGACCATAGTTGACTCAAAACCTCTCTGCACATCTAAAGGTAAGAAAATCGTTTATGAATATAAGTTCTTCAGAAGTTGGCCCACATTAGCTTAAATATGATTCATACAACATGAATGCACTCACCTAGATCCAAATTCCTCAATCCACAACCAAATTTCAAACTTACTACCAAAGCCAAAAAAAAATAGCTGGTTTGATCGCTCAGCCGAGCCGATTAGACTGATTTCACCAACTAGTTTGACCGCTCGGCCGAGCCAGTCAAACAGCCAGGAACTGAACTGCAGGCAGAAAATTAAATCAATCGCAAATTTCAATTTCAATTCCACTAATATTGATAATGGTTCATTATAAATAATTTAGACCTTCAGCCGTGATCCCTCTCACTATCATCCGTTGCACCGAACCGAACTGAGCAGAGAACGATCTCCGGAACGAGCGACGGGTCAAGTCTCCAGCTAAAGGCTATAGCTTGCACACAAAAGGAAGGCACTAACGCACACTCGGCAACATCATTGCTTTTCCACGTCGAGGCCACCTGAGGCCGAGAGAGAGTGATATTGTACGAAGAGAGATGTGGTGGCTTTATCCAGCTAGGAACAAGAGAACAGGTGAAAAGAGAGATCGAGAGCACCAGCAGAATCCACTCGCGCCACACTAGGGCGCTCTCCGATCGATCAGAACACAACAGGCAGAACTCCCGAAAAACCAGGCCCCATTCCCTCCCCCACAAGGCCAAAACACGCAGCAGATTCCATTCCTTGGAAAAGGCGACGGCGCAAGTGACACCTTGACAGAATCCACTTCTTCCAGAGATTCCAAAACCACCAAGATACTGTTACTCCTAGTGCTCCTGCAACTATGGATGGCCAGCCTTTGCCCCGGCCGACCTGTATTTTGCTTACCAATGTCAGGGACGTTAGATGGCTACTGATGAGTCCGTTGCATATATGCTTTACTTGCATGGATGATGGATCCCCTCTCTCGGAGATGGAGTATATAGGAGCTGTCAATGTGTGCAAGAACAATGGATGGCCATTCATCTGTGCGCTCCCAAGTAGCAGAGGGAACGGAATTGCCGAGACGTAACCATGGATTCGTTTCGCGAAGATGCGCCTGTGCACAGGCGTTTGACGTAACATCGGAAGCAACTTCGTGCTGTACTGGCGTTTTGCATGAGCACTGCCGCGCGATCTCATGCCGGTCACCCGCGCGCCTCGCTTTCCCCCTCGTAAATGTTGGGTGGAAAGGAGCTCGTTGCTTATGAGACACATGCACAAGCGCACACCAAGAGCCAGAATGATAGGAGGCACAGAGGACACGGACAGCTTGAACGAGTAAATAGCGCACTGAAAGGAATGCGAGTAAAACTGGAAGATAAATCGCAAACCAATGTGGAATTGGCACTTGTTATACTCTGATACAACTTCTTATGCATATAGTCTTTGAATTATATCAGAGTTTATGAGATACAGCGTCAGTGTGCACGGTATCAAGAACGAAGAAGATAGATCTCGTAGAGAGAACCAAAATAACGACGTTGAAGTAACCACGATGAGAGAAGATTTGGTGAAGTTAACCGCAAATTCCTTGAGCACAATCTCAAAAGAAATTATCGCTTTCTCACAACCCTATCAAATCTTTTAGAATTCTCGTATCTTTACTCTATACAAAAATATAGTGTTAAAGAATAACCTAACCTCTAATCATCATATGCACCCCTACTTTTGTATGAGTGGTTTCTTTTCTTTATTGCTTTAGTTCTCCATGATTACTCATCATGGCTTTATATAGCCTCCTAGTCTTCCAAAGGGAAGGATCCTAGTCTAAAAGAAATGTTATCTAGGACTACTTATATAACACCTTTTCATATCCTAAAAGACTAGGATATGAGTTACTATACTTAACGATCTCCACATCGAAACGTATATGTTAAAGTCATGGTGCTCCTCTAAGAACTTGCTCCAACTCAGCTCTGTATTTTTTGTTTTCTCCCACCTCTAGGGGTGCCCCCACCAAATGAGCTCATACACATCACCGCAATATACGTGTCAGTGTCCGAGCTAGCCTGCCCAGACTCTCCACTTAAACTCCTTTGTTTTGTAGTTTGATTAACTACACCTGCTTTTCCTACAGCCTTCTATGTCATAGGTGTGTACCGCCTCTGAGCTCCACCTACTTGCTGGTACCACGTGCTTGGTCTTATCATGTCTTCCTTATTTCAACAGCTCACACCTTCGCCTTTGCGTCCACTAAATTTTGCAATCGTCTTTGTAGTTCCACAGATAACTATAGATGATATCTAAGTACCTATAGTTGATGATATGGTTTCCTTCTCCTTTAGGTGTGCCCATCAATCGATATCCTACATTGCTTCAAATACTTTTCATGATTACCCGCCTTTTGCAAGTAACTCGCATGCCTCCACTTCAAAGTAATACCTCACAACCTTTGAGTTCAAATGACCTTACAAATATTATATTCTTCTTTAAGCCGAGAACATATCGAACTCTCGTCAATATGTGATGTACTCCATCATACATCTCCAATATAACCGTTCTCACATCAGTAACTGCATACTTCTTGCAATCAGCTAAGTGAACAATTCCATACATCGGACGTAGAGATGTTTCGTCAAACATCTCCCTCGTCGAATATATATGGAAGCAACAATATGAATCTAATATCCATCCATGAAAAGTACCTGATTGACTGATGACTAATACACCATTTATTTGCTTCAAACTCGAACAATCTTTAATTATATAACATTCTTCGTCACATAGATAGCATACACGTGTGCCCTTACTCTTACTCTTCTTTCTGTGACTTCTGTTTCTGCCTGCAACACCTATTCTAGCTAATACTTGATTACATGAAGATGAAGATTTCGATGGCTTGTTCAAGGACTCCGCTTCCAATAAATATGCAACTGCCTCATTAAAGTTGAGAGTGATTTTTCTGACAAGAATATTTATCACCAATTGCTTCTATGATAGTGATAGAGATAATACTAGTATGACGACCTTGTCATTCTTCTCAATTTTCTCATCCACAGTAGTAAGTTGTAGATAAGTTTATTGAAGATATTAAGATGGTCAACGAATCATATACTTTGCTTCATGCACAACATGTACAATTGTTATTTCCTCACCCACCGATTTATCAACGACTTTGACATGTGCAATTCTTCTATGTCCTATAATTTCTCCGACGAATTCTTCTTGATCACCAAGTACTTTACCACATCAAAGAGATATAGATAGATTGTATTGATAGCCTTTCGTTCCATTACCTTTCAATCTTCATCGGACAATCCTGATTTTTCTCCTTCAAGAGTATTAGCTCCTGATAAACAAGGATATCCTTACCATGCATGGTCACACACTGAAATTTTCTTCGCCGTTAAATTTATCTATTTGATTCCACATCGTCGACATCGATCTTGATTTTATACCACCTGACGCTTTACCGACTTTCTCATAAATCAAATTAATTCAGTCTTAGTTCTAATACCACTTGTTACAACCCCAGATTGGATCAAAATTTGTGAGATATAGTACAGGCACGTACGGTAACAAAAACGAAGAAAATGAATCACCTAAAGAGAATCAAAATAACAACGTTGGAACACCCTCAGCGAGAGAGAAAATTTGGTGTAACCGACCGTAAATTTCTTAAGCACAAATACAAAGGATTATCGCTCTCTCACAACCCTTTCAAAACTTTTAGGACCCTCAAATATTTACTCTATACAAAATCTAGTGCTAAAAAATAACCTAGCATATTATCCTCTCACACACCTCTACTTTTACATGAGTGGCTTCTTTACTTTGTTATTTAGATTCTCCATAATCACTCCTCATGACTTCATATAGTCCCCCTAATCCTCTTCCAATGGAAAGTATAAATCCTAGTCTAAAAAAAGCAGAAATCATAATCCTATTATGATTATCTATGATTGCTTATACCATACTTTTCTAAATCCTAAAACACTATAATATGACTCACGGTACTTAACATGATCAGACATTCAGGCCGCTGAAAGCTGGATGCCCAATGGATACTAGTAAATCATATCAGTGTACATCCAGGTCAGTGTATGCATTCAGCTGGAAACTCCAGGAAGCTATTCTCCATGAGGTAGCGAAAGCATCTTATGACAAGCAAAACCTCCTAAACCTGTTAAGGAGATAAGACCCAGTTTACATGTGATTGTAACCATGGGACTATTAGAACGGCAGAGTACAGCACCTAAGGAACTACCCATTTTCACGTTCTCATCCACCATGATTTTAGCTCCATAATCTCACCTTCTCCTGTCATAACCAGGGTAGAACCCACCGGTGATGTGATATCGCTGCTGCCGAGCACCTCCACCTCTGTTTGAACCATCCCAGCTACCACGCCCAGCAGACCTGATACTGCTACCTGTGCTGCTTCCTCCTTGACCCCAGTTCCCAGTTTGCAATGATCTTCCGTTCAATTCTTCCTCCTCCCTTTCGCTGTATTCAAGAATTTTCCGCTTGATGTTTTGCTTCTCCTCAAGCTCAGCAGCCTCTTGCTGCTTTTGTGCTCTGAACAAGTGAGCAGTATCCAGGAATAAGCATTTGCTTTGTCTTCTGCTTGTGCCCTTTCTTCACAAGCACCTTGAGACACACCTTACTACAACCCCCACATTTGCCACTCTCCTAAGCTGCATTGTCTTCTCCACTCTCTGCTTCAGTGGCCCTTGGGTCCTTTGACCCCTCAAAGGCATTCATAGGTATCATCATGTTCAAAGTGGGCCTGGCCCACAGCTCCAACTTGCGCGACTCCAAGCTTTCCTGTAGAAGGGCTTTCAGCTCCCGGTCAAAGTCTTCTTGATCCTTGGGATCAATTTGCACCACCTACTGTCTAACCCGAACACTTTCTTCTTCATCAGAACCAACAGGCACGTCATCATGGTCATTGTCAACTTCATTCTCAGACCTGTCATCTGACTTCTCTTCGAACAGGAAATCTTCGTCTTCATGTCCATCACGATAAATGCTTCCGCTATCTGAATAGCTCTCACCGTCTGCTGCTATTTCGTGATCCCTAACATTTTCCTCAGGTCTGTTTGCTGAGCTCTTGCTGTTGGCATCAAAAGAACCACTTTCAGATTGTTTCGTGTGCGGTTTGCTGTCTGAGTGCCTTTCACTTCCACCTTTCTCAACTGAGGCAACATGCTCATTTTCTTCAAGCTCGACCAGAGCAGAATTCAATTCTTTCGTAGACGAATACCTAGTCATGTTAGGTCCTAGCTCAGCAAACATATCCTGCACCACATGTAAAGGAATTAGGAGCTATACAACTGATGAGGCATCTCTTGAATCTGAAAGAAAGGGTAATCACTTATGTCATGTTCTATGATCTAGTGGCCATTGGAGTAATGCAGAATGTTGGGCTTACAGAATAGGGCTAAGCGCATTAAAGCAGCCCAGCACGGAAGTAAATGATTCCATGTTCACCAACAATAGAAATAATGCACAGGACAACAATTATGTTGCCCTGTCTTCTTAGAAAAATAATAGTGATGATCTATGCTTTATTTTAACACAAGGGGGTTTAACAAACATCTAAAACAATAACAACAGTGCGCCAGAAGTTAAATCATGCTAAGTTGCAGACCAGCCATTGTCAGTAATGTATTATTGTGAATTGTGATTCTACTAAATCCAGAATATTCGGTTACTCATCCATTCCTAATGTTTGATGTGTATTATTACCTTTGTATAAGGGGTTACCTGCATATATGTCATACATGTATTTGTATATATATTAACCCATTGGCCTCATGATGAATAGATGCACTATTTATAATATGGTATCAGAGCCAAGTTAGGGTTTCATCAAACCGCCACTGGTTCTCTCTAGCCGCTACCGTTGCCTGGCTTTGTCTTTGCTTCGTTTGCACTCCACCAGATCCGACTTCCTCCTTGCCAAATCTGGCCACCACCGCGTCGCCGATTCTGCATCACTAGTCTCCACGTCATTGTGCGGCCGCTCTCTTTCGGCCGTCCTCCTCCGCCCATGTCCCTCTCCGCGAGGCCGCCACCTGCTCGTGCGCCACCGCAGGGTTGTTGGAGCCACCTCCTTGCGCGTCGCCGCAGGGTCGTCGAAGCTGCCTGCTCGCACGCCGTCGCGGGGTCACCAGAGCTACCTCCTGCCAGTCTGCCTCTGTCGTGTCACGCCTCTGTTTCCGTAGTTGAATACGATTCGATTTCTATAAGAAACTGAATCATATAAAAAAAAAGAGGATGTCATCTTCGAGCACCGTTTCTGTTCCTTGCTGTCCGATAATCTTCGATGGTCTCAATTATAGAGATTGGTCTCAGCATATGCGCCTCCACATGCATGGTCAACAGCTTCGAGAGTCTCATCGGCGAGCTGCCATGTCCGCCTTGCCATGTTCCACTTGTGCTTGTGCTCTCAAAGAATGCTTCCGAAGATGCTCGTAAGGAGGCATCTGCTTTTAAAGATGCCATGAAGATATTTTAAACTCAGTATACTGCCTACAAGACATGAACTAATGAGAATATCCATGCCTCTGATATTCTGGTTCCTAGCATAGAGGTATATCTCATTGAAGATGTGGTTGGTTTGGCTTCAGCATAGATGATGTGGACGCATATGCGCAGCCGCTATGAGCCGTCTGTTAATTCCTTGTACCTTACTATTGTGCATCAGGAACAGTCGTTGCAGCAAGGGGATGCCGCTGTGGACGAGTTCTATGCCCAGTTGTCCACGGTATGGTGTCAGATTGACTCTTTGGGACTGGATGTTTGTCACACTTGTCAGTGTTGTCAGCATCAGTAGTCTCATCTCGAGCAAAAATGTATGGACTCAAGGCTAATCCTTGGTGTAGTCCTATTTTAATGGGAAAGTCATTAGTAACACTACCACACGTTTTGACATTAGTCACAATATTTTCGTATATGTCCTTAATTAGAGTAATATATTTTGTTGGGACTCTTTTCTTTTGAAACGCCCACCACATGACATTTCTTGGCACTTTGTCATAAGCTTTCTCCAAGTCAATAAATATCATACGAAGGTTATTCTTTTGCTCCCTATACCTCTCCATCAACTGTCGTAGCAAGAAAATCGCCTCCGTGGTCGATCTCCCAGGCATAAAACCAAATTGGTTTGTCGTTACGCTAGTCACTTTTCTTAAACGACGCTCTATCACTCGTTCTCAGAGCTTCATTGTGTGACTCATGAGCTTAATTCCTCTATAATTAGTACAACTTTGAATATCTCCTTTATTTTTGAAAATTGGTACTAATGAGCTCCTCCGCCACTCGTTTGGCATTTTGTTCAACCTAAAAATGCTATTGAACAACTTAGTTAGCCAAACAAGCGCCACTTCTCCTAGGCATTTCTACACCTCAATAGGGATGTTATCAGGCCCCAACGCCTTACCCACTTTCATCCTTTTTAAAGCCTCTCTTACTTCCGACTCCTGGATTCTTCGAATAAATCACTTATCGGTGTCGTCAAAAACATTATCCAGTTCAATCATACTATAATCATTATCGTGATTGAACAACTTGTCGAAATAATCTCTCCACCTATCCTTGATTTACTCGTCTTTCATCGAAAGTCTATTAGTGTCGTTTTTGATGCATTTAACTTGGTTGAAATCTCTCGTCTTCCTTTCTTGAATTTCAGCCATCTTATAGGCATCCTTCTCTCCCTCCTTTGTAATTAGTTTCTGATAAATTTCCTCATATGCCTTGCCTTGTGCCTTACTCACCGCTTTTTTCGCATTCTTTTTTGCTACTTTGTATTTCTGTACGTTGTCTGTTTCTTAAAATAACTATAGAATATAGATATTGCCCTAGCTTCCCTTCCTCCATAACAGTTCTGTTTCTTAATTTTTAGGACACCAACTACACATTTTCATGGGTATGCATTGTTGAGTTGCACATAAATAACTGTATTACTGATTTAGGTTTAGGAAGATTTAGGTCTATAAACTGGTATGCAATGCAGCAATGTGATATATCAGTTTGCCCTGGTTGAAACTCATTAAACCCACAACAGCCATTGGAGACTAAATGATCACCATGACTTCCGTAAAAATAGCCATTACTCAAAGAAAAATGGAAGTACCAGGCCTCTCAGAGTTCAGGTTACTCTGGCGGAGAGCAGTATTTACATCAATATGCTTCTTGTATTCTTCAAGACGGACCTCCTGCAGACGATCAATATTTAGGATAAATCAAGCATTTTGAACTTGAAGCACTACAAAGATTGCAATATATACAATCACTCGTAAATTCTCTTTCACCCAAGCTTTTAAGATGTGGAGAGAAAGGAAGCTAAGCAGGTACATTTAATAGGTGTAATATTGCCAAAACAGGTTTTTGTTTTCTTGATTTTACATGTGTGGAGGCATTGATAATTACATAGTCGTAATCCACATTATACATAATCGTAATCCACATTAGCAAAACCTACACCCTTTAATTCGCCATTGCCGTCACGCTATTCGCGATAATTCGCCCATTTTGGTGAATCCGCCAGAAATAAATCTAGTCATGTGTAGGGACAACCCACCTTATACCCCACTCCAAAGCAATCGTAATGCTCACAACACCTATTCCACTAAACCCCAACTCCAACCAGCCCTTATCTGTTGATTCACTTACTATGATTAACCTTAATCTTCGCAAACGTCATTTGAAGGGACTGCTAAGAGGAAGTGACCAAGTTGCCCCTAGAGCCTAGCCAAGTTCCAACTACCCCTCAGGGGCTTAGATTAGATGTCATTTCCCTGTAAATAGTACCACCATAAATACTGCTTGAACGTGACATTTGAGAACAAGGAAAAGTGAGAAGACAATATGGTTATTCATTTCCGATTCCCAAAATTGATTGAATGGCTTGTATCAATATTCATAAAAGTTTGTTTGTCATGGTATCCTTACTCTTCAACAACATGTATTCTGTGCTCACAAGGAATTTGGACAACTTGGTCACATAGGAAGAAAGTGCCAATAGGAGAGATTTTACACTAAATAATATTAGTTAACTACCCATAATAGCTTGCTCTCAAACCTGACATACACTGTAAAGCTTCAAAGCTGAACTCCATTCATATAGGGTGTTTTTGGATCTTTTGTTCGCCATGCTTAGCCAGGTAAGGGAAACCTAACCAATTTGGACTATAGTGGTACAGCCCATCTAAGGTTTACTGTTTGGTTCACCTAGCTATGATAGTGTGAAATCCAGATACATTTTTAGTATTGAAAATTAATCTTGACAATTTTTAATCCCGTTTATTCACTAGATATTGAGGTTATTCAATCCACACTTCGGGCGTATTCATATTAGCTTTTGTCTTTGGTTTATGAATAGTAACAGTTCATAGAGAGGGACACTCGCGTGCGATTTTGACCGATAGAAATAAAGCCACTACAATGTGTACTATAATCGACTAGTAGAACCCGTCTTAAAAAGAGATCCTGTAAAAAAGCAGCTTTTAGAAGGCAATAAGAACAGAGCCTTCTTCAGGATATGGCAGCAGAAGAATACGAATATTTGATTACATTTGGCTCCTTGGGTGGCAGGCGAGCAATGGTGGTAAAATTATATAAGCAAGAAGGGCAAGCGGCAGCTGTTTCTTACATCCTGTCAGCGATGGCACATTGACTAGAAATCGGCATGGCAGTGGTCCTCCACAATCAGTGCCAGCAGCTGCTCGATCGATGAGCATCATGCTGACAAGCAAAGGCAGCAGGCAGTCCATAACAATGGTTGGCTGCTGCAGCTCCTCTAGGCAATCACAGTAGCAGGTGACCATTGATGGGCTTGGGCACCGTAACAGATCCTTAACATACACCAGCTGTTACACGAGGTGGGCTCCTTGCCAATGCCGTAGATGGCAGAGGACTTATTTTCGGGGGTGCCAACTGCCAAGGATGGCAGTGGCTCAGTACTTTAGCATGCCATTGGGGATTTTACACTTGGACCAGAAAAGTGGCATTGGACGACTCCCTTTGCTTCAGTTGCAAGCTTGCCAGCGTAGGAGAGCCGATTTGGTTTTCTCAGCGAGGCAAGGATTTTCTAGCCATCGTAGGCTAGTTTGCATGGCAAAGTTAGTTTTTCTGGGTTCCACCCGAGACCCAACAGCTCCCTTGCCAAGCAATGCTGACAGTTAGACCTGCCTAGGATCCAAATGCACCCATAATCACCTGACTCAAATCAGTCTTCAAGGAACAATTTGGAAATCTAAAAACAACAGTCCTCAGGGGGCAAACATAAATTAATATGAAGTGGCAGATGAAATATCTACAAGGTTTTGATATAACTTTAGAAAAGGTGAAGACTGAAGATGAAAAGGAAATGGGAATAAATTGGGTATTAAAATTTTAAAATTGTAGCTCAGCATACAGGTTTCTCTCCAATTACTACCTTGCAGCTCCATTTGAGGCTGCTGTGATCACAAAAATAACCACAAGACTCTACTCTCCCGTATTTGAGCATAATGCAAATTCATTTGCACACTTGAATTAAGAATCATCCATGCAGGTAAAGTGTGAAAGTTTGCAGGGAGTTACTTTTCTCGCACATTGATGGTCAAGTGAACGTCATCAAGAGGATATAATGAAGTAACACGGCATAAATTACCAACTTTTGACTACAAAGTTGCAACATCAGGAAAATATCAGGAAGACTGTTATACAGATTTGAAACTACTTATGCCATATCGTTAAGTGGGTTCTATCGCAATCACCTCATCATCTTGCTTGATATGATGGGCCTCTTCATCCTGCTTTTTTCCCTCGCACCTCTCATTTTCCATGTCCTCAATTTTATTCCACAAGCCAAATGTGGACAATCATGCAAATCTGCCAAGCAAATACAAAATGGCACATTAGCACCCAATATTTTGCTGAAATAGTCAAGTAGTAAATAGTAAACTCTTTCATAGGTATGATAACAAAGAAAACTTCAAAATGCCCACCTACGGAAATGCGATGTCTCCACATTAGAACAAGCAGCACTCCAAAACCAATAACTGAGCATAGTGTATGAAGTATGAACCCTTCAAATAATACAGCACAGCTCACCATCTACTATGCTAGAAACCTAACGACAATAACTGGAATGAGTAAACTAGTGCGTAAATGCCGGGACTTGAGCACAAACCGCAACCACTTCCCCCAATTTTTAAACAGCGTGAGAGGATCACCGCGACCAAAAATTTTCGAAAGCTGCATAAAAAATCCAAAAGGGAAAGGTGGTATCACAGCGAGAGGGTGCTCTCGAGCCGACCGGGGAATACGCCGCGGCGGCTGGGTAAAAAATCGGTGCCGGTACTTCGAGCGGTGATCCCGAGCGAAAGGGAGAATAGAGGCGTACCGTCTGGGGTTGGCGATTCCCGGCGACGAGCGCGAGGGCACGATCGGAGTCGGACAGGGAGGGTTGGGGAAGAGGAGGCGGAGTGCCAGAAGAAGAGAGTTTATGGGAGCACGGCACGGGCACGGGCACGAGTGTCGAGTGTGGGACGAGACTAATGGGCCTTGATGGGCTTCTGGTTATTGGGCAGGAGGCGCGGATACAATAAAGTTTGGGCTAACTATACAGCTACCTTGGGCCTTGGGTCTTTACGCGTGAAAAATTGGCTAATTTTACTTCGGTATTACACTGGTTAGTCGTGCAGCTATTGGGCCTTGTTTTCTGGCTGCAGTTGATGTGTTTATTGTGATGATAATTGATAACGGACAGTGGAGGTATCTTAGGGTGTAAATGGAGTGTGTATTTTTCGATCGTTCGTCTGTCTGTTTTAATTTGGATATAATTCAAAGCAAATTTTTGAATATCCAAAGGTTTTATCGGATACAAAAACATAGTTGGATATTTTTTGTCGAATGCGGAAACGAACTCTGAAAAAGCATTATCCGATGGATACGGAACTATCTGGGTATTTTTTCGGATAGTTACCGGATACAAAAGCGGAGTCGGATAACTGGCCTCTTCGGATATATTAAATGTAATGAAGTTAAATGAACTAGTGATATACTTGACTACTTGGCTATGAGCAATTCATACTTTTGAACCATGTGATATGTAGCTAGTTAGCTACTACTTGTTTAACTAGCATCTATCATTTACTTGCTACTTTGCTAACTAGAATTTACTAGTTGCTTAACTTGTCCCTATCACCATGTGAAATTTATTTTTGCGTATTATTCGATTAAATATTCGTGACCGAAACTAACTGTATTCGAAGCGGCATATATTCGCTCCGTATTCGTGACCGAGAATATCCGCATTCATATTCGTATCCAGCACTATCCGTATCCGACTCCAACTCCGACAAAAAGTATGGAAAAGGATACGGGATGAGCAATATCCGTCCGTATTCGCTCCGTTTGCACCCCTAAGGTATCGATATAGATAGTGCATACGTTTTGGGCTCAGGAATTCATTTATATAATTCGCTTCAAGAGTTTGTCCGTTTGTTTCAAAACTGAAAAGTCAAAAGAGCAAGAAATTTTGCCATTATTTGTGAAAAAAGGCATAAGTTCATAATGATCAATTCGGTTTAAGCTTCTGGCTTCCAGCTTATTTTTCACTATTCACAAATTTCGTCTTTTTCTAAATTTTTGGCCTTTTTGTGCTTTTTTGCCGGTTCTTTTTTCCGTATTTATTTGTATTATACGTAATAGGCTAACATATTTTTTTAATTTTTTAAATTTAATTATGCTAAATAAGCATCTGTCAGCTACAGTATTTTTTTCAGGCAGCTACAATGCTTTCAGCCATAAGCCACAAAAAAACCCAACTGATCACCACCTTTGGTTCTTCCGGGCCTAGCTGTACCTGCCAGGCTAGATATGCATTGCACGTAACAAATACGGCCCATATCAGGTACAGGTGACAAGACTCAAGAGAATCAGCCTCGCACTATCGCCTCCTCTTTCCAAGGTCATCTCAAATCAACGTAACTCAGAAGAAAATTCCGTAGCCCCTTTTATTAGGATAGTTTCTTTAGGGATCCTAGGTTAGATCTAGCGGTCTATCCTTTCTCTAGGTTCTTGTTCTTGAGGTATACCGAGAGGGAGTGGGGTACCAACCTTCGGACGCGTTGGAGGAGGAGGAGGCCATCTCAGGTTCGGCGGTGAAGATCTGCGCACGGGCAGCGACGGTCGGGGAAGGGCGTGGAGCTCCTTGGCGGCGGCGCGTCCCGGGCGATGGCGGCTCCTGGCGGCGGCGTCGGAGATCCGGTGAAGGAGACCGGTGGCGTTTCCCGTCGCTTCAGCACCCCCTCTAACAGATCGGTCTAGGGTTTGTCGGTGGGGTGACGGCGGCGCGGTCAACCTCGCGATGCGTGCCGCCCGGCCCCCACCTCTGTATTTATAGCGCTGGCGACAGGGGCCCACCAGCCAAAACGGGCTGGGCGCCCCCGATCAGGGCGCGGTCAAGGGATGGGCTTTGGCCGTTGGGCCAAAGCCCTGAGATCATTCTAACATTCTCCCCCTTGATCTCAATCTATACTTTATCTTTAATTACTTTTGACTTTACACATTCCATCACAGATTAGTGCATAGAACATGTCTCATCGTCACGGTCAATCGCCGATAGATTCAACAGTTACAATACACCTCTCTGTTCTGAAACAGTTACTTTAATCTTTGGGCCATCTTTTAGTCCAGGAATCATAGGCTTTCCCTTAAACCCATGCCGGCTACATGTTCTCTGAACACGTTGGGTGGTAAGCCTTTTGTAAGCGGATCCGCTAACATCTTTGCGGTACTTATATGCTCTAGACTTATAATTTGATCCCGAACTTTATCTTTCACAACATAGTACTTTATGTCAATGTGTTTGGCAGCACCACTTGACTTATTGTTGTGGGCATACGTTACTGCGGGTTCATTATCGCAGTACAACTTAAGTGGTCTATTGATGTCGTCAACCACTTTTAAACCGGGTATGAACTTCTTTAGCCAGTTCACCTGCCCCGTAGCCTCATAACATGCTACAAACTCGGCATACATTGTGGACGATGTAGTGACGGTTTGTTTTGAGCTTTTCCACGATATAGCTCCTTTAGCGAGAGTGAACACATATCCGGATGTAGACTTTCTATCATCTCCCGCAAAATCAGAATCTGTATACTCCACTATATGGAGTGAATCTGATCTTCTGTATGTCATCATGAGGCCTTTTGTTCCTTGCAAATAACGCAAGACTTTCTTTATCAATTTCCAATGTTCTATTCCAGGATTGCTCTGGAATCTGCCAAGTAACCCGGTAACAAATGCTAAGTCAGAGCGTGTGCACACTTGAGCATACTGTAAGCTTCCGACAGCTGAAGCATATGGAACCGCTTTCATTTGATCGATCTCATACTGGTTCCTGGGGCATTGAAAATCCCCATATCTGTCGCCCTTGACTATAGGTGCAGGTGATGGACTACATTTATGCATACCAAATTTCTTTAAGACTTTCTCTATGTATGCCTTTTGTGACAGTCCCAATACCCCTTTGTTTCTATCTCGGTGAATTTCAATCCCTAGAACGAATGAAGCTTCACCAAGATCTTTCATATCGAAGTTTGAGGACAAAAACTTCTTTGTTTCCAGTAGCAGACTAACATCACTACTAGCTAGTAGGATATCATCCACATACAGGATTAGGAAGATAAACTTCCCATCTTTAAACTTTGCATAAACACAGTTGTCCTCAACATTCTCTTTAAACCCAAATTTTCTTATTGTACTGTCAAACTTCAAGTACCACTGTCTTGAAGCTTGCTTTAACCCATAAATCGATTTCTTTAGGCGGCATCCCATTCTTTCGTTTCCTTCCACGACAAAACCTTTCGGTTGTGCCATGTAAACATTTTCCTCCAAATCCCCATTAAGAAATGTCGTCTTTACATCCATCTGATGTAACTCTAAATCATAATGTGCTACTAATGCCATTATGATTCTGAAGGAATCTTTACATGAGACTGGAGAAAATGTCTCATTGTAATCAATCCCTTCTCTTTGCGTAAAGCCTTTTGCTACAAGTCGCGCTTTATGTCTTTCTACATTCCCTTGGGAGTCATGTTTAGTCTTGTAGACCCATTTACAGCCTACTGTTTTGGCTCCTTTAGGAATAATTTCCAAGTCCCAGACTTTATTAGTCTCCATGGACCTCATTTCCTCTTCCATGGCCTCAAGCCATTTTGAGGAATTTTCGCTTCTCATGGCTTCTTCAAATGAGGTGGGATCATCCTCCATTTGAAATTCCTCTGTATGATAAATCTGATAATCATCAGAAATAGCTGATCTTCTTACTCTTTGAGACCTCCTCGGGGCCTCCTCATTTGGTACATCTACTATTTGAGGCTGCTGTTGCTCCCCCTCATCTGTGGCAATAGGTTCTATATGATCCTGAAGAACAGGTTCCTCATTCTCATTCATTGTTGCCACGGGAGGAACAATAACAGGTGCTGGCACCACAGTGTCTTGCACCGTCGGTGCAGCGACAGCAGGTAGTGTGAAGAATGGCTCTTGAATCATCGGAGTGGGCGCAAACTCCCGCTTCTCTTCAAGGTCAATCTCTCGAGCTACCATGCTCCCCCTCATCATTTCATCCTCTAAGAAGACAGCATGTCTCGTTTCTACAAACTTTGTATATCTGTCTGGACAGTAGAAACGATAACCTTTTGACTTTTCAGGGTAGCCAATGAAATGGCAACTTACTGTTTTGGGATCAAGTTTCCCAAGGTTTGGGTTAAATACTTTAGCCTCAGCAGGACTCCCCCACACACGTAAGTGGTTTAGTGAGGGAACTCTTCCTGTCCACAACTCGTACGGTGTTTTGGGCACCGACTTACTAGGCACTCTGTTGAGAATATGAATGGCGGTTTTCAACGCCTCCATCCATAAACTCAATGGGAGTGTGGAGTAGTTCATCATACTTCGCACCATATCCATCAGGGTACGGTTGCGTCTTTCAGCTACTCCATTTTGCTGAGGTTCGCCCGGCATAGAATACTGGGCCACTATTCCATTTTCCTGTAAAAACCTCGCAAAAGGTCCAGGAACTTGTCCATATGGGGTATGTCGACCGTAGTACTCCCCCCCCACGATCAGATCGGACTATCTTAATCTTTAAATCGTGTTGGTTTTCAATTTCAGCCTTAAATATCTTGAATTTATCCAAGGCTTCATTTCTTTCTTTAATTGGATAAATATATCCATAACGGGAGTAATCATCTGTGAATGTTATGAACGAGTCATATCCATCCACACTTTTCACAGGAAAAGGACCACAAATATCTGTGTGAATAATTTGTAGAACTCCTGTGCTTCTTTTAGCGTCTTTTTTAATTTTCTTTACATATTTTCCTTTAATGCATTCTCTGCATTGTTCTAAGTCTGAGAACTCTAATGGAGGAAGAATATCATTCTTTACTAGTCTTTCTATTCTCCCCCTCGAAATATGGCCTAAACGACAGTGCCATAATTTCGACGACTCATCTAGAATTCTCTTTCGTTTTCTGTTTACATTCGTAGACGAGGATTCAATCACTTTCTCGCACGCAACGTTCTCATTATCGCATACGATATTCACATCATCACACAATGATAACAAATAAAGCTCATTCTGTAATATGGCAATACCAACACATTCTTTATTAAACATTATTTCGCACTTGCCATTTCCAAAATTGCAATCATAACCATCTTTGTCCAAATTTGACACACTAATCAAATTCCTCTGTAAAGAGGGTACAAAAAGGACATCTCTAAGTAAAAGAGTGGAGCCATTAGCTAATTCTAATGAAAGATCGCCAACGGCTTCAACTTCAGCTTCAACTCCATTTGCGACTTTAACGCATCTTTCTTTTCTTTGCGTAGTCCTCGTCGAACGGAATCCCTGTAATGAATTAGCAACATGAACAGTTGCTCCTGAGTCAATCCACCAAGTGGATTTCGAATATTTCACATACAGGCATTCATTAATAAAGGTAATAATGTTCTCACCTTTCTTAGCCATTATCATCTTTAAATAGTCAGGACAATCCTTCTTGTAGTGTCCCGTCTTCTTGCAGTGAAGGCACTGGTCTTTGTCTACAGCAAATTTGTTCTGTTGAGGCTGATGTACAGAGGCTTTGCCCTTGTTCTTTGAGAAGGGGTTACTGTTGTAATTCTTTTTCTTGTTTTCCCTCACAAAGTTGATAGCACCACCATGTGAGGATTTGATTCTTTCCTCCTCTTGCACGCACATGGCTATGCACTTTTCCATGTCCCATTTTTCGGGCTGCATATTATAGTTGACAACAAAAGTGTCAAACTCTTTTGGCAAAGAAGCAAAAACCAAATGAATAAGGAACTCATCCTTGAGAGCCAAATCCATCGGTTTCAGTTTAGATGCCAAGTTGCTCATTCTAAGAATGTGCTCTCTTATGCCATTGCCACCGCCAGAATACCTCTCTGTTACCAGCTGCTTAATTAGCTGTGTAGCATAAGTCTTTGAAGAGCCAGTGAACTGACTCTTTATTTTATCAAGGTATTCAGTGACAGTGTCACACTCTGCAATTGAGCCCAGAATAGCAGGCTCAATTGTGTTCTTTATCACAGCCATACATTTCTTGTTGGCTGTGGTCCATTTCTTATGATCAAGATCATAAGACATCTGCAAGGGAGCATGATCCCTCTGTCTTTTCTGCCATGCAGTGTCATCCTCATTCTGTTCCCTCACTGGTGCCAGAGGCTCAGTGGGACGTGCTGTAGTGAGGACCCAGTCCACCTCAGCCAAGATAAAAGCTAAATCTAACTTTTTCTTCCACTCTCCATAATTATCACCTTTGAGAGTGGGGATTTCTCTAATACAACTCATTAAGTTGTATCCTCCTGAAAAAATATTTCAAATACAGTGAGAACGTAACATCAAAATTATATGCCTTATTTCCAACGTTGGTCAAAAATACGACATACAATTTAAAAAAAAACAATTCTATCATACATTAAATCTACATCACCGTTGGGCAGAAATAGAAATAATGCATGAAATCAACATTAAAAATTTATAATACTGATATTAACAACGTTGGTCAGAAAATAACAGTATCATAAAACTCTGGGAATTTTAATCTATTTTTCCAAAATTAAATTCTCCCGTTGGTTCGAATTTAATAATGAAAAACAATCAATATTAACTTTTTGCAGCGGAAACTGTAATTATTCTAAAAATAATTCAATATTCAGAAGCATCATAATTATTCTCTTTTAATCTCTGAAAATTTAACACGTTGGTGCAAAAATTTCCAGAAATTTTGGGTCAAATTTCAATCAAATTCATCAACAAATACTTCTGAAAAACAACAAATATCAAAAAATCAATTTTACTGTTCATTTGGCCAATTTGGCCCGTTCAGCCCGGCCACGGCCTGCTCAGCCCAACGCCTCACGCGCGTGCGCCCCCGCGGCGGCCCACCCGCCTGCAGCCTTGGCGGCCTGCTCGCGCGGCCAAACGCGCACGGCCCGCACGGCGCTCGGCCGGCCTCTCTCGCGCGGACGCGCTCGCCTCACGCGCGGCATGTTCTCTCGCGCGCGCGGACGCTGCGCCGCCCCCGCGCCCGGCCGCAACCTGGGCCTGGGCCGGGAATTCACTCGCCCGCCTGGGCCGAATCCCGCCCGCGCGGCTCGGTGCGATCTCAGCCGTCGGATCGCATCCGACGGCTGCGCGGCGTTCTCGGCGGAACAAAAAACCGCCCGCGGCGGACGCCCCCGAAAACCTAACCCCATTCTCTCCTCTCCCTCTCCTCTCGCGCCCGAGCGAACTCGGCGGCGGCGACTGCGTTCACCCCGCCGGAGAAGGAGAAGACGGCGCCGCCGCGGGCCCTCTCGCCGGCGTGCGCGCTCCCCTGAGAGGGAGCGCGCCGCCGTCGAGCGGCTCCGTGTCGGCGCCCGTTCAAGCGCGCGTCGGCGATGGCCCGTACGTGGAGCGCCGGTGAGCCCGAGACTCGGCCGATCTCCCGCACGCCAGCGACGACGACGGCGACCCGGCGACCACGCCAGGTAAGACTCTTTTCAGATCTAGGGTTAGGGTTTCGCCCCGTTCCCCTTCTCTGTTCTTTTCCTTTTCTGGTTTTCTAGGGTTCGGGGGGGGTCGTCCTCTTTTCTTTCTTCGCTCCGTCTAGATCTAAAACTAGGAGGCTCTGATACCATTATTAGGATAGTTTCTTTAGGGATCCTAGGTTAGATCTAGCGGGCTATCCTTTCTCTAGGTTCTTGTTCTTGAGGTATACCGAGAGGGAGTGGGGTACCAACCTTCGGACGCGTTGGAGGAGGAGGAGGCCATCTCAGGTTCGGCGGTGAAGATCTGCGCACGGGCAGCGACGGTCGGGGAAGGGCGTGGAGCTCCTTGGCGGCGGCGCGTCCCGGGCGGTGGCGGCTCCTGGCGGCGGCGTCGGAGATCCGGTGAAGGAGACCGGTGGCGTTTCCCGTCGCTTCAGCGCCCCCTCTAACAGATCGGTCTAGGGTTTGTCGGTGGGGTGACGGCGGCGCGGTCAACCTCGCGATGCGTGCCGCCCGGCCCCCACCTCTGTATTTATAGCGCTGGCGACAGGGGCCCATCAGCCAAAACGGGCTGGGCGCCCCCGATCAGGGCGCGGTCAAGGGATGGGCTTTGGCCGTTGGGCCAAAGCCCTGAGATCATTCTAACACCTTTCGGTCCGAATTGTTTGAGAATTTTCTTCAGATTGCTACTGTGTGTTGCTTATGACTTATGAAAGCACACCAAATGAATTTGTTAATACCATTTGCTCCCTTTCAGGTATGGCCATTGGCCCTGATCTTTCTCATCTTGTTACTTAAGCTGCTCTTACCTGATCTTGTTACTATACTGAAAGCTCGATACGGCAGTCTTATATTAGTATCATCCAGCTAGCATCATGAGTGAAGTATGGAGGCCTTTGGTTTGGAATTAAGTACACCATTAGTTGGGCAATTATTGTTGGTCCCTGGATAGTATAAGGCAGAACTCGACTAGTGACCTAACAAGATCTGAGATCTAGTTTGTTTAGAAGTATATTGGGGTGTCGATACGCAAGCATGCAATCTAGTACAAGATCCGCGGAAAAAGGTTGTGCCCATCATCATAATTATGATTCATAAAAAAGGATTACATCTAAAGTTGACCAATCGATCAGCGATCATTACCATCTAGCTAGAATGGTTAAGAGTCCATACATTTTCATGTGAAAAGACCAAAATTCGTAAGCAAAATTGTCGGAGGTATGAAGTAGGCGACAGACAAGAAACAGATAGATTGATTGGTACAGATATATACTGACGACATGAACCATCTAATGCAGAGATTTACAACTAATGAATGAAAATGTCTGCGTCTCAAACCACGCGGATTTGCACCATATGAACGGCCATATCGCCCAAAGCGATCACACTAACCTGAAGCTAGAGTGACAGCAAAAACTTGTGCCAATTGTTTTAGTAACAAGTCGAACTAATTTATTCAGCGTATACTTCCTCTTTTGCAAGGCAGTCTGAGCATATACTCAGAATATTGCTGTCGAGTAAGCTTATTAGACCAGGATAAGGCAAGAGCTCGAGATTTCAATATTGGCACTAGCGTGACAAACCAGAAAAGATTGCGCTTCAACTACCATCTGATTGATGGAGGACCCATATTTTTATCAATCAATGACGACAAGAGATCATCAAAACAACGAAGCTGTTCAGCATCAGTGTGGCAATAATCATCAATGTTCAATCGATCGTCAGCACCAGCATAGCATGAGCTGACGAGCATGGCATCCTATGAGCTGCGCCCCGGCGATGGACCAATGCGGTTGCACGCGCATGCATGGGCTGTTCGGCTTGTACAAACGCAAGCCTCCACGGTGCTACCATCTCATGGGTCCAAGGCCAGATGCACCCAATCTCTGCGCAAAGATTGCAATCCCCATGGGTTCGTCACTCGTGTCTGTTTGCTCCAAAGGTTCATGGAATCCTACGCAGCCGAGCAATGTAGCGAGGTGTCAACCTGCAGGCGGCCACAGATACCGCAAGCGATCGAACACCATCATGATCGGCGAGATTGACCCGACCTCGTGTCACAGGAAGAGATCTAGCGACTGAACTTCTTACCTACTAGATGTACATGCCACATAAACTAAGACAAAGGCATACAACATCCGAGTTCTGACAAGCATGCAGAATTGCATATACACACATGTGGGTTGATGAACTGCTGCTGGGTACTGAAGTGCTCATGTGAGAGAGAACAAATTCCTGAATGCCTGGCCAGGATCAGAGGAGGCAGCAGTAATGGCTTATGCATGCATGCAGTTTACTCTCTTATGCTATCTCCTACGCCTGTTCAGTTCAACGCTCACGAGTGGCGACCATTTAGCGGGCACATGTGGATTGGACGGACGATGCCTTGCTGCGACAGCAATGTGTAGGAGTATGATATCTACATGACTCGCATATCTTCCTTGGATCCCCCACACGGCCACACCTCTCCTAGCTGCCATGCATCTCATGAGTAGATTTCGCTCCGATCTTGCCGGATCTTGTGGTACATTGCACGGGCCAGAGGTGTTTGCCCGAACTAGGGCGTTTGATTCAACTGCAAGGGGGGGTTAGTTAGGTGCGTACGTTTTGTTTCTTTGCTTCCCTGCCTTGGACTCTTGCTATGCTCTGCTCTGCCTTGTCATGTACCGCGAATGCAGCAAGCAGCAGCTCGGCACCGTGGTTTTTGCGCACTCTGTTTCGCAATGGCCCGTCCTGAACCCAATACATACATATGACATGGGGAAGTTCACGTGCATCGGTCCGTGCGTGCTAGTAAAGTAGAGAGGATAGATTGCAATTTTGCTCGCTGAACTGTTTTGTGGAACAGTAATAACAAGGCAAGGCGCCCTCCCTTCCCTGCAAAGAAAATAAGGCAGTAGACAGTGTAGTCATACTGCGAATCTAACGGGTACAGTGCAGCAGCAATATTGTCTGCACCGGAATTTTACCATCTAGAATTATCTATGTTTTTACTGTACTATTTGTTTATAGATATATTATTGAATCAAACTCATATATCACATAAAACATATCAAACACTTATATTACATATCAGAGTTTAAATATCTCATATTAGGTAGAGTTTACATAACGGACCAATCAGACTAAATGTTTACATTACAAAAGCTGAAACGGAAGCGACAGCAAAAGGCGATTCTACATCTTACCACAGCCAAACGACTAGGGGTAAAGTATGCCTTACTACTTTCTAAGAGTCTGGATAATAGGTGTACACACAATTATCATCAAAGTCTGATTATCTAATATAAGAACTAAGCTACTAGAAAATATTCTAATCTCCACCGTCTTCTCCTCCATCTGGTCCTGGAGCAGCATAGGTATAGTGGTCTTGATCCTCATGTTTTAAGCAGAGTTAGTGAGCGAGTGTGAGCATAATCAATCGTGCTTTACGAGTAAACAAACAGATTAATGTAATACAAATGCAAGGCTCATCAAAAGAATGCTCTGGCTTTTTTGTTTGCTAAATGTCATAGCTAAAATTTATAGTAAGTAAAAGTTCCTGAGATTTACCATTTTTAACTAAACCATGTTTTCTAAAAATATGTGAAAGTATGCAGTATTATTAGTAGTGCAGGTTCTATCCACCATATGCTAGTTTTGTTACTAGGGTTACATCCACCTATTATTATCATTAGGTCACATCCACCTAATGGAAATCAACTCAGGGTTACATCCATCTGTCGTGTTTTTCATCCCATCGACAAAGTTTTAGAGATAGACACTAACTCAAGTAAGTTGTCATATCTGCCCACAATCATGGGCACATCTGTTCAAATAGTTTTCACTCTATAGATGTCGCACACTTTACCTATAAGAGACAACCAACTTATTATATTATGTATATTTTCTTGGAGATGCAAATAAAGAATATCATCACAAGGTCTTTACAATGTATCTTCCTAACGGGCCACACTTGTTAAGGTTTGAGGTTTCCATCTCTATAGGGTTACATCTACCCACCTTAGAGGCCCCCTCTTGCACTGCACAGTGGCATACATCTAGCGATATGAACCGTGTTCATCCAATGGCACGACCACACTAAATTTATGCAAATTATTTAGCTAGAACGTATCTATTATAGACTTGTGGTTGCACTGTTTTTACACTGGGAAGCAGTTGCCAAATTAAATCCTTAGGGGTATCTGGGCAGTTTTATCACAAACCACACTCTCGTGCTATATCCGCACTAACATCTCTTACCATTCGTCCAAATATTTAAGCAAGTTTAAAGTTTTTTATTCTAAAATATCCTTTCTAGTTTAAATATCAGCTACTTCCCTCCAATAGCTGCTCAAACCAAGTTTCATATTTAAAATGATGCCAAAGTAGTTTGATGCCTCGGATATCTAAGTATGACGTTTAGATACGAATTTATATCTAGTATGTTTACCATTAATTCTAGAGCGACAAGATTTTACATCCAAAATCAAGGAGTGGGTATAACAACATAATTATTAATTGAGACTTAACTAGGAGCTTAACATGAATCTAATTTACATAATAAATTAAAGCATATAATTTGGTAATTTAAAATAACATAATTTGAATTCAAAACATAGGTGCAAAATGATTAAAGCATTGCCTCGCCTGGCTCACAAGCTTGTTGGTCTTGATGGTCCTGATAGGGCTCGAAATGCAGCTCTTCCGGGTTCTCATACTCTAATCGAACGATCACGCCGAAGAAGCAAATAAATACATGAGCATACAAACAAATTTAAATGAACTCTAAAATTTATGATTTTAGTTTCATTAGGATGATCTTGATTTTAGATGAATTTAGAAACAAGTTTTGTTTTATTTGGATTTAAAACGAGTGATAACAGGCCTTCGAAAGTTTAAATTAGAATTAATTCCCAAAATAAACAAAGAAGATAGAGCTCTCTCACTGATAGGCAGGGCCTAAGGGTTTTAATTTATTTTTGATTTATTTTCCTACTATAAAAAGGTAATAGAGGATGACAGGTGGGTCATGGCACTATGTTGGCCACAGTAAAAAGGTCTCACACATCAGTAGCTTATAACTTAAATTAGGTTTTCATTATGTCTTCTTAATGGTAGGGCCACATGTTGGTTAAACATTAACAAATATTAATGAGCATTATTAACACTAATTAATGACGTCATTAACAAATAATGATGTGGCTAAAGTGCCTCGTCTGGCTGAACCAAAGCACGCCGTTGCCATGCTTATCGCCGATAGAGCAGGAGGCAGTGGTCATCGGCAACCCCAAAAAATGAGTTACCGGGGCCAAGCCGCACTCGTGGATGGGGTGGCACAGTCGGCGACGAGCTACAGTGGCGAAGGCGGCTTAGGCTTGTGGCGCCAAGGCAAATGGCGGCGAGGGAAGCTAATGCAAGGGCATGGGGAACTCACCATAGAGGTCAGCAAAGTTTTGAGACGCTCAAGGTGGTCCAGCGGCGAGAACCCAAGGTGGCATGACAGTCTTCATGGCGAGCTAGGGACAACGGCTACCAAAGTCAACAACGGGGACTGAAAGAGGGACACGTTGTGATGCTTCGGCCGAAAGGAATTGGAGAATGGCGCACCAAGTCAGCAAGGTGGCTCAAGTTGGGGAAGAAGGAGATATCAGTGAGCACCTATGGATGAAACCCGAATTGGGTAAGGTGACACGGAAAGGAGGGCAAGGCGATCATGTTGACGTGCTCGGGAGGGAGAAGGACTCACTAGAGTAGTGGGGTGATGGTAAGGTCATGGTACAGAGCTCGGCTTGGCTTGGCACGGCTCTAGGGAGGTGAGGGAGAGTGAGTGGGAGGCATGCGGGAGCTCAAGGAAGAGAGTCTGGCGATTTTTATAGTTGTGGAGGGGTGGCACAGCGTTGTGCACACATAGGGGTGCCGCGGTGGTAGAGCGCGGTAGGCACGGATCGAGCGTATGACCGAGAAGGAGAGAGAGAAAGGAGAGGGAAAGAGAGGAGCTAGCGGGCAACACGCGGACGATAGAGGGCTATGGCGAGCGTGCAGCGCGGCGCCAGGCGCAGGGCAATGTGGCGTGGCCAAGGCACGACAAGAGTAGAGAAGAGGGGGAGAAAAAGGAGAGAGGGGAAGTGGGCCAAGGGCTAGTGGGCCAGAGAGGGAGAAAGGAAGGGAAAAAAATTTTGGCTGGCCCAAAGCCCAAAATTTGAATTTTGATTTTGGTTTTTAGTTGGGATTTTATATTTGAATTTGACTTCAAATTTGATTTTGGGTGTGAACTTTGAATTTGGTTTTCGGTTTTGATTTTGTATTTCAAATTTTGAATTCCATTTTTGAGTTTCAAATCGAGTTTTTGTTTGCCGAAAAATCAAAAAGAGCCAAATAGCAAATTTCTTGCAAAAAATTTAGATGCCCCAGAAATAGGACGTCACAAATACGAGTGCACACGCAGGCGCGGCTTGCTCACAGGTCCTAATGGGGGGCTAAAATCTGTGTGACATCTCAGCAAGAGCGCAGTGCGCCATCTGTAGCAACGCGATTTGATGTTGCGGGCGATATCCGGACAAGGGACAGTTGGCTCCCTTGATTGCGAGGGATTCGGTTGGAGCTGTGCAGGTTCGTTGGTATCTTCCGCATCTACGATTCTGTACCGAGCTGGCGTGCATTCTCCATCCAGCCATGCCTCGATCGTACTGGGGAGGGAGGGAGACGACGGAGAGTTGATCACGGATTCATGGCGTGGAAGCTGGCGTCGGCAGCCGAGCTTGATGGCGCGAATCGGATCGCCGCGCAGGCCCACACCGAGCGAATGAATCGGTAAAAGCGAAGATGCAGCCCGTTGCGTTGCGGCATCCTTGAGTCGTTGCCAAGCTATTGCGTGCTTGATGAACTACCGCATCGACCACCTGCTTGCCCTATTTTAGAATTATCTGGCTGCATCTACATGTATTGTATAGCTGCTCACAACTGTAGCACCCCGGAAAATGCGGTGCTACCTGACACGTCGTAGCTAATGGGAATACAAGATGTAAAATCCAGGCGAAATTAAAAACTTTAACATATCTAATTAGTTGACAATTAAATAATGCAACTACAACAATGTCACCGGTGAAAGCAAATGGATCACATATATAGCACACAACAATTATTACGCAGATCTCATGAATGAATTAAACAACTGAAGGAAGTATAACTAGATGAATTGTTTGATTAAGTACAATTGAGTGATTACAATTGTATCAAATGTCTGAATATCTAATCATCATTGCTGGCGTGGACTTTCCATTTTTGTGTAGGACCTCCCATATCAAGAATTCGGAGAGTTGTCCTCAAACTTCGGCGAGTCTGTCAAGCTCGAATGTGCTTTCGTCAAATTCTACACGATGTCGCTAGTAGTGTTAAAATCATTACCATACACACACGTATACGTATATATACGTATATATATATTGATAATCATGAAATATTTATTAGCAGGTTGACAAACCTCTGAATCATTAATCTTAGCATCCATAATTTCCTGCATATGGTGGCAAGCGTAGAATCCACATACGTTGCCCTGTAACTGCTGGTGGTACTACAAAAATAGAATTACATACATAGGTATTGTTAGTTCTAGAGGCATTATTACGAAATATGATATAGCAGGACTGTTGTGTTGTAGCGGTACCGAAAATCGCGTTCTGTGTTGTAGTGTAGTGCTGGATTCCTTGTATCTCCCTCCCTGGGCAACGTAAGCGTTGAACGATCTACGTGATTTCAAAAGGTTAGCGTTGTTCATTGCAAATGAATAAAAGACTACAATAGAGTTATGTACGGAGGAAATGAGTTTACCTATCAATTATTTGTTGCATACGGGTAAAATCGTGGTTGCTTCTAAGTAGGGAATCAAGGTATATTACCTTGATATACTTTGGTACAATCACAATCAAAACACAGTGAGATCTAATTATGTATGTCGTCACAGTGATTAATCCTCGCACCTGAGAGCGACTGGGAACATAAATAAACTTGCAACTAAATCTTTATTAAATAGTGCTAATCCTTGTAGTTCATAATTGTTATGAGATGGATATTAGGAAGGATTGCCGAAGGATCGAAAATATGAAGACGTCCAAAGTTCCCTTTCTGATGAATATTAGGAGGAATTGTCGAAGGATCGTAAATGTGAAGGCGTCCAGAGTTCCTTTTCTATCCCCTTCTGCGAATCTACATGCAAGGCAGGGTGGCTAGGGATGAAGTAAATGGAATGAATAAATTAGGAGCAATCACACAGGAGCCAATCCTTCGGCCAGCCGGCTCCCTGCATGCGGCACCCGTGCCACGCACGCGCGATGAGGACGCGACGGCGGCCGGCGGCGCGACCTCCACGCGCCCGTGGCCTGACCAGTGTTCGATGAGAATTTGTGCATGCTTTTAATACGTAGTCGCATGTAAAGAACATACACACGGACGAGTTCAGACACTGAGGCATATGCACGTATGAATCATGGTCAAGTACTAGTGCATGAATGGCACAATGCACTTTCTTGATCTAAACAGGACGACGCGTATCTAGCTAGCCCGCCCGCCGTACGTGCCCATGGCCCAGAATGGCAGACGTACTCCCATGTGGCCTGCTGTATGCGGCGAGAAGATCTAACCGGAGCGCGTTCGTTCAAGATAAGCATGATGATTTAAACCCCTAATCTTTGGTGGTGATTTTTTTTGTGGCTTATGGTTAAAAAGTACTGTAGCTGACTGAAAAAATATTGTAGCTGACAGAAGCTTATTTAGCATAATTAAAATTAAAAAATTAAAGAATATGTTAGCTCATTACGTATAATACAAACAAATACGGGAAAAAAGAACCGGCAAAAAAGCTCAACAAAAAGCCAAAAGTTCAGAAAAAGATGAAATTTATGAATAGTGAAAAATAAACCGGAAGCTAAAAGTTGAAGTCAAAATGATCACAACATCTACAAGGGAGTTTGAAACTACTAAAATCTATCCTCAGGAAATGTTATCGCACAAACCGCGCGATCCGCGCTGGCGCCGTGCTATGCACGCTCGTTCCTCTCGTGCCCTGTCCCAGTCCCTGCTTATAAAAGGCATAGCCTACCATCTACAGGGGAAGGATGTACACAGACGCACACGGGAGCCAGGGCGCTGAAGCAAGAAGGCATCCAAACGTCAAGCAAGATAGCGACCAGCCAGGCATCAGGAGCATCTAGCCGTCAGGAAGAAAGAAGCAAAGCAAAGAGGAAATCAACCAGGCATCAAGAGCATCTAGCCATCAGGATGAAAGAAGTAAGGCAAAGAGGCAATCAACCAGGCATCAAGAGCATCAAGCCATTAGGAAGAAAGAAGCAAGTCAAAGAGGCAATCAAGAAGCAAGGAACGTGAAGCACCAAATTGCATCGGAAGCCATCTGCACACAGGCCCAAGGCCATGTCGTGCCATGCACTTGGTAAGGATTAATGCCATCAGGGACGTAGCCACTGGGGGAGCTTAGTGAGACATGAGCCTCACCTCCTCCGGTGGCAACTTTATATATAGTAAAAATAGAGAGAGAGAGAAAGATTAACAAATCCAAAGAGAAGTTAGCTCTCCTTAATGAAAAGGTTAACAACAAGCATAAACTTAAAGAAGACGACGAGGAGGAGGAGGAGAAATGAAAATCATAAAATTAAAGAAGAGTTAATCGATCAATCAAAGAAAGAAAGAAAGTGAAATAATATATGTAAATCATAAAATTAAAGAAGAGGAGGAGGAGTAATGAAAATCATAGAATTAAAGAAGATATAATCGATCAAAGAAAACAAGAAGAAAGAAAGTGAAATATATATAACCTTCTTGAGTCCGGGCATGACGGTGGAGAGCTCGATGAACCTCTGGTTGATCTTCTCCCTCCGCCGCCGCTCCGCGATGATGTGGTCCTGCATGTGCCCCGAAGGCACCGCCGCCACTGAGCCCCCCGCCGTGAAAATGATAAGAATACTGGATAGAGTGCGGAAAAAGATACCGTCTTTTGTTTCTATTGTCTCGTGATTCAAATTAGCTTAATTCTGGTATGTTTCATATAATCTAAATTTTCATTGTCATTTATAATTTTCTATTATATCACTAATTTTGATATGTTTTATACATAGGTGATTTATCGTAACTCCGCACTCATAGCGCTTTCTATTATCGAGGTACTTACTTTCTATTTCTCTATTTTTCATTGTTTGTCTCTGTCCAATTTATAATTTTACATGAATTTGCAATTTTATAAGAGTAAAAGACTAATTTTATGTCAACTTTGTTTAAACTTATAAATAGTTTAGTCCACTCTTAATTTCATTCCTGGCTTCGTCACTGAATGCCATAATCCCTCTCTCATCCAGCATGCATTATCTAGCTAGCATGGTGGCGCACTCAGGATGACAACCGTGCTGGAGATGACGCCGATGCCCACGCTCACTGACCGGGAAAGTCATCGACTCGACGCTTCGGCTGCCTCCCCGTCATGCCCTCGACGGCGACGTTCGAGCTCGCCGATCTGGATCATCACCAATCGACGTTCGCATCCAGGCCGTCGTCAACTCCTGCGACGCCCGGTTTGACGTCCAAACCTCGCGACCCCGGAGCCGTCGCTGTCAAGCTCGTCACGCCGGCCACGTCGTTAAAGCCATCACCGCTCTCGCGGAGGATCAACTGGTGCATGCAACCATGCACGTAGTAATCTCTCCCTCAACAACTCACATGAAGATCGAGGTCCCATGAAGCCATATTGCTGCTGTGCGTCACTCGCTGCCGGATCGTGGACGAACGCCTTGGCCGCAACAGGAGCCGCGTAAAGACTTCGCCGAGCTCGTCCGCCATGAAGACTCTGATGCTGGAGGCCACGCACCTCGTCAAGCCGCGCGGCAGCGACGTCCGGCTGCCGGAGTCGTGGATATCGATCACTGCCCACGCCCGAGCTTCCGCGGCCACCTCCGGGGATGGAGCCAAAGACGCCCAAGTTGAAGATTATGCGTGCACCGTGCACATGCATCCGTGTGCTGTGCGTACATGCGCTTCGTGTTTCTCACGCATGCACCTGCCATCCTACTGCGAGGAGATGGTGCTGAGGACCTAGCGCGCGACCTGCCCGACGCCGAAGACACGCGACTTCACCGACCGCCGTCAATCACGCCGGCATGTGCGGCGCCTGTCTCCACCAACTCCCTACTCCCGCTGCCGATTAGTCATCTCCAACTCTCATCCCGACACTGCTGCCGTATCGTCAAATCGGCTAAGCTAAGCACAACCATGCAAGCTACTCAACCAAATCACAACATAGGCTCACCATTCGAGAACGACGAGGCCGGACAACAAAGGTGAACGGAGTCGACGTGAAGGCCACCCTATCAACGGCAATGACGGATCTAAAAAAATAACACAGGATCTTATACTCTATGCATGTATTTATCAATGTATCTATCAACAATTTACTAGACATTAATGTGTTCTAAATTTTATAACATCAACTAACTTCAAGACAAATTCAATGGTAAATAACTATTTATCAGACAATTTAACGGAATCAAGAAACCCACTATTAGCTAAAGATTTAAGGTGAATTCGAGAACAAATCGAAGGCATCAGGAGGAGGAGCAAGCCGCAGGGAACCACAACCCTGGGAACAGGCGATAACTAAGCCAACAGTGAACCAATTGTAGCATAGACGAACCAAGCAACCAAATGGGAAGATTGAGCTTCAGTTCTTTCCCAAGTCAAGCAACCGTCACCCAACAAGGTAGCCCCACATTCCATTTTCGATCCTTCCATCGCTATCACAGGACCACACCACATGCATCATCATTCATAAGCATCGCAACCAAACCGTCGCAATCCATAGATATAACTTAGTGGAGAAGGAAGAGAGCAAGGAATGAGTAGTATACCAGAGGCGAGACCACCATGGCAATGGTGTGCCACCGCTGGCCACCATGCGCACCTGATGGCCACCACATTCCCCCGACGTGTGGGAAGCTTGAGCCCCATCATGGCAAGCCATGGTTCCACAACCATCACCATCTCCACCCATCCATGTCCAAAAATCACTCAAATCAAAAATTAAATCAAGTAAATCCATGAACTAGAAATAAATGAGAAAGGGGAAATTATTAGTAGAGATGGAGCTTGGATCCTGGCAGCCGGAGTCGGATCTAGAGTGCCAAGGGCTGGATCCGGTTAGAGGCAAGCTAGAGAGGCGCCTAGAACGGCCAAATCAAGCATAGTGCAGCAACGGGGGTCAAAGGAGGCAGTGAGGTAGCCGAGCAACGAGGGAGCCGGCTAGGTAAGAGAGACAGAGGTGCGACACCCGAGGCCATTTGACTAGGGAGGAGACGCTAAGAGAAGAGACGGCGTCGGGTGTGGAGATGGTGAGTGAAGGCTTCCGCCAATGACGAGCCAAGAGCTAGAGAGAGGGAGAGATTGAGTGAGGCTAGGATAGATCTAGAGAGAGGGATGTTAGGGAGTTTTGGGCCAAGCCTAGTGGCCGATCAGACGAATGAGGAAAGAGAGGGTGCAGAGAGTATTTATGTTAGACCATGTGGATGGTCATGATTTAAGTGATGATTAATAATTGACAATTGAATTGTTTTAGAATTTGCGTTTCTGAAAGTTTCGGTCAATCGCAATCAAAGGTTTTGAGTCCGAGTAGTTTTAACCAAATTTGAGTGGTTTTTGTCCAGTCCGAGTGGTTTTGGGGTGCTTCAAGTGGTTTTGGTCTGCTCCAAGTGGTTTCAGTCGGTTTCGAGTGATTTTTAGTTGCTCCGAGTGGTTTTGGTCTGCTATGAGAGATTTTGGTCACGTACGAGTGGTTTTCATCTACTCCGAGTGGTTTGGTCTGTTTCGAGTAGTTTCAAACCAGTTCAATTGGGTCTGAATTGCATCAGATGGTTTTCGAGTAGCAACAGGGTATCGACAGTGTCCGACTAGCATTGGTGCATCAGACGGCTTTCAAGTGCCATCAGAACATTGGACGTCACTCGATTGTCATCGAAGGATCACATGGCTAGCTTCGACCTCAAAGAGTAATGGCCCAGCTGATGTTTACGACCACTCAGAGTTTTTTACGACCACGTTCAACTTTGATAATGATAGACTTCGACCATGGCAATACGAGCACCGCAACATGACTACAGAAGAATGATCGCGTCTATTTTTTACTATGCCTGGCTTTAACCCCGACAACTCGACTACAGCATTCAGACCATGACTGACTTCGACCACATCTGGCTTTGACCACATCCAACTTCGTCCACGTCCGGCTTCGACCACGTTCGACTTCGACCACGACAGAACAACCACTGAAGGTAATTGTAGCTACAGTACTTTTTCATGGTAGTAACTATAGTACTTTGCATGGTTGAAGCTACAGTACTTTTTTATGGTCGTAGCCATAGTAATTTTTTATTATTGTAGAATTTATTGGTCATACTCTCGTAGATTTTGTACTCGATAGTCGTAGACTTTGCAGTTGATAATCGTAGACTTTGCGATCGATGGTCGTAGACTTTGCGATCGATGGTCATAGACTTTGTGATCGATAGTCGTAGACTTGCGATCGATGGTGATAGACTTTGTGATAGATAGTCGTAGACTTTGTAGTCGATAGTTGTACACTTTGTAGACTGCTATCATACTCGTAGACTTTGTGGTCTGCGGTCGTTGTCTTCGGTACATATAAGAAAATACGAGTGCCTTGGGAAGGTGATAAAGGGCAAAGTTGGGACTCTTTGCATAGGGATAAAATATATGGACATACAAACTTTACTCGTGTAATAGACTGTACCGGCCGTATCATTATTCTATTTAAGGACGGACAAAATCATAACTCTATCAAAGTTATTATACACTACACAACTGGTTAAGTAGATTTATCTAGAGAGGAACTGGGCGAGATCTCAATTGAACTTTGGGCCAGAAAAGGATAAACATGGCGAACATATTTAGCGATATGGAGTGTCGGGTGAAGGTGCATCTAGCCTGACCAACGACTAGCTCTTAATTGGGTGGGTGCCGGGTGAGAGTGAGAAACTGTCTCAGGCTAACAATTTTGGATAGTCAAATGGAGGTATAATATATTGAGATAGAGGTAAAAGTTCTGTGCTCTGATTTGGGCATCACATATAAGAAAATACGAATGTCCATTCGCTACAAGAATCTGGGTGGTTATGGGTAAAGTGACACAAACCTGTAAGGTGCTATATAAATCATGAATTCATGTCTGTTTCCTGAACTAGAGGCTAAGGGGACCAATTAGGTTTTTATCTACTTATACGAGTGTTCAGTAAATTTCTAAATCAAAATCAAAATTCAACCTCAACCTAAAAATATTTATTTTTTTGGATGTTACGAGGTGAGAAGAGATTCAAAGAGATGATGGTCTATGCGTATACAAGTGCATTCTTTTATTATTAATACTTACTGAGTACTCTATACTCATCCTTACTATTATTTTTCTTTGTTTAGAGGTTAGCCAACCTGGAATCTCACTTGGTGCGGAGGATGTCTACTCAGAGGAGTTCGATACTGAGTGGGAGAGAAATGGTTTTGAGTACGACCTGTATAAGGCGAACACCTTATACGAGACCTAGTGCGATTAGGTTAATACTACCAGATCGTGCTCAACCCTCATGGCATACGTAAATTAATGCGATATTTTTTATTTTCTAGTACTTGTACAATTAGCTTCCGGACTAGAACTACTTCCGTGCTTACTGTATTATTTGAGCCCTAGTGGCTTTGTATCAAACTTTAGTCTTGCGTGACAGTATTTGTGTAATACTATGTTATGTCTCTAATTATTGTTCTATCGTAATAATCTGATGACCTAATTATTTGTTGTAGCGGTGTTTTACCGAATAAATAAATAATAATCTGTTAACTAATATTATTACCCTTATAATGACACGGATCACCGCAATCAGCAACAGCAAGAGTGATACTTGGTAGTATTTTTAATGCTCTGCAGCTTATCAACAACACCTTATTCGAGTACTAGGGTAGATACAGTACCGCTGTGCAGGATTGCTCATTAACCGAAAATCAGGCTTCTTTAAGGAGAAGAAACGCATTGCTCAAATTAACTCGTTCTTTCCTTGGAAATAGATGCATACACAACCATAGTACAAGATTATTTTCAATCTAGAGTAGCTACCTTTATCTACGGGCTCATATATTCCCCCCGAACGTATAGGAGCCTACCAATATTTTCTGGCCACGGAGGATGCTAAGAAAAGTACACTTCTCTATGCTTATGCATATATGACAGCAAAAGAAAAGGAAAGCTAATGGCCCAAACAAGGAACCGGATATAAGAATGCATAGCCCAGGAAAAACACAGCACAGCTGAACAAAAATGAAGGAAAAAATAAAAAGAAGAAGGGGAAAAGACAGGGGGTTACTAATTATTAGCTCTAGATAAACAGAGCCAGCTGCATGTTCCTTGATTACTATTTTGTTTAGAGCAAGTACAACAATGGTCTTATAGCCAAGCTAGTCAGCATTTTTGCTGATGTGGAGGAGAGAAGAGAGGAGAGAGAGGAGAGCTTGGCTCTCATGCAAGCAACAAGCTGTACACGGGAGCCTATGCAGTGGTGGGTCCAGATAATAAATGTATGTGAGGAGGAGTAGGAAAGAGAATGTGAGACATGGTACCACATAATAATAAAAAAATCTTTTGTAGACAAGTAGAAGACAGATTATTGTATAACTTGGCTCTTATAACTTGGCTTATAGCCAAACACTTGGCTCTATTATTGGACTTGCTCTTACAAAGACTTCACGGAAACCAATACGATCATACAGCTGCTTGTTGGTGTGCTCAAAATGGCTGAATTTTGAATGGCTTATAGCTGAAAAGCACTGTAGCTGAGAGCAAGTTTAATAAGGCTGACTGTGCTAACTATAAGGGAATCCATGTCAGCATAGTCCTATGTGGAGGGGAGAGAAAAGGAGAGAGAGAGCCAAGCCGGCTCCCATGCAAGAGTCAGGCTATAGCACAGGAAAAGAGGCGTTATCCATGCATGTACCAATAGAACTAACTACTATACCCATGCATATATTAAATGACCAATACCCATGTATGTATTAAATGATTGAGAGCTCTTGTAGAGACAACTTATAACCAGCTTATTGTATGAGTTGGCTGCATCTTACCTTTTGATGACATGGAAATATATTGGAGGTAGCAGCTATCTATACTATTAAACTTGCTCTGATGGTGACTTATTTGGCGTAATTAAATTTAAAAATAGAAAAAACAGATTAGCCCATTCCAGACAGTACAAACGAATACAGGAAAAAAGAACCGACAAAAAAACTTAAAAAAGTCAAAAAAACTAAAAAAAAGATGAAATTATTGAATAGTGAAAAATAAATCAGAATCCAGAATCATAAGCCGTTTTGAGCGGATCTAAAAAGGACTCTCATCAACGGGTCACATTGGTTTTTCTTTTCCACTAATTTTATTTCCCAGGACCGCAAGATAAAAACAGTCAAAGTCTCGCTGTCACAAGTCGCAGTCCTTCGTTTCAGCCAAGTCCGTCCGCACAGGAGAGGGTTCAATCACTGGGGATCTTGTGGGATTCGGAAGCTAGCACCCCACACACGAGAAATTTTGGCCCCGTTTGGCACAGCTCTAGCTTCGAGATCTATGCTAGATCTGTAATTTGTTGATTAAATTAAAGTGATTTAAATATTTTTATTTAATATATAATATAAATGAAATGAGTCATGTAAATGCACTTAACATGCCTGCAACTCTAGATCTAGGATTTCCTAGAGCTACAGATGACCAGCTCTAGAAAATCTACAGATTTCGTAGAGCTAGAGCTTTGCCAAACGGGACCTATTGTACCCCGTTACACACAGCGATTTGTGTCACGAGCGAACCAGGAGCTGACACGTGGCAGCAAGAAATAGAAAATATTATTTTTTACTGTTTCACACTGTAGCAAGCCAATAAAAAATGTTATTTTTGCTGTAGCAAACAGTAAAAATAATATTTTATCGGCTTGCTACAGTGCGAAGCAGTAAAAATAATATTTTTATTGGCTTGCTACAGTACGGAACAGTAAAAAATAATATTTTTTATTTCTTGCTGCCACGTGTCAGCTCCTGGTTCGCTCGTGATACAAATCCCTGTGTGTAACGGGGGTACAATAAAATTTCTCACACACAGGGCCAGAGGCCAACGTGTTTGCTCTGTGATGTCTGGTGGTGTACTTGTACCCGTTGCACGTACGTTAAGCTGTAAATCACATGCGGATTTTATACGCCTCGCAAGCAGCAGCACAAGCAGCAGAACGCGTACATGGCTTGGCCAGTGCACAGCGCGCGTCTTGGATTTTTGTAACTTCTCGGCGCTGCAACGCATCCACTCGATCGTACTCGTACGCCTTCCTGCGCGCAAGAGTACAAGCACTTGGCTTTCGTATACGTTCCTGTGCCGTATCTACCTTGGGCGGTCCGTGCGATACACTGGCCGGCCGCGCGTATAGCGCCATGTGCAAAGCAATAGTTTTTAGCTATATTTTCCGAGACCTTAATAATTGACGGAGCTATTTATTTTATTTTTTAAAGGAACAAAAGATAAAAAGAATTAAAAACAAAAGAACAAGTCCGTTCAGAACCTGCGAGTCTTTTGCATGGTTTTGGCACGGCTACGGCACGCTGGCTAAGCTAACAGCAGGCGATCGCACGTACGCGCGGCTCACGCAGAAGCCAGACGCAAGTGCATGTACGTAACGTTATACGTGCGTCGTGCCTGTCGCTGGGTCACACCGTCACGCGCTGCCCCGCAAGTCGCGTGGCTACGCACGAAAATGCGCGGCAGGCAGGCAGTAATGTGCACACTGTATGCCAAAGTAATGCTGCTGCTGACTTGCGCCTGCTGTGCACGTCATGTAGACCACCAGTTCAACCGGCCGTGCTTTCTTGCTCGCAATCCAACGTTGAAAAAACTGCGCGGATCGGATCGGATGGCGATCGATGGGCCGTAGCTTCTTCAGAGACGACCGAGCGGTCGAGATCGAAACGATCGCTCGCCATTAATGCCGTCCGAGCATCAGCCACATTGGCGACTGATATCGGTTTTCTCGTCGTAGTCGTCGGCGGCGTTACTACTACGACGTGCTTTCGATCAACGTCGGTCATTATACACGTATCGTGGCGAGTTGTACCGAAGTAGTAGTAACACGAAACAGACGGTGTACTTGCACGACTGATGTACTACCTTGACTGAGCTGAGCACGCTGGGATTAGATCAGATGCACAAGTGTTCGCGGATCCCGAGGTGTGGAGCCATGGGATCTCAAGTGCATCCTCTTGGAAGGGCGCAGGCCAATTGGCTGCCGCGGAGCAAACGAGGCAGGCTCGAGCGGTCAGCGGCGCGCGCGCGGACTCTACAGGAATCCACACAGGCATTCGCAGCACTTTGCGCTGCCAAGAGATCGCTCGCTCGTCCCGTCGCACAGTCGCATTTAACCCGGCTTGGGTTCCCCAAAGGTAGGACACTGGGAACAGTCCAAGGCCAAGCCCAACAGTGTTGCATTGTTCGATGCATAACCCGGGCTGAGATTAAGCTTAATCGACACAGTTGCCTATCTCTTGGTTGGGTTTTACAGCTATTTGCTTTATCATGTCATCGCCACCAGATCGAGCCATGTCACAGAGAGAGAGAGAGAGGGAGGGAGGGAGGGAGAGAGAGGGAGGGAGGGAGGAGGAGAAATGTATATATGCAGCGGAATAGTTATATGCACCGAGACAGAAAATATCTCTTGCCATGAAAGCCTGTCTTAATCAAATCGACAAACAGAGCCCAAGAACCATCACAAAAGGCGGAAATCAACAATAGCTCAACAGGACGCAAGAGACTAGAGCTGGGAGCTTGCATGAGGCCCGGTTGACATAACACAATACAACACAAGCAAGGCATTGGCACGACACGTGGTTGATTGAGTTGGCACATTACAACGGTGGGCTATGCCAAGCCTAAAAAGAAGGCCCGTCGTGCGGCACGGTCTATTGGGTTGTGATCGAGTCAGGTCGACACGAAAGCGGTAGGTAGGTCAAGCGGCACGGAGGCACGACAGCGGCATAGCCAATCATACCTCCACAGCCGACGCTCACTAACAACGTGTGCCTATCTCCCAGTGCGGCCCAACCGTGCCCCTGACACTGAGCACGCGTGGCTACCGCGGCAACGACAGTGTACCAACCGCGCACGTCATCTTCGCCGCCACACGCGCTTGTCTTCACTACACACATATCTGGAGGTCGCCGTCGCCGTCCAGGTCTCGACCTCCAAGCTTGCCGCCCACGCCTCTACCTCCACGCTCGCGGTGGAGGAGAGGGAGAACTTGAGCGATGCTGTGGTAGCGCAACGGGAGAGGCGCCGACCGGTGGCTAAGAGGGAGAGGGAGAAGTCGGGTAGTGCGGTGATGGCGTGATGGGAGAGAGAGGGAGAGGGAGAAGTCGGGTGGTGCGAGAGTGGCGCAATGGGAGAGGTAGTGATGCTAGCACGACTGTTTCTCTACAACGAGTGATGGGGAGTCTCCAAGGGGAGGGATTTCCCCCTTGTTTATTGTGTGTGACCAATGCCATCAACGAGAGAGTTGTGCTAGAAAACACAAGGATGTCACAATTAATAAAGACAACAGAAGCTCATATCTAGTTGGAAGGACTAGGACAACACAGAGAAATTGGCTATGACAACGCCACATGTGATATCGCCACTGGCGACAAGGAGCTCGAACTGCGTGGCATTCGCATACGCCAAGGGATACATCTTGGTGTTGTTCGCAAGAGCCCAACATACGGCCGTGTAGTTGGGCCGTCGGAGCATGCACGCATGTGCGTCAGTGACGATGAGGACGAGGAGGCCATATTGTGGCATGGGTGACAAGACATGGGTGGCGTCGTCGAAGTAGAGCACCGCCCTAGAGGAGTTGGCAGCACCGGTTGGGATCTTAGAGGAGGACGGGGTCCTAGCAGAAGAAGGTGACAGCACCGATGCGAAGGACACAGAAGAAGTGATGACCGCCAGAGAGGTCGGCAACTGCGACTGTGAAGTAGGGCGACAAGACGATGATGGAGTAGGGCAATGTTGAGTGAGAGGGCGACGCGGATGAGGGTGGTGTTGATGGTGGCGATGTCGTAGTCAGTGGATGCCTCACCTTCTGTCTCACCTCTGCTCAACCTTGTTTAGGTCGACACCACTCGAATCCGTCGATGACAATGGCGGGGCTTGGCGCCAATCATTTGGATCTGGATCTCCGTGAGGCCGTGAGCTAGAGACGCCACATCTTTGCTCTACTAGATTCTTCATCAGCGATCGACGCCTATTCCTCATCCACGGTGCCGTCCATGACGACAGGCCGAAGGCAACGACGTCTATGGCTCCACGTATCCAATAGGGTTAGTCTAGGGTCAGCACAACGGTGGCCCGTCATGGCCTAGGCCAGGCCTGGGTGTCACCAGAAGAAAGTTGTGCCAATATAGCACGGCATAATAGGGTGGACGTGCCAGACCAGCATAGCCGCCCAAAGCCGGCCGGATATGTACTGCTGACGAGGCCCCAACTCCCAGGTCTAACCGGGACCTCATCCCTTGCAAGCTTGCATATTAATACTCAAACTACGATTCGACGGGGTCGACATCTGTATATGTTGTCCCAAGCAATATTAATTTGCATCACCCTCAAATCACACTTTGAGCACTTTGATCTCTGCCATGAACGAAGAAAGGCTCTGCAGAAACCAAGAACGCAGGCCAGCAAGGCAGCAAATCTCAAGTTCACAAAATTTCTCCGCAGATGCTCCAGCTGATAACGATCGTGAGCTCTGAAAGGTAAAACAAAACCCATGCATCCCTCTCGAGCGAAATGTGACCAATCGATCGGGGGCACGGAGGGGGGCAGGCGCGGGCCCGCCTGGATCCCCGTGCCTTTCCGGGTTTCTATTAGATTCTCGGGGCCCGGCCGCGCCAGTGACGAGACCCCGTCTCCTCCTATATATCCACGCACCCCTCGGTTATCTCCATGCCCAACTCTGTCCTCCTTATCTGGCGCTCTCTCTCTTGCCTTGCTTCTTCTCTCCTAGCTTTCCCGTTCCATCCATCCACAGTTCTTGCGGGAACCAAGGATCGATCGTGATAGAGACGTCCCGGCCGAGGCATCAATCACCAAACAGAACAGCGCGACGACACCTTCAGCTTCTTCTGTCTGTCTATCCAGCCAGGAGCACTGGCCAATGCACTTGCCTCTGTAACTTCTCCAAGCGCGCGAGGGAGGGAGCTAAGACTAGCTAGGCCAAGAAGCCATGGAGCTCAAGGCGCTGTACCTGTACGCCGCCGTCCTGGCCCTGCTGCTTTGCTCATCGGTCAACTTCATCCAGAGCCCCACCGACGTGTTCGGCCCGGTGGCCCTCCTCGAGCCGGCGCCCTCCTCGGCGCGAGACTTTGGCAACGTCGTCTTCGACGCGCCCTTCGCTGTCCTGCGGCCCGAGTCCCCCGCCGACATCGCGCTCCTCCTGGGTGCGCTGTCCTCGGTGGCGGCGCCGTGCCCGAGGGCGGCCGTGGCCGCGCGCGGCGCGGGTCACTCGCTCCAGGGCCAGGCGCAGGCGCGCGGCGGCGTTGTGGTGGAGACACGAGCCCTGCCGCGCTCCGTGGAGGTGGTGGCGACGCCGGGTGACGGGGACGGCGCCGCGTACGCGGACGTGGGGGCCGGCGCGCTGTGGGTGGAGGTGCTGGAGGAGTGCCTCAAGGCCGGCCTGGCGCCGCCATCGTGGACGGACTACTTATACCTCACCGTGGGCGGGACCTTGTCCAATGGCGGCATCAGCGGCCAGGCGTTCAAGTATGGCCCGCAGATCAGCAACGTCCTGCAGCTCGAGGTCGTCACAGGTACTACACGGCCACTGCGCACATGCAACTTCTCTAAACTCTCTCTCTCTCTCTCTCTCTCTCTCTCACACACACACACACACATTAGTACTGTAACAGAGGAAGGATGGAGTGCGTGACCAGTGACTTTTGCTCGCTTCTTTCCTTTCGTTTTTGATGGTCTTGTTGTGTTGGTTGCAGGGAAAGGGGAGGTGGTGACATGCTCTCCCACCAAGAGCCCGGACCTTTTCTTCGCGGTTCTTGGTGGGCTTGGCCAGTTCGGTATTATAACCAGGGCACGGATTCCACTCCAAGATGCCCCTCCCAAGGTACATGCCATCCAGAAATAGAAAGATACTAATCCGAAAAGCTAGCTCTTCTTAATGAACCACCTTTTGTAAGTCTTAAGCTTTGATCGACAATTTATTGTTGTTATTTCCATCCTGATCATTAGGTGAGATGGGTGAGGGCCTTCTATGACAGCTTCGAGACCTTCACCAAGGACCAAGAGCTCCTGGTCTCAATGCCAGAGCAGGTGGACTATGTGGAGGGGTTCATGGTTCTGAATGAGCAGTCCCTGCACAGCTCCTCCAGTGCGTTCCCTGCCCAGGTTAACTTCAGGCCAGACTTCGGCTCCAGGGGCAAGAAGAAGGTCTACTACTGCATAGAGTTTGCAGTGCATGACTTGCAGGAAGGCTCCAGTGCAGACCATGTCAGTCGCCTCCTAATTTAACACACCAAGTTAACATCTCCTAATTTAACACACCAAGTTAACATCTCCACCAGTAACAGAAAACGACTACTGAATGGTACTAACGAGCTAGTCTTGCGGTCTTGAAAATTTTGTGCAGGTTGTGGAGCTGGTCTCAGCGGAGCTGAGCTACATGAGGCCCCACATCTACAGCGTGGAGGTGTCCTACTTCGATTTCCTGAACAGGGTGAGGCTGGAGGAGGAGAGCCTGAGGAGCCGGGGGCTCTGGGACGTGCCTCACCCCTGGCTCAACATGTTCGTGCCAAAGCATGGCATCAGAAAGTTCAAGGACCTGCTCATGGACACCATCTCGGCAGAGGACTTCGAGGGGCCCATCCTTGTCTACCCCCTCCTCACTGACAAGTATGTCCATCTCCACTCTTAACAAAAACACATCATGTTGACTAAAATTCTATGCTAGTCCAAACTAGCTCAGGATAGCTTAGCCATCGATAAAGTCGCTGATACGAGCAAAAGGCTTCACTAACAAAACTCGCCGCAAAGATAAAGCGATCCTCTTCACAATATTTGCAAGATTTGCCTGCGCAAAAAAATCGTACAGTGATGTGGCGAGATCGCCTTTTCACCCACAGGGAATGTCAAAATATTCCAAAATATGTATAGAAAAAGTGCGAGCCTTTTGGGGGTGATGTACAAGCAATTTGCACATCAAAGCGGTGCTATTTGAGGCTTTTGGTCATCTTTTCTTTTGCTACTTGGGTCGTAGTTATCCTCTCCAAAAATGGGTTGCCGACCCAAGGCACGGCATGTTGGCCTAACTGTGACAAAGCCATGGCATCTCCCAACAGCGGCCGAGATGCAATGCAATGCAAGCCTCGTAGCGGTCACCTCATGCTGTCCTTTTTCCTAGCACCATGCACCATTGCATCTCCCGTCAACTGTCACGCTTCCCTGCGTGCGTGCACAGTAAAACTTAGCCACTTTTTTTTTTATCTCCTGCAAGGCTGCAAGAGCTGTATCCCAGCCTTACCTTGCTACAGGAGTTCCCTGTCCACCAGCTTGGGTCGCTTCTGATTTCCATGTGAGAAAGACAAACAGTAGGGGATACACGAGCGGGAGATTCCATGTCCTTCTTGCAGTGCAGTGCAGTGCTTGCTTGCAGCAGGCACTGTGATCTAAACAGTGCTAGCATTCGGGGAGCAGGGACGGGCCTGAGTTGATATGGCCCCTCCAAACATGCCATGTTACTGTCTCTTGCAATAAATTACCACAGTAGTCGCAGCCAAGGAAAAGTTCATCTACGTGTGATCATCTTAAGATTGTAACGGAAGCAAAGCTTTTCAATTGTTGCTTGGTAGGAACTGTGGGGGTGTTTGGTTGCCAGCCACAGTTTACCACGCCTAAAGTTAGGTAAGTTTGACCAACTTTGGGAGCTGTTTGGTTGCAGCCACAGTTGTGGCAAGATTCCCTTCCAGCAAACTAGATCCCACGTGTCAATGACTCAAAAAAGTGTGGCAAGATTCCCTTAGGCTTGCTAAGGTGTGGCAAAGAATTTGAGCACCTCAACTTAGGCAAGTGTGGCAATTTTTGTCTCTGAAGCGGTACTGCCTTGCAAGTTGCAACTGTTTGCGTTGGTGGTTAGTATATTGCAGTTTCCACCAACAGTGCACCTATGGCTCTATCTATGGCGCCCACGGTCTGTTGCTTGTCCTCATTTTCCGGTACTGGTCCAAGCCCTGCTTGACATTCCTCTCCGGTAGTGGTAGCCATAGCTCGCCCACCATGGACAGCTATGGCGCTGTAGTTGCTTTGGAGCGCAGCAACTAAACAGAGTTCTTGCACAAGTACTGATGTTAATTTTCTCTACAGTAATTTTCTTTGCGCTGTCATGCGATCATGCGAAATGCACTCTCTCCGTTTCAAATATCTGGTACTTTTTGACTACCAACTCTGATCGGTCAAACTGGTAATTTTTGACTGATAATGTTTTTAATATTTAAATTGTTTGTATTAAAATGTAATGTTAGTTTTGTCGTATTAAAACGATATTGTTAGATTTGTAGTGAAAATACTTTCATAATATTTTATAAATATATTAATATAAAATCAATACCTGCAGTTTAACGTTGGAGACTTAAAAAAGTCTAATAGTGCCATGAATTTTGAAACGGAGGGAGGAGCTACTGCTCGAGAGTTTGAGGTCAAGTTCAGAACTTCAGATTTGGGGGGCCAGGATGGGCATGTTCGCGGACTGTGCCGTCTCTGCTCGGAAGCAGAGGATGCTTACACAGTTACACGGGCAACCTTTCTGCCGGTCTGGTCGGTTTTTGCAGGCGGCTATGGTTCACGATTTATAATTTAAATATTTGAATTTTGTATGTTCATACGTAGTAGAAAATAGTCTCATATGATTTTGACTGGTACAGCTGAATTCAGTATATTTTTACTATAATCTTCTTATTAATCTTATTTAAAAAAACACACCGTTTAAAAGCTAGTTATCGTACATAAGTCAGAAGTAAAAAAGAAATCTTCCGATTCTTTGCACACAAAAAAAACCTCTGCGCTGACATGATCCGGGTGCTGAAAAGATGTTTTGCCTTTCCTGGACAGCAAATTAACATTCCCCTAGACGGGGGCTCCACTCTGCCAATGCCAAGGGATTTTACTTGCCATTATGGAAGGCGTTCCGCGTTCTACTATTTCCATCTAAAAACCAAACCAAATCAGCATAAATGACCGCATCAATGCTTCTTTGGAACATTGCAGTGTCACAACGAACAGTACTCCACGCAAGATCATTAGCACCATAAAAACTCAGCATCTTGTGATTCTAGTATCACATGCCAAGTTGCTGTACTCCTTCCGTTTCAAAAAAAAAAGTTGCTGTACTCCTACTCACCACCACCATCTTGGGTATTTTCAGGTGGGACGGGAACACATCGGCGGTCGTGCCGTCGACGCCGGACGGGGTGATGTACATCTTCGGCGTGCTCCGGTCGACCGACCCGGCGCGGTGCGGCCGCGCGTGCGTGGAGGAGATCCTGGAGCAGCACCGCCGGGTGGCCGACGAGGCTTGCCGTGTCGGCGGCGGCGTCGGCGCCAAGCAGTACCTAGCCCGGCAACCGTCGCAGGCGCACTGGCGCGGCCACTTCGGCTCGAGCTGGGAGCGGTTTCTGGCCCGCAAGGCCCGTTTCGACCCACTGCACGTGCTTGGGCCGGGCCAGGGCATTTTCCCGAGGACGGATGCCGCGAGCTCGATGTAGTAATCATGCCGGCACGATCGATGTGCTCCGCTCCACTCACATAGATAGCTGAGGACATAGGCTCGTAGATGTCGTAGCTCGAACGGGTTTTTCAGGCTGATTAGTTGGGGTCTCTAGGGAGAGACTTCATTGCTTTTTTGTTCGGTCTGTATTGAGTTTAGCTGGTTACTTAGGGTTTCTAAGGAGACAGAGAGAGAGTCTCTCGTTTCTTCTTATCTTTATCAGTGCTGCGGTGTAGCGTAGCCCGTTTCTATCGAGACCTATGGAGAATCGGCGACATGTCTGGTTTAGCATGCCCCCATTGAATCTCACTGGTTTAAGTTCCCTGCAGAAAGCACGCCAATCCCAAAGAATACGCGCCATTTGGTCGTCGTGTCTGTAAGGAGAGCTCTCGCAAGTAGGGGAACGAACCGCGAGCATGGACTCGTGATTGTGAGTCGTGAAGGCAACGTGGAGTCGCGAAGTGGGTCAGCACACAGCACTCCCACACACAAGGATAGCCGCACATGTCTGGTAATGGACCCTCTCAAAAAACAAACGCTGATATTGACGAGCCCAATCTCCTAGGCCCAGTTAAACTGAAAGGCAGCCCGTGAGAAAAATGCTACTCCAAGAAAGAAAGGTGTTACCCCCAATAACTAGGGAAAGTCACGCTCCCCTCTTTGGCCGATGCCGGGTCTGTTCTTTTCGACTGCGGCTTATGATTTTTGGCTGAAATTTTTGAATTTTAGTTGTTTACGGTACAGATTACGGAGAGACAAATACTCACTTGTGATTTTGGTTGGTATAGATGTTGGGCTTTTAACGTGTAGATCGTTTAACTTATAGATCCCGTCTTGAGAAAATACTCCGTTTGAAAGTTAGGTACTGTAGCAAAAGCCAAAAGCCACCAGCTGGTGAGGTAAAGAACAGGCCCGCCTTCGGCGTACTCCCATCATCGGTGACGCCACTGCTTGGTGAATCTAAACGTGGCATGATTTTTGGCATGCACTACAATTGGCTCTTATACCAATTATTGGAACACTCAAAAATATTGTTGGCACTCAAGACTAGTCACGACACTCACTAATGGGAAGCAAGAATGCAGTGGAGTTGAGCAGCAATAACTAGAAAGTGGTGCTGGCTGTGGCAATGAAGAAAACTCAAGAAGTAAGCTACTTGCTTATATTGCTCCAAAGCATAGCACACCCATATGAAGCTTACAAGCTTTTCGGGTTACATACCTTCCATTAGCTCACACAACGCTCTCATACATTGAGGATTACAAGCTCTATATATAAGGTTAGGAACCGACTTAACACAAGCTAGAAAACAACACAGCTTATCACCTAGAGTTTCCCGGACACTTTCTGGCCGACATGTCCCTTGATTCATCTAGAGTCTTGTTGTCTTTGGCTTATACATCTGCAAGCTTTTTATTGTGAAAGAATATTGAGACAAGTGTTTGAGAGAAAGATCGATTCATTTATTGATTCTGAAATCTGTACATTATTTATACATGATGGAATGGTGGCATGAAGAGGTGTCTGTTTGGACAGACATCTGTACATTGGGCATTCTTGCTTTTTCAGTTTGTAACTGGTTATAACACTCCCCCTTGACCAATGCGTCTTCATATGATCACCTTGATTCATCATATTGGGAAAAACTCCTCTAAAACCCTGTAGGGAAAAATATGAGGAGAACTGATAGAGTAGATATGCCATGAAAAACTCCTTTAAAACCCAGTGGGAAAATTTAAGGAGAAAATTTGATATGGCATATATTTGATTATATCTCCTTAAAAACCCCTGTGGGGAAAATAGAGATATAATATATTTATGATTACGTTGTCATATTGCCTCATTAAAAACCTTAATGAGAAACCTTAGAGGAAAAACTCATAAAGGGAAAAGAGTACAATATTTATATTGAACGGGTTAAATCTTAGGAGATTTCTCCCCCTGATATCTGCAAATCACGTAGTCTTCGCATACCAATTCCATAAACACATTTCTGGAATGTGGAAGTTGGTAATGACTTGGTGAATAAATCTGTGAGATTATCACAAGACTTAGTTTGCAGAATATTTATTTCCCCCACTCTCTTGCAATTCATGTGGGTAAAATAATTTAGGTGCAATATATTTTGTGATATTGCTCTTTATGTAACCCGTTTGCATTTGGACAACGCAAGCAGCATTATCTTCGTAGATAATGGTAGGTGATGCGATAGCACCTATACCACACGATTGTTGTACGTGGTTAATCATTCTGTGAAGCCATACACACTCACATGATGCTTCATATAATGCAATTATTTCAGAATGATTAGTGGATGTAGCCACTAGAGTCTGTTTCGAAGACTTTCAAGAGATGGCTGTTCCACCGTGTAAAAATACAAAGCCTGTTTGAGATCTGGCATTATGGGGATCTGATAAATAGCCAGCATCTGTATATCCTATTAAATCCATATTTTTATTCTTCTGGAAGAATAGACCGAGATCTTTAGTGCCTTGAAGATATGTAAGGATATTCTTCACTCCTACCCAAAGTCTTTTGGTTGGAGCAGCGCTATATCTAGCAAGTAGATTTACCGCAAATGCGATATCCGGCCGGATGAAATTTGCAAGGTACATAAGCGCTCCGATGGCACTGAGATATGGAACCTCCGGTCCAATAGCTCTTCATTGTCATCTCGGGGTCTAAATGGATCTTTGTCCCTGTCGAGAGATCGAATAACCATGGGGGTTTTCGATGGATATGCTTTGTCCATATTGAATTTCTCCAATATTTTCTGGACATAGGCTGATTGATGCTCTATGATGCATGTATGAAGGTGCTCAAGTTGTATACCTAAGCAAAATTTGGTTTTACCCAAATCCTTCATTTCAAATTCCGTCATAAGATGATTACGTGCTTCATCTATATCTTGTGTGTTATCAATGATATTAAGATCATCAACATACACAGATATAGTGCAAAATCCTGTCGAGGATCTTTTAATGAACACGTATGGACAATCATCATTGTTGGAGTATCCCTTTTTGGTTAGGAACTCACTTAGCCGGTTGTACCAAATTCTACCCGACTGTTTTAAGCCGTATAAAGACTTGTTCAATTTTACACAATACATATTATGATTTGCGTTTGGATTCGGAATTGAAATTCCATCGAGAACTTTCATGTATATTTCCGAATCAAGTGACCCATAAAGATATGCAGTCACTACATCCATCAACTGCAAAGATAGATGATTTTTAACTGTCAATGAGATTAAATATCAGAATGTTATTCCACTCATTACTGGAGAATAAGTTTCATTGAAATCAATGCCGGGTCTCTGCGTGAACCCTTGTGCTACAAGCCTTGCTTTGTATCTCACCACCTCATTGTTTTCATTCCGTTTGCGGACGAAAACCCATTTGAAACCGACAGGGAATACTTTGGGAGGTGTATGTATCACATTGGTGAATACATTTCTTTTCTTGAGCGAGGCTTACTTCTCTTGAATTGCATCCTTCCATTGAATCCAGTCCGAGCGCTGTTTGCACTCTGCCATGGTCTTGGGATCTGGATCATTTTGAAGGTTGTTTGCAATTGTTGTGGAGAAATAAATGTCGACAATTGTAGTCTTACGATCGTATGATTCTCCAGAATCAGTATAGTTTGTGGAAATTTCTTGGACCCCTGATGACTCAATGTTATTTCCCAAAACATTTGAGTCGGGGTATTCCGATGTCCCAGGATCAGATATTGAGTGCACTGTTGATCTGGGTTTAAGGATCCTTTGGTGTCTATCAACTTGAGGTTGATCTGCATTTACATTCTTTTGTTTCCTTTGTCGCTTGTTAGAAGCTGTATCCGCCATTTGTACCGTACTTCTCCCCCTCTTATTTTGAACTGGGAGTTGAGTGGTATTTTGCGGTACCTCCACTCTTTCAGGTACATATTTGGCAGGATTATAGGATTTTGTGACACCCTTATAATCAGTAAATGCATCTGGCAGATTATTTGCAATGTTTTGCAAATGAATGAGTTTCTGAACTCGAAGTTCAGTCTCTCTGGTACGTGGGTCTGAGGCAGGAATGCCTTGTACATTCCAATTAATTTCCTGGCATTCAACTTGGTACTTGTTGTCTCCCCCTAATGCCGGGAAATGTTCCTCATTGAATATGCAATCAGCGTACCGGGCCGTAAACAGGTCCCCTGTGAGGGGCTCGAGGTATTTTATGATTGACGGAGATTTATACCCAACATAGATCCCAAGTTTCCTGTGCGGTCCCATTGAGGTACGCTGCGGTGGTGAGATCGGTACGTATGTAGCGCAACCGAACTTTCGCAGATGGGAAATATCTGGTGGATTTCCACGTACTAATTGTAGCGGGGAAGTGCTATGATAAGCAGTTGGACGCAATTGTATTTAGTCAGCGGCGTGTAAAACTACATAACCCCAACATGATATTGGAAGTTACAATTCTGTAATAATGGTCTTGCAATGAGCTTGATTCTCTTGATAAGAGATTGTGCTAAACCATTTTGTGTATGAACATATGGAACAGAGTGTTGAACTTGTATCCCAAGAGCCATACAATCGTCATTGAAGGCATGGGATGTAAATTCAGCAGCATTGTCCATTCGAATTGATTGAATTCGATATTCAGGATAATGTGCTCGTAATTGGATAATTTGACCAATTAATTTAGCAAATGCATGGTTTCGTGTGGATAAAAGACACACGTGTGACCATCTAGTAGATGCGTCAATGAGAACCATGAAATATCTGAACGGTTCACACAATGGGTGTATAGGACCACATATATCTCCTTGAATGCGTTCAAGGAATGTAAGTGGTTCAGCTCGGATTTTAAGATAAGAGGGTCTTAAAATCAATTTTCCGGTGGCACATGAAGTACACACAAAATCTGAGGATTCCGGAAATTTTGTTTTGTGGTATGTGTGACCAATTGAATTGCTAATAATTTTCCTCATCATTCCAATGCCTGGATGGCTAAGGCGATCATGCCATATTTGGAATGTGTTAGCGTTTTGGAAAATTACTTTGTACGCAATATGTTGAATGAGTTGGATGTATGTATAGTACAATCCGGAGGGTAATGATGGAATTTTTTCTAGTACTTGTTTGCCATATCCGTTGTGTTTAGTTAAGAGGAGATATTCCTCTTTGTTGTCATTTCGGGTTTCAACATGGAAACCATTTTGACGGATATCTCTATAACTAAGTAGGGTACGTGTTGAATCGGGATACAAAAGTGCATCCTCAATTTCTAATTGTGTACCCATAGGGAGATTAATAGAGGCGCGACCAGAGCCTACTATCGTTGCATCGCGTCCAGCGATTGTTAAAACATTTCCTTTCCTCCTAGTAAGAGTTAGGAAATATTTTGTGTCCCTATGTATAGAGTTTGTGGTACCACTATCCACAAGGCATAATTCCTCCTCCATTGGATTAACTCCAAAAATCTATATACACAAAGAAGAATTTAATGAAATTCTTATAGTAGTATATAGAATACATACAAACTTCATTTTCAATACCAAATATGTTCGATATGAACAGCATGGTTGAACTCTCCCACAGATTTAAAATCTGTATGCGGAGGTGGTTCCACTCATTGACAGCCTCCGTAGGATGACTGCTTTCTGCTGTTCATACCGTGTTTGAAGAGCAAGCCACAGAGCGCGTGGGTCTTCTTTCCATCAGATACTCAGCCTTGAGATCAGGATGGATGTGGTTCCTTATGATAAATAAGGCATTGTACTTGAGAGGCTCAGCCAAAGGAGCTACACCCTCTTGGGGGGCTGCAATTGCCTGGTACATTCCGCGCAACGATAGACTCACTTTGAGATCCATCGCCCATGTGGGGAAGTTGTGGCCGTCAAGAGCGAGAGCCTCAAACTCTTTAGTAGCCATTGTGCCTACATATGTAGGGCCACATATTTGTTAAAATCTTTGGCAATGTTAAATAAGCAATGCGAAATGCAAGTAATCAAGGTAAACTTGAAATACATAAAGGGACATTCTCCTATTGTGGAACAACAAAGTTAATCACCAATGGTATTAACATTATTTTAATTCATTTTTCAACATTGAGTACGCACTTTGAGGATGATAATCCCACAGTAGTACTTTGATACTACCTTGTGTATGGCCAATGTGAAAAAGAACCATGGTAATCACTTAGGTGTAGACCTTGTATAATTTATAATCAAATTGGGTACGCACGTTGAGGATGAAATCCCACAGTAGTACTTTGATACTACCTTGTGTATGGCCAATTGGAAAATAAATAAAGGTAGTCACCCAAAAGTGTAGACCAGATTGTTTCAAAACTTGATATTGGGTACGCACGTTGAGGAATAAATCCCGCAATAGTATTGTGGTACTACCTTGTGTATGGCCAATATCAAAGTTAAGAAACTTTGTGTTATTCCAAAACGAGAGAAAATCAACCTAAAGCATTTGCATAAAAAAAATATTAAGTGCTTGTATGGTAAGCTAGTAAACGTAATATTTAAATTGCATAAGATAGATTGCAATAATGGATGTACGCCATAAAGAATTAATTTACATGAGGTAAATTAATGTGTATGGTAATGTTGTAATAAAATGCAAAATATGTGGAAAACAATATGAGTATTGTAATCCGAATGAAGATATACCCAAATTAAATATAACATGAGGTTATATTTATAATAACGTGTAATCACAATATTGGTGGTGAACACCAATTTATTGTATGGCATATCGTACAAGTAAAGTGCCATAAATTGTGATTTTATGATATTTATGGTAGGTATAATATTTTGCAAAAAAATTCCAAATTATTAAGTACAATGGTACTTACTAAATGGGAATTTTAATTTTAAATTTACTAGCGAGAGCAAATTTAAATATGGTCGCAGTTTATATTGTAAATAAATTGCAATAATAATCCTAAATATGTAAAAGTTATAGAAATGTGCCTGCACATTTATTTGAACAATTACATAATTTTCAGATCCTGTAGGGACTGAAATGCGAATTTATAAATGTAGAAACTGACAGGTACAATTATAAATAAGCGCAAGGACTATATTGCAAATATTAAATTACAAATTTATTAAACATAAAAATTCTGCATTTTCATGAATTCAAGGGGGGGAAATGCAAAAGTTCTAAAACTTGGGCTGCAGCCCTTTTGGCCTTTTAGCCCATGTGGGGAGGTGGGGGTATTGGGCCAAAAGCCCAAATGGGGGCAGCCATATAAATGGAGGGAATGGGTCCAAACCCTAACCCTAACTGCCGGTCGGCCACATGGGGCGCCGCCGCCACCAGTCACCTCCACCGCCGGCCGCCTCCATCGCCTGGCCGCGCCGACCGCGCCTCGCGCCGGCCGGATCCCGCCGCGTCGCCGCCGGCCACGGACGCCGCCTCGCCTCGGGCTGCTTCGGGCGCCGCGCCCCACCATCTGGCCGTCGGGCGCCGCCGGCGTGGGGAGCCGCCGCCGGCCCTTGAGCGCAACCGCCACGCCGTCGCGCCGTCTTTCCTGCGTCGGCCGTGTTTGGGCGCCTCCTCCCGCCGCTGGGCATGCCGTCGCCGGCCACGGGCGTCGCGGGTTGCCGCGTCTTGGGCTGCGCCACCGTCGGAGTCCACTCCGGGCTGCGCCACCGGGCCTCGCGCCGGACCTCGCCGGTCGCACCAGCCGCGCCGACTGGGCTGCGCCGCCATCGGGCGCCGCCTCCGCCGCCGCCGCCGCTGCGGGCGGTGCCGCGCCGCCTCGCGCCCCTTGGCGCCGAGCGCCGGCCTCAGGCTGCGCCGCCTTGGGCGCCGTCGTCGCGAGCGCGGGCGCCACCGCCGGCCGCTTCGGGCTCGGGCGCCGCCGCGCCAGCCTTGCCGCGCCTGCGGCCACGTGCCGTCGGCCGCTTCGGGCGTGGCCACGCCGTGAGGGCGGGCCGGGCCGGGCGCCGCTCGCTTCCGCGCCGTCGGCCGCGCTAAGCGCCAGCCGCGCGCCTCGGGAGCCGCCTCGGACGCCGTCGTCGCGAGCGCGGGTGCCGCCGCTGGTCGCCGCTTCGGGCGTCGCCATCGCCGGCCGGGACTGGTCGCGCCGCCGCGGGCACTGCCGCGTCGTGCGCCGGCCGCGAGCACCGCCACGGGCGCGGGTCTCCTCCTCGCCGGACTTCGCCTACCGCGAACGCCGCGCCGCACCCCGCCGCCTTGCGCCAGGCCACGCCGGCCTCGGGCTCGGGCGCCACCGGCACCGGCCGCTGCGGGCTCGGGCGCCTTGCCGGGGGCCCGCGCCTTGTGGAGCCGGGGGTTGCAGCCGGGCGGACGCCACCGCGCCGCCGCTGTCGGCTCCTCGGAGACGTCGTCGACCGCGAGGACAGAGGCGGAGGCAGCACCGTTGGGCGCAGTGTAGGCGGTCGTGCGCTCCGCCGAGTTCATCGTGATGACGATTGCTGGGAGGGGATGCATGATGGTGGTTCTCACCTTTCTTGCCGCTCTGTTTTCTCACTTGTGTGAAATTGGGTTGAGCGCGTGCTGATAACGTATTGTGAAAGAATATTGAGACAAGTGTTTGAGAGAAAGATTGATTCATTTATTGATTCTGAAATCTGTACATTATTTATACATGATGGAATGGTGGCATGAAGAGGTGTCTGTTTGGACAGACATCTGTACATTGGGCATTCTTGCTTTTTCAGTTTGTAACTGGTTATAACACTTTTCACATGCATGCATTTCTTTCGAGACATCCAGGACATGCTTGGCATATATGGCTGTAGCTGTTTAGCTTGTGTTCACACTTTTTTTAGAAGACTTGTGTTCACACTTTGTGCTGAAACCTTGAGTCATTTGCTTGCTTTTGCGCCTTACTTTTGTTCATACTAGCTGGCAGGACACAACTAGAAATCTCTTCACAAACTATAGGTTAAGATTATTTTCAACACCAGAGGACAGGCCAGGGGCATGACATGAGCGCCATGCCGAGCTGCATGAGCTGCGCCGGGGGCATGTGCCCCGCACTGCCGAGGCTCATGTACAACACGGACTTAGCCTTCTTGGCGTCTAGCCAAACCATGCACCACCTTGCATCATCTGAGACGTCCAGACTAGGCTCGTGGCATAGTGATGCGGGCCGACAGCGAGCACAGTCTTGCCGATGGTTGCAGCCACGCGGGCCGTGGAGCCGTGCTCGAGCTCTTCAAAGCTGTTCACCACTACGCCTCGTGGGCACCCAATAAAACTACTATAGTAGTCAAGTTAGGTCCACAGAACGGTCCTGTGATTGAGAGATAATTATGTACTTTCCTCGGCATTGCACTTCACCTTCTCCACTAATCGAATGGTAACCACCAACTTCCGTGACATGAATCACCATGGACCATAGTCATTCGAGCAAACATACCACACCAGGGCCAACAACAACCTAGAACATTACTCTAGGTGAGTGATGCAACTTAATTTACTACGCTCCATCAACATCGGAGCACTCGGAGTAGGCCTTGACCCACCAACTCGTGATGGTGGGTAACCACAACAACAATGATAATTATAGCTTTTGGTTCTGTACACACTATCCCAATCTAGTGGCCGGCATCCAAATCTTAAGGCTGCAAGAAAGAGTTAGCATAGAGCAAAGTATTAAGGATGGCAATATGAACATGTATTAAATTGAGGAGCATAACTAAGCAGGATTAATTAAAAGTAATTGATAATAAATAGCATTTGCATGTAAGGATATGAAAGTAATCTTATATAGAATATATCCAACTACTTGGACTCAATATGATCAAGGGTTTGTGACCTGCCTTGCAACTCAATTTTCACTAGTCACAATATAGTAGTCCTCAGCACCTCCTCCTCTGGCTTTTGAAGCTCTGGTGGTCTGATCGTAATCTAGCACAACATACGAAACATCTAATAAGCCTATTACAACAATTACAAAACTTGCAAATAAGACTTCACAATAAAATAGAATAAAACACGACCGGAATGGATTTAGGAGATTGAGATCGAGATTGAAGGAGGAGAATTGAAAGCACGAGGGAGCATAGGGATAAAAGGGGCACCTTCAGTGTTGGACTAAGGGTCAGATAAATAGTGGGGCTCCGGCAACTCTTGGCAACAAGAACATGGGCTGACCACTGATGAGCAAGGGAGGCGATGATGAAGAGCTCAGATTTCGATGAAACGGGAAGGAAAGTGAACGGAGATGAGGATGGACAAGTTCTTGAACTTGGTTTCTCCTACGCTTGTGGCGACATGCAGGACCTACACGTTAACGGCAACCTGACTTAGTGACGTGGTGTTCATTTACGCAAACAGCATGGATAGACAGAAAGTGAGGCTGATGCAACATAGATAAGGCGGTGAATGATAAGCCGGCAAGGTGATGACGGTGACCGCTGCGCCGTGTGCGGCAAGCAGGCAGCCGATGTCGACCATCGCGATCATGTGGCTGGTTGCTTGCCATGGGATAGGCACAAAGTGAGGTCTCGGGTTGCTACTCTCCATCCCCTGTGCTCGTTTCCTTTGATCTTTTCGTGCAGCAACATGTGCAAGATATAAGCCACAGCTGGCAACATGTCAACAGATATGTTTGGAATGTAATGGGCTAGAAATTCCGAGTGACTTGTGGCGATCATGACGTCAGCTGTTCCTACTAAGATGCCACCAAAAACAGATTTATTGATGACTTTTAGCTATGATTATTGAATAAAATAGACACTGTAGCGACTATAGCTATCGACTGATACATGTAATTAAAAAAATATATCTTTATAGATAATGTAAATGAAAAAAGAAAGAAAATACCACATTAAAACCAGCGTATTTAAAACGACTTATGGCTTCCAAAGACTAGAAGCCAGAAGTCAAATTAAACTGACCTAAATTGGTTCACGATGCGGCCTAGACGCTGTACGCCGGATGCTGGTTGTGGTTACGTCCAGGCTTTTCTGTTTTCCTAGGCATTCCCCCCTTTTACCCTGGTTTTCTTATCCTGCGAGAGCACAAGGACAACTAGACATCGCAACCAATTAACTTGCGACGTAGGAGGAAGAATTGCAATTGCGCCACGTACTGCAGGAAAGCGGTAAGTATCTTGGATATATAGGTGCGTAATCCGTGACGCCACGAGATATCATTAATCAACGAATGGGCGTGGGATTAAGTCATGGCTCGGACGGATCTGATCGAGACCGAGACGTGCGGTTGCTGCCATCCACTTCCGTGCCCCGACGTGGCCAAGGAGGCAACGACGCGGCCAAGGAGGCAACACTCGTACGTACGCGCGTTCGAACGCCGTTGAGAGGAGAAGATTGCGCGCGGAACGTTCAGGGAGCAACGTTGGGATTGATCCGGCACGTCGACGGTGCACCCTGAGGCCCAAGCATATGTAATGTGAGGTGAGGCTGGCCTGACAATTAGGGCCATCCGGAATCGCCGGCTTGACTGGATCATTTCATTCAGCAAGCCATGGTGTTTATCATTTCATTCAGCAAGCCATGGTGTTTACCTGCTACGGATAAATGAGCACTTGGGCTGAGCCCTGTATTTTGTTTTTCAGATTGGCTCGGCACTGTTCAATTGTACGAGAACGGCTTATGCGACCTTTTAATCAACGTGATAGTATTAACAGAAAGTCAGAGGCGACAGTAGATAGAGTAGCTAGACGGTCACAGATCAAAAAAAAAAGTGATAAGAGTGGCTAGACGGTCACAGTTCAAAAAAGGAAATTCAGGCGCTCTTTCATTGGCATATAGTACAAGCAAAACCATGCAGAGAAAAATTATTCTCAGCTACTACAGCGTCTGCAGTTTGCAACCAACAAATTTATTCAGTAACAGTGAGCTAAGTAGCTAACACGAATCGATGGAATTTCAGACGGAAGATTGGATCAATTTCTCCAAATTCATGTACGACGACCCCCCCTTCTCCAGAGCAGCCTTTGCTTTGACCTTCAGCTCCTGAGCCTTCCTCCTCATGTCCTCCCCTTCAGTCCCTCCATCCATCAGCCTCTCCAGAGCCTTCTTCGCTTGCTCCGCCCCCACCTCCACCGTCGCCTCGACGCCAGCGAGTTTACCAGCGGTCAACACGTTCTTCGTTGGCTTCGTCACGCCGACGGACACCCCGATACCAAGCACATCCACGATCAGCCTCTCGTTGATAAATTGCTCCCCGAACAGCGGCCAGGTGGCCATGGGCATGCCGGCGGCGACGCTCTCCAGAGTCGAGCCCCACCCACAGTGCGTCACGAATCCGCCGACCGCAGGGTGCGCGAGGATGGCAACCTGCGGCGCCCACCCATGCACTACAAGGCACTTGCTGTACGCGACGCCGTCGGCGTCGGTATTCTCACGTAACCACTGATTGACGTCGTCGGGCAACGAGTCGGCACCCTTGACAACCCAGAGGACAGGCCACGGGCATGAAACCAGAGCCATGCCGAGCTGCATGAGCTGCGCTGGCGGCAAGCTCCCGAAACTGCCGAAGCTCACGTACACCACGGACTTGGCCTTCTTAGCATCCAGCCACGCTATGCACCGCCTCGCGTCATCTGAGATGCCCTTTTGGTCGAGGCTAGGTGCGCGGCACAGCGAGACGGGCCCCACGGCGAGCACCTTCTTGCCTGCGGCCGCCGCAAGAAGCGCCGTGGAGCCGTGCTCCAGCCCGTCGAAGCTGTTCACCACGACGCCGTCCACGGCCATGTCGAACTCTCGGAACTCTTGCATCTCCCCGCGCCCCATGTAAGTGGATGGCAAGAAAGACGTCGGTAGCTGCCTGCCTAGGACCTTGCACTCAAACGGCTTCAGGACTGGGATGTCGACGAGCTCGTCGGCCGCTGGAATTGCCTCGTGTCGCTTGTGCTTGTAGAGGTATTCGATGCACAGTAAGGCGAACGCGCCAAAACCGTGGAAAATATAGCATGGCACACCAAGGTCACGCGCCATGCGTAGCGTCCACGTGTGGCACATCCCAGCGATGATGCAGCTCGGTCGGCGGGGGGCAGCCCGACGGCAGTACTGCGCCACCGCCTCACCGAACTGTCTGTTGGCTTTGAAGAAGCTAGGCATCACGGCGGGAGACGGGAGTAGGTCGAGCCTCTCGCAGCCCTCTGGAAGGCCGGCATCGGCGGTCGGGAAGGGAATCGCGGTGACCGCGATCACCGCGCCGTGCGGCGTGGCACGGTCTACACGGCTCTGGACAAGTGGAGCATTGGCCGGCGTAGTGATGATGGTGACCAGCGCTCCATGTGAGGCGAGGAGACAGCCGATGTCAGTCATGGGGACGATGTGGCTAATGCTTCCTATCCATGGGACGAGCACAAAGTGAGGCTTCGTGGTGGTATCCATTTCCTATCTTGTTTAGTGCAGTTTGGTGCAAAAGAGTTGGGCTGTTAACAACAGGGCTGTGGCTTCCTTGTGGCAAACCGCTGGACTCTTGTCATTATATATGCAAGTCCCGTGGCCTGCGGACTGCATGTGCGTGCAAGGTATGAGTAGGGTTGGCAACGGGGCCCCATTCCCCGTTCCCCGGCGGGGAATTCCTCTATTAGGGGACGGGGATGGGGGGATTTTGCTCCCCGCGGGGAGGGATTTGGGGGGATCTCCCCCCCATCGGGTGAAGCGGGGGCGGGGACGTTCCCATATTCCCCGTCCCCGTTCCCCGTTCGGGGCCCCGATTAGAGTATGACATGTGGGCCCATGTATGTAGTATATAACGTTTTCATTCCCAGCCCAAACCCTAGAAACATTTCCCCCAGCCCCGAACGGCCGAACCCAATCCACACCCGCACTGACCACAGGCGGCGGCGGCGCTAACCCTAGCATCTGCTGCTCTGCCTCGCGTACTCGCCTGTCGCCTCCGGCACTCCGGCAGTCCGGCCCAGCCACCCAGGCGGCGGCCGCCGGCAAACATCTCCGCACCCCCGGGCCCCAGCCCCTCGAGCCTTGGCGAAGGCGGCGCGGAAACCCCAGGCGGCGGCGGCGCGGAGGCTACAAGCGGCGGCAGCACAGAGGTACAGGCGGCGGCGCGGAGGCTACAGGCGGCGGAGGCTACAGGCGGCAGAGGCTACAGGCGCGGAGGCTACAGGCGGCGGCGGCACAGAGGCGGCGGCGCGCCTTTCTTCCCGACTCCCGAGTGGCCGAGGTCCCAGGTGAAGGTACTCCCGACTTCCCGAGTGGCCGAGTGCCCGAGTATCCCAGATCTGCAATGTCATCTCATGTTGTTTGTATCCTAGATCTCCAAATTGCTTTGGATCTGTTCATGTTGTTTGTAGATAATTGATTTAGTGTTTTTTATATGTTGAACATCCCAGATTTGCAATGGCATCTCCTAATAATGGAAGTAGTAGCCAAGAACTAGCAGCCTTAGCTGCAACTAGCTCCGAGCAGCAGTCTGCCTCACAGCAACAGTCTGTTAATGACTCTGCATATCCAATAGAAGTGGATGATGAAGAGGTGAATGAAGAGGAAGAGGAAGATGAAGATGGTAATGTTGGATCGAAGAGGAAGCTAACTTCTCCTGTTTGGAATGAGTTTAAGAGAGTTAAGGTGTGTGGTAGAGTGAAAGCAAAATGTAATCATTGTGCCAAAAAACTTGGAGGAGATACCAAGAATGGTACGAAGCATCTTCATGATCATTTGAAGATTTGTCCATACCGCAAGAGCAAGATTATGGCAGCACAACAAAAGACTTATTCCCAATCTTCTTTGAGATTTAGTTCACAAGATTGTGGGAAAGTTTCAGTTGGGAGCTACACTTTTGATCAAGATGTTGCTAGAAAGGAGCTTGCTGCCATGTTGGTGCTACACGAGTACCCCCTAAGTATGGTTGATCATGCGGGTTTCCGTAGGTTTGTTAGTTCACTTCAGCCCCTTTTCAAAATGGTCACAAGGAATACTATTAGGTATGAAAACTGAAAGCCTCATGAGTACTTACATGTTATTATGTGATATATTGCCTTTTGCCTAATTGTGTGTTCTGAATTTTTAGGACTGACATTGTGAAACAATTTGAGGAAGAAAGGAAGAAGGCCATTAGGTACATGGCAGGGATTAAATCTAGAATTGCTATAACTACTGACATGTGGACTTCGGATAACCAAAAGAAAGGATATATGGCAGTCACAGCTCATTTCATAGATGAATTATGGAAGCTTAGAAGCATTGTTATGAGGTAGATTTGTAGACTTTTATGTGCATTTCTTTTTTACATAGTAATAGAAATTTATGTGCATTTCTTTTTGCTAGGTTCATCTATGTGCCAGCTCCGCATACTTCTCAGGTTATTGCTGATCAATTAAATGAATCTTTGGTTGAATGGAATCTTGATGAGAAGGTGTCAACTGTCACAGTGGACAATTGTACTACAAACGACAAGGTACCATAACTATGTTTTATGGTTATATACATGCTGCCAACTACATTTTATGGTTATATACATGCTGCCAACTACGTTTTATGGTTATATACATGCTGCCAACTCAGTTTTATGGTTATTTAAAACAGGCAATAGATTTGCTAGTGAAGAAAATAGGGCCATCTAAGTTTATGTTGAATGGTACCATGGTACACATGCGTTGCTGTGCACATATTCTGAATTTAATTGTTAAGGATGGTTTGGATATAATAAAGAAAGCGATTGAAAAGATTCGTGATAGCGTTGCTTATTGGATAGCCACACCAAAAAGGATAGAGAAATTTGAGGAAATTGCTAAATATGTGAAAGTGACAGTAGACAAAAAGTTGTGCCTTGACTGCAAAACAAGGTGGAACTCAACTTATGTCATGCTTAATGTTGCAATTCCCTACAAGGCTGTTTTTGATCGCGCAATTCGAGTTGATAAACAATTTGATTGTGCTCCTAGTGAGGACCAGTGGGAATTTGCTGCCATGGTTGTTGAGAGGTTGGGTTTATTTTATGAAATCACTGAAATGTTTTCTGGAAAGGATTATGTCACTGCAAATATTTACTTTCCTAAGCTTTGTGAAATTAAAATGAAAATGAGACAATGGTCAACTTGTGGCAATCCAACCATACAAGCTATGTCAGTTGCCATGAATGAGAAGTTTGACAAGTATTGGACTGACATTCAAGGTCTTATGGGCATTGCTACACTTCTAGACCCTAGATTTAAAACTGAAATGTTGCTAGTTTGCTATGAGATGCTAATGGGTGTTACGGGTGAGGAGTGTGAGAAACGTGTTCAAGATGTCTCTACCAACTTGTGCAACTTGATGAATGAGTACCATGTAGAAACTGAAGAGGATAATACAGAGTCCTCTTCAAAAGCTCCTTCTATTCAAGCTCCAGAGGTTATGTCCATTTTCAATGCCCGTGTTGCTAAGAAAAGGCCATCATCTTTAAGACTTAAATCTGAGTTGGATCGTTATTTGGAGGACGATTATGTCATATCAAAGGAAAGATTTAGTGTGCTAGATTGGTGGAAGGTGGCAGGGACACGGTATCCAACTTTGAGGATGATTGCACGGGATGTGTTTGCTATTCCAGTTAGTACCGTTGCTTCAGAATCTGCATTTAGCACAAGTGGAAGAGTTCTTAGTGAACATCGCAGCCGGCTTACTCCTCAAATGTTGGAAGCATTAATGTGCTCACAAGATTGGCTTAGAAATAAATTTAAAGGTAAATTCTCTTGTTTCTATCTTTAAGTTGGAATCAATCAATTGGCTGATTTCTATCATGTTTTGATCTTTTGCAGCTGAAGAGAAAGCGGAGATTGCTAGTTTCTGGACTTGTCTCCAAGACATTCAAGAAGGGATGCAGGTTAAGTGCTCACTACAAATAATTTCAACTTCAGCCTACTCTTATTTTTGCTGGCTTTATAGCTTTTTTATTTGTTACCCTTGATAGGACCTTGCACTGTGAGGTGGAGTGTGGTGACTTGGAGTCTTGGAGATGCTGGAGGAACCAAGTTGTCTTGGCATGTGAACCATTTGTGTTGTGTTTAGGACCATTTGTTGTGAACTTGGTTGTCTTGGCATGTATCTGTACCTTGAGAGTTAATTTGTGCTTCTTGAACTTGTAATCTGTGGCATGTTATTGTACTTGTAATTTGTTATCATGATGTGGACATCTGGTTTGGCTCCCAGCTGGTTTGTTATTACCTTGTCTTTGGAGGGTTTTATTGTATTGAATTTATTTCCTTTTGCAGGATAAGTGAAATTCTCCATGACGAGTCTTGGAAATCTGAAGTTGGTATTACTGTAAGTATCTAAGAACAATATATATGTCAGAAGATTCACATGTTCTGCAAGTTTAATTGTTGTGGTCTGTGTGTCACTCACTGTGCAGAAAGCCTGAGCCCAGAAAAACTCCACTGCTGCTCACTGCTTCTGCTGATGAGTCAAATAAAAAGAGTTCTCTGTAGACAAGTATCCTTTATCTTGATTATATGATCGCCTGTTCGGCTGTTCCTGTATGAAACTTAAGGCTATTAAAGGGTATTTTTTACTCTGTTCTTCCCTAACAAATTGACAATTTGTACTATTCTGTACTGAGATCTGTGTGGCTTTTCTTGGTAGTAGTTAGTCAGAAAAAGATATTGTTTGTTGACTAGTCATCAAAGATATTGTTATCACATTTTATTGTTTCAACATGTTAATAAATTGAGTTTTCTCTGTTATACACACTTGTAACTGGAGTATTTGTATGGGTTATTTATGATATTTTTGTTTGAGTCCCCAGGTTTCTTCTTCTGTCCCTGAAGGCAAAGATATTGCTGCTGTCTATGGTTAGTATATTCACTACAACAATATTTTGTACTTTAAGAAAATAGCTATAGCATAGGATGGTTACTAATTTTGTTAATTTTTGGTTGAATTTTCAAGTTCTTCAGCAGCCACTAGTACTGGACATGCTAAATGACATCAATTCATGTGATTTTCTTGGCTGTAGGTTTAAATATTACTCCAAGGAATCTTGTGGAGCTCCTTGTGGGGTAATGGACCAAATGAAAGAGTTGCAGCCTGCAGAAGTGAAAGAGTTGGTTAGCATGGTGTTGATCTGAAATCTGAAGCCTGCAGAAGTTCTGACGAATATGAAGAACATGGTGTTGATCTTCTGAAATCTGAAGCTTCACTGGTTGTTTGTTAATCTGAAATCTGAAGATTCTGAAAATCTGAAGCTTCACTGGTTGTTTGTTAATCTGAAGATTCTGAAATCTGAAGCATATGAACATGCATATTCCCTGTTTTGCGGTTTCTTATGCTAATTCTTCTACCCAGATATGAAGGTGTTTATGCAAACATTATGGCAAGCAGCAGGTTGTTTGTTAATCAAATACGTTGTATATGTGACGCTTCAAGTCATACTTCAAGTCTTCAATCTCTTGACGCTTTTGTGTGTCTGATGCTTTCTTTCTTTCATCAAATACGCAACCATCTGCATATGTTTTCTCGGGGAATTTTACCCCATCGGGGACCCGGATCCCCGACGGGGGCCGGGGACGGGGAAATTGTGTCCCCGCGACCGGGGACGGGGACGGGGAGCGGGGAAAAAATACCCCCCGCCCCCCGCCAGGGTATTTTTTCCCCGCTCCCCGTCCCCGTCCCCGGTCGCGGGGACACAATTTCCCCGTCCCCGGCCCCCGTCGGGGATCCGGGTCCCCGATGGGGTAAAATTCCCCGAGAAAACATATGCAGATGGTTGCGTATTTGATGAAAGAAAGAAAGCATCAGACACACAAAAGCGTCAAGAGATTGAAGACTTGAAGTATGACTTGAAGCGTCACATATACAACGTATTTGATTAACAAACAACCTGCTGCTTGCCATAATGTTTGCATAAACACCTTCATATCTGGGTAGAAGAATTAGCATAAGAAACCGCAAAACAGGGAATATGCATGTTCATATGCTTCAGATTTCAGAATCTTCAGATTAACAAACAACCAGTGAAGCTTCAGATTTTCAGAATCTTCAGATTTCAGATTAACAAACAACCAGTGAAGCTTCAGATTTCAGAAGATCAACACCATGTTCTTCATATTCGTCAGAACTTCTGCAGGCTTCAGATTTCAGATCAACACCATGCTAACCAACTCTTTCACTTCTGCAGGCTGCAACTCTTTCATTTGGTCCATTACCCCACAAGGAGCTCCACAAGATTCCTTGGAGTAATATTTAAACCTACAGCCAAGAAAATCACATGAATTGATGTCATTTAGCATGTCCAGTACTAGTGGCTGCTGAAGAACTTGAAAATTCAACCAAAAATTAACAAAATTAGTAACCATCCTATGCTATAGCTATTTTCTTAAAGTACAAAATATTGTTGTAGTGAATATACTAACCATAGACAGCAGCAATATCTTTGCCTTCAGGGACAGAAGAAGAAACCTGGGGACTCAAACAAAAATATCATAAATAACCCATACAAATACTCCAGTTACAAGTGTGTATAACAGAGAAAACTCAATTTATTAACATGTTGAAACAATAAAATGTGATAACAATATCTTTGATGACTAGTCAACAAACAATATCTTTTTCTGACTAACTACTACCAAGAAAAGCCACACAGATCTCAGTACAGAATAGTACAAATTGTCAATTTGTTAGGGAAGAACAGAGTAAAAAATACCCTTTAATAGCCTTAAGTTTCATACAGGAACAGCCGAACAGGCGATCATATAATCAAGATAAAGGATACTTGTCTACAGAGAACTCTTTTTATTTGACTCATCAGCAGAAGCAGTGAGCAGCAGTGGAGTTTTTCTGGGCTCAGGCTTTCTGCACAGTGAGTGACACACAGACCACAACAATTAAACTTGCAGAACATGTGAATCTTCTGACATATATATTGTTCTTAGATACTTACAGTAATACCAACTTCAGATTTCCAAGACTCGTCATGGAGAATTTCACTTATCCTGCAAAAGGAAATAAATTCAATACAATAAAACCCTCCAAAGACAAGGTAATAACAAACCAGCTGGGAGCCAAACCAGATGTCCACATCATGATAACAAATTACAAGTACAATAACATGCCACAGATTACAAGTTCAAGAAGCACAAATTAACTCTCAAGGTACAGATACATGCCAAGACAACCAAGTTCACAACAAATGGTCCTAAACACAACACAAATGGTTCACATGCCAAGACAACTTGGTTCCTCCAGCATCTCCAAGACTCCAAGTCACCACACTCCACCTCACAGTGCAAGGTCCTATCAAGGGTAACAAATAAAAAAGCTATAAAGCCAGCAAAAATAAGAGTAGGCTGAAGTTGAAATTATTTGTAGTGAGCACTTAACCTGCATCCCTTCTTGAATGTCTTGGAGACAAGTCCAGAAACTAGCAATCTCCGCTTTCTCTTCAGCTGCAAAAGATCAAAACATGATAGAAATCAGCCAATTGATTGATTCCAACTTAAAGATAGAAACAAGAGAATTTACCTTTAAATTTATTTCTAAGCCAATCTTGTGAGCACATTAATGCTTCCAACATTTGAGGAGTAAGCCGGCTGCGATGTTCACTAAGAACTCTTCCACTTGTGCTAAATGCAGATTCTGAAGCAACGGTACTAACTGGAATAGCAAACACATCCCGTGCAATCATCCTCAAAGTTGGATACCGTGTCCCTGCCACCTTCCACCAATCTAGCACACTAAATCTTTCCTTTGATATGACATAATCGTCCTCCAAATAACGATCCAACTCAGATTTAAGTCTTAAAGATGATGGCCTTTTCTTAGCAACACGGGCATTGAAAATGGACATAACCTCTGGAGCTTGAATAGAAGGAGCTTTTGAAGAGGACTCTGTATTATCCTCTTCAGTTTCTACATGGTACTCATTCATCAAGTTGCACAAGTTGGTAGAGACATCTCGAACACGTTTCTCACACTCCTCACCCGTAACACCCATTAGCATCTCATAGCAAACTAGCAACATTTCAGTTTTAAATCTAGGGTCTAGAAGTGTAGCAATGCCCATAAGACCTTGAATGTCAGTCCAATACTTGTCAAACTTCTCATTCATGGCAACTGACATAGCTTGTATGGTTGGATTGCCACAAGTTGACCATTGTCTCATTTTCATTTTAATTTCACAAAGCTTAGGAAAGTAAATATTTGCAGTGACATAATCCTTTCCAGAAAACATTTCAGTGATTTCATAAAATAAACCCAACCTCTCAACAACCATGGCAGCAAATTCCCACTGGTCCTCACTAGGAGCACAATCAAATTGTTTATCAACTCGAATTGCGCGATCAAAAACAGCCTTGTAGGGAATTGCAACATTAAGCATGACATAAGTTGAGTTCCACCTTGTTTTGCAGTCAAGGCACAACTTTTTGTCTACTGTCACTTTCACATATTTAGCAATTTCCTCAAATTTCTCTATCCTTTTTGGTGTGGCTATCCAATAAGCAACGCTATCACGAATCTTTTCAATCGCTTTCTTTATTATATCCAAACCATCCTTAACAATTAAATTCAGAATATGTGCACAGCAACGCATGTGTACCATGGTACCATTCAACATAAACTTAGATGGCCCTATTTTCTTCACTAGCAAATCTATTGCCTGTTTTAAATAACCATAAAACTGAGTTGGCAGCATGTATATAACCATAAAACGTAGTTGGCAGCATGTATATAACCATAAAATGTAGTTGGCAGCATGTATATAACCATAAAACATAGTTATGGTACCTTGTCGTTTGTAGTACAATTGTCCACTGTGACAGTTGACACCTTCTCATCAAGATTCCATTCAACCAAAGATTCATTTAATTGATCAGCAATAACCTGAGAAGTATGCGGAGCTGGCACATAGATGAACCTAGCAAAAAGAAATGCACATAAATTTCTATTACTATGTAAAAAAGAAATGCACATAAAAGTCTACAAATCTACCTCATAACAATGCTTCTAAGCTTCCATAATTCATCTATGAAATGAGCTGTGACTGCCATATATCCTTTCTTTTGGTTATCCGAAGTCCACATGTCAGTAGTTATAGCAATTCTAGATTTAATCCCTGCCATGTACCTAATGGCCTTCTTCCTTTCTTCCTCAAATTGTTTCACAATGTCAGTCCTAAAAATTCAGAACACACAATTAGGCAAAAGGCAATATATCACATAATAACATGTAAGTACTCATGAGGCTTTCAGTTTTCATACCTAATAGTATTCCTTGTAACCATTTTGAAAAGGGGCTGAAGTGAACTAACAAACCTACGGAAACCCGCATGATCAACCATACTTAGGGGGTACTCGTGTAGCACCAACATGGCAGCAAGCTCCTTTCTAGCAACGTCTTGATCAAAAGTGTAGCTCCCAACTGAAACTTTCCCACAATCTTGTGAACTAAATCTCAAAGAAGATTGGGAATAAGTCTTTTGTTGTGCTGCCATAATCTTGCTCTTGCGGTATGGACAAATCTTCAAATGATCATGAAGATGCTTCGTACCATTCTTGGTATCTCCTCCAAGTTTTTTGGCACAATGATTACATTTTGCTTTCACTCTACCACACACCTTAACTCTCTTAAACTCATTCCAAACAGGAGAAGTTAGCTTCCTCTTCGATCCAACATTACCATCTTCATCTTCCTCTTCCTCTTCATTCACCTCTTCATCATCCACTTCTATTGGATATGCAGAGTCATTAACAGACTGTTGCTGTGAGGCAGACTGCTGCTCGGAGCTAGTTGCAGCTAAGGCTGCTAGTTCTTGGCTACTACTTCCATTATTAGGAGATGCCATTGCAAATCTGGGATGTTCAACATATAAAAAACACTAAATCAATTATCTACAAACAACATGAACAGATCCAAAGCAATTTGGAGATCTAGGATACAAACAACATGAGATGACATTGCAGATCTGGGATACTCGGGCACTCGGCCACTCGGGAAGTCGGGAGTACCTTCACCTGGGACCTCGGCCACTCGGGAGTCGGGAAGAAAGGCGCGCCGCCGCCTCTGTGCCGCCGCCGCCTCTGTGCCGCCGCCGCCTGTAGCCTCCGCGCCTGTAGCCTCTGCCGCCTGTAGCCTCCGCCGCCTGTAGCCTCCGCGCCGCCGCCTGTACCTCTGTGCTGCCGCCGCTTGTAGCCTCCGCGCCGCCGCCGCCTGGGGTTTCCGCGCCGCCTTCGCCAAGGCTCGAGGGGCTGGGGCCCGGGGGTGCGGAGATGTTTGCCGGCGGCCGCCGCCTGGGTGGCTGGGCCGGACTGCCGGAGTGCCGGAGGCGACAGGCGAGTACGCGAGGCAGAGCAGCAGATGCTAGGGTTAGCGCCGCCGCCGCCTGTGGTCAGTGCGGGTGTGGATTGGGTTCGGCCGTTCGGGGCTGGGGGAAATGTTTCTAGGGTTTGGGCTGGGAATGAAAACGTTATATACTACATACATGGGCCCACATGTCATACTCTAATCGGGGCCCCGAACGGGGAACGGGGACGGGGAATATGGGAACGTCCCCGCCCCCGCTTCACCCGATGGGGGGGGAGATCCCCCTAAATCCCTCCCCGCGGGGAGCAAAATCCCCCCATCCCCGTCCCCTAATAGAGGAATTCCCCGCCGGGGAACGGGGAATGGGGCCCCGTTGCCAACCCTAGTAGTGTCAACATAATGTACGCATATCAGGATCAGAATGTGTAGGAGTTAGTAGTGGCCCTGGTCTATGGTTGAATTTATCGTGAACTTACGGGATGAAATCGGAGTCGTCAAGAGGCAAATAAAGGATCCATGGGAGAACAGTCAGAAACCGAAGCTTATCCAAGGGATGCTGTACAGAAAGCTTTCGGATATTGCAATATGCAGCTTCCAATTTCAACACACAGAAAAAGGACTAGTGGCAAGAACAAATTGTACACGCGTTAGTTGTTTGACCATGCATGATTTTGTGAGGACATCGTGGACACATAGATACATGTCCGACCGGTCTACACTATGACTTCGAGAAGAGTCGGAACTCACAGACTCACAGTTGATCTGTAGTTCTGTACTTGCACAATGAATTTATCTGTACTACTTTGCCCGATCGCACGTTGTACTGCAGAGCAGTGATCCGACGACTAAAGTTTCCATCTAAACCACTTCAGCTTTATTTCTTTCTTCGATTTATTTAAACAAGAAGCTATTTAAAACACGATGACTTCTAATTCCAGTTTATTTGGGTTTTTTTTTTGTCTTTTCTTTTTTTCCTTATTTTTTTCATTCTCCGTGACAATATAATTTTTTTTCTTTTTTCCTTATTTTTTAATTGAATTAATAAAAAAAACTAAAAGCTGTTACAGTATAATTTTAATCAAAAGTTGACAGCCAAAATCAGGTGCCAGAAGCTTAAACACTTTTGGAGCGGTCCTGGTTTGTCTCTTGGACTTGGGCACAGTCATCCCAATTTCCAAATCAACCCGCAAGCGTTCCCAACGGGCAGCCCAAGCCAGTTTCCTATACGCGCGGTCAAATCCAGCAGTCTGACCAACTGTCCAGGCGCAGGGGCAGACGGCAGACCGGCATATAATGCCCGAGACCTAGGTGGTGATCGGTTCGGCTGAAAAGCTCATGACTTATGGCTAAAAATACTGTAGCTGACTGAAAAAAGCACTGTAGCTGACAGAGGCTTATTTAGCATAATTAAATTTAAAAAAATTTAAAAATAAAAAATATGTTAGCCCATTACGTATAATACATACAAATACGGGAAAAAAAGAACCGGCAAAAAAACTCAACAAAAAGCCAAAAGTTCAGAAAAAGACGAAACTTATGAATAGTGATAAATAAGCCAGAAGCCGAAACCGAGTTGATCAGGACCCTAAAGAGACTAACACGGATGCAGTCGGGTGCGGCCGTGCCCGTGCAGGCGCTGCGGTTCGTACGCGCAGATTTGGGCCCGCCAAAGCCTACCATGCGCACGGGCGAACGGCGCATCGAACGGCGAGGCGGCAGCCGGCGAACGGTGGCAGATTCGCGACGTTGCGCGGGCGACCGCGCGGCGCGATCGGCTGGCCTCGGGGCTGCGCGGCGCAGCACGTCGACGCCGGACGATCGAAGTGACACGGCTCAGGGGCCACGGTATCGAAGTGGAACCACGAACTTTGGCCAGCTTCAAAGGAAAGGATCCTCTTATTCTGTTCGACTATGTGCATAGATCGCGAATTTAGTGATAATGAATAATTGATATTTGAGTTGCTTTGAAATGTACATTTGCGAAAGTTTCGGTTGACTCTTTTGGAAAAACTGGAATTGCAGAAATATTTTTGGATAAGGGGTGTGACCGCCTTGTATTAGGGTCTGGCCCAGGGGCGGATCTAGCGGTAGGGCGGGGGGGGGGGCTCGAGCCCCCCTACCGCTACCGAACCCTTGGAGCCTCCCTGGAGCCCCTCCCCAATAAATTTTTAGCTATGGATGTATGGTGTAGGAGGGGCATAGAGGAGTTATATCGCTGTATCGCTTTTGTTCAGCCCTGCCTAAAATTTTTTCTGGATCCGCCACTGGCTCTGGCTCTGGCCGATAGGCTTCGATCATAATATGTAGTCCAATTGATCTTGTATTGGACGGTTCGATCGGCCTTGTGTTGGACAGTTCGATTGATAGGCTTCAACCACGGTCGATCTGCCGCACGGGCGAACGGCACGTCGAACGGCGAGGCGGCAGCCGGCAAACGGTGGCAGATTCGCGACGTAGCGCGGGCGACCGCGCGGCGCGATCGGCACAACACGATCCGCTGGCCTCGGGGCTGCGCGGCGCGGCACGTCGACGCCGGACGAACGAAGTGACACGGCTCAGGGGCCACGGTATCGAAGTGACAAGCGGCGCAGCACGTCTACGCCACGCACGGTGCAGGCGCGTAGCACTGCAGCAAGATCTGCCGAGGCATGCAGTCCGGTCCAACTTGATCTGAAATTTGGAATTTGCTATTTAGCTCCACGATATTCGTTAGATATCTTTGTCCAAAGTGGCTTCCAATTTTTCCCAGGTTTATTTAATGTAACCGTCACTCGGTATAATCATGTAGAAAAAAAACCGGCCGGACGGACTTGCGCATAAGATGGCTGACAGGCTGAGCCTTTTAGGGAACACGTACGTAAGCTAGTGAAGTGGGTTCTGTAAAATTAAAATAACTAGCGATACAGGTTTGCATGAACTGAGTTGCCTACTCGTTTTGGTGGCCAAAGTGTTCGGTTTTTTTTACCACGTTTAGGATGATTTCACAAAATTTATACTGTGATCCAAGTGGAACCACGAACTCTGACCAGCTGCAAAGGAAAGGATCCTCTTATTCTATTCGACTATGTGGATAGATCGTGAATTTAGTGATGATGAAAAATTGACATTTGAGTTGTTTTGAAATTTATATTTGCGAAAGTTTCAGTTGACTCTTTTGGAAAAACTGAAATTGCAGGAATATTTAGGATGAGGGGTCTGACCGCCTTGTATTGGAGATCTGGCCGGTAGGCTTCGACCACAATAGGTAGTCCAATCGGTCTTGCATTGGACGGTTCGATCGGCAGACTTCAACCACGGTAGAAAGTCTGACAGTTTACGAGCACGGTAGGACAACCATAGCAGACCGACCATGGCAAGTCGACCATGACAGAACGACTACGACAAGTCGAGCACGGTAAAACGATCATAGCAAGTCGAGCACGGTAGAACGACCACGGCTGAATAACCGCAGTAGAACGACCACAGACGGTCAGATTTACAATGAACCGGTTTGATCTACTGTGAACTGTTTGGAGCTATAGTAAACCGTCATTTGTCATAGCTACAATACTTGGTCGGTGGTCGTTGCTATAGTAACTGGTCGATAGTCGGTGCTATAATACCTTGTTGGTACTCGGTGATCGGTAGTCGATAGCTACAGTACATGGTCAGTATTCGATGATCGGTGCTATAATACCTGGTCAATGAGTGGTAGTTGTAGACTTTATGATCGCTAGTCGCAGATTTCACGATTTGTTGTCAAACTCGTAGGCTTCGTGATCGGTTGTCGTAGACCTCACGATCGGTAGTTGTAGTCTTTGTGATCCGTTGTCGTAAGCTTCACGTCGTTACTCGTAAGCTTCGAGTGTTTCAATTCTTGTGATTTTCGAGTACCTCGAGTACTCGTATGTGTTGGGCCAGCGGTCTGACCAGCTTGGGCATGACGGTCAGACCAGTTTTTTCTGAGTGGTCTGAAGTTGATTTTAGGAGAACGTGAAAATTGAGATCATGGATGATCTGGTTTGTAATCATTGATGGTTAAGGGGTGGTTTGCGTGTGTAAACTAATGTCCATCAAGTTGGAAAGAACTTATGTCGGGAAGAAAGTTCTTTGGTCTTTGCATGTATAGGGAGCGTGAAGACGATCATGGTCGGTGACGAGGAGGACTTAGGAGAGGGGAATCTAAGGTCCAGATGTCGAGGATGTCATAAGGTGGTCGGGCTTACGTTGGAGCACATGGAGATCAAAGGTGGATAATGCATGGAGAAACTACGGGAGGTGCGGCCTTTGGTCTTTGCATGTGCAAGTTGGCGCATAGAGACGATCATGGTCGGTGATGAGGAGGACCGAGACTAGGAGGGAAAATCTAAGATACAGGCAGTCGAGGATGTCACGAGATGATCGGGTTCAGGCTAGAGCACGTAGAGATCAAATGTGGATGATGCATGGAGAAGCTACGAGAGATGTGGTCTTAGATGCTTCAACACATGCTGAGTCAGGAGTTATGGAAGATGTCCATAACTTGAATGTTTTCAGATTATGGAAAACCCGTGTTTTGAAGGGTTTCGGGTTCCTTGATTTTCGGAACGGTAAGAGTTTGGTGTCCGTATTTGATGAGGATACGGTTTTGGACGTTAGTCTATGAAAGCAGGGAGAGACTAACGGTTAACGCAACGTTTTGGCGGAGTAGATTGAAGAGGATTTAATTTTACCTAGATTTTTAGGGGTGCTTATGAAGATACTTTGTAAATCCATGAAAATCCAGCAATAAACACTATCTTGAATCACTTTGGTTCTTGATTTGCTCAAAAAGTGCTAGTGATTGCAGTTGTATTGAAGCTTACAACGACGTTCAAAGGTGTTAAATCGCCTCATGAAAAACAGAGGAAATATGGGTACTCGAAGGCGCTGGTTTCACAAAGAGAAGTGATCGAGAGGTTCTGTTCCCGATGTTGAAGATTTTGAGTATGTATAAATCGGTCGAAAATCAAAGCTGAGTGATCGAGCGAGCGGTCAAGTACTGAGCAATGAGCGAGTGGTCGAACACTAAGTGATCGATCGAGCAGCTGAGCATCGAGCGGTCGAAACTTTTATCAAGCACGTGCAAAGGGGTTGAGCGTCTTGCGGTCGAAATCTACATCTGGTAAGTTAAGTTGCTTTTCTTCTGATTTTAGATTTGTTTTCGGGTATCAAAAAGCGGAGACAATCATTCACCTCTCTTTGGTTACGGTATTTGATCCTACATGCTCCATTAGACTGCGCTCAGAGAAAGAAGCAGGAGGCCTATCGTCTGCCTGGTGGATCAGGGGTGGATATTAAGCCAGCTCCTTGTCTTATCAAGTTTTTTTTTGAAATTAACACGGTTTAATTTAATATTATTTTATTGATTATTTGGAATTATTATTAGAATCGAGCTAACGAGCCGAGCCAAGCCAAAGCAAACTTTAATTTCATCTGAAATCGACTCATTCAATAGTTAATCAATTAACAAGTGCAATTGAAGCAATTTTGAACCGAAAACCTCGCTAACAAGGTTTTTTCCCACCCGTGCATGGCTCGGTTGTTGCAGAAGAGAGAATGGCTAGACAAGATTTTAGATATAGGGCCTGTTCTTTTTGGCTGCGGCTTATGGCTTATAGCTGCGGCTTGTGACTTTTAGGCTGTTTATACGAAAGATTACGGAGTAACAGAAACTCACATGCAGTTTTTGGCGATATAAATAAAATCAGTAAAGTATGTACTACAATTAACTAGTAGACCCCATCTTAAAAAGATATTTCGTTTAAGGAGCTAGTTACTGTAGAAAAGCCGAAAAGCAGCTTTTAGAAGCTGAAAAGAACACCCCCATAACCACTTTATGGGCATGTTTTTTTAGCTTTTAAAAGCTGCTTTTCGGCTTTTCTACAGTAACTAACTTTTAAACGGAGTATTTTTTCAAGATAGGGTCTACTAGTTAATTGTAGTACATACTTTACTGACTTCATTTATATCGGTAAAAACTGCACGTGATTTTTTGTTACTCTGTATTCTCTCGTACAAATAGCCCAAAAGCTATAAGCCGCAGCCAAAAGCCATAAGCCACAGCCGAAAGCTACAAGCCGCAGCCAAAAGCCACAAGCTGCAGCAAAAAAGAACATACCCATACTATAGCTTGTTATTAAAGTTTATATTTAAGTAAGATATTACAACTAATTTAGAGAGATAATCCCACTATTTATTATTTTCTAAAAGGCTTGATGCATCGTTTGGGTCCAATTCACTGTATGACGCCAGAGATTCGTTGCGTGAGCAGTGTGTCGACTGTCGAGTCAGATGTCCATCAAGGGATCCTGCAGGTTGCTGCATGCTGTCTGCGTCAAAAGATTTGCTCCCCGTCTAGGGCGCCTGGCCCTTACAAACCCATAATTTCCTATTGCTATAGTAAATCGGCTTAGACCCTGTTTGGATCAATTTCAGATTCTTAAAAATCAGTTATTACTTCTTGTTTTTAAAAGCTGGTTTCTAAGCAAAAATTGATGGGGTGTTTGGATTCCTTAGTTTTTAAAAGCTGATTTCATTTATGATTGGTGCTAATAGACTATTATACCCTTACATTTATGATTGAAAGCGTCTGCGCGTGGTCTTTAATGAGGGTAAATGAGTATTTGTGCAAAAAAAACTGGCAAAAGCTGGGTATCAACAGCTTCTTGGTTTTTAAGAATCTGGGTAGGTAGATTTTAAAAACTACCTCAAAAACTGGTCTGTTTGGATCCCACCTAGTTTCTAAAAGCCAGATTCTTAAAATCTAGATGGATCCAAACAGACCCTTACCAGAGTTCACTCTACTGCATAGGGCAGTAATCCTGTATTGACAATTGTACAATTCCCTGTTGTATTAACCACAAGACGAGCATATCTGATTATGCGAGTAGAAACTAGTAGAAAGAGATATGAAGTGCTAACAGCCGTAATTTGAGTTAGCCAGTTGCCGTTACTCAGCAGTGATCTTGGGTCGTCAATTTTCCGTAGGCAACAGTGATCTTAGGCTAGATGATAGTAGGCTAGACGGTAAACTGAATGTGAAACATGGAGACAAACTTGCATTAAGTGCTATCAAGACCTGAGCACAGATGGGCTATGGCCTAACCCCTTTAGGGCCTGTTTGGAACAGAGGAATTTCACAGGAATTTTACAGGAATTTTGCAGGAAACAGTTCAATTCCCGCAGGAATCAGGAAAAATTCCCGCATTCCAAACAGGTCAGGGGGTATAGGCTGTGATTTTTTCAGCTTCAGTTTCTGGTTTCTGGTTTATTTTTTATTATTCATAAATTTCATTTTTTTCTGAACTTTTGACTTTTTGTTGAGCTTTTTTGTCTATTTTTTTCCGTATTTGTTTGTATTATACGTAATGGGCTAACATATTTTTTATATTTTTATATTTTTTTAAATTTAATTATGCTAAATAAGGCGCTGTCAGCTGCAGTGTTTTTTCAGCCAGCTACAGTGCTTTTCAGCCATAAGCCACCAAAAAAAGCCCAAATGATCACCACCTACTCGCGTGGTATTTTATTGTTTCTCTAATAGTGTTATTTTAATTATTTCTTATCTATATTAAATAAGTAAAATTATATATAGAGAAGAGAAGGTATGAAGAGATAATATACTATCTCTCTACAAGAGACGATGATAATATATTGTCTCTTTACAAGAGACGATGATAATATACTGTCTCTTTATAAGAGACGACTTCGGTTCGTAAACTAATACAAATAATGAGATGATACGAGTTATAATAAAAATAGTATAAAATAGTTAGAAAATAATTTACTATTAAAAATATTGTTTTTAGTATCGTTTTTATATAAAGTAAAGATCTTCAAGATAATTTTAAAAGATAACTATTATACATATATTTAGTGGCCAACTTATGAGGCTGTAATCGTTTTGGCTTCAGCTTTAGATTCCGGCTTATTTTTCACTATTCATAAATTTCGTCTTTTTTTAAACTTTTGGCCTTTTGTTGTGCTTTTTTGCCGGTTCTTTTTTCCCGTATTTGTTTGTATTATACGTAATGGGCTAACATATATTTTTATATTTTTTAAAATTTAATTATGCTAAATAAGTCTATATCAGTTACAGTATTTTTTTAACCAACTACAGTACTTGTCAGCCATAAGTCTAAAAAAAAAGCCCAAATGACAGTGTGGTTGACGCACAATCATGAAGATGCTCAAGGTGGGTCTACACCCTACTTGCGCCTAGACCTGTCCGCGCTAATGATGTACCGCAAAGGGTAAACTTCCTTTGTTTGTTTGTGCTTCTTTCGGTATGCTTCCAATCTTTAGCCTGAACGCTGGCCTGCTGAACGACCCCAATCTTCTGGACGCCTACAGGTCTGCATGCTGCATAGCTGCTTCGAAAGGCATTAGCCTCATCCAATCCAGCTTTTCTTTCAGCTATTCATTTTTAAATGAAGATTTTTTCAAGCCATCCAATTAAAAAACACCGTTATATATACAAAATAAAAACCAAAAAAACAAAATTAAAAAGCCAACGCGTTCATTTTGGCTTCTGGATCCAGAAGCCAAAGCTGGAATAAATGGGGCTAGTGCGGATCTAGGATTTCACCGCCCCCCGCTGAACTCTAAAAAGATAACAGCCTAAAAGTAATGCCAAATTATACCTACACAACAGCGTAACAAAAGTATATCACAAATGCATCATGATACAAAACTTTAGCTCAACGCTTCAACATACAACATAATAAGAAAACATGACAAAAATAAAGATACAACAATACCACGATATGATATTTTGCAAAAACAATGATACGACGATATGGAATGTGTGTGTATCGCACACGATACATGCCTATTTTAGACTATTGGTGTCTGGGCACCAAGGAGCACTGATTATTTTTACTATATATATATATATATATATATATATATATATATATATATATATATATATATATATATATATATATATATATATATATATATATATATATATATATATATATATATATATGTATGTATATGTGTGTGTGTGTGTGTGTATGTATGTATTTATATATAAATGTAGACAAGCTACAAGTGAGTAAGAAATTGGTATTACTAGCACAACATGCAAACAATATAATAACCAAGCCAACATAGAAACCATTAAATTCCATATTACATTATTATTCTATTATGAGGCCGCTCGTTTGGGTTGAAAAATGTGGCTTATGATTAAAATTGCACTGTAGCTGACTGGAATTACACTGTATTGATGGTGGCTTATTTGGCATAATTAAATTTTAAAAAATTTAAAAATAGAAAAAATAGGTTAGTCCATCATGGACAATGCAAATGAATATGGGAAAAAAGAACCGGCAAAAAAAAATCAAAAAAACCAAAAAGCCAGAAAAAGATGACATATAGGAATAATAAAAAATAAGCCAGAAGCTGAAGCCAAAAGAAGCAAGGCCTGGGTGCCGCTTGATTGGGCTGAAATAAGCTGGTTTTATGGCTGAAATTACACTGTACCTGATGATGACTTATTTGGCAGAACTAAATTTAAAAAAAAATTAAAAATAGAAAAAATAGGTTAGACCATCACGAACAACGCAAACGAATACGAGAAAAAGAACCGGCAAAAAAAGCTCAAAAAAGCTAAAAAGCCAAAAAAGACAAAATTTAGAAATAATAAAAAATAAACCAAAAGTCAAACGTTTAAGCCGAAATGAACGAGGCTTTCGAGGCTTTCAATCCGTGCCTCTAAGTCAAGGATTCGCTTTCACAATGTATCTACGTACCTCACAACATACCATTCATGGGGAGGATCAATCCATCGCACGAATTCGCATTTGGCCATCTGCTGGAATGGAAGGTTAACGTTGAAACTCTATTAGCAGTAATACAAAATAGATGATTTCCTAATTGTATCCCAGAGTGTGGGCATCGGAAGAAACATCGTCTGCCATCCAAATGGCCTTCTGTCACCTGCACGACTGTGTTCTCCATGTGTTTGCATTTCGAGCACACTGGCTGAGCACACCTGTTTGGCAACAAATGGTAGTTAACGTTAAAGTCATCCCTCATTTCGAATGGAAGGTCTTCCTTTAGTGACCCATGCTCGACTGGCTCCTCGGCATCTACCATGATATGTTACTCTAGGATGGAGAAGATAGTTTTTACTTTTAGCAAGGAGTGGGGCGTGCATTTTATAGCCCATGGGGTGTCGCAGCGTGCTTTATGACAAACCGCATCATGTGCAACTTTTGTGCAGTAACTACACCAGACGTGGTGGCTTTGTGCAGCGACAAAACCATATGGGGCAGCTTTGCGTAGCGACAAGACTACACAGGGCAGCTTCACCCGATGAGAAGACAAGACATGACAGCTTTACACAGTGAGAAGATTAAATGAAACAGGTTTGCGCAGCGACTACACCAAACGAGGCGGCTTTGTGCAGCGACAAGACTATATGGGGCAGCTTTGCACAGTGACAAGACCATGCGGGGTAGCTTTACGCAGTGTCAAGACCACACATGCCAGCTTGTATAATGACAACACTAGACATGACAGCTTTGCATTGTGACTACATCAGATGGGACAGCTTTATGCAGTGACAAAAACCACATGGGACAGCTTTGTGCAGCGATAAAAACACACGGGCTAGCTTTGCGTAGTAAATTTTTCGAAAGACAAGGTAACACTCTACCTTGTAGGCTACTCATATGAAATAAACTACACCATGCCACCCATTTGGTTTATAAAAAGGAGGTGGAAGAGATCTGGGAGAGAACACTGTACAACCAAATCCAACACTACAACAGAACTTGCTTCACCACATCACGATGGACAAGAGGTAGAAGAAACAATGGGACAAGATAATGAAGCAATGGGAGGAGACCCGCGAACTAGCAAGGTCTGCTGCTGCCCGCGATTAACAAGCAAGGGATGCTACAGTCTGGGCCGAACAAGTGGAGCGTGACAGGAGGTTAGCTCACCGCAATGACGTCCCCTATGGCGATAACCCCATCTCGAACGTTCCAACCGAGTGTTCGCAGTAACGCCCGCCCGAGGGAGAGACGCCACCTCTCTGTTGGTGTACGGACCCATGCAAGTTTTTTTAAGTCTAAGCAATGGCTCAGATTGGGCATGCGTTATTGGGGTTGCGCAAACTACTCCTGTGACTATCTCGACCGTCGTCGGGACACAAACAGCTATCGGCAGCCGATAAGGACCAGTTACAGTGTGTTCACTTACTATTTCTCTTTTAAAATGCACACTAACAACCTTTCCCGTCTAATCGCAATTCTCGGAACCGCTATGTGGCTACCGCAAGTGGATTGACCCAGAGATCCACACACATGACCAATGGGCTCTCAACTTCGAGGAGTGAGATGTTAAAAGGGCCCACGAGATTCGGGAGGAGGAGTGCCGCAATGATGAGGAAACTGAGCGCATATATCGGGAGACGAAAGCTCATCTCCAGGCATACACGTGTAGGCAGCGTAAGGCTCGTGAGAGGGAGCGCAAGAAAAAAAAGGAAATGGTAGCCAAGGCAAAAGAGGCCACCGAAGAGTTCAATGCCGAGCTCGTGAGGAAGGGAAAATAGTCCCGGTCCACGCAGTAGGTTGGATCGTCCCGTACTAACTAGTTCTCTGAAGGTCGAATTTAGTTCCATTCCAAAAAGGTGCATATGTATTGTAAGAGTAGTTCGGTTTGTTGCATCGTGCATGATACTCTTTCTTATGCATGTAACCAAACCCTACGCGTCGTGTTACTCCCCAACTTTACTATGAAGTCTATTTTAATTTGGATAAATATGTTTCCATGTCTTTTCGCATTTAATTATTCACGTAGCAATAGTTGCAACAACATTAACAAACAAGTTTTACTCCGCGTATGAATTCCCGATTACATCACAATATCACTTACATTTGTACTTACAAATCGTTGTTATTTCAATCATTCTTAAAAAAATTCATAATATACGATGATCGTAAACTGTTATTGTGAATTTAGCAGATTATCCACCATTCATAATATACGAAAATCACAAATGGATCAACCGACATTACCTCCCGTTTGCAGTCGCTGAATAGCCGCCGAGCCATTAGGCGACAGGCTCCAGTCGTCCAACGGTTTACGGACAGCTTGCGTATTGCGCGGCTCGCCCAACGGTTCGGCGACTGGAAACTATTTCTGTAAAAAAATATTTGCACATATATATGTTTGTTATTTCGAATAAAATATAAATTATTGTAAAAAAAATTCACATTTGTCCAGCATTTCCATATTCTTTCACCGGGAGGAGGCAAAGGAGTCACTACTCCTTGGTAGCTGACCATATGTCATGAGAGCGATGGCAGGAAGATTTCCCTCGTAACTCGTCCAAGATCGCGCTGCAAGATCGCCAGGGCCGTGACGAGACTGCAGGGCCCATGCATGCATGTTGCATAGCGAATAGCCAGCCGATCGTAGGCTCACGATGGACCGACGCACAGGCACGCAGCAGAGACCATAAATGGGTTGCCCAAATCGGTGCAAGAAATGTCAAGTTTAATGGCTCTCAGTCGCGGAATTAATCTCCAGAACGGGATAGCGATGAATGTAGTGGGGCTCGGCTGGCGACCCTGGCTTGCATGATGATGCATCTCACCCGGAAAAAGCCAAGACAGGAAGTAAGCATGGTGGCTTCTGTGCCGGTTGAATACATTTCTGTGTGTGTGTGTGAGAGAGGGAGAGCACCCAAGATCTGGACTAGTAGCATCATTTTTGGCCATGTATGATTTGAAGATATGTATGGCATGTCCTTGTTTTCTTGTGATCCATGCAAATGGAGTGTATTTGGTGTACTTAGTACACCCGTTTCTAGCCATGTTTATTGAAGAGTACGTTGATGCTGATGCGCATTCCACCTATGAGGGTCCTAGTATTGGAGATGCACTATATCATCTCAGTTTGGAAGTAAATAGCGGCGGGAATCCGCACTCTTACGCTCACATTATACTGCATGATTATGGCGGGAAGATGTCAGCCTCTCGCTAGCTAGCAATCGGATACGGCGTATCTCGAGATACACCGCACGATCACATGCCTCAATTACTCAGGTACGCACAGTACCATAATTACTCAGATATTACGTACGTAACGTGCCACCAGGCTGTGCTTTAGGACATGTACATACATCAGATATGTGCTGAAAAATGGACGCCTCCTCGGTAGAGTACTCGATCGATCCAGACAGTGCATGCACGCTGATGCATCCAATAAATGAACAAACCTAGTACCAGTACAACAACGTTGATACACACACACATAGAGAGAGAGAGAGAGAGAGAGAGAGAGAGAGAGAGAGAGAGAGAGAGAGAGAGAGAGAGAGAGAGAGAGAGAGAGATGGAGCATCATGCAGGAATGCTGCGATGTAAAGTCATTTGAAGTGAAAAGATACGGAGGCGCCAGTGCCGAGCCGTGCCAGGCAGGAAGGGAGTTAATACCTGCACGGTCTGTTTGCAGCAACAAAAGATACGCTTTCTTGCTCGCTCCGTCGCATGCCTCGTGCCAGCTTTCAGCTCTGCCCGCGCGCGCGGCCGGCCGGCCGTAATCCATTGCACTGCAACCCCCCGCGTCCATGCGCCACGCCTTGGCAACGCGAGGATTCGGCCGTATCCGATCCGCGGCGGGCCGTATCGATATCTTGGATTCACTTTTACTCCCTCTCCCTGGCATGGCACGGCGTCGGCGATCTCTCTCGGTGGGCGAACCGCGCCGCTGCTTTGCCATCTCCTCGTCTTCTCTCCCTATCCAGTCCATGACCTCACCACGTGCAGTATATAAGCACACCCCCATCCAGGGGCTGTGACTTGCGCTGCTCACGTCAGTCACTCACGCCACATTCCAAAAGCTTTGCCTTTCGATCTCTCTACGAGACGAGTGGTAGTGCTAGGCAAGGGTGACCTGTGAGCGAGGGTAGATGGCGAGCTGCAGGGGCCGTGCCGTCGAGGGAGGCGCGCCGCACGTTCTCGCGGTGGACGACAGCTCGGTGGACCGCGCCGTCATCTCCGGCATCCTCCGGAGCTCTCAGTTTCGCGGTGAGTAGTCGCGTGCCAACGCAGAAGTTCTATCAGAGCTTGATTCTCTATTTCCCTTCATTTGTTCTTCTTTTGGTCGTGTTTTTGTAACGAGGAATGCGAATGCATGTGTGCAGTGACTGCTGTGGACAGCGGGAAGAGGGCCTTGGAGCTGCTGGGCTCAGTAAGTCATCTTACTAATTAACCTTGATTTCCCCCTTTTCTTTTGAATTTCTTTTGTGTTTCGTATGTGAAGTTATAACGTTTTTCGTGTGTTGCAGGAGCCCAATGTGAGCATGATAATCACTGACTACTGGATGCCGGAGATGACTGGGTATGAGCTGCTCAAGAAGGTCAAGGTATATGGTACAACAACCTTTCCTTCATGTCAATTTTCATAGTATGTCATGTATGCACAGCAACAAGATCATTAACTTTTCCATATGGCGATGGAAACGGCGTGCATGCAGGAGTCGTCCAGGCTGAGGGAGATCCCCGTGGTGATCATGTCCTCGGAGAACGTGCCTACAAGGATCAACAGGTTGGTTGTATATGTGGTATGGGTACCCATGCCTAAGCACAGAAGCCATTCTCTTGCTTGTTTACTACTAGTTTACTTATTTTCTTCTTCTTGACACGTTTCTGGTTCGTCAGGTGCTTGGAGGAAGGAGCAGAGGATTTCTTGCTGAAGCCCGTGCAGCCGTCCGATGTGTCGCGGCTGTGCAGCCGTGTCCTCCGATGAACGCAGCGTACGTGCATCAGGGCCGCAGGATGCACCATGGACGACTGGAATGCTCCTACATGCTTGTGGCCTCACTGCTTTGGGTCATGGAGGAGTAGCAGCAGCAATGCCAGTGTGCATGCAGTATGTGGTTCACATAAGTTGGTTGTGGTCTCTGTAGTTTGCGTCCTTTTTGTCTTCCCCTCTTAGTTATGTTATCCGTGTTAAGTACTTAGCGTGTATGTCTCAGTTTCATGCGTCTGTTCAGTAAAAAAGAAGTTTGCAGCAAGTGTTGGTGATGAGGTTCTTTTCATTTTTCTGAAGCAAGATAATGTTCTCTTATGTACAAACGTTGCTCATTTTTTCCTCCCTTGGATGGATTATGGATGGCAGGAGCCAGGAGGTCGTCGATCAAACACGTACTGTGATGGACGTGCGAGCATATTTATATATAGAGTACACTGTTATGCGAAAACGCTATTTGAATAATTGACAAGATCTGTTGATGAAGGGAAAAGATATCCGTAGTATCGTACATTTAATTACTACCTTAGTTTCAAATTTGTACTTTCATTCTGAGTTATTTCATGTCATTTGTGGAAACATGTCCTTAACTGCTGAGTAGTACTACTGTCCAGTGCGTGTCACCGTGGTGGCAGATTGTGGGTTCAGTTAATTTTTGGACCCTGAAGAGATGCAGAAAAGAACATTTCAGGAAATTGAAAACGGTCACAATTCGTTCTACTGTAGTTAATTGCTGATCGTGTCTCAGACTTGTTTGCTGAAGATTTCTTGCCCTCTTCCATTTCATAGCGAGGAGTTCTTTTCAGTCATTGTTGGTGAACTGAAATACCACTGTACTGCTGGTTTCCATGTGAGTGCCAATCGCTTGTGCAACATGACAGATTTCGTTTGCGGCATCAGTTGATGATGATTTAGAGAGCAGCAATGTTTTTTCATTCATTTTGCAATCTTTTCATTTCGAGTCAGGAGCATAAATGTTAAGATCGGCCCTTTTTGTGCATGTCTGAATGGCCTTCATCTGCTTGCTTTCAGTGGTTTAATTGCCAGAAAGGACATCCGAACTAAAATGAATGCTCCACTTTTTATGTAAACTGACAGAGACTCATTTTGTTACTGACGGAGTACATAGTACATGCATGTGCGCCAGCATGGCATGTACTACTAGCATTCAGTGCTCAAATTTCTTTCCAGCATTGAAGATTTAGTAATCAAACAATTGATTTACAAATTGATTAGTGACCAAGCTCATCTAAAGTTGTATATTGACCCTGTTCGATTTATGAGAAAAGAACTGAGGGACTGTTCTTTTTAGCTGCGGCTTGTGGCTTTTGGCTGCGGCTTGTGACTTTTGGACTGTTTGTACGAAAGATTACAGAGTAACAGAAACTCACGTGCGGTTTTTGCCGATATAAATGAAGTCAGTAAAATATGTACTACAATTAACTAGTAGACTCTATCTTGAAAAATACTCCGTTTAAAAGCTGTTATGGTAGAAAAGCCGAAAAACAACTTTTAGAAGCTGAAAAGAACAAGGCCTGAGTAAAAATCACCTGATGTGCATAAAGTATGCAGAAGAAGGATCAAAATCCTATATGTTTTTGCTTTATAACAGTGGCCCATCGTTTGGCCGTATCGTGCTGATTTCTGAGTTCTGAATATTAGAGATGTCTGTTGTCTCAGCAATCAGCTTGTTTGCCTAGCTTCAGTTCAGTTTTGTTGATGACTGATAACTCTCAACTTACACAAAACCTCACGAAGTTTTAACATTGAGCTTTAGAGTTTGGTGTATTGGATGGAACATTTGCATCCTTCGCAATGTTACAGCAAGTAGGTGAGGTGTTTGTTGCAACTTGCAAAGCCACCTTGTGCGATGCCATATCTGAAGTTCTGAACTTCCTTTTGCTTTTCCCCGTCCTCTCCAAAGCTTCACCAAACACCAGCAATCTATTGGATTGTTGATTCTTCATTTTAGGGTTTAGGCACTGTGAACTTCTCATTATCAGTGCATATTACAGTCTTGTGATGGTACTTTTTTTAAATCCTCCTTGATGGTAAATTTTGGCTGAACATAAGAGTATGGCATTTTTTGCGACTATAAGAGTATGGCATTTGATAACGTGATATATGTTGTCAGATAACCCTGTTCAAACAAACTTGTACCAACCATGTTGGTCACTCAGTATCGATCGGACAAACAGAAAGGTGCTCATACAGACCATACTCTTTATCTTGTTCATACAAAGATCAAGAAAGATTTATAACAAATTATTTCGGAATATTATTCAAGAAAATAGTTCTGAAAAAAGAGAAGAAAATAACTCAACAGAAATCGTCAGCAAGTGCCTATAAAGGCTAGAATAGTCAAAACTCAAAAAACCCAAAACCCTTGCGCCCACTCCGCCACCATGGCCTTCGCCGCCTCCCCTGCCTCTCCTCCCTCGCTTCCTACTCCGCCGCCACGGCCGCCGCGATCCCCTCCTCCTCTTCCCCTTCCAACCCCTTTCACGAGCCAAAACCTCTTAAGCTCTCCCTCAGGCTATTCTCCCCGCTCCCCAAACACTACTCGCTCTCCTGCTCCGGGCCGCACGTTCCCCGCGCCGCCTCCGGCGACGGATCGGGTGCCGGGAGCCGCTGGAGCGACTTGTAGTTTGTTAACAAAAACTTACATGTTTTTGCTAGTAATTTAAGTGATCTTGCACATGTATATGCCATGTACATTATATTTACCGAGTAGCACATAATGTAGATGCACAGAAACCTATTAGTGTAAGTTGTGCTTCATTTGCAGGAATGGACAATCTACATCTAAGTCTTAACACGTCACTATTGATTCAAGATAGAACTACACTATATGGGCGGATTAACTGTCAGTTTTTGTTTTGTTCAATCAACAGCTAGAAAGTACAATTATTTATTGTAGATGATAATGATATGGCTTTCTTGAGTGGTTGCATGAACTTATAGGCAAGGCCCTATTTGACCAACCTGCAACTCTGCCATCTGGCTTCTATCACTGATAAGCTGTAGCCATGCAACTATATGCAAACTAAAAACGAAAGCTAAAACCCTAAAGCCGGAGCTCTGAAAATATTTGCATGGCATTTGAACCTCTTCATGCAACCTATTTAAAAAGGAACATCAATTTTGTACACCTATCAGTTGTTCACATCAAATACTTCCAGGTTATGTCTTATTATTTTCTTTTGTCGTTTCGAAGACTCTGGACTAGGATCCATTTTGATTAAGTAAATCTTGCAGTTGCTAAAACAACATTGAATTTTGTCTCAAGCGAGAGATCTGGACGAAGCTTTGTTTTTTTTTCTTCACATTTGCTGAGAGGTAGCAGCAGCTGCAGCTCTGTGGAAGTTGGTTGGAAAACTGATTCGCTCGGAGAACCCAGGAAGCAGATGACATCATAAGGTTGACATACACAGGCTAAGAAAAGTTTCATTTCTAGTTTTCTACTGCTCCTGTATCCTGGTGTTGAGACAAACATTGAAGTTATTTATCAACTGTGCATCGTTTAATTGATCATCAGTAATGTGACTTGACTTTAGATAAAGCAATCATTTTATTTCTGTTACTGTGTTCTATTAGGCATTAGCTAATGGAAAGCATGGTGGGGAGGCTGCCGGATGGGCTCTGCAGCAGCGTGGGCTGCTGCCTCATCGACGTAGAGGTGCACCTGAGGGCGTTCACCCTGAACTTCTCACGCACCGGTGACGGTGTCAGCTGGGAGAGACTGACCTTCTTGGTTACCGGCCGGGATGGGTATACGTTCAGGCCGAGCAATCTGGAGCATGACTTTGACGCCAACATAGTTGCTCCAGCTCTGCTTGATTGGGCCATCCCTGACAGGCTGGACTGCGAACTCGCCATGGAGGACAGGGCGAGCTATGCCTGTGTCAGTAACCACAGCGAGTGTCAGGACTCGCTGATCGGAGGGTACGTCTGCCATTGCTCCACGGGCTTCTCTGGCAACTCTCGTGTCGTCGACGGCTGCGTACCAGACCAAGGTATAAATTAAAAGAGTTTTGCCAAACGCACTGATCCTCTTGGGATCACTTGCCTTTATATAATGAGCAAAACAACTTCAGAATTACAAGGATCCACGATCCATTTTCTCAGGACGTGCTCTCACACGAGCTAACTAACTATGCAACAGAACGTGCGTAAACATTGCCTAATGGTTACAGAGGTTACAGAGATATGTCAACACAATATACTTATATTTTCTAACAGCCCCCCTCAATTTCAACGGGTACACTGACGTTGAGATTGCGACAATTGACAACGAAGGGAGCTCTTGAAAGAGGCTTGGTCAGGCCATCTGCAACTTGGTCTTTCGATGAAATAAACCGCACTTCCATAGCCTTGCGAGCCACCTGTTCACGAACAAAATGGAAATCGACTTCAATATGCTTCGTTCGTGCATGAAACATGGGATTGGTGGTCAGATAAGTAGCTCCAAGGTTGTCACACCAAAGCCGGGGAGGTTTGTGTTGAAATATCCCCAACTCTTTTAACAGTGACTGTATCCATATCAATTCAGCTGTGACATTTGCAATCGCTTTATACTCGGCTTCAGTGCTTGATCTTGATACGGTAGCCTGCTTCCGGGAGCTCCACGACACCAAATTAGTGCCCAAAAATACTGCAAACCCGCTGGTAGATCGTCGATCATCTGGGCAACCGGCCCAATCGGCGTCAGAAAAACCAGACAGCATTGTTGTTGCAGACTTCTGAATTTTCAAACCGTGACTGAAAGTACCTTTAACAAACCGAAGTATCCTCTTCACAGCTCCCCAATGTGCTTCAGTCGGTGACTGGATGTATTGACAAACTCGGTTTACTGCAAATGCAAGATCAGGTCGAGTTAGAGTTAAATACTGTAACCCACCAACTATGCTTCGATATCTGAATTGATCTTCTCCGGTCAACAGCCTTCCTTGATTCTTGAATAGCTTCTCGGTAGCAGTCATGGGAGTAGAGATTGCCTTGCAATTGCTCATATTAGCCTTTTTAAGCAAATCAAGAGCATAGCGTTTCTGAGACAGCAGAATCCCATTTTCTTCTTGTCTGACCTCAATTCCCAGGAAATACTCGAGAGGTCCCAGATCCTTTACAGCAAAATCACCTTTAAGCTGCTGAATCAATCTGTCTGTTGCTGCATCAGAAGAACTAACAATAATGATGTCATCGACATATATCAACATGTACATAGTTAAATTATTTCTTCTGAATACAAACAAGGAGGCGTCTGCGACCGAAGGACTGAAACCCAAATCCTGCAATTTCCCGGTCAGCCGTGAGTGCCAAGCTCTCGGCGCTTGTTTCAGTCCATAAAGCGCCTTCTTCAACTGACATATGTAATTTGATGGCCTGCTGGTGTCCACATAACCTGGAGGCTGCTGCATATATACCTCCTCACGAAGCACACCGTGTAAGAATGCGTTCTGAATATCTATCTGTCTCATGTTCCAACCTTGTGATACTGCCAGTGATAAGACAATTCGTATAGTGGCTGGTTTGATAACCGGGCAATATGTATCAAGATAATCCACTCCATACCTCTGTTTGTACCCCTTTGCCACCAGACGGGCTTTGAATCTCTCGACTGATCCGTCTGCCTTCCTCTTCACTTTATATACCCATCTGCTGTCGATGAGATTAATTCCTTTTCTTGGTGGTACTAGCTCCCACGTGTCATTTCTCAGCAGTGCAGAATATTCGGCATCCATGGCCTCTTTCCATTCAGGACTTGCCATCGCTTCCTGAAGGCTCAATGGTTCTGAAACCACTGAGTTCCCTGTTGTCGGATTTCCTTCAGACGCTGAACAGAGGAAACCTCGCACCTTTTCCGAATATCTGACAGTTCCATCAGTGAATTCCTTGGGTCTTACAATATTGTTCTTGAGTCTTGTTCTCATTGGATGATGACTGATGCCCTCGGTCAACACATCAACACCTTCTGCTTCTGCTCCTGCGGCTGAGGTTGAACTGTGGGATCTGTCGGCAGTAACACCTGCAGGTGACATACTGACACTAGAGAGATCAAAGTTAGCATCAGGTTCAGTCTGACTATTGTTCATGTTGACAACTTCTATTGCTGGCTCGGATTGACTTAAAGGCTCATTCATCTGAGGAACAATTAGGGAATTCTCTGTGTAAATAGTGTTTTTGGCTAGTACTGGTAGGATGGTAGGATGATTTGAAGTCTGTGGTGAATGTATACTTTGTGACTGATGTTCTGCAAAGGGAAACACGGTCTCATCAAACACTACGTCCCGAGAAATGTAAATTCGGCCTGTAGTGCGATCAAAACACTTGTACCCCTTGTGTGAGGAACTATAGCCCAGAAAGATGCATTGTTTTGTTCGAAAGCTCAACTTCTTATCATTGTACGCTCGTAGGTTCGGCCAGCACGCACAACCGAAAACACGAAGCAAAGAGTAGTCTGGTTGTGTGCCAAAGAGTTTGTGAAGGGGAGTATCATGCTGGATCGTGCGACTAGGCATCCTATTGATTAAATAGCACGCCGTATTGAATGCTTCGTCCCAGAAGCGGAGTGGCACCTGAGCTTGAGCAAGAAGAGCGAGGCCGGTTTCTACAAGATGTCGGTGTTTACGCTCTGCCAGTCCGTTTTGCTGGTGAGTATGTGGGCAGGATATGCGATGATCAATGCCTGTGGCTTGGAAGTATCTGTGTAGGCGATGGTACTCTCCCCCCCAGTCCGACTGAACAGATTTAATCTTGGAATTTAGCATTTGTTCAACATTCTTTTGAAACTGAAGGAAAACTGGCTCAACATCAGATTTACACCTCAAGAAGTAAACCCATACATGTCTACTATAATCATCAATGAATGAGACATAATACTTTGAATTATTAACCGACGGGAGAGCAGGTCCCCAGACATCAGTGTGGATTAATTGCAAAGGAGCAGTAGAAACATGCTGTGAGGGATAAAAAGGAAGCTGATGTGATTTAGCCAGTTGACAGGCATTACAAATCTGGAAATGAGAAACATTGCAATCTACTGCTATGTTATTGTCTTGCAGAATTCGCAGTGTGACTGGAGAGGCTGGGTGTCCAAGTCTTTGATGCCATTGTTCTTGAGAAACTTTGGCTGTCAGGAGGACTTGGTACTTATTCGGCAAAACATAGAGACCATTTCTACATTTTCCTTTGAGAAGAAGATTCTTCGTGGCTCGATCCTTGACAAAGAAAGAGTTGGGATGAAATTCAACAAAAGCATCATTGTCTGAAGCTAGTTTTCTAACTGAAATCAAATGCTTGTTAATTTTAGGTGCATGAAGGATGTAGTTCAAGTGAAGTGGACGAGTCAAGCCAGCAATGGAAGAATGACCAACATGAGAAATAGACAAACCTGCTCCATTTGCCACATGGACTTGATCTCCTCCAGTGTAGCGATCCTTGGTGGTGAGACGCTCAAGGTCGTTGGTGATGTGATCGGTAGCCCCTGTGTCAACATACCAATTTGAGTCAACTGAGTACCCATTGGTGACAGCGGCGGCCTGTTTCACATTGTCATCAGCCTGATATGTCTGATCAAACCGATGCCAACATTGAAGAGCATCGTGATTGGGCTTGTGGCAGATCTGACAGAAAGGACTATTGTTGCCATTGCTGGACTGCCCTTTTGTCGTCGGCCGATTTGTGCGCCCGCTCTGGTTGCGGCCGCCACCGCCGCGACCACGCCCGCGATTGAATCGGCCTCCATTTCCACCAGTGCGTCCAGGGATCCTGTCAACATTATTAATTGAAGATACCTGAACCACCGTGCTGTTGTGCTCCTGTCGCATCTCATAGCTGAGCATATGTGCATAGACGTCGCTGATGGAGTAGGCGTCAGTGCGAGTGGTGATGCTTGTCACCAGTGGATCGTAATCTGGGCCGAGTCCGCGCAGCATGTACGAGATAAGTTCTTCGTCTTCAAGCCGCTTCCCGATTGCCGCAAGAATGTCGCCAAGACGCTTGACTTTGCGGAAATATTCTGCCACACTGAGATCCTTCTTTTGGATCGTGGCCAGCTGCATCCGAATCTGCATGATCCGCGCGCGAGAACTTGACGCAAACATCTTCTCCAGGATGCACCATGCGTCTCGTGCGGTGGTGACTCCCACCATGGTACTGAGGACATCCTCAGTGACTGAAGAAAGAATTGCGCTGAGTACTAACTGGTCTTGATAATACCAGTTTGTGTACTCTGGATTGACAGCGATTCGCCGTGCGCTTTCTTCAGTTGGCTCGACGACGATTGTCTGGCTTGGCGTCGGCAGGGAGCCATCGACATAACCGACAAGGCCTTGGCTTCGAAGATACGGCAGAATTTGTGCTGACCACAACAGGTAATTCTCCTGTGTGAGCTTCACATTGATCATGTGATTGATTGAGGGCGTAGGCATGGAATTGAGTTGAACGGATGTGGAAGATGGGGTGGAAAACAGGCGGCTGCTGGCGGAAGAGGGGCTGGTTGACATAGTGAACTTTGTGGCTGTGGATCGCCTGCTCTGATACCATAAAAGAGTTTTGCCAAACGCACTGATCCTCTTGGGATCACTTGCCTTTATATAATGAGCAAAACAACTTCAGAATTACAAGGATCCACGATCCATTTTCTCAGGACGTGCTCTCACACGAGCTAACTAACTATGCAACAGAACGTGCGTAAACATTGCCTAATGGTTACAGAGGTTACAGAGATATGTCAACACAATATACTTATATTTTCTAACATAAATCCCTGCATCTCTGTCTCGAGTCTGACAATGGCAATTTATCATTTTGTGATGTCACATTTGGCTTGATCAGTTTTCTTTTGGCTCTCCCTGTAACGCCCCCGTTTCCAGGGGCGCGTACGGACACGGCATTCCGTAACTATTCAAGCATGAACAGTTATGGAGTGTCGCGCAAGAGTATACCATTGCATGCTTACAACAAAAGACCAGCATATATTTGACATACGGATTAACATCCAGTTTTTACAGCGGGGCGTGCAAGCCCAAAGTATATTACATTACAAAAGGCTCCAGAAACTGCTTCGAGCGCGGCGGAGACCTACAGCCAAGGATCTTCGTCGAAGAAAAGATCCTCTGGGACTTCTTCAACGGGGAGCCCTTCTCCTTCGTCTTGATCTTCTAAAGAGTGGATTAAGCAAGCCGTGAGCCAAACAACCGGCTCAGCAAATCCCAAAAGGGATCTTAATTTACTATATGCACAGAAATTCCAAGGAAGGGTGTATACTTGGTTTATTACATTTGGTGGATGCAATTTTATTTGCAAACATTTTCATAAGACGGACACAAAACTTACTCCTTAAGAACTCAGGGGTTTTCATCAAGAGTTCATTAACCAACTAATCAAGTTAAAGTATTTACAAATCTACTTAAGCTTTGCTGCTGGAATCACCCAAGTGACACAGCTCCAATAACCGGGAGCACGGCGTATTCGAATACCATTTATTTGACTCTGCAGAGTTTGCTCAGCTTTACCCACACGACCCCTCAACTCCCGCTAAAGAGTTAAGCAAGCCAGGTCTTTTCACTGCTCGACTCTTTATATAGGCTCTACCCAGTAGAATTCACTCGGGTCTGGCTCACACCCACACACACACACACACACGCACGCACAAGAGAGGACAACGTCCGCTTCGAGTGAATTCCACCGTTGTTAGGTATCCGTCACACGGCCTACCTAACCTCACTGCTACCCTCCTGTAGAGTTTCAATCGAGTTGAGCAGCTAAAAGACAAGTGTTGACAAGTCAACTCCTGTGGTTGAGCGATCACTGTGACATTTGCTCAGCGTAAGGGTTTCAGTCCTTATATTTTCACATGGCCCGCAACCTCACCAGGTCCGCGACCCAAACCAAGGGAAGCGGTGGGCGTAGACCGTCTCGCGGTTTCCCACTCACCCTTACCCTACTCCAGCCCTACTCTCCGCTCTAAGATACGGTGTCCCATACCACCCTACCTTAGAGTCGGGTTTTCCAGATTCTATTGGCCCACAGCCACAACCTTATTAGTGTAACACTTTGCATGATAATAATAGCCTACAATTCTCTAGAATATCAGATAATTATTTCTAGGGTTTCAAAGGCAGGGCTACGATTTAATCATGGCATTTAACGGTGGTAGGACTAACTATATCATATGTCATTCTAAACATTTTATTTTTATTTTCGAACTAACATTTCAGAACTAGCTCAATGCAAATAATGTATTAACATATTTAAACATTATGGGATACAATATGATCAAAGGATTTGGGACTTGCCGTCTATCCGGATGATTTCTGCAAGCTCGAACGTAGAAGCACCGGGGTCCTGAATCTGCTCCTGTGCTTCCGGGATCTCCGACACTAACGCAAACAATTAAAATGAAATAAATCCAGCTTGCAACTAATCAAGCGAGGAAAAATAATCTACTTAAAAAGAAATAAATTGCATAAACACCCCAAATGGAATTTTAAGAATTTTTCTAGGATGAATCTGTGGAAATGGAGTTCACCAGAGGGTCTAGAATAATATTTGGAGCAAAGTGGTGAAATTTGGGAATTTTTGGGATTTTCTGTGATTTTCTAGGATTTATTTGGATTTTCTGGGATTTTAGAAATTAACAAACCGCTGGAAATTCGATGAACAGTAAAAGGCCCGGCCTGGCGCAACAGTGCAGCCCGGCCCGGCGGACGGCCCGCGCGGCCAACGGCCAGCGCGGCCCACGGGGAACGCGCGCGTGCGCGGAGAGGCGAGGCAGGCCGAGGCTTCGGCCCACGCTCGTGCGCGCCCACGCAGTCTGGATGCGCGACGCGTGGAGCTGGCGGACGGGGGAGATGGCGAGCGGGCGAAGCGGTACGGGGCGTGATCCAACGGAGGCGGAGCGGTACGGTTATGAAGATCGGACGGCTGAGATTCAAAGGGGCGGGTGAAACGGTACGGGGAGATCCAACAGCTGAGGTTGGAAGGTGGGGGTAAGATCCGACGGCGAAGGAGGGGCCACGTCCGTCGTCGTCTACCTCCAGCCGCTACAGTGACCGCGCGGCGGAGTCACGGTGGCGACGGCGGCCTGGGCGCTGGAGGGCTCGTCGGTGATCACCGAGGGTACCGGCGGGTAGAGGGGACAGCGGGGAACTCATTTCGGGTAGTTAGCATTTGCGGGAACCAAAGGGGAGAGAGGGAGGGAGAAGGGGGTGGTTCGGCCATCTTGCGGTGGAGAGGGTCACCGGCGGCGAGAGGGGCCAATCGGCCGGGATTACACCATTGTAACACCTCACCCACCTGCCAGGGGGATGTGGCAGCCTCAGGCCTGTCCTAGGCGTGCATGCATGCCACCTGTGCCTTGCTTCCTGCAGAAGCCAACACCCCCCCATTTTAGCACCTCTGCCACAGCTCAACCCACCATATGCTTCTCCTCTTCTTCTCCACCGAACCATTCCCCCATAGCCACACCCCCCTTCATCGTCCAAGCCATCTCCCGGGTAGGTCTCCTCACCGTAGCTTTTAGAGAAGAGAGAGGGAGGGTGTACCTTATGCAAGCCGAGGAGGGTGGTGGCGCAGGCCGGAGCCGAGGACGAAGGCTAGGCGGCTGGCCGAGCCGACCGGGCGGAGGCGCCCCAGCGCCCCACCGCCGCACGCGCAAGGGGAGGCGTGGATCCGATCGGGGGCGGCCGGATCTGAGGCGGGGAAGAAGGGGGTGAGCGGGGGAAGCCGGCGGCGACAGGCTGCGGGCCGGCGACGCTGCGCCGCCGGAGGGACGCCGAGCGCCGCGCGGGCGCGCGAGAGAGAGAGAGAGGGAGGCGGGAGAGGAGAAGGCAGGGGGCGACGGGAAGGCCGCCGGCGACGCCGTGCCGTGTCGGCCGCGCGCGCCGCCGCGCCGCCCCGGGCGAAGGAGGCGAGGGGTGGAGGCCGATTCGGCCGGAAGAAGTTGGGGAGAGAGAGATGGGTGAGGGAGGAAAAGAAGAGGGGGCCGGCCGGGTAAGAGAGGAAAAAAAAGGGAAGAAAAGAAGAGGAGAGAAAAGAAAAGAGGAGAAAAAGAAAAGAAAAGGAAAAGAAAAAGAAAAAGAAAAAAAATAGGGGTTTTAGTGCCGCTCGGCAGATCCCTGAAAACCCACGCGTTTTACGCCCGAACCAGTTTATGCATAAGTATCATCGTCGCTCGTTTAATCACTGGTTTCGTATGATGCGTTAAATCGGAGTGTTTGCTTGTCCAGGTGGAGGTCCCGAGCCGACGCCGTCCGCACGACGCTCCACTTCGTTTGGTTAACAGGCAAGTACATGGTAGAGCGGTAGACCAAGGGTTATGAATATGCGATGTTTATTTGGTATGATGATATCTATGTAGAAATGCGTTGATTACATGATATCTATGTGGAAATGTGATATTTACCTGACATAAGGTTGAATGGTAAATGATGGCAATGATGATGGAGGTAGGCAAAGATGCTTGTCTACTAGTAATGCTAGTGATGAGCGTGAATATGATCATGGGCATGTGCATTTGCATGAGGAGCACTCAAGAGTGAGGGCGGTGAGAAAGTCCCTAGCTATGAGTAAAGCTAGTGGACTAATCCGGAGTGCTCTTGAGTAAGACCTACTTCGGTAGGCCTCCACGGGAGTGGAGGGGCCCCGTGCCTATGAGGGCGGGCCCACGATGGGTGAACATCGACGGGTGTTCACTCGGCAGTACCGGTACTTGCAAAGTGAAGAGCATATGAGCATGAAGAGTAATGAGACATGGCATTGATGGCATTGCATTGCTTGGCTATGAGAATGATGTTATGAACATGATGATATATGTGCATTATGATTATATGCTTACTTATGTTGGTAGTGTCTATTGTTCTATTATGTACTTGTTGAGTCTTCAGACTCACCCTTGCTTTGTTGATGTTTTTAGGTGACCGTTGAGGATGTCTGGCTCGGGCGGGAGTAGCACATGAAAAATCAACACGACCCAGCAGCACTTTTGTATCACTTTTGCTAGTTACTTTAGCTTTTACTAGGCTAGAGTAATTGTTAAGGATGTTATGTGGTATCTGAACGTAGCAATTCAAGTATCTTTTAGAGTTGATTTAAATTCTTCTAGTGTTGATAATGGTATGAGTATGCAGTGGTGGTAGCATCCTGGCCCAGAGGGCGGGCGGGGTGTTACAGTTGGTATCAGAGCCAGGTTAGGTCCGTGGTAAAGAAATGTGATAACTTAGTTTAAATATTCAACAAAATTTGACTTAGGCCAACAATTAAATTAAAATTTGACACACTGGTGCACCATAGGATGGGGAGTGGGTCTTGCATTGCTTATACGCTTTCGTTAGCATTGATGTTGATGTGTGTTGTTGAAATGGGTGCTTATGGGCTTGTTGAGTGATTGGCTATCTGTCCTGATCAGATATGCCGAGAGCGAGAGGACGCGGGCGTGGCCGTGGAGGTCGCGGCCGTGGTCGTGGCCGTGCCCAATCGGAGCCAGCGCTTGAGGTTCAGCAGGAGGCACCTGATGCAGAAGTTGCTTCCGCTGAACAGTCCGTAGCCAGAGATCCGGCAAGGTCTTCAGCCTTGCTGCAGGAGTTCTTAGAGGAGGTCCGTGCGCTTCGCCGTCAAGGGCCGGCAGCCGCTGCTGCTGCCGTTCCCGCTGTTGCCCCTGTTGCTGTTCCGGCCGTACCAGAGGCAAGAATGGGCCTTCGTGAGTGGTTAGCCTTGCGGTTAGATACCTTTGATGGTTCGGGCACACCAGTCCAGGCTGCGGATTGGTTGCGCTACATGGAGAGGCAATTCGAAGCCCTTGAGATGAGCTCGCAGTTGAAAGCTCGTTTCGTGGCTTTTCAATTGAAGGGTCAGGCGGACATTTGGTGGGAAGGGGTTCTCTCAGCCAGGACTCCTGCCCAGGGTCCCGCTACCTGGGAAATCTTTGCCGAGCAGTTCAAGGCGAAGTATTACCCAGATTCATTTGTGGAGAGTATGGAGGTCGCCCTGACGACCTTCGTACAGGGAAAGATGATCGTGGCTGAGTACGAGGCGGCATTCAATAATCTGGTTCGTTTCGTGCCATCGGTCGCGAACAATGACCTTGAGAAGGCCAAAAGGTTCCGCCGAGGGCTCAACTCTGAGTTCCGGCATGTCATGGGAGCTACTGCACCGCGTGACTTTCGATCCGTGGTAGAGCAGGCCAGGGGGATGGAGATGGAGATGCAGCTCACTAAAGGGCTGCAACCCTCTGGTGGTTCGAGCGCTTCTGGTGGTGACCAGAAGAGAAGCTTCACTGAAGGGGGTGGGTCATCTCAGCGGCCCGCTCCTAAGAAGTCCAAGTGGGGCCAGCATCCCCCACAATCATCCAAGTCCAAAACTTCGAGGCCGTCGTCTTCAGCGCCACGTACTTCATCGACGACCCCAGCCTTGCGTCCTGTTCCGGGGCAGGGCATGATTTGTTTCAAGTGTGGAGGTGGGCACCGTGCCGCTGAGTGCTCCTGGACGGGGGAGTGTCGGCACTGCGGCCGATCAGGCCACATGGAGCGGGTTTGTCGTCAGAACCCCTCCAGCATTATCAAGTGGGAGCCAGTTTCTTCAACTTCATCAAATACTACACCTCGGGGGTTAGTCCAGATGATGGCGGCTGCCCCTGCTCTGCAGCCTCCACTCTCATGGGCTCCACCCGCCGGCTATTTCTGGCATCCTACACCGACTCCTTCATTCCAGCATGTTACGCCGCCTCCAATCCCTTTGCCGCCACAGCAGAGCGTCGGGGCTCTCGCCGCCCTGACACCACCCGGAGTTTACTCACTGCCTGCTGCTGAGTCCGCAGTTCGTCCTGACGTGATGACAGGTACCTTGTTAGTGGACTCATGTGAAGCCTTTGTTCTTTTCGACTCTGGTGCTACTTATTCCTTTGTGTCCCGGGGGTTTGTTAGAAAGGCCAAGTTGGGTGTCCAGCAAATTTCTCAATCGGTTGTTGTTAGTACTCCAAGGGGTATCATTGCTAGCTCCGTAGTATGCCCTGGCTGTGTGGTTGCAATAGATGGTGAGGAATTTGTTGCCAACCTTATGGTGATTCAGTTAGAGCCATTTGATGTTATCCTTGGCATGGATTGGTTGCATCGCTACCAAGCCGTGATTTCCTGCTTCTGGAAATCAGTCACTTTGCAAGCTCCTTCGGGGAAGGAGATAATCTTTCAGGGGAATGCACCCACGTGTTCCCTCTTTGTGTTAGCCAGCCTGTTCCCTGGCCGACGTACAATGAAGTCTGGGTTACTTCTAGCCCTGACGGAGAAGCCAAGTGCGCAGTTGCACATTGAGGACATTCCTGTGGTGCGGGAGTATCCCGATGTGTTTCCTGAAGAGCTTCCAGGTATGCCACCCAAGCGGGATGTGGAGTTCAGAATTGATCTTGTTCCTGGCACAAGACCTATCTCCATGTCTCCCTACCGTTTGGCACGACCCCTGCAGGAAGAGCTGAAGAAGCAATTGGATGAACTGTTGTCCAAAGGCTTGATTCGTCGAAGTGTGTCACCATGGGGAGCCCCTGTCCTATTCACTGAGAAGAAGGACGGGAGTTGGCGCATGTGTATAGATTACCGTGCTCTCAATCAGGTAACCATCAAGAATAAATACCCATTGCCTCGCATCGAGGACCTGTTTGATCAACTGAAAGGAGCCAAGGTGTTCTCCAAGATTGATCTGCAGTCTGGGTATAATCAAATCCGAGTGCGCGAGCAAGACATTGAAAAGACAGCTTTCTCCACAAGATATGGGCACTATGAGTTTACAGTTATGTCCTTTGGACTAACTAATGCCCCTGCTGTTTTCATGGAAACTATGAACAGTATGCTACACAAGTATCTGGATGACTTTGTAGTGGTGTTCATCGATGATATCTTGATTTATTCCAAGACGGAGGAAGAACATGAGCAGCATCTGAGGCTCGTGCTCGAGACTTTGAGGAAGAATCAATTCTTTGCCAAGTTGAAGAAGTGTGAGTTCTGGATTTCTGAAGTGAGCTTCCTGGGTCATGTAATTAACCAGGAAGGCATTTCAGTGGATCCAAGCAAAATTTCCACCGTCGTGGATTGGAAGAGGCCATCTAATGTTAAAGAAGTGAGAAGTTTTCTTGGCTTAGCTGGTTACTACCGGCGTTTCGTGAAAGACTTCTCCATTATTGCCAAGCCAATGTCTCAGCTCACACGAAAGAATGTGAAATTCCACTGGACTGATGAATGTGAGCGCAGTTTTAATACTCTGAAAGAGAAGTTAGTAACTGCTCCTGTTCTCACCCTTCCTGAGCCAGGGAAGCGTTTCACGGTCTACTCAGATGCGTCTCGAGTGGGACTAGGTTGTGTGCTCATGCAAGATACCAAAGTGATCGCGTATGCCTCGCGACAATTGAAGAAGCATGAGCAGAACTACCCAACTCATGATTTGGAGCTTGCCGCTGTGGTTTTTGCTCTAAAGATTTGGAGGCATTACTTGTATGGAGAATCTTGTGATATCTTCACTGACCACAAAAGCCTCAAATATATTTTCACTCAGAAGGAGCTCAATTTGAGGCAACGGAGGTGGTTGGAGCTTATCAAAGACTATGACCTCACTCTTCAGTACCATCCGGGCAAGGCAAATGTGGTTGCTGATGCTCTTAGTCGCCAGCTGACACCCTCCACTCTAGGTTGTCTCGTTGCTGACCTTGAACGGATGAGAATTTCCTATTGTTTCGCTGGTACAGCACAGGCTGAGACGCAACTGTTGCTGGAATCAGCGATTCCGGAGCGAGTAAAGGAGGCGCAACAGCATGATCGATTGCTTCAGCAAGTTAGGAAGCGCCTTAATGAAGGAAAAACGAGGGATTTCAGTCTTGATGATTCAGGTGCTTTGCGATTTAAAGGCCGCCTTTGCGTGCCGCAAAAGGCTCAAGTCAAGGATGATATTCTGAGGGAAGCTCATCGTACCCCCTACACGGTGCATCCTGGTGAGACCAAGATGTACCGTGATCTCAAGAAGAGCTTCTGGTGGAAGAGGATGAAAGTGGATATCGCCAAGTATGTGGCATCTTGCGGGGTTTGCCAGCAAGTGAAGGCTGAGCACAAGCGTCCCGCTGGGCTATTGCAGCCTTTGGAGGTTCCTCAGTGGCCATGGGATGATATCACCATGGACTTCGTAGTCGGCTTACCTCGTACCCAGCGAGGTAAGGATGCGATTTGGGTAGTGGTGGACCGGTTCAGTAAGTCCGCACACTTCATCCCCATTCGCACCACGAACTCAGCGAGTGAGTTGGCACCCATCTATGTGCGAGAAATTGTGAGGTTGCATGGTGTTCCCAAGTCGATAGTTTCGGACAGAGACGCTAAGTTTGTCTCCAAGTTTTGGGAGAGCTTACAGGGCGCTCTGGGCACGAAGCTCCAGTTTAGTACTGCCTTCCACCCGCAAACGGATGGACAGTCCGAACGCACCATTCGGACACTAGAGGACATGTTGAGATCCTGTGTTTTGTCCTGGAAGGGTAGCTGGGAGGATCATTTGGCACTTGCAGAGTTTGCTTATAACAACAGCTACCACTCCAGTGTTCGAGCAGCGCCATTCGAGGTTTTGTATGGGCGAAAATGTAGATCACCATTGTGTTGGGATGCAGTGGGCGAGAAGGCAGTGTTGGGACCAGACTGGGTCCAGCAAACAGTAGAACGAGTGGCGGAAATTAGACAGAATCTGCTAGCTGCCCAGAGTAGGCAGAAGAGCTACGCCGATGTTAGAAGGCGAGAGCTAGAGTTCGAAGTGGGGGATCGTGTGCTCCTGAGAGTATCTCCCACTAAAGGCATAGTGCGATTTGGTACCAAAGGGAAGCTTAGCCCAAGGTACATTGGGCCATTTCGAATTCTGGAACGGATTGGAAAGCTGGCGTACCGTTTGGAACTCCCTGACTCCATGCGAGGAGTGCATAATGTGTTCCATGTGTCAATGTTGAGAAAGTTCTTGCGAGACCCAGAGCATGAGATTGTGTTAGAACCAGTGTCCTTAAAACAAGACCTCACCTTTGAGTCCCGTCCAGTTCGGATTCTGGAGGAATCAGAGAAGGTGTTGAGGAATAAAACGATAAAGTATATTAAAGTGCTTTGGTCGCATCAGACTGAGCGAGAAGCGACATGGGAGTTGGAGTCTCGCATGCGCGAGAAGTACCCAGAGTTGTTCTCTTCGGGTACGAGTTAATGTTATGTCAAGAGCAGTTATGTTTATTTTGTTCTTTCGTGCGGATTGCTGAATGCCAGAATTCGGGGTCGAATTCTGTTAAGGGGGGTAGAATGTAACACCTCACCCACCTGCCAGGGGGATGTGGCAGCCTCAGGCCTGTCCTAGGCGTGCATGCATGCCACCTGTGCCTTGCTTCCTGCAGAAGCCAACACCCCCCCATTTTAGCACCTCTGCCACAGCTCAACCCACCATATGCTTCTCCTCTTCTTCTCCACCGAACCATTCCCCCATAGCCACACCCCCCTTCATCGTCCAAGCCATCTCCCGGGTAGGTCTCCTCACCGTAGCTTTTAGAGAAGAGAGAGGGAGGGTGTACCTTATGCAAGCCGAGGAGGGTGGTGGCGCAGGCCGGAGCCGAGGACGAAGGCTAGGCGGCTGGCCGAGCCGACCGGGCGGAGGCGCCCCAGCGCCCCACCGCCGCACGCGCAAGGGGAGGCGTGGATCCGGTCGGGGGCGGCCGGATCTGAGGCGGGGAAGAAGGGGGTGAGCGGGGGAAGCCGGCGGCGACAGGCTGCGGGCCGGCGACGCTGCGCCGCCGGAGGGACGCCGAGCGCCGCGCGGGCGCGCGAGAGAGAGAGAGAGAGAGAGAGGGAGGCGGGAGAGGAGAAGGCAGGGGGCGACGGGAAGGCCACCGGCGACGCCGTGCCGTGTCGGCCGCGCGCGCCGCCGCGCCGCCCCGGGCGAAGGAGGCGAGGGGTGGAGGCCGATTCGGCCGGAAGAAGTTGGGGAGAGAGAGATGGGTGAGGGAGGAAAAGAAGAGGGGGCCGGCCGGGTAAGAGAGGAAAAAAAGGGAAGAAAAGAAGAGGAGAGAAAAGAAAAGAGGAGAAAAAGAAAAGAAAAGGAAAAGAAAAAGAAAAAGAAAAAAAAATAGGGGTTTTAGTGCCGCTCGGCAGATCCCTGAAAACCCACGCGTTTTACGCCCGAACCAGTTTATGCATAAGTATCATCGTCGCTCGTTTAATCACTGGTTTCGTATGATGCGTTAAATCGGAGTGTTTGCTTGTCCAGGTGGAGGTCCCGAGCCGACGCCGTCCGCACGACGCTCCACTTCGTTTGGTTAACAGGCAAGTACATGGTAGAGCGGTAGACCAAGGGTTATGAATATGCGATGTTTATTTGGTATGATGATATCTATGTAGAAATGCGTTGATTACATGATATCTATGTGGAAATGTGATATTTACCTGACATAAGGTTGAATGGTAAATGATGGCAATGATGATGGAGGTAGGCAAAGATGCTTGTCTACTAGTAATGCTAGTGATGAGCGTGAATATGATCATGGGCATGTGCATTTGCATGAGGAGCACTCAAGAGTGAGGGCGGTGAGAAAGTCCCTAGCTATGAGTAAAGCTAGTGGACTAATCCGGAGTGCTCTTGAGTAAGACCTACTTCGGTAGGCCTCCACGGGAGTGGAGGGGCCCCGTGCCTATGAGGGCGGGCCCACGATGGGTGAACATCGACGGGTGTTCACTCGGCAGTACCGGTACTTGCAAAGTGAAGAGCATATGAGCATGAAGAGTAATGAGACATGGCATTGATGGCATTGCATTGCTTGGCTATGAGAATGATGTTATGAACATGATGATATATGTGCATTATGATTATATGCTTACTTATGTTGGTAGTGTCTATTGTTCTATTATGTACTTGTTGAGTCTTCAGACTCACCCTTGCTTTGTTGATGTTTTTAGGTGACCGTTGAGGATGTCTGGCTCGGGCGGGAGTAGCACATGAAAAATCAACACGACCCAGCAGCACTTTTGTATCACTTTTGCTAGTTACTTTAGCTTTTACTAGGCTAGAGTAATTGTTAAGGATGTTATGTGGTATCTGAACGTAGCAATTCAAGTATCTTTTAGAGTTGATTTAAATTCTTCTAGTGTTGATAATGGTATGAGTATGCAGTGGTGGTAGCATCCTGGCCCAGAGGGCGGGCGGGGTGTTACCACCATCTACGGAGGAGGGGGCTCACATTCGCGGCGGCGGTGCGAGCTGGGGAGTGCCGAGGAGAGCTGGCCACGGAGAGGTGGTTGCGGCCGGCGGTGGACTTCGACGGCGGCGCTCCACAGGGCTTCACCTGGCCAGAGGAGAACGGCAAAGTAAATAGGGGTGGGTGAAGGTGCTCCAGACGAATGCAATTTAGAAATGGGGGAGGGGAGGGGGAGATTGGTTCCCGGGGGTCACCGGCGCAGGGAACGGCGGAGGCGGAGCTGTAGGCGGCGGGGCTCCAATCGGAGGCTCCGGGAGAGGCTCTGGAGGGTGGGGAGGGGAATGGTGGTGTTTGGGGAGCTCGGAAAGCAAAGGGAGAGAAATGGCAGGGGGAGGGAGCTTTATACCCGCGCGGAGGGGAGGGGGTTCCTTCGGGGAGAAGGCAGCGGCGGGGCTCCGGCCGGCAGGGAAATGACGGGGCCATCAAGGGCGTTTAATCCCGCACAGTGGAGGGGGCGGGGAATGACGCGAGGCGCTGTGCGGGGAGTGGCGACGCGACGGGAGCAGGTGGGTCGCGGCCGGGGCGAGAGCGCGTCCGCGTGCGAGGGGGAGGGAAGACGGCGGCTGCCAGGTGGGGCCGGCGCTGGAGTGGGCGACGTGGCGCGGCGGCGTCCACTCGCTCGGACAGCGGCTGTCGGGGCGGCGGAGGCGGTCCGAGGCCGGGGCGGCGCGAAGACGGGCGCGACCGCGAGCGCAGGCGCGGGCGCAACGCGCAGCGCACGCGCGTGCGCGAGGAGGAGGCGGGGATTCGGGGCGGCGCCAACCGGGGAAAGGAGTGGGGAGGCGCTGCGGGAGGGGAGAGGCGCCAGCGGGGAGCGGCGCCAACGAGAGGCGCGGGCGCGGGGCGCGCGAGGGAAGGGAAAGCGGAAAGGGAGGCGGGGCGCTAAAGGAGGGAGAAAGCGGAAGGCCGAGAAAGGAAAGCGCACTTCCGACGAAACTTTCCCGAAAAGGAAAGTTTTCAAAATTCACTCAAAAAAAATGCAGCAAAAATCACAAATTTTATTTTGAATTTTTCCAGGGCTTTTCAACCTACCCCCCTTAAAAGAATCTCGACCCCGAGATTAACTTGGTCCAGGGAGTAAGTTGGGGAAATCTCGCTGCAAATCCGACTCTCGTTCCCAAGTTGACTCTTCAGGTGTATGATTCTTCCATTGTACTCTGCAGAACCTGACGTTCTTGTTTCTGAGCTGCCTTTCTGTCGTTTCAAGTATTTGTAGTGGTTCTTCAGCATATGTGCAATCATCTTGCAATTCAATGTCTGACAGTGGCACTTCATCTGTTGGCTGGCGTAGACACTTCCGAAGCTGGGATACGTGGAACACATTGTGAATTCTAGATAAGTTGGGCGGAAGCTGCACTTGGTAAGCTACTTCCCCAACTCTTCCAATTATCTGAAACGGTCCCACATATCTTGGTGCTAATTTGCCTTTGACTTGAAATCTCTTGACTATCTTGAATGGGGTGACTTTGATGTAGACATAATCTCCAACTTCGAAACTCAAATCTTTCCTGCGATTATCTGCATAGTTCTTCTGTCGGTCTTGTGCCATCTTCAGTCTGTCCCTGACAATCCTAACATGTGCTTCTGCATCTTGAGCAATCTGGGGACCAATGAGTTGTCGCTCTCCTGTTTCTGTCCAGTTCAGTGGAGTCCTGCATTTCCTGCCATAGAGTGCTTCAAACGGTGCCATTTGAATATTGGCTTGATAGCTGTTATTGTATGAGAACTGAGCAAATGGTAAGCAGGTGTTCCATGTTGCCCCATACACTATCGCACAAGCTCTCAACATGTCTTCTAAAATCTGGTTGGTTCTCTCCGTCTGCCCATCTGTCTGTGGGTGATATGCTGAGCTGAAATTCAGATCGGTGCCCATGGCTTCATGCAACTTTTCCCAGAACTTGGATGTAAACTGTGCTCCTCTATCTGACACAATCTTCTTCGGAACTCCATGCAGTGTCACAATTCTGGTCAAATATAACTCGGCGAGTTTATCCTTCCCATAGGTTTGCTTGATCGGGAGGAAATGAGCCACCTTGGTCAATCTATCAACAATGACCCAAATGGCATCATATCCCTCACGAGTCTTGGGAAGTCCAGTGATGAAGTCCATGCCAATGCTATCCCATTTCCATTCGGGAATTGGTAAAGGTTGTAACAATCCCGATGGTTTTTGGTGGTCTATCTTGATCTGTTGGCAGACATCACATTTGGCTACATATTCTGCCACTTCTTTCTTCATTTGGTTCCACCAATATCTTTTCTTCAAATCTTGATACATCTTTGTGCCTCCTGGATGAATTGAGAATTGAGAGGAGTGGGCTTCAGCTAAGATCAACTCTCTCAACTCCTTCTTGTCGGGTATGCAATAGCGACCACGGAAAGTAAGGATTCCATGTTCGTCTATAGCATACTCTGATGAATTTTCTCCTTGAATATCCTTTTTCAGTTTTTGAATCCCTTCATCTTCATCCTGGGCTGCTTTAATCTGATCTGGCAATAGTGGTTGAATCTCTAAGGCTGCTCCTTCACCTTGTTCTGTGATTACCAAGTTCAGCCGTAATATATCTCTCTGCAACTCTGATGGGTATTCTGATTGACTGCCTTTGCTTGGACGAGCCTTGCGGCTAAGGGCATCAGCAACTACATTTGCCTTGCCTGGGTGATACTGGAGATCAATATCATAATCTTTAATCAGTTCCAACCATCTGCGTTGTCTCATATTCAACTCCGGCTGGGTGAATAGGTACTTCAAACTCTTGTGATCTGAGAATATCTCACAACGATTTCCTACCAAGTAGTGTCGCCAAATTTTGAGGGCATGCACCACAGCTGCTAGCTCCAAGTCATGTGTGGGATAATTCTCCTCATGCGGCTTCAACTGTCTTGATGCATAGGCAACAACCTTTCCATCTTGCATAAGCACACAACCCAAACCTTGCTTTGAGGCATCACAATAAATCTGAAACTCCTTCTCTGGATTGGGTAAAATCAGCACTGGTGTTGTTGTCAACTTGGTCTTCAACATCTGAAAGCTTTCTTCGCATGCATCAGTCCATGTGAACGGTTTATCTTTCTTCAACAATTGTGTGAGTGGACGAGATATTCTTGAGAAACCTTCTATGAATCGGCGATAATAACCCGCCAATCCTAGGAAGCTCCTCACTTCAGTCACTGTCTTAGGCTGTTTCCATTCCATCACTGCTGAAATCTTTTCTGGATCGACTTTCACTCCATCTTCAGATATAACATGACCCAAGAAAGCGACTTCTCTCAACCAAAAGCTGCATTTATCAAATTTTGCATATAACTTATGCTCTCTCAATCTGGTCAAAACCATATGCAAATGTTGTCTGTGCTCTTCTTCACTCTTGGAGTAGATCAGAATATCATCAATGAAAACAATCACAAATCGATCCAATTGGTCCATATGCACCAAATTCATAAGATTCATGAAATATGCTGGCGCATTGGTTAAACCAAAGGGCACGACCGTGAACTCGAACAATCCATATCTGGTAATGAAGGCTGTCTTCTCTCGATCTTGCTCTCGGATCTTGAGCTGATGATAACCCGAGCGCAAATCGATCTTGGAGAACACTTTGGCTCCTTTAAGTTGGTCAAACAGATCATCAATTCTTGGGAGGGGATACTTGTTCTTGATGGTGACAGCATTCAAACCTCTGTAATCTACACACATTCTCAATTCGCCGTTCTTCTTTTTCACAAACAGCACTGGGGCTGACCACGGTGAAGTACTGGGTCGAATGAATTCTTTCTCTTGTAACTCATCTAACTGCTTCTTCAGTTCTTTCAGCTCACTGGCTGACATTCTATATTGGTGCTTGGCAATTGGTTTGGTACCAGGTACCAACTCTATTACAAGTTCTACTTGCCTGTCAGGGGGTCTACCTGGTAATTCTTCTGGGAATACATCAGGGTACTCTTGTACAATTGGCACTTGGTCAGGTGTAGCTGCTATCATGTTGATCATACGTTTCTTGGCATCTTTCAGCACTTGTCGATCTGTCTCTACTACTGTTTTCTGACCTTCAGGGTTAACCAAGGACACTGTTTTGATCTCGCAATCTACCTTGCCTTTATTCCTGGCCAACCAGTTCATGCCCAAGATGGCATCTAATCCGGACATATCTAGCTGCAACAAGTCTGCTCTAAAGTCTACCCCTTGGATTTTTATATTAAGTCCCGCACACCCACGGTGGGACTCCATTCTAACCCCAGGGGTTTCCACCACATATGGTCTTGGCAAAGCAACAGAAGGTAATTGATTTCTTGCAGCAAAACTCTTTGAAATAAATGAGTGCGTTGCACCAGGGTCAAATAAAATCAATGCAGGAATGGAATTGATTGGGAACATACCGGCAATGATGTCACTTGCTCCAGCGGCATCCTCTGCAGATACATGGTTCACTCTGGCATAAAAAGTGGGTCTGACATTGCTTCTGCCTCTGCCTCTGCCTGTAGCTGAGAAATTTGCAGTGCCTGCAGGTGACTGAGGGCTGGCTGCTTTAATCTGCAAGAATCCTCCTTTGGGGGTACCGGGGGTTGCTTGTGACTTGACCTCTTGCGGCTGTTGATTTTGAACTTGTAACTTGGCTGCATCTGATGGCAAGTTCTTCCTGGGACACTGGTCTCTGTAGTGCCCTATTTCACCGTAGTGGAAACATGCGTTTGACCTTCGCGGGCAGCCACTAGCCAGGTGATTTCCACCACAAGTGGGACACTTGAGAGCCAATGGTAGAGGGGAAACATAATGCTGAGTCTGGTTGGAATGGTTCTTCGGCATCATCACATACTGTCGGGAAGATGGGGATCGATATGAAGAAGATCCCGATGTCTTGGTTCGTTGGGCAGTGTGTGAAGATGACTGCGATCTGTGTGCTGCCTTGCGTTTTCTATAGTCTTCCATGTCACTTCTAGCTTCTTCGGAGGTGATCAAGCCATCAACCATATCATTCAGATCTTTGAATTTCAAGGCTGAAATATGGAATCTCAAAGACTGCTGCAAACCTGCACGAAACTTGCTCATTTTCTTGTCCTCATTGTCAACATCCTCAGGGGCAAATCTGGAGAGGTGGTTAAACTGGTGTAAGTATTCCATCACAGTGCGACCACCTTGTTTGAGCGCCAAAAACTCCCGGCGCTTGGCTTCCATAATACCCTCGGGAATGTGGGCCTTACGGAAGGCCTTGGAGAAATCTTCCCAACTAATCTCTCTATTCTGGAGTGTGCGCTGGTAGTTGATCCACCAGGTCGCTGCTGCACCCTGTAACTGGTGGGATGCATATAATACCTTCTCTCTATCGTCACACTGTGCAGTTTGAAGTTTTCTCTCCACATCTGCCAGCCAATCTTCAGCAACCATAGGATCGGCGGTGGTGGAGAAAGTGGGTGGACGTGTTTTTAGAAAGTCATTCCACCGGGTGGTAATTGGAGCACCATCCCGTGGAATATTGCCTCCACCCTGTACTCCTGGAGATCTGGTTGCGATCTGTTCAAGTAGACGGGCCTGCTGATCTAACACTCGTAAGATGTTCTGCTCTCCCTGGTAACGATTTTGCTCCAACATTGCTATCACACTGGCGAGCGTGGCTTGATCTGTGGCAGGTGCACCCTGCCCGCTGGTCTGACCTCTCTGCTGTGCTGGGTCCATCTGTTGATTGGGAACTTGAGGTTAGCCTTGCAGCGGCTTTGGCAATCAAGAACAGGTAAGTAAGACTTTGAATTTTTCAAGGCAAGTATAGGACGAAAAGATAAGAACGAGAGCGAAGGGGACAGGAGAAGGCTTTGAACATAGGAAGAACATACTGATAATTAAGCAAACAAATTAAAAGAGGTAGCAACATAATTTACATTAAGCAAGTGGTGCACAGACCACATAAAGGTTCATGTTACACTTGCATTACATACAAAAGTACATCTATCACCAAAAGGTCAGGCTACCACTAACGAACGACGTCTACTCCTCGTCGTCCCCTGGTGCTGGGAGGGCAAGCGGGGCTGCTGGGCGGAACCGGGCACGGTACTGCGCCGCAGTCATCCGGCGCTTGGGCCTAGACTGCACCGAAGCACAAGAGGAGTGAACGCTGGGCGACTCCGCGCTGTCTGAGACCTCTGCTGCCTCCTGGGCCTCGTAGCGGACGAGGGACTCCCGGAGGCGCTGAACCTCCTCACGAGTGTCCCACAACTGCCTCTGCCAGACTCTGGCCTCCTCGACTGCTCTGTCGTAGCTGGCGACCTGCTGCGACATAAGGGTGGCGATACCCGCTAGGCGGGGATCGTCATCCTCACCGAACCTAGGGACTATAAAGTCCCCAAAGTGCGGACGCGGCACCAGGTCGAAAGGCGTCCCTGCTAGCTCCTGGTGGTAGTAGTCCCTGAGGTAGAGCGCGGCCTTCAGAGCCACGTCCTGAACAGCATCCTCATCGTCCACCCGTCGGGCGGTGAACCTCCGCTTCCTGTCTGGGCGGATAGGCAAGGGGTCGAGGACCATCCAAGCCTTGTACTCGTAGAACTGGTCCTGGCGGAACTGTCCCTCAGCGTAGATCACTGGGCCGTGGTTTCCTCTCGCTCCGAGGTATCGTCGCATTTCCCACAACTTGTGGTGCCATCCATCCCTACGGTCGGGGCGGGAGAAAACGAGGCGCACCATCTGCCGGAAACGAGATTTTGAAGTTAGACAAGTAAAACAGTAAACATTTGCGAAAATTAAAACTTAAGCAGAAATAAACTAAGACAGGAAAGTAGCAACAAGAGAGAAACAAGACAGCAATAATACTTATATTTTTCATAAACTCTTTTTATGCCTTAAATTAATTTTTGCGATAAAATCGCTTCCTAAACAGCCTTAGGTCTCAACCTACGGTCAAAGTGCCTGCTCTGATACCACTTCTTGTAACGCCCCCGTTTCCAGGGGCGCGTACGGACACGGCATTCCGTAACTATTCAAGCATGAACAGTTATGGAGTGTCGCGCAAGAGTATACCATTGCATGCTTACAACAAAAGACCAGCATATATTTGACATACGGATTAACATCCAGTTTTTACAGCGGGGCGTGCAAGCCCAAAGTATATTACATTACAAAAGGCTCCAGAAACTGCTTCGAGCGCGGCGGAGACCTACAGCCAAGGATCCTCGTCGAAGAAAAGATCCTCTGGGACTTCTTCAACGGGGAGCCCTTCTCCTTCGTCTTGATCTTCTAAAGAGTGGATTAAGCAAGCCGTGAGCCAAACAACCGGCTCAGCAAATCCCAAAAGGGATCTTAATTTACTATATGCACAGAAATTCCAAGGAAGGGTGTATACTTGGTTTATTACATTTGGTGGATGCAATTTTATTTGCAAACATTTTCATAAGACGGACACAAAACTTACTCCTTAAGAACTCAGGGGTTTTCATCAAGAGTTCATTAACCAACTAATCAAGTTAAAGTATTTACAAATCTACTTAAGCTTTGCTGCTGGAATCACCCAAGTGACACAGCTCCAATAACCGGGAGCACGGCGTATTCGAATACCATTTATTTGACTCTGCAGAGTTTGCTCAGCTTTACCCACACGACCCCTCAACTCCCGCTAAAGAGTTAAGCAAGCCAGGTCTTTTCACTGCTCGACTCTTTATATAGGCTCTACCCAGTAGAATTCACTCGGGTCTGGCTCACACCCACACACACACACACACACACACACGCACAAGAGAGGACAACGTCCGCTTCGAGTGAATTCCACCGTTGTTAGGTATCCGTCGCACGGCCTACCTAACCTCACTGCTACCCTCCTGTAGAGTTTCAATCGAGTTGAGCAGCTAAAAGACAAGTGTTGACAAGTCAACTCCTGTGGTTGAGCGATCACTGTGACATTTGCTCAGCGTAAGGGTTTCAGTCCTTATATTTTCACATGGCCCGCAACCTCACCAGGTCCGCAACCCAAACCAAGGGAAGCGGTGGGCGTAGACCGTCTCGCGGTTTCCCACTCACCCTTACCCTACTCCAGCCCTACTCTCCGCTCTAAGATACGGTGTCCCATACCACCCTACCTTAGAGTCGGGTTTTCCAGATTCTATTGGCCCACAGCCACAACCTTATTAGTGTAACACTTTGCATGATAATAATAGCCTACAATTCTCTAGAATATCAGATAATTATTTCTAGGGTTTCAAAGGCAGGGCTACGATTTAATCATGGCATTTAACGGTGGTAGGACTAACTATATCATATGTCATTCTAAACATTTTATTTTTATTTTCGAACTAACATTTCAGAACTAGCTCAATGCAAATAATGTATTAACATATTTAAACATTATGGGATACAATATGATCAAAGGATTTGGGACTTGCCGTCTATCCGGATGATTTCTGCGAGCTCGAACGTAGAAGCACCGGGGTCCTGAATCTGCTCCTGTGCTTCCGGGATCTCCGACACTAACGCAAACAATTAAAATGAAATAAATCCAGCTTGCAACTAATCAAGCGAGGAAAAATAATCTACTTAAAAAGAAATAAATTGCATAAACACCCCAAATGGAATTTTAAGAATTTTTCTAGGATGAATCTGTGGAAATGGAGTTCACCAGAGGGTCTAGAATAATATTTGGAGCAAAGTGGTGAAATTTGGGAATTTTTGGGATTTTCTGTGATTTTCTAGGATTTATTTGGATTTTCTGGGATTTTAGAAATTAACAAACCGCTGGAAATTCGATGAACAGTAAAAGGCCCGGCCTGGCGCAACAGTGCAGCCCGGCCCGGCGGACGGCCCGCGCGGCCAACGGCCAGCGCGGCCCACGGGGAACGCGCGCGTGCGCGGAGAGGCGAGGCAGGCCGAGGCTTCGGCCCACGCTCGTGCGCGCCCACGCAGTCTGGATGCGCGACGCGTGGAGCTGGCGGACGGGGGAGATGGCGAGCGGGCGAAGCGGTACGGGGCGTGATCCAACGGAGGCGGAGCGGTACGGTTATGAAGATCGGACGGCTGAGATTCAAAGGGGCGGGTGAAACGGTACGGGGAGATCCAACAGCTGAGGTTGGAAGGTGGGGGTAAGATCCGACGGCGAAGGAGGGGCCACGTCCGTCGTCGTCTACCTCCAGCCGCTACAGTGACCGCGCGGCGGAGTCACGGTGGCGACGGCGGCCTGGGCGCTGGAGGGCTCGTCGGTGATCACCGAGGGTACCGGCGGGTAGAGGGGACAGCGGGGAACTCATTTCGGGTAGTTAGCATTTGCGGGAACCAAAGGGGAGAGAGGGAGGGAGAAGGGGGTGGTTCGGCCATCTTGCGGTGGAGAGGGTCACCGGCGGCGAGAGGGGCCAATCGGCCGGGATTACACCATCTACGGAGGAGGGGGCTCACATTCGCGGCGGCGGTGTGAGCTGGGGAGTGCCGAGGAGAGCTGGCCACGGAGAGGTGGTTGCGGCCGGCGGTGGACTTCGACGGCGGCGCTCCACAGGGCTTCACCTGGCCAGAGGAGAACGGCAAAGTAAATAGGGGTGGGTGAAGGTGCTCCAGACGAATGCAATTTAGAAATGGGGGAGGGGAGGGGGAGATTGGTTCCCGGGGGTCACCGGCGCAGGGAACGGCGGAGGCGGAGCTGTAGGCGGCGGGGCTCCAATCGGAGGCTCCGGGAGAGGCTCTGGAGGGTGGGGAGGGGAATGGTGGTGTTTGGGGAGCTCGGAAAGCAAAGGGAGAGAAATGGCAGGGGGAGGGAGCTTTATACCCGCGCGGAGGGGAGGGGGTTCCTTCGGGGAGAAGGCAGCGGCGGGGCTCCGGCCGGCAGGGAAATGACGGGGCCGTCAAGGGCGTTTAATCCCGCACAGTGGAGGGGGCGGGGAATGACGCGAGGCGCTGTGCGGGGAGTGGCGACGCGACGGGAGCAGGTGGGTCGCGGCCGGGGCGAGAGCGCGTCCGCGTGCGAGGGGGAGGGAAGACGGCGGCTGCCAGGTGGGGCCGGCGCTGGAGTGGGCGACGTGGCGCGGCGGCGTCCACTCGCTCGGACAGCGGCTGTCGGGGCGGCGGAGGCGGTCCGAGGCCGGGGCGGCGCGAAGACGGGCGCGACCGCGAGCGCAGGCGCGGGCGCAACGCGCAGCGCACGCGCGTGCGCGAGGAGGAGGCGGGGATTCGGGGCGGCGCCAACCGGGGAAAGGAGTGGGGAGGCGCTGCGGGAGGGGAGAGGCGCCAGCGGGGAGCGGCGCCAACGAGAGGCGCGGGCGCGGGGCGCGCGAGGGAAGGGAAAGCGGAAAGGGAGGCGGGGCGCTAAAGGAGGGAGAAAGCGGAAGGCCGAGAAAGGAAAGCGCACTTCCGACGAAACTTTCCCGAAAAGGAAAGTTTTCAAAATTCACTCAAAAAAATGCAGCAAAAATCACAAATTTTATTTTGAATTTTTCCAGGGCTTTTCACTCCCCTTCCAACAGTTTATGGCTCCACCCAGAGGAAGGTGAATTGTCCGACGATGTGCCGGAACGTGCGCGTTCCATTCCCCTTCGGCACAGAGTTGGGCTGCTTTGCAAGGATCCATCATTACTAGACATGTAACCCAGTGCCTACTCCTCCCATCCTCCAAATGAACAAGCATTCAGCGGTCACTGACATCTTCAGCGACGAAAGTTTTTTGAGAATTCAGAAGCTGTCGGACCCAGGTGATTTCTTGGAGGATCAAGATACCACACACTACTCCTCTGAAGAATCCAGCGTGGTGAAGTGGGCTGTTGGCAACTCCACGTGCGAGGAGGCAAAGGTGAACAAGAATGAGTATAGATGCTTCATCGCTCACAGCGAGTGCATAGATGTCACTGACGACAGAACAAGCAGCAATGTGGGCTACAGGTGCAAATGCTCTTCCAGTTTCGAAGGAAATCCCTACATCGAAGATGGAGCACCGGTAAGTTCTTGATATGCTTGATTGCCTTTTTTTTTTTTGAGAATGCGCAAAAGCTTTGCGCATCATTGAATTATGGAGAGAGAAAATACAAAGCGGTGCCCATAAGATAGGTCCCCGCTAGTACAGGAATTACAAGGTTATACACTCGCTGACAACAACCGAAACAACAGCAATGATCAACGATCTAAAAGACTAAGCCAACTACGGAGACAAGATGCTCCAGCTGCGCTCCATTGCCTTCCTTCCTGCCGGATGATTGCCTTTCTGGTGGAACAATTATTCAAGAAGGTCTTTTCTGTTTCCTTTCTCATGGTACAGTGTGCAATTTGCAGATGTTGACTAGTGTTTGCAGCCACATAGGTGCCCTTGCAAAGGAATCTGCCAGAATAGCCTGGGAAGTTTTTCTTGCGCCAATTGTCTGCATGGAACATATTTCGATACCGTTACAAGAAAGTGCAAAGCATCCAACATTCTCTTAGGTCTTCCATTTTCAACTAGTTCAGGTCATTTCAAAATCACCTGAATCCACTCTTTTAGACGAAGGATTGCTTACTGGATCTGGATGGAACCAATGCAGGTGTTGCAACTGGACTTAGCTCTGGCGGAGGCCTTCTGTTTCTTGCCGCAATTGTGGTCATTCTCATCCGGAGACGGAAGAAAGGCGTCCAAAAGCAGCTGAGGAGGAGGTACTTCCGCAAGAACAAAGGCATTCTCCTTCAACAGCTCATCTCCTCTGACCAAAATGCGAGCGACGATATTCTCCGACAGAGCTAGAGAAAGCAGCCGACAACTTTGACCAAGCTTGTGTGTATGGCCATTGTCGAACCCGGATTTTACCAACCTGAAATACTCTATAATTTCACCGTGTTATTCCTTGGATCAGTAGATATTGCTCGCAGATACATTACCGTATATCAAAATTATATCATGGGGAAGCGTAATTAATACAATAATAAACATACATATGGGCAATTCATTAGAAAGCAGTAGCGGAAACGGAATTCCACACAAGTGAGACCCTCAGGACATATCCACAGGCAGTCCACTGGGGTTCGTGACATAGTTTTTGGCCTCCTTGTTCTTCAGCATTATCGGCTTCTTTACATGACCACAGGGTTTGACTTTATCCTTTTTACTGACTGAATAATAGTAATTGAGCAAGAATGAGTACAACATTACCCAGCAAGCTACCACATAGAATACAATAATAATAGATGCAAAGCTATCAAGAGAGGATTGAGGTTCTTTTATTTGCGAAAACGTCATCATTTTGAGATACAATTATAGGAAATTCCTAAGATATATTAATTTTACTGAACCATATTTTTAAGAATTATAAGAGTGTGCCGTAGTAATAGTAGTGCAGCTTCCATCCACTAAATGCTAGTTTGATTACTAGGGTTACATCCACCTATCAATATCGTTAAGTTACATTCACCTAGGGCAATTCAAATCCAGGGTTATATCCACCTGACAAGTTTTTCATTTCGCCCACAAGGTGTTGGAAATAGACACTAATTTGAGTAAGTTTCCATGCCCACTCATGACCATGGGTATGGCTGTTCGAGCAGTTTATACTTTGCAGAAATTGTATACTTTACCCACAATAGATAAATAGTCCGGTATGCTCCGCATGATTCTTTAGTCACGCAGATCGAGTAGATCATCACGCAACTTTTTATAAATACCTCGTCTCTTTGTCATCTCACCCATATCCCTTACATAGTGGGTCCCATAAGTTATGCGAAAAGTTATACCCTAATGACTAGTGTAACTGGATTACAACTTTTCACAATGACTAGCGCAGCAGGTAAACATCATCTTACATGGTGTCCCATTCATGTCGGATCTTTGTTCGCATATGCACTACCCCACTCCCCCACCAGCGAGATAACTCTAAGGTCTAGCAAATTTACTTGACCTAATTACACTTTGCAGATTTGTAGTTGTATTATTTTACACTAGGATGTCATCATAAAATTCACTTCTTAGTGTTATCTGGGCGGTGCTACTACAAACCAAATATTCTCATGCTACATCTGCACCAATACCTCTTATCATCCATCTAGATAGGTAAAGCAAGTTTTTGGGTTTTGAGAAGCATAAAATACTTTAGTCCAATGTATTAGTCACTTTCCTCCAGTGACCGTCCAAAATCAGTTTCATATTTAAAAGATGATGATTAGGGCAAGTTAACGCCATGGTACTTAAGCATGACATAGCATGACGCTTAAGTATGACCTATAGCAAGTGAAGTTACCAGTTAGTATCTAGGGTGAAAGGATTATGTGATTCAAGTATTCAAACGATGGTATAAAAATATTCAATGTTAAGTAGGCATGTACCTAATCTTAAGTTTAACATACATTTGCATAACAAATAAAAGCATGCAATTTGATAATTTAAATGAATATAAATTCGCATAGAATGTAGGTTCAATATAATCAAAGTAATGACTTGTCTCGCTCGATTTATGATGGCCTTAATCTTGTTCAAAGTCGTCTCAGTCAGTGGTATTGAATTCTTGGTTTTCGTTTTTATCTGAATCTTGACCCCGTTTGATTTGTCACCTCTTTGAGACTCCAACGTCTAATTACGCAGTAAATGATCAAAATCTAAAGAACATTCAAAAGTCCAATTAAATTCAATTGAGTTTACTTGAGTTTCGCCATGATTGAGGATATAAGAGAAGATTTTTGTGAATTGCGGGATGCTTGACAACGTCAAACAAAATTTGAGTGAAATGAGGAAATGGCGAAGAAACTCTGCCCGGGAAGATGTAGAAGGAGGATCGAGTTTGAAGAAGCATTCACAAAAATATTCTGCTCCGGATTTGAAGATGGCAACATATTGCTGATTGGGGAAACCAGAGCTTGATCTTTAATGACTTCTTTTATTACTTTATATTTATTAAGGAGGTTTCATGAGTAGGGTTAGACATAGGAGTTCACTTGGGGATTTGGATATTATTTGACAAGAGTTAATATTTAGAGATTAGGATGTGAATTCAACATGAGAAGTACATAACTTTAATTTATCAAGAAATCTTAGAGTGCATAATTTCTGGCAAAACTAGGTGGAGGGTTTGTTATTTATCCAATTGTTATTTTGCTGATTAATAAGATTGTCATGAATGACCAACGACTTGCTATTTATTGGAAAGATGAGTTATAAAATAACAGGGTTCTCTTGGTAAAGTTGAGCCTTGAATTATTGGTATATTAATTATTTTTAATTACCATTGGTGATTTCAATTTAGGGATAAAGATATGACAATTATTATTTTAGGCAAGATCAGATTTCCAATTTAATTTGCAAATTTTAATTTAAGTGGAAGAGACATAATGGTTCATTACCTTTCTTTTAATTTAATTGCCAGCTACACAAAGTCCTTGATTAGCAATTTGAAGTTGAGATTAATATTAATGATTTCCCCAACTATGTTTGAGAGCCTTTTAATCATGTATAAGGTAATCTTTAATTAAATCTTAGCATTTTACAGATAAATGTTGGAGACTTAAAATTTAAATGGTTTACCTTAATTATTTAAGCATTATTTGAAAAGGCGACCTTGTGCTCTTTTTTGTTTTGAGACTTGGGAAGGGTATTACATATTTTTATATGGCTAAATTTCACACCAAATATTTTATATGATCATTAATTTTGCTAAACCATGAGATTGATCAAGGTTGAGTCTTTATTTTTTTAATCTTGCATGGATATGTTTAGTCAAATTTGATGATTCAACTTTATTCTTATTTTTATTTATAAAAATCATGTTTTATCAATTTCTTATTTGAATATTCTTTAGACATTGGATTCAAAATGAATCATAAAATGAATGGCTTTTGGGTTGGCTGGGCCCACAAGTCAGACAGAGAGAGCAAGGAAAGGAAGACTCACAGCAGAAAATAGGGGAGGGGACGAAACAAAGCAGGGTGCATGGTGGGTGGCCTCGTCGCCAGCGAGGGGCAGTCGACGGGGAGAGTGGTGAGTGGCAAAATAGAGTGCGGGGATGGCAAGGAAGGTACTGAGGGTGATAGCATGAGCCAAGGCAGGGCTAGGTGGCTCGGGCGGTGGCTCTCGGCTGCCGAAGGCGAGGGCCAAACATGGTGGTGGCGCCATGGTGGGAGGGGCAGAGAAAGGGGAGGAGCACGAGCTGGAGGGAGGTTGAGCCAAGCCAATGACGGGAGCTGGGAGTGGTGTTGGCGGCTTCCCATTGCTGGCGCTTGGGGTGGTGGAGAGGCCCAGGCAGTGGCTAGGGGAGGTAGGGGCATCAAGGTGAAGCTCTAGGAGGGAGAAAGGTGGGGGAGCTTCGGTGGAGAATTAGTGGTGGTGGAGACAATTCTGATTGAAGTTGAAGAAGCAACGTTCTGGCGACCTCTGTGCACGAAATTCCAATTAAACTAGAGGGGATGAAGTAGATGGCCGGGAACATGTTTGGACGTGAGTGGGTTGTGGGGATGTTCATCAGAGAGGTGGGAACGTGAGGGTAGGTGGCGGCCGGTGCATGGACACGGGGGCATGGAGGTTTGGTCGAGCTCGGGAGGGAATAGAGGAAGAGAGGGGAGGCAAGACGAGCTTGGGCTACTTATACAGGTGAGGCATTGGGCGCTATGTTGCCGCTCCACAGGAAAAGGCAACGCGGGCTTGGGCAGCGAGCGTATGTGGCACCGGCTCGACAGGCACGAGTCGCACATGCGGCGTGGTGTGCAACGCGAGGACAATGTGCATGCGCGTGTGCAGCATGGTGGATGCAAGGCAATGGAGGCCGTGTGGTGTGGCGGGTCGCTGTTGAAGAATTAGGGGGAGACGACGTGGCAGACACGATGTGTGTGTAGTGTGTGCAGGCGCACATGTGCGGCACAGCGGGCGCAATGGAGATGGGCCGGCTTGGCGTGGGCGGCGCACGTGGACACATATGACATGGGCGGCTGTTGGGTCGGGGTCAGGTATGCATGCTGAGCAGCAGTAGAAGAGGAAGAAAGAGAAAGAAAGGGGCTGGGGCCCACTGGCGGTGAAAGAAGGATAGGGAAGAAAAGAAGAGGAGAAAATGGCTAGCAGCACTTGGGATTTGGGAATTATTTATTTTGAAATTCCATTTTCGGATTTGAAATTTTGATTTGGAGGCAAAATTTAATAATCCTTTGCTTTTGCTTTTATTTAATTTGATTTTGAATAGAAATTCTCGATTTGAATTTATACTTCAAATTTTGTTCAAAACAATTTCCAAATATTTTGGCTCTTGATCCAAGATTTTTTTAAAAAAAATTAAATTTACTTATTTGAAATTGATTGGCAAATTCCAAATCAAAATTCCAGGGAAATTCAAATAACACTGAAAGGAAATAACAAGTTTTAAATTTTCAATTTTTCAGCAAATTCCATATTTGGGGTGTTACCGCCACGATGGCCATGGTACAGTTTACAAAGGGCATCCTGACTGACCAGCGCGTGGACACCGAGATGGACCAATTTATCAACGAGGTTCCCATCCTATCGCAGATCAACCACAGGAACATGGTGAAGCTCCACGGATGCTGCCTGGAAGCTTCCTCTCCTTGTCTACGACTTTCTCTCCAATGGCACAGTGTATGACCTTCTGCAGGGCAAGCACTGAACGACAGCAACACATGGAAGGTGTCAGACTTCGGCGCGTCGAGGACAGGCCTACCATGAAGGACGTGGAGATGAGGCTGCAGTTCCTGAGGGCACGTAAGGTTAGTCCGAGCAAGGATGAGATAGTTCGGCCTCACCGTGAAGCAGAACGAGATGATGGGCGTCGAGGCGTTGTTCCGGTGGCTGCTCAGGACGGCACACGCCAGTACAGCCTAGAGCGAGTTCGTGTCGTCCTTTTGCATACCGCGGTAGATTGCAACCATCATTGTTCTGTTAAGAGTGTATTTGGGTTACTTTTGCACGCCATTTTTGTACTGCAAAAGCCTCGTTATCGGAGGGAAAGTGTGCCCCTTAAGAAGTGACTGACGGGCATTGCTCGGTTGAAATGGTTTTTCCTATACACCTCCAGTAAATTCAGTTTACTGGAGCGGCCAACTGAAGCAGTTGGCTTACCTATCCATGGTCCAGGGCTCCACGTCCATCGTCATCCTCCTGACCTGACTAATTAGAATTAGGCACTGGCTCGTGCACTAAAAAATTGCACGTCAGTGTGTTGGATGGTGAACCATTTTTGCTTATTCAGAACTTAGAACAGGGGAATGGGAGGTTTGAAAAAACAATGGTTAATGGTTAGCCTATCTAGGTTTCGTTTAGAACGTGTGATTGTTTTTCTCTAATTCCTACGAAAAATAAATTATTTTCGGTTAGATTCCTGCGTTTCATATAGATTCTTAGAAGTTGGAACATTTTTTTCCTCGAATGTTCTCTTCTCCTCCAAAAGAGACGGAGAAGTTAAAAGTGGAAAATGGTTTGTCAAATCACATCATCACATATGAAAAAGGCGACAATCTCCCCCTTGATTTATTTGTCCGCAAAACACTGAGATTAAAAAGCTGAGACATATTAAGCATGTTGACTTTTTTAGAATAACTAACAAGGTGGCCCACACACTTACACATATATCATCTTTAAAACACGTTTAAATGATTTGGCAATACATATATAATTTTACTTTTTTTAAAAATAGATTGTTGTAGAACTATATTTATGATATTTTAATATTATGTATTATAAGAGAGAAAATATTCACTTTGTTCTTCAATACTTATCACACGTGACAAAAACTTTCTTTTCTATATACTTTTTGACGGAAATACTTGCATAACAAACAGTAAATATAGCATTACATAACATTTTTCATTTATATCATCACCATTTTTCATTATTGCAATGCTTGTCTATACTATATGTTTATAACGCACATCATATAGCCAAGTGAACACCTGTTAATGATCTCACTCTTAATCCCTTTACCCTGTGGAGGTCCACCAAATAAATGGTCATAATATTTTTGTTTTTGTTTGAATTTTTAGCAATTTTTTCTTAGCAATTGTAAACCACCTATCATCAATTTTTATTATATAATGGATTTCGATTTTTAATATTTTTGTGGGAATGGTCAAGGAATGCGGTAGGTGGGCCCCAATTGACTCGCGCCTAGCATAGTCTTTACTCCAAACACAATCCATGGATGTTCCCCACAAATCATGCAGACTTTTAATTAGAACATAAATCCTTTTTTCATGATCTCGCAAGGGCTCTACTTCAACGCCCAACTCAAGAGAAATCCAACTTCCTAAGAGAATTGCAACCCGTCAGGGTGCGTCATGTGTGCTTGCTTGCTTATCTCTGACTCTGCGAGTCGTCTGTCTCCATCGCAGGCTCTGCTCTTTCTCCCTCTCTTTCTTGGCTGTTGGAAACAGGAGCAAGAAGCAGGGGAGGGAAGGAAACAGAGTGCAGTGCACCATGTTGGGGGCTCGCCGGCGCCTGAGCCTTGTTGCGACCGCTGTGCTCCTCGCCGCAGCGATGTGAGCTGATGCCGGGGTCACCATGGCCACATGAGATCAGACGAGGGAAGCTAGGGTTTGTGTGGCATTGCGCGGGATGGTGGTCCCAGTTGAGTTTAGATTGTATTTGATATGGACCTTTTCTTTTAATCTGAACTGTTATAACTTGGTCCACCAAATTAAGAGCTAAATGTTTTGTTTTTTTAGAAAATTTCTAGCATATTTCTCTTTTACTCTTTCTTTAATCTGAAATGTTATAATTTGGGCCCACCAAATTAAGAGCTAGATTTTTTTTGCTTTTTGTAAGAATTTCTAGCATATTTCTCTTTTTTCTTACCAATTCTAAAAATCCTGTTATCGACTTTTAGTAATAAATAGATTCAAATTTGTTAACGCGTGACTACATGCATCAACCAGCTGCCTGGCATTAATTTTTTGGCTATACGCATGTCAATACTGTAGCTTCTGTTTTTCCCTGTGTGTAGTGGAGTAGATCAAAAGTGTAAGACTGGATTTCCAAGTTTGAGACGAATCAGACGACCGGGGAGGCGGGGAGAAAGGAGAATGTGACGTGTCTACACTGCCCCTTCTTCCACGGCCCATGAAATCTATTCGCTTATAGAATCTGGTCGTCTCACTAGTCAACGAAGGTATAGTAATGCTGCCGCGTCCAGGGGCATCGCTGACAGGGGCGGATTTAATGGTATTCCTGGGTATTCCCGGGAATACCCAACTTTTTTGGTGTAATCTTTAGTATATATGTATGTATACTTATATATATAAATGTATAATGATGTATTCTGTGATATTTTCACTATTCTAGCCCACAGCGGCCCAAAAAACAGCCTATTGGCCTGGCTCCCATCCTCTCTGAGCTGCGGCGGCTGCCTCCCGATTCCTGAATCCCAATTCCTAAACCCTAGCTGCGGGCCGTTCCGATTCCTGCGACTGTTCGGCACTTCGGCGCCTGACCAAGCTGCTGAACGAGCTCCACCCCTACCAGCGCCAGCGCGAGGACTCCGTGAACTCTCTTGCCTACGAGGCCGATAGGCCGCCAGGCCAGCAGCGCTCTGCCTCTGTAGGCTGCAGCTGTGAGCTGTCCCCTGTCCAGAGGATAACAAATTTGCAAGGTGAGTTGTTGAGTATTGACTTGTACGCACAAATTGGTTAAGCTTGCTAGATTTTATCTTAAGGATTTCTCAAGCTTAGAGTTGATCCATCTTCCTCCTCAACTCAATTTGTACATTACTGATATGCGCACTGATGAAAGGTTTAGAAATGTGAGAAGTCTTGCTGAGCTTTCCATTAAGCTTGTTGAAACAAAGAAGTATCTTAGACATGAAGTTGTTTACAGGCTTCTCAAATTGGTGCTAGTGCTTCCAGTAGCAATTGCAAGTGTTGAAAGAGTCTTTTCTGTCATGAATTATGTGAAGAACAAATTGAGAAATAAGATTGGGGATCAATACTTGAATGATTGCTTGGTTACATTTATTGAGCGGGAGTTCTTTCTACAAGTTAAGGACAAAGACATCATCAACCGCTTCCAAGCCATGAAGAATCGCAAGGTTAAAGCAACATTATAGTATTTTGTAAGTTCTCTTTATTACTTATTAGTTTGTTTCATGCATATCTTAGAGCTGAACAATTTGTTATTTGACTATTTTTGTGACTTTAATTATCGATAACATACTACTCTGAACTATATTTTAAATCTATGGATTGGATTTTTTTATGTGAGAGTGGGAATACCCAAGGTTGAAATCCTGGCTCCGCCACTGATCGCTGAGAGCCTGAGATGCGGCAGCATTAATAAGTCCAAGCATTGATATCTTCTATCCATACAGCCATACATACTCCAAGATGAGCACGGTCATGGCAGCGCTCGTGCTTGCAATACTCGTGGTGCCGTTACCAGCAGCTGCAGCCATGACGACGGCCAGAAGAAACTGCTCTACCGTCTGTGGTCGCTATGAGGTCCGCCATCCGTTCGGAATTGGCCCCATGTGCTCCCTGCCGGGCTTCAGCCTCACTTGTGCAGCCGGCGGCGCAGACAACACCGGACAACTCCTGCTAGGCAACTCAAACATCACGCTGGATGTTGCCGGCGACGGAGGTTATATTGCACCCGGCGTCAGTATTTCATTCGTCGTGAATATGACTCGAGGTGTGCGCGACTACTCCGTTTCCTGGGAGGCTCCAGGCAGGCCCTTCTTCTTATCCGGTTCGCGGGACATGTCGCTGTTCGTCCTTGGCTCCGGCGTGGAGGCCTTGCTGTTCACTCCTGACTCGGGTGTTCCGGTCGGGAACTGCTACATCTTTCGCGAAGAAGCTCAACTCAAGATGACGCAGGGCCTATGCGTCGGCATCGGGTGCTGTCGCATCGACATACGGGTGCCCCTAAGGGCGTTCACCCTCAACATCTCGCGCACCGACGAATCTGCAGGCCCAGACCAAGTGCACGCCTTCATCACCGGTCAAGATGACTATTCGTTCAGCCCGAGTGACCTCAAGTCTGAGCAACCATTAGAAGACGTTCAAGCTGTACTGGATTGGTCTATCCCATACCAGCCCAACTGTAAGCGCGCCATGGAGGAAAGGGCCAGCTATGCCTGTGTTAGCAATTACAGCGAGTGTCAGGACTCACCGATTGGTGGATATGTCTGCTATTGCTTGTCAGACGGCGTTCCGTTTATCGGCGATCCGTATGTCGTTAACGGCTGCGCAGGCCCTACCCCTTCGCGAGGTACTCTGGGATGCCTACTTCTTAGTTCGATGTATCATTTTTCGGTGGTCAATTTTCGCTTCCTTACCCGTAAGGGCCGTAACCCGTAAGATTGCTACCAGTTTATGTAGAGCTGAAATGACTTAAAAAACTCTCGATTCCTAACCCAGTTAGAGATAGTATCATTTAAATCTCAATTCCTAATTTGATTAATTAAATTTTTTATGTCATCTGAATAATAAAATATGTAGTCCGTGAAAAATGTGCAGGGTGAAAATTTACGTGACATACCATCGTTTCATATTGATAGTTCATTTGCTAAAACATTTGGCTTGATCTTTCCCCCTCCCAACAGTTTACGACTTCATCCAGCCGAAGCCGGATTGTCCCACATCGTGCGGCAACGTGAGCATCCCGTTCCCCTTCGGAATGGAGCTAGGCTGCTTTGCAAAACTCCATCTCTACCTCGCATGCATGCCAGGGACCGTTCTTCCCGTCCTCGAATTGACCGATCGTACGCTCGTCACTGACATATCTATTGACGACGGTGTCCTTCACGTTCACGAGGTATCGGAGCCAGATGATTTCCTGCATGGTTCGGGCTCCGCGCTCTACGCCTTGTCAGGAGAATGGGGCTTGGTGAAGTGGGCCATCGACAACAAGACGTGTGAGCATGCAAGGCTGAACAAGAGCGAGTACAGATGCTTCAGCTCCCACAGTGACTGCGTAGACGTCACTGACGATAGAACACTCAGACATGTCGGTTACCGGTGCAAGTGCTCTTCTGGTTTTGAAGGAAATCCTTACATGAAAGATGGATGCACAGGTATGATCTGCCATAATATTCATGTTTGATGGGATACATATGTTCTTGAGTTTTACTTATAAAGCAAATGTTCGCGCCTTCGCGGGTAAATGCATACGATTTTCCTTGGTTACCTTGAAGTAAGATATATGTAAGCAAGAGGCCAAATCCAAGCATCTAAGTTTACCCAAAAAAAATCAAGCATTAAATTGATATCTGGATGTTTTTCTCCTTTTTTTCATGTGAAAATTTCTAGTATCATAGGTCAAATTAATGGATAGTTTTGTAAGAATTGAACATATCACCATTGGATTGATATTACATGCAAAATTCATATTTTGTAAGGAGCACCACTGATAGTCTGATTCTATTGTGCGATTTACAGACACTAACGAGTGCCTGCAGCCAGACAAATACATCTGCAATGGTATTTGCCACAATACTTTTGGGGGCTATGCATGCACCCCTTGTCCTCATGGAACAGATTTCAGTGACGTCACAAGAAAATGCAGACCATCTACTATAATATTAGGTAAGCAATTTGTACCGCTTGTTACTGCCGATCCTGGCAATAGTGTGATCAATGCCTCGAATAAAGAACTATCCCTTTGCGTTACTGCTCTCTTTATCTATGGAGATAAATGAATCGACTTAAACGGCAGCAACCAATGCAGGTGTTACCATTGGACTAAGCAGTGGCGGAGGCATTCTGTTTCTCGCCGCAGTTGCTGCTATTCTTACTCGGAGATGGAAGAGAGGCGTTCAGAAACGCCTTAGGAAGAGGTACTTCCGCAAGAACAAGGGCATTCTGCTAGAACAATTGATGTCTTCAGACCAAAATGCCAGCGACGGCACAAAGATATTCTCCCTGGCGGAGCTGGAGAAGGCAACCAACAATTTCGACCATGCCCGTGTGGTCGGCCGCGGCGGCCATGGCACGGTCTACAAGGGCATCCTAACCGACCAGCGCGTGGTGGCCATCAAGAGGTCAAAGCTTGCCGCAAGCACCGAGATTGATCAGTTCATCAACGAGGTGTCCATCCTCTCACAGATCAACCACCGGAACGTGGTGAAGCTCCACGGATGCTGCCTCGAGGCGGAGGTCCCTCTGCTTGTTTACGAGTTCATTTCCAACGGCACGCTGTATGACCTCTTGCACTGCGAGCAAAATGGTAGCTTGTTACCGTTGTCTTGGGAGGAGCGCCTAAGGATAGCCACCGAGATCGCCGGCGCGATCACGTACCTGCACTCGGCGGCTTCGGTGTCAATTCTCCACAGAGACATCAAGTGCATGAACGTACTTCTGAACGACAGCTACACAGCCAAGGTCTCAGATTTCGGCGCGTCGAAGTCGATCCCGATTGACCAGACGCATCTGGTCACCGCCGTGCAGGGCACGTTCGGGTACTTGGACCCGGAGTACTACCACACCGGTCAACTCAACGACAAGAGTGATGTCTACAGTTTTGGAGTGATACTCGTCGAGCTGCTGACAAGGAAGAAGCCGATCATTCAGAACGAGTACGGTGAGAAGCAGAACCTGTCGAACTACTTCTTGTGGGCTACGAGGGAGAGGCCCCTCGAGGAGATAGTGGACGAGCAGATTATGGAGGAAGCAGGCGAGGAAGCGATCGTGTGCATGGCTCGGTTGGCAGAGGAGTGCCTGAGTCTGACACGAGGGGAGAGGCCTACCATGAAAGATGTGGAGATGAGGCTGCAGTTCCTGAGGGGGCGTCGCGTTGCTCCGAGGGCGAGGAGGGACGAAGTGGCTCGGCCTCGCTGTGAAGCGGCAAAAGACAATGGGAGTGGTGGCCTTATTCCGGCGACTGGTCGCCACGGCTCACGCCAGTACAGCCTAGAGCAGGAGTTCGTGTCGTCTTCGCGTGTACCGCGTTAGATTGTGGGCATGATTCATGCTGTTGTGTGTTGCTTTTTGGCCTTTTGCCCTTGTACTGCCATTTCGTTTTGAGAACCTGCCTCTTCGGAAGAGGTTTAATTACCTAAACACGGTCTTTTCTAGGAAAAGATCGCATTATAGGATTTGGCTGGTATAACGAAACCGGAGAGCTTCAGGATTTGTTGAGGAGCAGTAAGCTTGCTGACAGTCCGGAAAAAGTTCGAATTCAAATTCGGTTTCTTGTAAACGGGTTTGATTCAAATTTCTAGGCTCCATTTTTTTTTGGCTGGTTCACAAACTCACCGAGATTCCCAGTTACCGCCTGTTACCGGCGGGGATTTTTCCCCCTAGGTCCATGTCGATCTCGGCGGGGTCCTGCTCGCGCCCGACCTTCCTGTCCTCCTCGATCTCCCTAATCGGTTCCTCCATGAAGAGGGCCACGTCAGCACTCATCACCAGCATGTGCGCCCGCGCAGCCCTCAGCTCTGCCCGTGTCGGCCTCACCGGCTCCGGTTCCTCCTCTTTCCCGTGGCCACCGCCGTCCTCTCGCTGATCTCGCTTCCTCCTCCTGCTATGTTCTCCGTACCAGATTGCCCAGTGGGTCTCTTTGCGTGGCACATTGGTGTATCTGTTGAGAAGCTTCTTCACGTACCGCCGATCGAAAGGTCGTGTACTCGTGCTGGACTCCGCATGCACCGGGCGTTTCGCGGTGCGTGTGCCTTCTGCCGGCATTGTGAAATCTGTGATGGGAAATTCGTGATTTCTCCGCTCCTACGGAAGCGGAGTATCTTCGCTGAAGACACATCCTCTGCCTTTATAGCGTAAAGACGCGTTGCCTTTAGCAATTTGAATCGTTGGATGAAGTACGAACGTACCAGATTCATCCCTAACTGTAGCAGCCCTGTAGAGAGAACACTGTAGCGCATGGTGTGCTGTAGATGACGTACTGTAGAAGTGAATCTAATACGTTAGATTTCATCCAACAGCTCACGTCATAGGAATGGCAGGACACCGTGCGCCTCTGCCATTAGGGTTGCACTTCCCGTTGACTTGCATGCGTTAACCACGCCAACAGCGTTCATTCTCGGGATCCAACTCTTCATGAGATTCATAGTTGCATTACTTGTAACTTCTTAATTCATATACACAGCGGATTAGGAATTATCTTCCCTTCCAAGAATAACATGTACTCATGCATTTCAGATTATTACTCTGGAGTTTGTTACTAGCAATATAGCCAACTTTATCCTATCACATCAATCCTACAAGCCTCTTATTCATCTCCGTTCGATCGTAGCGAGAGAGTAATTTAGAATAGAAAATTCACATTGGGTTTAGGAATAATTATGCTTGAATTGATTGACTTCTACCACATCCAGGTGACAGTGCTGAGTAATATCCGTTTCATGTCCCATTGAGAAAGAGAATTAGCCTGAAGAGCGAGAAACTCAAGTCTATTCTTCCTCTGAGCTTTATGAATACTTGAATAATGAAAAAATTGAATTCAATTGTTAACTGGAACTATCAAAAGTAGGGTCGCTATGGCAGAGGATGCTGGATCCATCTCCGCCGACTGCCGTCCACACGCTCCCAGTCGTTATGGTACCTTACGGCGCGAAGAGCACTTGGCGCGTGCACGTGGTGGCCAGGCCGTCACGGGGAGCGAACCTCCGTTTGGTCCGTACGCTAGGCTAAAGTGCAGATAAGAGCAAGTTTAATAAGGCTGACTGTGCTAGCTACAAGGGAATCCATGTCAGCATAGTCCTATGTGGAGGGGAGAGAAAAGGAGAGAGAGAGAGCCAAGCAAGAGTCAGGCTATAGCACAGGAAAAGAGGCGTTATCCATGCATGTACCAATAGAACTAACTGCTATACCCATGCATGTATTAAATTATCAATACCCATGTATGTATTAAATGATTGAGAGCTCTTGTGGAGACAACTTATAGCCAGCTTATTGTATGAGTTAGCTGTATCATTATCTTTTGATGACATGGAAATGTATTGGAGGTATCAACTATCTGTGAAAAGGCAAAGCCTAGCGGGCGCAAGGAAGACCAGCGGGGAGCAGCGCATAGGGGCCGCGCGGCGGAGCGCGCAGGGGCGGCGCTGGCCGGACTTGCCGCGGCCACCGGCGTCAGCCCCTTCAACGGCGGCGGGCAGGCCCGGTCATTAGGGAACACCGCCGGCGAACATCCCGGCGAGGATGAGCCTCCCCAGGCTGATCGACGCCGTGGTCTCCAACGCCCTGGCGCCGGCGCTGCCCCCTGTGCCAATGGAAGGTACCAGACCAGAAACGGGAGGCGAGGAGGAGGCCTGGAACGGTGCTCTGCTCGCGCGCAACGTGTTTGGCGAAATGCCTCAGACAAGCAGAGCAAGAAATTCTCTCCAGATCACCGATCATCGCGGAATAACAAGTTCTCGCTCCAGGAATGCTGCTGCACCTGCCTCTCTTCTTCTCCCGATGGTGATCGGTGATCGAGAGGGATGTGCGCCGTATCAACCAAGGGCAACGAGGATGTCCAAGGTCCAAAACCATAGCAAAGGTTTCTGGCCATGGAACGGGAAGCATGGCTGGAAAGGTCCGTTGCCGAAGCCTAGATGTTCCCCATCAAGAACATTAGGGGACATTCTTGTGCCTAAGCTGATTGAAGCATAGGATTTGCGAAGTTCGTCATTTCCGGCAAGGTCTCAGTCACAGGATTGTCGCACAGATCTGGATCAGCGACAAATTCAAATTTCGAAACTCTCTCCTGTTGGGCTATCACCTGGGCCGAGCAACACAGTGGGCCAAACAACTTTGGCTTGGTCACGTCGATATCCCGGATTGGCATCTCTGCAGCGACGCCTAACGCGAAAACCTAACACGCGTGATTGTCGCACGTACGCAGAGGTGGTCATGGCCGGCAGTGCGGCGATGGGAGGTCCCGGTGGAGCTGGTGATGGTGATCAGCGTCGTAGCTACAACTATAGTGGCCAGCTGCATTTCACACGGGGCGGGGGACGACCACCAAGGCCATATGGCCGTGGGCGAGGTCGTGATCGCGTACAAAGTGTCCGCGGCTACGGCGACAACGCCATTTGCAGACCTCATGGCCGGGATGCTTCGGGACAGGGGGAAGGCGGTCACAATGCTCATCAGACCGGCAACGTGACTCTGGCTGTAGGCAAAGAAAGAGGAGACAATTCTCAAACTCATGCCATGAAGCACAAAGGTACACAATTTGCTAATGAACCTGTGTCTAAGAAGAAGAAGAAATTTGTGCTGTGTTGTGAGATTTGTGAAGAAGAGCATTTCACATCTCAATGCCCATTACTGCATGGTCCAAAACCAACTGCGACCTTCTGTGGTCTTGCTGGAGAGGGGTTAGGATTCTTTTATATTCCATATACATCAGCAGCGAAGGCCCCTAGGAGAGTCTCTGCAACTGCTCTAATCACAATTGTTGAGGGTAATGTTCAGGCTGATTTAGTCAAGAAGGAACTTGCTCGGGCAATTCCGGTGAAATGGGACTGGGTGGTACGAGAACATGGTGACAACACATATATTGTTCCATTCCCGTGTCAGGTGGAGCTGCAGAGAATGATTAGCATGAAACGCCTCCGCACATACAACAATGAGGGCGTGATGCTTTTTGAAGAATGGAATAATGAGATAAAGCCAAAGCAGAGGTTGCAGAATGTGTGGGTTAATGTGTACGGCGTTCCTTATGAAATCAGATCATTCCTTCCACTTTGGGCAGTGGGGTCTATTCTTGGTGCTACCCAACGGGTGGACATGAGATCAATGAAGAAGACAGGGGTGGTTCGGCTTTTGGTTGCAGTTCTGGATGTTCATAGTATTCCGGATGATGCAGATATTGTTGTTGATGACTGTCTCTATGAAATTTTCTTCAAAGTGGAGCAAGTGGTCACTGATAACAATGAGGATCTGGATGAGCTTGATGAGGACGATGATCTGAACCCAAAGGAATCAAATAATGACAAAGATCAGGAGATGGAGGATGCTGAAAAGGGTAAGCAAAATGATAGTGGTTCTACTTCTTCTACTAATTTCAATACCTCGGTCCTGCCAAATACATCCAACCAGCTACAAAAAGAGGGAGCACCTACTGCACAAGAACTTGAAATTATTGACAAAGCTATTGATTCAGCAGTGGATAGTCTCCTGGAGGAAGCTAGTGTCATGGTGATGTCTGAACCATTGGAGGATTCTGTGCCCCAGATGGCACATACTCACAGCCCTCTGCTTAATAGGTTGGTGTTACCGGATGCTGATTTTCAGAAAAGACTCATGTTTGCTGGGGATTCAATTGGTGAAGGTGAGGCACTGCTTGGTTTGGCTTCTGAGCCGATGGTGGGCTTGGAATGTGAGTCACCGATGGGTAATGATCTGCCAGGCGCTAATCCTAATTTGATTAAGGAAGTTGCACTAGAATCTGAACCACCTTTGGTTCAGCTGACGAAACATCAGTTTGATAGTGATGATTTGGTGGACACATCGCAGCTGCGTCAGAAGGCCATTTCTTTTGAAGCAAACACAGATGACATTCTGCCAATTGGGTCTTTAGAACAAAATATTGTGGGTGCTGAAACAAAAATTCCTACAGCAAACCTTGGTGAGCAGGATAATACTTTACTTCACACACTTCCTCGCCGTCAGTTACAAATGCTAGCAAAGGAAAATGGAATTCGTGCCAATTTGTCTAGCCTGGCGATGGTTACTGCACTTCGGTCTTTGACCAATGTGGTTGGCCTTGAAGATATGAAGTAAGCATTAGCCAAAGAAAATGAAGTGGATAGAAGGTCCAGCAAGCGGGTAGCTAGCAAAGGAGATGACAAAATGATGGAGAAGGCGATGAATCTGGTGGCCAAAAAAAATTCTATGCAGCCTGGTATGTGTTTATCCTTTTCATCCTTTTCTGACTCTATCATTTCATCTAGAATTGCCAACCTAGGAGTTTCTATGGGTAGAGATAATAATGCTATTTCTTCATCTATTACCTCTATTAAAAACATAGAAATAGATAGGCTTAGGGTTTTGGCTAAGGGAGAAATACCTAATAATAAATCTTCCTCTCCTAAGATAAATTTGGATGAGGAAGAAGATATTCTAGATGCACAACTCAATGTTGCATGTGAGGATTTTGATGAGAACATGCATGAAGAGGGATATGATCACATATGTTGTGAGCTTAATGCTATTCCTTGCAGGAAGAAATATAATTCAGGAAAGAAAAACAAGGTGGGATTAACACCTAAAAAACCTACTACACCTTCCAAATTGAGTCTCAAATGAAAGGGATCTTTTGGAATAGCAGAGGTCTTGGGGACTTGGCTAAACTTGGATATTTGGAAGATATTGTAAAAGAGGAGCAAATTGATTTTATTGCTCTTATGGAAACGGGTAGGGATCAATTCCCAGATGGGACCCTAAAAAAACTATGTGGTGGCAAGGAATATATTTGGCACTGCATGGCACCACATGGACGATCCGGGGGAATTCTCCTCGGTATTGACATGATGGTATATGACATTGGTAATATTGATGAAGGGGAATTCTATGTTAAGTTCACTCTTCGAAATAAGAGTGATGGGTTCAAATGGTCGTTGATTGCAGTTTATGGACCGGCACAACATCAATATAAGGAAAGGTTTCTAACTGAGATGGCCCAGACTTGTGGTAAAGAATCGCTACCTTATATCATTGGTGGAGATTTCAATATTATGCGTTGTCCTGAGGATAAAAACAAAGATAATTTTGATGCCAGATGGCCAAATTTATTTAATATGGTCATTCAGACTCTACAACTTAGAGAACTAGAAATGTCGGGTCGCAAATATACTTGGGCGAGTAGCGGGTATAATCCGACCTTTGAGAAACTAGATAGGATTTTGGTTAGTACAGAATGGGAACGAAAATTCCCGCTCACAACAGTAATGGCCAAGGACAGAACTACTTCTGATCATACACCCTTGTTATTGAATACAGGTGCTTCTTCTCATAATAGGCAACGTCCTTTGTTCAAATTTGAACGAGGATGGTTACTAAGAGATGGTTTCTATGATCTGGTTGCTAATATGTGGCAATCAGAAAGTAATGGTGCCACAACTATAGAGAGATGGGAAAATAAAATAAGATCCCTTAGACAATTTTTGAGAGGCTGGGCCAAAAATATAGCTGGCCATAATAAAAAAGAGAAGAATAAATTAATCACTATGATTGATGCTTTGGATAAAAAGGCAGAAATAGCCACTCTCTTTAACCAAGAATTAAATTTCAAACACTACCTCAACGAACGATTAGTCCATTTGTTGAGGGAGGAAGAAATTAAATGGTATGAGAGAGCAAAAACTAAGGACCTTTTGGAGGGTGATAATAATACCCAATATTTCCATCTGGTTGCTAATGGTAAACATAGAAAACAACGCATTTTCAAGCTAGAACAAGAGGATGGGATAATAGAGGGTGATGCTGAATTAAAAGCATATATCACTAAATATTATAAAGAGTTGTTTGGTCCTTCAGTTGATAACAATTTTAGCTTACTGGAGAATCAAATACAAGATATCTCACAGGTCACAGAGGAGGAAAATGCCATTCTAATCGCTCCTTTTACGGATAAAGAAGTAAAAGAGGTGGTGTTCCAAATGGAACATAATAAATCTCCTGGCCCTGATGGCTTCCCATCAGAATTTTATCAGGTCTTTTGGGAAATTATAAAAGATGATCTTTTGGCGCTATTCAATGACTTCTTTGCAGATCGCCTTCCTTTATTCAGCCTCAATTTTGGAGTGATTACCCTACTTCCAAAAATTAAAGAGGCAACGAAAATCCAACAATATAGACCTATTTGTTTACTCAATGTGAGCTTCAAAATTTTCACAAAGGTCGTCACAAATCGACTAATGGGAGTGGCTAGTAAGGTAGTACAATCTACTCAAACGGCTTTCATGCCTGGCCGAAATATCATGGAGAGTGTGGTGATTTTGCATGAAACCATACATGAGTTACACACCAAAAAACTAAATGGTGTCATAATTAAAATTGACTTTGAGAAGGCTTATGATAAAGTCAAATGGTCCTTTCTACAACAAACCTTGCGAATGAAGGGGTTCTGCCAGCAATGGTGCAATTGGGTGGAAAAGTTTGTAACTGGAGGTAGTGTGGGCATCAAGATTAATGATGACATTGGGCACTATTTCCAAACGAAAAAAGGTCTTAGGCAAGGAGATCCTATGTCACCCATTCTGTTTAACATCGTGGCAGACATGCTTTCAATTTTGATTAAGAGGGCAAAAGAGGATGGCCAAATTAGAGGAATCATACCTCACCTGGTGGATGATGGATTGTCCATCTTGCAATATGCTGATGATACAATCCTTTTTATAGACCATGATTTGGAGCAAGCTAAGAATATGAAATTGCTGCTCAGTGTTTTTGAACAACTATCTGGTCTAAAAATTAATTTCCACAAAAGTGAGATTTTCTGCTATGGAGAGGCAAAGCATTATGAGCAGGAATATACTCAGCTTTTTGGTTGCAAAATAGGATCATATCCATTCCGGTACTTAGGCATTCCGATGCACCATCGCAAACTCTGCAATGCAGACTGGGGTGTAATTGAGGAAAGATTTAGACGTAAATTAAGTACTTGGAAGGCAAAACATATGTCCTATGGGGGCCGACTTGTTTTACTAAATTCAGTCCTTAGTAGCATTCCTTTGTTTATGATGTCCTTCTTTGAAATACCAAAAGGTGTTCTAAAGAAACTTGATTTCTATCGATCAAGATTCTTTTGGCAAGGTAATCATGAGAAACATAAATACCGCCTTGCCAAGTGGGATATTCTTTGTCGCCCCAAAGATCAAGGTGGTCTAGGCATAACAGATCTCTTGATTAAAAATAAATGCCTTCTCAGTAAATGGTTATTTAAACTTCTTAATGCAGAAGGAACCTGGCAGACCTTAATTAAAAATAAATATTTGAGTTCGAAATGTTTATCACAGGTACAAATCAAACCTGATGATTCTCATTTTTGGAAAGGTCTTTTAAAGGTTAGGGGAGATTTTCTAGGGTGTGGTACCTTCATGATAGGAGATGGTTCACAAACTAGATTTTGGGAGGATAATTGGGTGGGTTCTAAGTCCCTTAAAGATCAATTTCCTAGCCTGTATAGTTTAGTCCATTACCCCCAGGTCACAGTGGCACATGTTATGAACCAGGTGCCATTGAATGTATCTTTTCGAAGAGCTTTAGTGGGAGATAAATTGACCGCTTGGCTTAATCTAGTAGCTCAAATTGCTAATATTCAGCTTACCAATATGAAGGACTTTTTCTCCTGGGATTTACATAGAAATGGTATTTTTTCAGTGCGATCTATGTACAATTATCTTATGAACCAGGGCAACCCTTTTGTGCATACTATCATTTGGAAGCTGAAACTCCCCTTGAAGATAAAAATCTTCCTTTGGTATCTTCAAAGAGGGGTGATTTTAACAAAGGATAACTTAACTAAAAGGAATTGGCATGGGAATCAAAAGTGTTGCTTCTGCAATTGCAATGAAACAATTAATCACCTTTTCTTTGATTGCCAACATGCTAAGAATATCTGGCGTATAATGCACATAGCTACTGGGTTAACTCCTCCTAGGTCTATACCTCATATGCTGCGGAATTGGTTAACTGGCGTTGGGAATAGTGCTCGAAAGCTGATCTTAGTGGGTGTCGCCGCTCTTCTGTGGGCTATCTGGTGTACACGGAATGATGTTATTTTTGAAAAGAAACGATATATTTCTTTTATGCAGGCTACCTTCAGGGGAACATTCTGGCTGCGGTTCTGGGCATTGTTGCAGCGTGAGGATGCAAAGGAGACCATTCGACTGGCGAGCCGAGCACTGGAAGTTGTCACATTGGACTTTTTCGCCAAGAGCGGATGGAGGAGCAATAATAGACTTTGCTTTTAATCACTTTGATCAACTTGTATTCTCGTTTCCTTTTTTTTTAACAGCAGTTAGCTGAACACCTTGTAAGAACTTGGCTGTGTGCGCTTGCAGAGACCGGTAATTATTTTCCATTATCTAAAAAAATCTGTACTATTAAACTTGCTCTAAGCCGCCCCATTTTGTGGGCAGTCCTCCCGGTCCAGCTCCCCAATCGCGAGCGGCCGCATGGAGCGCACATCCCAAATTGTTTGGCCTTGCAGCCGAATTCCATCGCATGGCATATAGCAGGCCGCCCCAAAAAAAAGTTAAAGATTACTCTGAAGAAATGGTAAAAACATGACACTTGATTCTGAAACTCTTGAGAACTTTAGTACTTACTGCAAGTTGTGTGATTAAGGGCCTGTTTGGATCCACCCAGATTTTAAGAATCTGGCTTTTAGAAACTGGGTGGGATCCAAACAGTCCAGTTTTTGGGGCAGTTTTTAAAATCTACCTACCCAGATTCTTAAAAACCAAAAAGCTGTTGATACCCAGCTTTTGCCAGTTTTTTTTGCACAAATACCCATTTACCCTCATTAAAGACCATGCGCATGGCTGTTCAAGAGCAATAAATGTAAAGGTATAATAGTCTATTAGCACCAATCATAAATGAAACCAGCTTTTAAAAACTAGGGGATCCAAACACCCCATCAGTTTTTGCTTAGAAACCAGCTTTTAAAAACTAGAAGTAATAGCTGGTTTTTAAGAATCTGAAACTGATCCAAACAGGACCTAAAGCATGGGTGAAGTAGCAATTCCAAGATCTTTAATACTGAACAGCTCTCATGTCCCCAGATACGCACGCCTGGATATATTCAGTACTAGCGGCGATCTGTTTCAGTTTATTTTGCGTAGTGAAAATGGAACTAGGAGCCTGGTGCTCTCCAGTCTAATATGCAGTGCTCCTAGTGAAGCTTTGAAGGACAGCACAGAACAATTGACGAGTACCTTGACGCAACTTCGGTCCATTACACACACCCCAGGGGAAAGCAAATCACAGAGTAAACAATAATGGACATTTGCCCAATCTTCCCTTTGTACAATTTTATTTATGTAATATATACTACAACATTGGCTTCTTGATGACATGGATTTTCTGAAGAAATGAACAATTGCCCAATTTACATACGGCTGATGTCAATCTGAATCTTTGCTTCATCACTGTAACTCCCCCCCCCCCCCCCCCCCCCCCGAAACATTCTATGATAAAGTTGAAAGGAAAGCATCCACCTTGTCGTTGGTCCCTCTCGACAGAAACTTCATGCAGATTGGAGGTTTCACCTTGGCAAGAGCAAGTACTGACTGAGGTAAAACCCACAATCCATCACCACATATCATGCCGGAAGCAACTGCAGGTCCAAATGTTTGTGCTTTGGCCCTGTCCAGTTTTTGCCAGACAAATAGTATTGCCGTCCCGATGAACATATCAATGGCAAAATATGAACCTAGGTAGAAGGGTATTGCCATAGCCATCGGGATTGGTATAAATCTCGATACCTTCTTGGGCACCAGATCTCTTATCAAGTTGACGGCAATTGCTGCAGCAAAGAATACGTAACAAAGAGTGAGGCAGTTCTTTGGAAGCGAGGAGAAGCCATCGACACCTAGTATTGCCATGCTACGGAAGATGGCAGCATTTGGTGCAGGGTATTCACTGCCACTTATGCCAATATTACCAAACGCCTTATAAAAAAGCCAGAACACACAAGGAGCAATAACACAACCCATTGCAGTGCCTATGACTTGGCTGATGAACATTGACCTTGGTGAAGCCAGTGTCAGGTATCCTGTTTTGAAGTCCTGCATAAGGTCAGCAGCAGTAGACACAATGCTCATCATCACACCACAGGCAGCCAGGCCTGCAAGAACACCACCATGCGAAGCACCCGACCATGCACCAAAAGCAAAGATTGCGAGCTTTCCATAGGTTGTAACAAGAGACCAATCAGTGAGGCCAGTTCCATAGGCATTGCAGAAGGCAAGTATAGGTGCAACGATATAGGCCACCAAGATTTGGTACCACTTCAGCTGTGGGAATATCTGTGGGACACTACCAATAGATATGGCGGCAACAACAGCATAGCCTCCATATGCAATGTACCAGGGAATTTGATCTTTGATAAAGAGTTCATTGCGCCGCTCATCGTCATATGAGATGACTGCAGAACTAGTAATTATGTCATCATCAGAGACTGGAAGTGTACTAACATTACTCTTCTTGAGTTGAGATCTTAATGAGGCGATTGTGAGAAAGAGCATCTTGAGGAAGTTGTAAAGGCCATCCCCAAGAATCAAGGCAATGGCTATGAAGACCTGTATTACCAAATGAAATTTAGTAGTAGAAAATATGACTCGGCATTCAAGAAAAGAATACATCCTTACCCGGTAACCTTGCATTCCATGAAGACTCTTGTCAGGGAGATCAGCAGCGAACCAACTTCCTCTTTTCTTGGCAATGAGAGGCCACATTATTCCCCATGAGAGGATGCCTCCCAGGAGAACTGATATGTTAACAATATGTGGGCAAATCATTCCCACTCCGACATAGGTAGGAGAGAAGTCAAAGTAAAACCTTTAAAAAAACAATGTTCAATTCAGAAGAATGTTGAAAAAATGAGTTCTGCAACTGAAAGGAACATCAAATTTACGAGTCAGATGGAAGATAAATTTGACTAGAAGAATTCTTGGAGGCTGCAATCTTTACATGTTGTTGTAAGCTTGCAGGCCTAATGATGGGAATTTCCAGAATCCGCAATTATCTGTAGCTTTGTAGAACCACTGAAAGAAGCCCCAGAGGAAGCTGAGAACTAAGAATATACCCAGTTTCTTTACTTGCTTCCTGTAAAAAATGATGCAAATAGTGATAAACTTCTCATCGTGTGTGTCAAGAACCGAAATGGACATGGCTGTAGTATTCACCCTGCAAGCTTGGCACCATGGGGCGTGTGAAAGCCATTTATGAGGTAGGCAGTTGCAGTGCCACTTGGATAGGTCAGCTTGTAGTCTATGATCATAATCTGGACAGTGGTAATTTGGTTAAAAACTTAAAATGATATCATGATGATTGCTTCAAAAAAAAACAAGGGGGCGTAGAATGATTAAACCTTTCTCAGTGGCACAAGACCAAAGAGCCCAATGAAGCTGACCAGGAACAGGAAACCAATTATCCACCCAAGATGCGGATTTTTGATATTTTGAGAATTATTTGCCTCGGTTTCCTGCCCAGCGATTCTTTCACTCATGGCCAATAGGTAGTTACCAAAGCCCCCTGAAAGAAATGGATGAGTTAGCATGTGAAATAAGGACACTAACCTATGCTATATTCTGTTTACTAACATCATATACAAATAATTTATTTCCAGATAAGTTTTAGCAATTTTTTCGAAAGCAAATTGCAGCAAATCCTAAGGGATTTAGAGTCTGTTGTCGGTTAGTTCTGTAAGGGCGATGTATATGTTACCAGCATGTCAGTTCTTAAAAAACGACAAAACGAAATGCTTGGAATCAATTCTCTGTAATGGTTTTTACAATTTTCTGATTTTGTTGCATGATGTTTTAATACAGAACATAAGAAGGTGCATTTTACTATGTAACAGAAGACATGCATATGGGGATTATTTACATGTCATAAAACCTACATGAGGAAACGTTTCACATGATGACATAAATTTTAATGAAATAGATGAACAACATGACCCCATCAGAAACAGGAGGGAAATTAGGCATTCCTCAACAAGATATTTTAAGAAAAACAACATAAATTGACTCTTGTAGTCAGGTCTACAACTTTTTGAACATAATTCTGATATGGTTGGTGTTGGTTGGGTACAAGTCCGAGGACTGAGTGTAGGTCACTCGCCTTTGATCGGCTGGCCATACGGCCGCTAAGGCTCTAAGGTCTATTGAAAAAGAGAAAAAGACTATAGAACTTTATTTATGTCTTTGCTTAATGATAATAAATACAATCTTGTCTCTTTTATAATGGTGATTAGACTTGACCCCTAAAAACCTATACCTATATTAAGGAAACTAATCCCTAATAATATAAAATTTATCTCTAATATATGAAAATAATCTAAATGGAAATAAACCCAAATAATAAGGAAACTAATTATTACATTCCTAATCCGCGGTATATTGCCAATGCTACCAAACCGTCCAATTAGATAGAGTTGCTATAGTATCGTACGGTATTGTTCACGCACGTGAAGTACTGTTCACACAGCGGTACTATTCACCTGACGTATTATTCATGGTACTGTTTACCACGCTGGTGCTGTTCGCGTGCTGCTCCTACTAATCTTGATCCATAACATCACACCCTTCGCAGCGAGACAGCTCATCCTCGAGCTGTTAAGTGGCGGCCATGGACTAAGACCTTCGCATCCTCATGTTGATGAAAGGGCACAATGACGACGTCGCGCAGCGCGGAAGATGATGAGCGAAGCCCTGATACACAACAGCGAGAACAACACTCTAGCGTTGGCTGATGTCGCAGAAGTCATTGGCAGCAAAGTCAACCGACACAGGGGCAGCAGCGGCATCCTTCTTGCCCTGAGATGCAACGGTTGTGGGAGAGATGTGACGCGTCGTTGACGCCCACATGGCAATCATTGTGCCCAACACTTGCGGAGGCACGATGTCGACCGATTGCATGGAGATGACTGCCGCTGGACAGCGACAATCTTCCTCCTTGGCAAAGGCACCAAAGGTGAAGTCTGAAGAGGAGTCATCATTGGTGACATAGCTAGTGTCAACACCAATGCCGAGGAAGGTGGTGGCAGCCATTGCAATGGCACGCGCCGCCTCTTTTTGCTCCTTTAGCTTATCCACCAGCTCCATAGTCTTCTTCAAGGTGGCCATCATATTACCGAGTAAAGACTATTTTCTCGCTGCTAGCTATCAACATGTTCAAGGGAGATAATTCAGCATCGAAAACTATGGTGAGTGGCTCTGATACCAAATGATATGGTCGGTGTTGGTTGGGTACGAATCCGAAGACTGATGGTAGAGCACTCGCTCTTGATCGGCCGGCCATGCCACCGCCAAGGCTCTAAGGCCTATTGAAGAAGAGAGGAAGACTAGATAACTTTGTTTATTTTTTCTTAATGGTAATAAGTACAGTGATGTCCCTTTCATAGGCATAATTAAACTTGACTTCTAAGAAATATATCCCTACATTAAGAAAACTAATCCCTAATAATAGGAAACTTATTTTTAATATATGAAACTAATATAAAAGAAAATAAATCTAAATAATAAGAAAACTAATTATTATATTCTTACGGTACTATTAGATAGAGCTACTACAATACTGTATGTTACTATTCACGCACGCGGTTGTACTGTTCGCCTGGTGTACTGTTCATGATACTGTTTATCAAGCTAGTGCTATTCGCGTGCTATGCGCCTACTAATCTTGGTCCGTAACAAATTCATCAGGATGTTTTTAAGTTTTGTACTCAACAGGGCAATAGCGAAAAGAATCTAATCTTCAGCCTTACTGGATAGTGGATACGCTGTGTTGACGTCGACCTAGCGTTTTGTTTCAATACAGTAGCAGGCCTTGACAGGCAAATAGACTTAAATTCATGCGGTTTTCAAATTGTGACCGCTGATGGGAGCCTGAATTGTCTAGAAGCTGACTACCACTGTCATCACAGCTTACAGAAACCAATTGACCATTCACAAGTATCTATTGAATTATCAAAGCTTAACCAGTAGGTTGAATAGTGAAAGTAGAAAATATAGCTATCGACAATTACTGGTACTTCTGAATTCTATTACTTCCAAGCATGTCCCTCTTCATCATGGACTATGACTTTCACGTTGTTTTCTTCGTTGGCTCCATTTTATTAACAGATTGCTACAATTCCTGAAGGAATTTTCTTAGGGAATGTTTAAACTTAGAAGCAAGAATACAAAAGGACTGTGCTCAAGGGCCAACAATATGAAACCAGAAGCAACATCAGCATTAGAGGGTTCATACTGCGAATAAATTAACTTTGGTATCATACATTCACTGATTCACATAATACCGAAAGCAAGTAAAGGTGATAACTTAGTTACTTCATTACTTGTAAGCTGAATCACCATCAGAACAAAAGCGCACATGGCAAGAAACTTTGAGAACTGTGGAATTGATCGATAGGATGGCGCAAGAATTACTTTTTTGACAGAGATGATCCAATAAACGGTACGACTCGTAGGGCTTACCACTGAAGGAGATGTCATAGGCGGCCACGACGCAGGTCTGGATGACGGTGTTCTCCTGACGTGTGAAGGGCTGCTTTAGAAGGCCGATCCTCTCGATGGTGGCCGTCCAGAGGCGGACGAAGAAGAAGCCGAGAAGGCCGGCGGAGACGTTGAGCGAGGGGATGATGCCGATGGTGAGGTTGAGCTTCATGACGATGACGCTGAACATGACGGCCAGGAAGAAGCTCACCACGAAGGCGCGCACCGTGAGCTGCTCCCGCCACGACGGCACGCGCTGGTCCGCGAACGCCCGCTCCACGGACGCAAGCCCGTCGTCCTCCGCGGCGGCGGCGGCGCCCCCTCTCCCCTCCCCGTCGAGGGGCGGCGACGCCACCGCACGGTCGTTCGGCTTGCCCCGCCGTCGGAGCTCGCTTGCCTCCACCATCTCCACGTCGGCGGCGGCCGCAGCCGAGTTCGAGTCGGGAGTCTCGTGCTGCTGCATAGTCGTCGCCATTGGGCCGGAGCGGAGCAAGAGCACGGACGCTGCCTATTTAGCTCTAGGTGGCCGGGTGCACAGCACACCACACGTGAGGCGTTGGATATTATACGCAGGGGTTTTGTCACTTCGGCAGTAACGACGGGCGGTCAAGATCAATGGCGTAGCCGTAGGCTCGCCGGCTCGTGGTTTGACTAGTAGCGGACGGCCCGAGCCACTCAGTTAAGCATGACAGTTCACACGGAGCGGGCACGGCGAACCTCCCCGGGATGTTGCCGGTGTAGTCTTCCTGTTTTTTTGTCTGCTTCGGATGGATCTATGTTTGTGAACGAGGATCATTTTTTTTTTCTCTGCTCCGGAGGGAACTATGTTGTGAACGAGGATCGATACATGTATGGGTGATGGATCTATGTGTCATTTATGGAAAGGATTAAACCATAAATCATAGTAGTTATCAAATAGTGTCCTATTTTACGTTTTCTCTAGCTTCTATTACCGACCAAACAATCCGAAATCTTATACTTGCCTGGTCAAGGAAAAAAAACACCAGGATTTCATGCTGCATTCAGACATCAATTTTCCTCAAGCACGGCAAGTGCGCCTCCAACCAAACATACCCTCTACTGCATAGGCCCGGCCTAATAAAAACATCACCTCTATGGATACAAACACCACTCCTCAATCTCAAGCTATACAAGGGCCAATTACAAAGGCACAAACATGATAATTAAATTATTAGGTGAGCTCGTTCTTAAAAATGAATAATGTTTTATTGAATATTTGCAGCTATCTAAAACTTGTGATGTTATTGTGTTTACGAACCATGGCAAGGAGGGCAGCTTAACACCATGTGCAAGCCGACATCACATCAAGACTAAGTCGACGAATTTTTCAACTCTTCCTCAAGGTCACCACATCAAGTTGGACATATTTTGAAATCCAATTCGGCTTCCAGATCAATTCGGACTCAGCCTAATATGTCCGACTTCAAACACACATAGAATCCACATCCAGAGTCTATTTGGGATGTTTGAGTACTTGATAAAAAAACTTATCTCGTTAGCTTTCCAACGGATCCATCCTCACTGCCAAATTCCTTTTGTGTGCGTTGCAATTGCCAAAATAATCCAGCGCTGATTTTGAGTCTGAGTTAAAATGTGTTATGCCAGCTCCACTTGAGCCCACGGGCCTTGTACCTCCTAGGGGCGCGCACCCACCTTCCTGGCTGCCACCCCTGCCCCTCTTTCTCTCTTAAATAGCCCTAAGTGCCTCCCTCTTCCTTTGGCTTGTTTTAGATTAGTTTTTCCATTGTGAAAACTTCGTCATGTGTTGTATCGACTAGACCAACAATTGTGATTTGCAAGCATCAACTTGTGTGAATTTATATTTCCTATTTACAATTTCAGATTGCTTGTGTATCTTGTTCTTGCTTGTCCTTCGATTGCTCACAGGAATTGAACCTCGAGTTCAGGTCAATCGCGTTCTTAGAACGATTGATAACGACTCAGAGTGTGGTTTAGCAATTGCTTGGTGATCTGTTCGTGATCGGTTGGTAGCCTACATCATGAAAGTCGTACCTCAACAAATCGATGTATCATCCTATCGAAAGATCGGGATCCAACTTTTACATCAAATGGTATCAGAGCCTCAGTTGGCTGGTAGAAATTTCTTGTATCCCTATTCCCCAGTTTAGTAGATTGATTTTCGGTTCCTAGAGTCCAAAAAAAAGAATGTTGCACATTGCATCTACTCGTCCAAACCAGTTTGGGTCATTGCATTGTTCTATTCAGTTTGCATCTTTGAATTTGTGTCCATCGTCTTGTCGAGTGATGGCCCCTTGTTCTTGACTTGGTTTTGTTCTAGTTTGGCTCATCGGATTGACCTCGCTAGGCTTCAAAAAATGTGTAATACCCAAAAAAACATCATTTAGGGTCTCAAAACGGACTCTGAAGTTTCCTGACCCATTTTCTACGTCCTATCGCAATCACCATTTGTTTGATAAAAAAGAGAAAAAGTCGCATTGCTAAAAAAGAGACAAAACTAGAATTGCATCCTTTGTTCTTTAGTCCTTTGTGCTGTATAGTTTTGCTTTCTTGAGCTAGGTCTAAGTTCTAGTCTAGGGCCCGCAGCTTTGATGAGTGTTTTAGACTATTTTTCAACTATGCAATTTCTAAATTTGAATTTTGCTACTCCTTGCTACCAGGGGCGAAGCCAAGGGGGAGGCTTAGTAAGGCTCGAGCCTCACCTCCCCCCAGCGGCGGACACCCCCCCCCCCCCGACGGTGAGCCGCCGGCGACAAACTTCCCTTCCCTTCCCACAAGCCCCGGCGACGGCTTTAAGCCCAACAAGCAACAAAAAAACGTAAACTTCAAGTGGCAGCCCGTAAAGAGGCCCATCAAACTATCTTATTGGCCCACCAAGGCACCAAAACATCCACTTCACAAACATTTCCCAGGCGGCGGCAGACCCAGAGCCCAGACGAGACACACAAATTCACAAGACACAGTCACAAATCCAGATCTGGCGGCGCCGCGGCCACCCGGCAGGAGGAGTCGGAGCGGGGCGACGAGGGGGCCGAGCCGGGGCAGGGGGAGCCGGACCGGGGCATCGAGGGTCGAGGCGCCACCGGCGAGTAAGGCGAGGAGCAGAGGAGCCGAGGAGAGGAGCGAGGCGAGGCGGACTCCGAGCAAGGCGAGGCGGCGGAGGAGCCGAGGAGAGGCGGACTCCAAGCGAGGCGAGGAGGCGGAGCCGTGGAGGAGCGAGCCAGTGAGGCAAGGCGGCGGCCGGCGAGCGACATCTGAGAAGCAGTGGCGAAGAGAGCCGAGCCGAGCTGCGGGGGAAATGGGGAATAAAGGAGCTGCGCTGGCGCTGCTGCAGGCGAACCGAAGTTAATAAGGGAGTCGGGCCTCGGGCAAGTGCGGCCGGTCGGGGCGTCGGGCGGACGAATTGATTGCCGACGAGTGTCCACGCAGCAGCACTGTCCAGTACTCAATTGTGCATTTGTGTGAACAGAGAATTGAGACATTGGGTATTTGAGGATAGGGCCGGCCGACTCACTGCTTTAAGGTAATTTTCTGTACTTTTTTATTAATTTAGTATTTTAGAGTTTAGATTTTAGACTAACAATTTTCTATTATATAACTAATTTTTATATGTTTTATACACAGGTGATTTATTTCTACTCCGTACTCATAGCAGAATAATTATATATTATTGGGTATGCGCTTTCTATTATCGATGTACGTTTGTCTTCAAAACTCCAACTGTATAATTTCTGTATGAATTTGAAATTCTATAAGAGTATAAGACTATATTTGTGTCAACTTAGTTTAATCCGACAAAGACTATAATTTTTTGATTGAACATTTGCTACTACCTAATACTTGCGATGTTATTGTGCTCAGGAACCATGGTGAGGAGGGAAGACCAACACCAAGTGTAAGCCGACTAGCACATCAAGAACAAATCGATGCCTTTTCCAACTCTTCCTTAAGGTCACCACGTCAAGTTGGACATATTTTAGAATCCAATTCAGCCTCCAGATCAATTAGGATTTAGCCTAATAGGTCCTACTTCAAACACACATAGAACATTTGGGATGTTTAAGTACTTGATAGAAAGCTTATCTTGTCAGCTTTCCAATGGATCCGTCCTCACAGCCAAATTCCTTATGTGCACATTATAATCGCCAAAACAATCCGGTGTTGATTCTGAGTCCAAGTCAAAATATGTTGCACCACCTCCACTTGGGCTCACGGGCCTTGTACCTCCTGGGGGCGTACGCCCACCTACCTAGCCGCCACCCCCTGCCCCTCTTTCTCTCTTAAATAGCCCCAGGCGCCTCCCTCTTCCTTAGGCTTGTTTTAGATTAGTTTTTTTCCACTGTGAAAACTTTGTTGTGTGTTCTTGTGCCGATTATACCAACAACTGCAATTTGCAGGCCTCAACTCGCATGAATTCATATTTCCTATTTACAATTTCATATTGCTTGTGTGTCTTGTTCTTGCCTGTCTTTCAATTGCTCATAGGAGCTGAACCTTGTATTCAGGTAGCTAGGTTCTTGGCATGGTTGATAACAACTCAGAGTGTGGTTTAGCGATTGCTTGGCGATCTAATTGTGATAGGTTGGTAGCCTACATCGTGAAAGTCGTACCTCCACAAATTAATGTATCATCCTATCGGAAGAACAAGACCCAACTTTTACATCATGGCCGGTTGTGAGCCATCCCGTTTAGGGGTGAAAACAGATTGGATACAGATCGGATAGTGCTTAAATCATATTCTCATCCTTTTTTTTCTCGGATTCGATTACGCATCAGAAAAACGTCGCATACGAATACAGACTGGACAAATGTCGAATACGAATTTAGATCGAATTCAACTATTTTTTATTTCCAATAATTAATCGTGGCCTCTCCTATTTAAAACATGGCACCAAATTGTTTTAACATTTTAAATTGATAAATAGTTGATTCTAACATGTAACTGTGCATTAAATGTTGACAACAATAAATGAATTATTCATCTCACGTATTTATACAATGCAGCTTCTGAGGATAGCTTCATATTCTATGATACAATGAAGTTTAGTAAATTGGTGTTGGTTTTATAGTATAATTTTGCCACTAATCCTAACTAATTATAGATATATTACAAATAAATCAGTTATAAAATATCAAATTTGGCTAAAAAGCATACAAAAAGCTTTATTGGGGGATGTGCCAAATGAAAAACATGAAATGCCACATTAGAGTCCACCATGACGATGGACTCATCGAGGTGATTGAAATGCATATATAATATACTCAATTTGGAGGTCAAATGTAAAAGATACGTATTAGCTAGCTACTGCTATTATATCTACCGAATCCGGATATTATCTGGATATCTGACTCCGAATCCACATTAGGTCATACTGGACGCATTTGATATCCAGGACTTCACCAGTTTAACATTCAAATTTAGATGTATTTTCTATCTGGATTCGATAAGTTCAGATTCGGTAGCTTGATGATGCAACCGAATCCGGCTCACCCCTAGTACCGTCCCCGGCAACATGCACGAGGAAAACTAGGCTGGACCGCGTCTGCGAACGGCTCGATCGTGCAGATGTCGCGCCTTCTTTTCCCGCTTGCTGAAACAGATAATTTGGAACCATCCCCCCTCCCTGACTTCGAGATTCCGTAAGGCTAATCCGTTAAGATCCCAATCATACCAGTTGTACAACCTAGTCAAAGTCTTCGCACTAGAACCAGAGGAATCTTAGCACGGATAAGGGCGTGCATAATACGCACTAGTCAAGCGATCACTTCGCTATCAGTAGTCGTGTAGCTTACGTGCCAAATTTTCAATTAGCGCCGCTTTCACACGCTGGCTGCATGCTTGGCTGTTTACGTGCCTTCACACACGAGAGAGACACTCACACGAGAGAACCAGACTACTAAACTAACTGTTTCTGGACCGTTACGTTACGTAGATTCTGAGCGTTTGATGGCGTTCTAGATATGTCACGAAGTCAATGATGGTGTGTGATACTTTCTCTTCCCCTGTGTATGATTTAGATCGGCGAAAACGGCTTACGCTCGCTGTTGGATTATCTACACCTAGTCACCTACAAGAGGTATGTACACCAGCTGTGCCGTAACTCGGATTACCATGTTATACGACTGCAATAGGATAATTGATGGAAGTGCAGTTTGACTTTGCTTGAATCCGGGGGAAATGAAGCCAAATTTTCTGCTGATTCAGGGCGAGCCTGGCATCGATAATCAAAGTCGGAACACGTGAGACCATGTTGCGGAGGTGATCCTATGTTGTGTTACGAGGATTTGGTTTTATTCGTGCTTTATTGTCGAAACTTAAATTTATTTTTATATCATTTATTTTATCTAGTTTAGCTGTTAGATGATCAGCAGTCTGACTGACTGTGAATGATGGTCTGACTAGGGAGCGATTGTTCAAACCTGTAGTTGGTAGTACATTTTTTCCAAAGAAGTCTTCGTTTTGTTACGCGAAGGATTTGAAAGCGGTGCGACCGACCGAATGATGGCGGTCCGACCAGAGTTGTGTTGAGTGGTTTGACCAGTATAATTGCTGCGGTCAGACTTGTTTCCTGTTACTAGGGTTTGATCAGGGTTGACTAGGGTGGTCTGATCGGTCGTTAGTGGGCGGTCAGACCGCCTAGTGCTGAGTTGAGTTTTGTCTCAGTTGTGTTATTGCTCTAGGAATTTTTTGGGAGCCCATACAAGTGTTAGTCATAATAAGAGTCTATACAAGTGTTAGTCATAACAGAAGTCTATACGTTGTGTTAATTATGGCAGGGAGTGCCATGTGGTGCTTGCTACCGATAGTCAAGTGCATGCCACTTGAGTTCATAACGATTGCTTGTTCCTTGATGTGCAGAATGTTTGATGAATGTTGGTGGTCAACGACAAGACCGAGGTTAGGGGAGGAGCCCGATACCATAAAAGGCCACGTAAGTCCGAGTGAGGCTAAATCTCAAGCGGAAAAGCACGGGAGAAAGATAAAGATCATGATGAGGTAAGTGCATGAATATAATGTGCTATTGGACTTGGGTCGTTTCAAGTGGAAACAATACGGGAGAAGACCGAAGGTGTATAGGCTTGGCGGCAAGTCGTTGGGCATTATAGACTTTGTATTGGTGTTTGCTTCAAGGAGAAGCATCGCGGAGGCCGGTGGGTAGCAACTGCTTAAATTGTCCAATACCAGGCGGAGATGTGGTTTGCAAAACTATAGCGACGGCCTAAGGTGGATTAAGTCATGTCAAGGAGGATTGAGCGTCTTGTTGGGCTATTGAAGCCATGAGTAAGTTACGCTTTGAAAAGCGTGCAAGTGTGTAAATGTAAAATTTGTTTGTGTGTAGATTACCAAGTTTCCTCATTTGTAAGTGATTGTATCCACTAAGTGTGGATGGGTTGTTAGAGTTTGGTGTGAGATGAGGAGGCTCCACTACATAAGCCCTTGTGTGTTAAGAGAAAATATCTTTTGTGCTAGATGAGAGGGAGTTAGGATTATATTTTCTTGTGTTAAAAGCTTTGTGTGTGCTCTTGTGAGAGCTCTATCCTCCAAGGTATGGAGTGGCTTTAATACTTTATCCCTTCGTGGTAATGAAGTATCAAACTTATTTATCTTGTTCCCCTTGAGTTCTTATTTGATTTCCTTGCTTTCTTGAGGTGCCTTGAGGAGTTTTTGATTCCTCTCTATTCTTCCCTATTTTATTATGTGATCTAACGTACTATGATATGTGAGAATTTATCCAAAGTTATGTAGATCATCAAGAATTCATTAGCAAGTGTGGATCGAAGTTCTCCTCTTTTGCTCGATTTTGATATAATCTTCCTCATTTTGGTAAAAGTTAGAACTTTGACTATGATCTTTACAATTAATAATTGAAATAGATTCATAACATCCTAAGAAGGGATTCACTATGATTGCGGCATCTCTACTCCGAGCTCTTTACTCCTCCACTTTTGTACATCTGTGCTTCTATTCATATGAATGCATGCAAGTGTATACACATGCTCGATGTCATCTTTTCCTGCGTCGGTCGTTTCTCTTCTTTGACATTGACCAACTCAACACTGTGGCTTCCTCACTAACCATGGCAACTTTCCATCTTCACTGATGCCGGCTTGTCTGCTTTAGTCATTGTCTAATGATACACAAAAAAAAAATTTCGCCATTGCAGGTGACGTTGTTTCCCTCACCAGCAATAGCATGCTCCTAGCTACCCAATGGTCTCGTATCGTCCATAACTCATCTTAAATGCAATGCTTCATCTCCTTTTTACCAAGACTTCTCCATCATCGAACTTGTTTGGCCACTAACTTCTTCAATAAAACCGATGCTCACTACTTGTCATCGCAGCCATTGGCTCCTTCGACTCTAATCTTTCTCTTCACTGGCTCCAGCGAGCAGCACAACATTGTCCTCATTGAACAGCTAAGGTGAGCAATACGACATTGTCCTCATCTCTACTGCCGCCACCTTGACTCTTTGCTTCCCCGTGGGTCATTGTCTTCTTGTAGGACTAATTGACGACATTGCATTCTTTCGTGTTCTCCTTCAACACCGTTTGTGTTATCCTTTTTATAATTTTATTTTATTTAAAATTAAACCATTTAATTTATTCTAAATTTTAGTAATTTAGGGATTTTAGTTTGAAATTGTATAAAAATCAAATTGCAAATTGTGTTTTATTTTTATTTCAAATTTCTATCATTTTTTGTTAGAATTTGTATACAAATCCAATTGATATTTGTTCTTTAATTTTTATTTTTAATTAAATTTATTTAAAGATTTTACTTTGAAATTTGTGTTGAAATCAATTGCTACTTTATTTTATTTTTTTATTCTAAATTTAAGTTATTTATTGTTGGAATTTGTATACAAATCTTTTTTTAAAATTTTATTCTGAATTATATTTATTTAGATATTTTATTAGAAATTCGTATGGAAACCAAATTGCTTATTTTATTTTTGACAAAATCTAACGGATACTATAGCATTCAAGTGTAATCTAACAGGATCGGATCCAACCGCATAAGAACAACACATTTGGTCCGTTCGATTTGACTCCATATCCATCTACTATGGCTGCTCTAATCCACTGGCTTGACACCATTCGTATGCTACTGCCTCTCTCTCTCTCTCTCTCTCTCTCTCTCTCTCTATCAACCCTATTGCCGACGATTGGCCTAAGTGAGTAGTCGAGTCGGCGCTCGAGTGAGCGCGAGAAGGAAAATAGCCACGGTGACAAGCCGCCATCGGCCTCGGCGTTGTTCTGGCCCTCGAGCGACCCGCGACAAGCGGCGTTGAGCTGGTTCTCCGTGCCGCGAGCACCTGCAAGCACGCGGGAGACCGCGGTCCGGTGTGATGGGGTGCAAAGGCGCGTGGTGAGCGGCAAAGGGTGCGACGGCGAGCAAGCCCGATCGGAGCAACGCAATCAGGAGCGGTGAGCATGAGCAACGTGAGCCAAGCGATGTGACGCCGCGTTCATGAGGGAGATGTCGAATGTGGGGATGATCACGGGTTCCTTGGTGGCCCCCTCATAGGCCTCTACGCTGCTTTCTTTGTTGTTGCGGAGGCTACCATCGCGGCTGAGATCATGCCCTTCCTCGGTGGCAAGCATGTTTTTTTAGTGAATTCATGAAGTTGGACTATAAGTTTCATAAGTAAATTTCATGACTAAATTTTATAGTGTTTTATTAAGTTTTATAAAGTTTAAGAAGGTTTCATGTCTAAATTGACTAAGTTTTATAGTGTTTCATAAAATTTCAGGAATTTTCATACCTAAGTTGACTAATTTTCATAAAGCATGTTCGAAACTCTATGAAACCTTATAAAACTTAGATAAAACCCGATAAAACTTGCCTATACCGTTATAAACCTTTCAACGGTATACTATGCGCTGGTCTCTTTTATTTTTTATTTTTAATTACAGTTATTTCTATATTGTACTTGATACGAACTCTCTCTTTTAATCAAGATCCACTACAATTGATAGTATAGATCTCTTTTTTTTTACTGATTAACGTGACAATTTCTAGCTCTTAAAAATGACTATGGTGACTTTTTTCTATCGTTTTTAATGATGTATAGGTAAGACTCACGAGCTACGGCTAAACAATGGCCACTTGGACACTCCATCGAGCAACTAGCGCGAAATTAAAGGTTCGCATTACCATCCAAGTATCCAACTCCGAAGTAACCATCGAAAACGTCGTCTAACAAAACTCGAAACGTACACTAGGATTTATCTAAGGGGTCACAAAGTCAAGATTGTACCATCTGATCAGAATGGTCAACAAGTCAACGGAACCATGAACCTACGTTAGCTCCGCACAGCCCCAATGCCCGATCAAATATCCACCGTCCGATTGGCACAGGACGGTAGCCACGTGCTACTCTTTCTCACGATAAGTACATGCACCGCCCTCACGGCCTTGCTCCACACAGCCAAAACAAACGCTTCTTGGTGCGTCCAAGGCAATGGCGCCGCACACCACCGCAGCCAACGCCTCCGGCGACGAGGAGATGGTGGAGGCGAGCACGCTCCGCCACCGCCACAACGCCGCCATGAACGGCGTAGGCGATGAGGCCAGTGGGGACAGGACCACCCAGCTGGCCCAGGAGGAGGAGGCGTCGCTGGAGCGGGCGTTCGCGGACAGGGCCGTGCCGACGTGGCGGGAGCAGATGACGGTGCGCGCCTTCGTGGTGGGCTTCTTCCTCTCCATCATGTTCAGCATCATCGTCATGAAGCTCAACCTCACCACCGGCATCATCCCCTCGCTCAACGTCTCCGCCGGCCTCCTCGGCTTCTTCTTCGTCCGCCTCTGGACGGCCGCCATCGAGAAGATGGGCCTCCTCCGGCAGCCGTTCACGAGGCAGGAGAACACCGTCATACAGACCTGCGTCGTCTCCGCCTACGGCATCGCCTTCAGCGGTACTTGAGTTAATTTCTCGGGTCATATCCGTCCTATCTATTATTCTTGTGCTGTCGAGCAAGGGCGCAGCGCTAGCTCAAAGTTTCTTCCTGCCTCAACTCTGTACCTGCATCATAGTACGCAAGTTTTTGCCTTTGTTCTTTAGGATTCTCGAGCTTGAGTAGCCTAAGTAGATTCAGAAGTAGCTTTTCGAAATGCTTAGCAAAAAGCAATAATAGGATATTGGAACCTTCTTTTCCATGGATTTAAGTGTACTGGCCTACTAGTACTAAGTAGATAATGATTTGGTACGCCGCTTTTCAATTCTGCATGAGGAATTTTACAAAGGTTTGCAGTGGGATTGTATCGTGGAAAAGCACGACACGCTTAACAATTTCTCGAAGTGGCTCACCAAAAAAAAGAATCTTTGGAGTATGATGATATACGAGATAATTGGTTTTTTAGGACTCTAAACGTTGGGCTTCGCATATTTAGGACTCTAAACGTTGGCTTCGCAAAATTAGTCCTTATATCATTGACACTTTGATTTCTATGGTATTATACCTTATTTATTATTTCTTAATATCTTTTCTTAATACTTGGCACCTAATATGGCCCTTATACCCCTCCCTCATTTAATCACGTACACGTACCTGGGGGAGGAGCCTGGTAACTCATGATCGATGCAAAAGATGGGAGCTAGCAACAACTGTGTAGAATGCTGGCTGCCTTCTCTTGATGCAATGGATATCGATCAAGAAGAAGAAGAATCCAGGATGGAATGAAGGGTTGCTGCATATCTCGTGTTTGATCTCTCTCTATATAGAGAGAGGAAGCTAGCTCTACGCGATTGCTTAGGCGCGTTATCTTGAGAGGAGAAAAAAGAAATAAAACAGAAACGTTCAGCAGCGGCTGCCTTGTCACCTTGCCGTTGGGAGCGTTCTTATTTTCCCTTATCTGCCATGAACGTTCGCCGTTGGTCGCTGCAAGCCGATGGACTCCCAGGTACGTGTACGTGATTAAATAAGGGAGGGGTATAAGGGTCATATTAGGTGCCAAACATTAAGAAAAGATATTAAGAAATAATAAATAAGGTATAATATCATAGAAATCAAAGTGTCAATGATATAAGTACTAATTTTGCGAAGTCAACGTTTGGAGTCCTAAATATACGAAGCCCAACGTTTAGAGTCCTAAAAAACCAATTATCTCGATGATATACCGCTGCGTTTAGATTTTTCTAAGCATGTGGTGGTCAGCGTCCCAGCATGGGACAACCAAGTTGCAGGACGTTTGAATTCAGGGTCGCCTCAAGCTGAAATAGAGGACCCATCTATAATAGTTGGGCTCCCATATACCTATGAATACAAACGCATCACGCATACTTATTTTTCGAAGAGATGCATGGATTATGACGCTGTTGACTTAACATAAACACTCGCCCTTATTAGTTATTGCTATATGGATGCAAATTGTAACCATCCGTTGCGTTCTGCTTAGCTGGTTTTGGATATATTAGCTTCCATAATATCCTAATGAATTTCAAATAACAAGTGTAATCTTGCCTGTTACAAGTTGGACAGGGATGCCATGCATATGCTTGTCTTAACCTGAACTGTGTCTTCATTTTTCTTATCATCTCTTCATTTTTCTTATCATCTTTCACTACCTCCTATCCTTGTCTATGAGTGAAACAACAAATGCACTAATTATTGTACTATTTAATTCCAATTGGTTAGGTGGGCTTGGCACTTATTTGCTTGGCATGAGTGAAACGATTGCTAAGCAAGCAACAGAGGCTAATGATGCTCAGAGTATCAAGAATCCTCGCATTGGGTGGATGATAGGGTTTCTCTTCCTTGTCAGTTTTATTGGGCTATTTGCACTTGTGCCTCTGAGAAAAGTAAATCTTTAACATGTTTCTGCACTTCAGATTCTTACAGCATCAATGTATACCAATTAATCACCAACTGAATTGCCGGTTCAGATTATGATTGTCGACTACAAGCTGACCTATCCGAGTGGCACGGCGACTGCTTATCTTATTAATGGTTTCCACACGCCAGAGGGTGCAAAGCTTGCAAAGTAAATGACCTGACTGTTGTGTTTGCTAGTATTCTAGTTAGTACCAGTTATTAGCATGGTACATGCGGAGCAACGTTACTGACAGCATAGTAATATATTTTAGGAAGCAAGTAAAGACACTGGGCAAGTTCTTTTTGTTTAGCTTCCTTTGGGGCTTTTTTCAGTGGTTCTACACTGCTGGAGAAAATTGTGGGTTCCAGAACTTCCCTACATTAGGCCTTCAAGCTTTTAACAACAGGTTAGATCATGCCTTCATCTTTGTCTGAATAATTGTAACATTGGGTATTACATGTCCAATATCTGAAAAAAGCCTTAAGCTACGATTCTGAACCTATTTGGTCACAACACTGTAATGCTTCTCCATATTGAGCTTCATATTTTATTTTTAAGGTTTTACTTCGATTTCTCTCCTACCTATGTTGGAGTTGGGATGATCTGCCCGCACATTGTGAACGTATCTGTTCTATTGGGAGGCATCCTCTCATGGGGGGTAATGTGGCCCCTGATACGTAACAAGAAAGGGAGTTGGTACCCTGCAACTATCTCAGAAAGCAGTCTCCATGGATTGCAAGGTTACAGGGTAAATAACCAAATATTGACACAGTCGCCATCTTTGTTTGTTGCTAATTGGTGCCACTACTTGCTACTAAACAGTTAATCTGGTGTTCCCAACTATTGTAGGTGTTCATATCCATAGCCTTGATTCTTGGGGATGGCCTGTACAACTTCGTGAAGGTGTTGATTCGCACAACTGCTGGCTTTGTATCAATGATGAACAAAAACAGCACCCTTCCAGTTTCGAACAATGGCAGCCCCATGATCACCACCGAAGCTGTCTCCTACGACGACGAACGTCGCACTGAGCTCTTCCTGAAGGATCAAATTCCCAAATCAGTTGCATATGCAGGATATGTTGCTATTGCTGCTATATCGATCGGTACCCTTCCCCAGATCTTCCCACAGCTCAAGTGGTACTACATTCTGGTTGCATACATCTTTGCGCCCGTGCTGGCCTTCTGCAACGCCTATGGAACTGGGCTCACCGATTGGTCCCTTGCTTCTACGTATGGCAAGCTTGCCATCTTTATCTTCGGTGCATGGGCTGGCGCTTCACACGGTGGTGTGCTGGTCGGACTTGCTGCCTGCGGTGTGATGATGAGCATCGTGTCGACGGCCTCCGACCTGATGCAAGATTTCAAGACTGGCTATCTGACGTTGGCATCGCCAAGGTCAATGTTCATCAGCCAGGTGATAGGCACAGCGATGGGCTGCGTCATCGCGCCCTGCGTCTTCTGGCTGTTCTACAAGGCTTTCGCGGACATCGGCATAAGTGGCACTGAATACCCGGCACCTTACGCCATCGTGTACCGGAACATGGCCATACTCGGTGTCGATGGCTTCTCCTCGCTTCCAAAAAACTGCCTCACCCTCTGCTACGTATTCTTCGCCGCGGCAATCGCCATCAATCTGATCAGGGACTTGGCGCCAAACAAGGTCGCGAGGTTCATCCCGCTCCCGATGGCGATGGCGATACCGTTCTACATCGGGTCGTACTTCGCAATCGACATGTTTATCGGCAGTGTGATCCTCTTCGTGTGGGGGATGGTGAACAAGGCCAAGGCAGATGCGTTTGGGCCTGCGGTTGCTTCAGGATTGATCTGCGGTGATGGCATTTGGACCTTGCCGCAGTCTATTCTTGCCCTTGCCAAGGTGAAGCCGCCGATTTGCATGAAGTTTCTGTCGAGATCGGTGAACGCCAAAGTGGATGACTTCCTGAAAAATTAGCTGTGATCAGTCAGGGAATTCGGCTAGGGAAGGAAAAGTTGAGTTCCTCGCTAGTCTGAAAACGTAGTGTAATCTGCATCATCCTATAATCAGGACCGTATACATTGTATCACGCATCGTCCAAGTCTGTAACTAGCGTTCCAAATCTTTCTTTTTGTTGAGGGAAGTTCCAAATCTTGTTAATTTCTGATTAGTTGTATGTTGGTAAGACGCCAAAACTGTGTTGTACTTGGGGTAAAGAAGCGTCATTGAGTTGGTCGCTGTAGTTGTATATGTATGTATCCTTTAAATTGTAAAAAAGAAGAGTTTTTGGTATATATAGCACAGTTTATATCTGTATTTATAAAAATAGCAGTACACAGACTGTATTGGCAAAAATAACGTTTTTGTCGTCCGGTGGTCAGGCGGCAACGCCGTAAAACTGACGTGTGGGCCTGCAGCACAGCCTGCCAGCAGACGGCAGGCAGCCTGTCGCTAGACTGCCATCCCATGGCCAGAAGGTAATCACCTGCTCTAATTTTTTTATATTATTTGTTTGAATTTTTCAATATAGCAAATGGTCTTAAAAAATTACGAAATTTTATATACAGCCTCTTGCTATAACGTACTTGACTTTGTAATTTTTTTGGTAATTTTATCCACTATGAATGTTGCTTAAATATCTATGTAATTTTGATATTTGTAGGAATTGTTACATATAGCAAACGAACCGCGTCCACCACAACGGGTGATAGGCCGCCTGCTGCCCGGTCACCGTGCGATAGGTCGCCTACGGTCCGGTAATTGGGCGGCAGGTAATTAGCCCTAATGACCGGTTTAGTTACACATCCTTTGTAACACCTTCAATTTTGAAAATTCAAAGAAATACCAATAAAACTTTCAGAAAAATAGGATCTATCCCTTGTCTATTCTTATCCACTAATCCTGTCATCCAATCACAGTTACCACTAAACCCTTCCGAAAGGTATTATGACTATCTTTCTCTCTATCACCAAAAAACCCATCTTGGGTCTTCAGGCGCCGCCGCCGCACGTCAGGTGCGTCCTCGCGCTGCCATATTCCCGTCTGCACGCCCTGGAGCCACTGCAGCCGTGCGTCGCCACACACCCAGGCGAGGTGGGCTGCCAGCGCCGTGGCCTCATGCCGCTGCGTGCGTTGTCCCTGGCCGGTGCGTGAGCACATGTGTGGCTTGGGCAGCACCGAGCTCATGAATGTGCGCATGGTTTGGCCAGCGGCTGCAGCCAGGGTCGGCCCTAGGCCTGGGTAGCAGGGGCGACCATCTAGGGCCCATGAAAACTTGAGGCCTCTAGCACATATATATTAGTATATATACATGCATGATATAGCCTATGTATTTAATATTTGATATAATTGATTAATGATTAGTTGGGTTAACTGCCAAAGTCCAGTGTGGAGGCGCCCTTGCACGGCCAAGGTGGCGCCGGTGGCCAGTGGCAAAGGCATGACTAAACGTCGTTTTTTGTGGCCGAACGACAGTTCGCACGGCCGACGTAGTTTCATGCAGCCGAACGTCGTTTCGCGCGGTTATACAGTCGAGGACAAGATTGTGCCTGGCTATTCTCGTATAACTGGGTATGTGGGATGAGGTCGCCGGCACCCTTGCTATAACTTGTCACATAACAACTATCTTTAATACACAGTCTCCACGATATCTATCTCCCATTTATGACAGTATCTCCGATATTAATTGTTCGTTGCTTTCATCTTGTACCCGTTATTTACTTGTGATGCTTGTCCTTTATTTCACGTGGTTGCATTACTTGTCTTTACTCTTGTATTGCGATCGTTGTTGGGTACTTGCTGAGATTTCTAAATCTCACGCTTGCTCTTTTCAATCTCAGGTAAAAGGCCAGTGGAGTAATAGCATCTTGCATGGGTGGGAGCACTCGAGTTTTCAGCACCGTAGTTTGCCACTGTTTTATTGTTTCATTCGTTCTTTATTTGGTTAGAAGTGGACCGGTCCTATGTTTTAAATATTTATTCCAGCTTCGTTGATTCTCTATTAAAGTGTTAATAAAGTTCTACACTTTTTGTGATTTTTTCATTGTTCTTATTTATTCTTCACTTTGATAATAACGTTTTATAGTGGTATCTCATATAGTTATGTGAGATGCTACACATCCATTCGTCTGCCCTTTCTCCCGCCGTCACTGCTTCCGACCATCCTTCGAAGCCGCCATTGCAGGCACCAAATCTGCGTGCGTGCGGCCAGCTTGGATGCGAGAACTGGAGTAGTGAGAGGACGAGGGGAGCTGGGAACGGTTGGTCGGTCGTCACTCGTCAGGCACCGGCGGCCGCCTCGCTTTGGTGGTAGATGCAAATATGGGCCAAACAGAAGCAAGCGCCTTGGGCTCTGTACGTTAAGGTCTTGTACTAGCCTGGTGGTTTTTGTTTTGGACTGCACTACAGCACTAGGTAGATTGATTGGGCTGAACGGTAGGCGAACCTGGCTGATCATGCTTGTGCAATTTGCTAGCTGCCTTCTGTTTTCATCTAGAAAATGGTTTTTGCTTTCTAAAAAAACAATTTTAGAATAATATAAATAAACTGCTCATGGATTGAGAAATTACGCTGAAAAGCTTAAGAAGCAGAGGTCGAAGTTACCGCGCTCACTGTAATCCTCGCCCTGGTGTCTTGGTTTCTCAGAGGCTCTTGTTGCTTTCGCAAGATCAAGGTCTCCAACTCTTGTCTTCATCCATGGTGCGCGTCTGAAGATAGCTCGCCATAGCTAAGACAATTCCTGGATGCATGTGGCCGGTTAACAATTATCAAAGCTTCATCTGTCGTATTCCATTGTTGCCATCGGCACGTACGAACGTTGGTGGCAACAGCCGCCATGAAAGGACAAGAATGTGCGTTGATGGTTACGACCAGGCTCCAGATTTATTTGCACGAACACTGCGTAAATTCGTCGCTCGTGTAGTCGTGTTGGTTGCCGACTGCTGTAGCTAGTGTGTTCAGGAAGGCTATGTACCAAGTACGAACTGAATTTACTGAAGACTTCCTCGGTTTCGATTGTAGAAAGTAATAGTCGAACACGGTCATGGCATCCGCCGACGAGCCGGTGCGAAGGGACGCCGCCAATGCCGGCGGCAAAGTCGACGAGAACGTGGACCTGAGCGAGGTAAGGCAAAGGAGCAAACCCAAGAAGCTGGACATGGAGGCTGATGATCAGGGGAGCGTGGACTGTGAGATCACAGACTCGATCGAGCGGGTGTTCGAGTCGGAGCCCGTGCCGCCGTGGCGGGAGCAGGTGACGTTCAGGGCGCTCGTCGTCAGCTTCTTCCTGGCTGTCCTGTTCAGCGTCATCGTCATGAAGCTCAGCCTCACCACCGGCATCATCCCCTCTCTCAACGTCTCAGCCGGCCTGCTCGGCTTCTTCTTCCTCCGCGTCTGGACGGCGCCCGTCAAGAACGCCAAGCGGCCCTTCACCCGCCAGGAGAACACCGTCATCCAGACCTGCGTTGTCGCCGCCTACGGCATTGCGTTCAGCGGTACACACACACGCTGTCCTGCTCCCCTCCACTCCTCAAAGCAGATCGATAGCTCTGAGCCATTATTGACTTGTCCATTGCTGGGAATCAGGTGGCTTTGGGAGTTACTTGTTCGGGATGAGCGAGACGATCGCCGGCCAGGCAGCAGAAGCAAACGACCCGAATGATGTGAAGAACCCCAAGCTGGGGTGGATGATCGGCTTTCTCTTCCTCGTCAGCTTCGTCGGTCTCTTCGCTCTTGTTCCCCTGAGAAAGGTGCCTGGAATGCACCATATCCTTGAAAGGCTTCTTTGTTCGTACTATCATCTTCCCCACGTCACTGACTGAAAGAAACCTTGCTTTTGGTTAAGGTGATGATCGTCGACTACAAGCTGACGTATCCAAGCGGCACGGCGACTGCTCACCTGATCAACGGTTTCCACACCCCGGATGGCTCTGAACGCGCCAAGTAGGTTGTCGGCGACATATGCTTTAGTTGTGAACCTGTGCATTGCTCACTCCTATAAACTCCCTTCTGTCAAAGAAGTCATTTTAGGATATGTTACAGTCAAATATTCTAAATTTTTACTATATTAGTATATTTATGAGTATTTAGAATAGACGCATAAAAATAGTACATGTAGATTTATCTTAAAAAGTACTTTTATAATATGGATTTTGTTAAACATCATATTACAATTTATTAGCATTTTATAAAAAAATAATATGTGGTTAAGTTATATTTTAATGACCGTATTAATATCGGAAATGATTGAATTTTGTGACTAGAGGGAGTAGGTGGTTTCAATAAATGCCATTATCAGCATCGATCGGTGATCACAATCTATTGCAGGAGCCAAGTGAGAACACTGATGAAGTGCTCCGTGGTTAGCTTCCTCTGGGGCTTCTTCCAATGGTTCTACACCGCTGACAAAGACTGCGGATTCTCGCAGTTCCCCACGCTCGGCCTGACAGCTTACAAAAACAAGTATCTCCAACTTTTAACGAGACACCTCCATGTTTATATCCCTAGTTCAGTGGTATTCTGAAACTAATCCCTGATATTTTTTCCCCTTTTGGTAGGTTTTATTTCGATTTCTCTACTATCTATATCGGAGCGGGAATGATCTGCCCGCACATTGTGAACGTGTCTGTTCTGCTAGGAGGCATCTTCTCGTGGGGAGTAATGTGGCCTCTGATAGCCGAGAAAAGAGGTCGTTGGTTTGGTGCTGAACTTAAAGACAACTCGCTTGAAGGAATGCAAGGCTACAGGGTACCTGTGACTTCTTGCATGCCTTGGCAATTCATTATGTTGAACCTATCTGGAAGATGTTAATTAAAGCTGAACCAGAGGAGTAAACTAAGCCAAGATCTCTGGACTACTATAGGTGTTCATCGCCATTGCCATTATTCTTGGAGACGGCCTCTACAACTTCGCCAAGGTGCTGTTCCGCACGGTTTCGGCGTTCACGTCGTCAGCCAAGAAGAAGGAATTCTTCGGCACAATTCCGGTAACCAGAGACGGTGGGACTATCTCCTCCACCGGAGACTCGACGCCGCTCTCATTCGATGACGCTCGCAGGACCGAGTTCTTCCTCAAGGAGCAGATCCCAAAGTCGGCCGCGATCGGCGGCTACGTCGCCATCGCCGCCATCTCCATCACCACCGTGCCGAAGCTCATCTTCCCGCAGCTGAAATGGTACCACATCTTGGTGGCCTACGCCATGGCGCCCGTGCTAGCCTTCTGCAACGCCTACGGGGTGGGCCTCACCGACTGGTCCCTCGCGTCCACGTACGGCAAGCTCGCCATCTTCACCTTCGGCGCGTGGGCGGGAAAGTCCCACGGTGGCGTGCTCGTCGGCCTCGCCACGTGCGGCATCATGATGAACATCGTGTCCACCGCCGCAGGGGCGGACGCAGAGTATAAGTAGTGGGGGCCTTGGCCCCCACTCAATTTTGTTAATCATGTATACCTCCTGGGATTTAATCCATATGGCCCCCAGTCCGCAACTCAGCAGGCCCCCAGTGGCCCAGTGCGGCAGCTGGCAGGACGGCAGGCCGACAATGCCTTCTCAGCTACGCGTAGCAGCATGCCCCCACTCAATTTTAGTCCTAGGTCCGCCCCTGCACCGCCGCCGACCTGATGCAAGACTTCAAGACCGGGTACATGACGCTGGCGTCGCCGCGGTCCATGTTCGTCAGCCAGGCGATCGGCACCGCCATGGGCTGCGTCGTCGGCCCCTGCGTCTTCTGGCTCTTCTACCACGCGTTCCACAACGTCGGTACCCAGGACACCGCGTACCCGGCGCCCTACGCCCTCATCTACCGCAACATGGCCATCCTCGGCGTCGACGGCTTCTCCAAGCTTCCGAGGTACTGCCTCGCGCTCTGCTGCGCCTTCTTCGTCGGCGCGATCGTCGTCAACGTGGCGAGAGACCTGGCGCCGAGGAAGGTGGCCAGGTTCATACCGCTGCCCATGGCGATGGCGATACCGTTCTACATAGGCTCGTTTTTCGCCATCGACATGTTCCTGGGAAGCGTGATACTGTTCGCGTGGGAGAGGGTGGACAAGGCGCAGGCCGACGCCTATGGCTACGCGGTTGCTTCCGGTTTGATCTGTGGCGATGGGATATGGACCTTGCCTCAGGCGGTGCTGTCTCTTTCCAATGTGAAACCGCCGATCTGCATGAAGTTTCTGTCAAGGGGTGTCAACTACAAAGTGGATCGCTTCATCGAAAATTTGTCGTAGGGATCCCGGGAAAGAACAAACAAGAACTCTGTTCTGCATGTATCACTCTGCAGTTCCGTCTGAACTGCTTTGGCCTTTGTATGTGATTTTCAGCATGCTTGTGGATTAGATTAACCACGTGATCAGAATAAATTAGTGAGTGAGGGAGTGATCATGATGAACCAGTACTGGTAGTGGACAGCATGCATGATTAGTTTTTGTCAACACGGGCTTGATCTTGAAGAAACACTAGTTTCACATATTTATTGTCTAGGAGTATGTTAAATACATCTGGGTTCTAGACACGGCCAGTCACTGGATAATCGTACCCATTGGACCATTGATCTTTATTTTCTATACGTATACACGAGATTTTTAGCTCCCATACATATAGCACTCAGATCGAAGAGCCAGTGGATTGCAACTTGCAAGGGAGCTAGTATCTTAACATCTTTGCTTTATCCAGAGTTTTCTTCAGATCAAGAAGTTTTGACCATCTTTGCTGTAACGCTTCGTCTGGTTATCAACATCTGTGGATTTACAAAAGAAGCGATCATTATAAAACATCTTTAATTTAAAATTACAAAATAACTAGCCGATTAGCCCACGCAAGTGCACGGTTTGGTGTAATATAGCATAACTTTATGCAATTACAAATATCAAAATTTATATTTTGCAATCTAAATTTAAATTTGAGATATTTGATTTAATATTTAATTAGCGAATTTTATTTTGAGGACTCTCTTTTTTCAAAATTAATATGTATCTCTAAACCAACTATTGACTCTAAGCCTTTAAAACTAGAGCCTACCAAATTAAGGGTAAGATTTTTTATTTTTTATAGGATCAATTATGGTGAGTCAGAAGGATGATTGACTTCTTAAAATATTTCCCTGGTATTAGTAATACAATGCAGTAAAAAACACAAACTTACAAGCTACACTCAAGCCAAAAGCCAAAAAAACACAAAGACATGCGAGACAAACAATGTCACCGGTCTGACCGCAAGTGCCACCGAATTGACGGGGCCTTGGGAGGTCTGATCGCTAACCAAATAAAGGCAAAATCAGTATGGCACATGATCAATGAAATAGCTAACTCTTAAACTACTAATCCAAATAGGATGAAACTTGGTACAAATCCTCCCTAGCATGTCAGAAACTTATTCCAATCATGAATTGTGAAGATTAATGACAAAGTGCCGACCTATATCCAATCATGGACAGAGGGCAGTTGGACCGCTCAGCTGGTCTAACCGCAAGTGCCACCAATTTGACAGGGCCTTGGGCAGTCTGATTGTTCGCCGATCAAAAGCAAAAATTAGTATGGCACACGACTAAGAAAATGCCTAACTCTTAAACCACTGATCCAAACATTATGAAACTTGGTACAAATCCTCTCTAAGATGTCACAAACCAATCATAGATCATGAAGATCAATGACAAAGTCTAGACCTTTATCCAAATTAAGAAAGATTACATCAAAACGAGCAAAAGAGAGAAACCACGATCTACTCTTGCTCGTGGGTCATTAATGATCTACATGAGCTTAGATGGATTATCACATGACATAGCAAGCTAGATCATAGTACAAATTCTATAGAAATGCCTACATAGATAGGATCTGATCTCTAAGAGATATCTCCATATCTTACACGTCCTTGGCACCAAGAGATATTAGGAGGAGATGAAATCCAAATAATAAAACCATGCAAATCAAAAGCACAAGAAAAAATCTATGGCACAACTCACTTAGACGAAATTTAGATGTTCATTTTATTTTGGGACGAATGTTTTACAGTTACTCCCTCATAGAGGATAGGGCTCAAAATATAGAGCACACACACAAAGTTTCTAACACATGGAAATACTAACCTCTCTCCAACCACACAAGAGAGCTCTCATCTCTCAACACACATAAGGGCTTATATAGTGGAGACTCCTTACCTCCTACCAAACCCTAACAACCAGCCCACACTTAGTGGATACAACCACCTAAAAATAAAAAAACCAGATAACCCACACACAAACGGGTTTTACACTCACACATACTTGCACGCTTTTCAAATTGCAACTCCCACATGGCTTCAATAGCCCAATAAGAGGGCGTTCGTATTGTTCATATTGGTTTTGCTGATGGTTTTTTGTTTTTACTGATAAATAGTAACAACTTGTAAAGAGAGATACACTCATGTGCAGTTTTGGCTGATATACATGAAGTCACTATAGCGTCTACTATAATCGATTAGTATACCATGCATTCAAAAGATAATCCGTTTAAAAGTTAGGTACTGTAGAAAAACTATTTACTATAGAAAAGTATCTTTTAGAAGCCAATACGAACAGGGCCTAAGATGTTCCATCCTCTAAGACATGACCTAAACCATTTAGGCCACCGCCGCGGTTTTGCAAACCATATATCCACCCGGTATCGGATAGTTTTCTCAATTGCTATCCACCAGTCTTCATGATACGTCTCCTCAAAGCAACCACCACAACGAAGTCCGTGATACCCAATGTCTTATTGCCAAGATCATACACTTGCTCCGAGGACCATCACCATTTGAAATGCCTAATTTCAAGGCACACCACATGCATACACTTACCTCATCAAAATCTTTGTTTTTCTCTTGCGCTTCCTCACTTGAGATGATACTCTGACCGGACTTACACGACAATCTATGACCTTGGAGCATCTACCCTAGCCTTGATCTTATCTTTGACCGCAATAATCACCAAGCATCCTGTACATCAAAAAACAAACAATCGTCCTGAACATAAATGGCATGCATTTGACTCTCATCAACACAATCGATGCAAACATAAACCACCTGACACCCACGTCAAGATTCCTATAATGCATTGACACCATCATGACTAACATTTAATGGACTCCCACCATGACTAACACAACTAAAATCAACTCAACTCACTCAATTTTCCCGAGGCCGGTTTGATTGCTAACAAATGATCAGTCAGACCACCATGAACCGACTTAAAACATCCCTATAACATGGGACTGGTCTAACTACGGCAACCATGCCGATCAGACCACCCGATGACCTCCGGTCGGATTACTGTTATATGACCGGTCACACTGCTCTCAAAAGTTTCATGTAATGCAACAAGCACCTCTGAAATAAAGCTACCACCAACTAGAAATTGGTCACACTGTGTTTTCGGTCGAGCTGCTCTCATGACCGGTTACACCGGACACCGGTCAGACTGCTCCAACACAGTAGTTAGACTGCCTTTGCAGGGTCGGTCAGACCGCTGCCTACCTAACAACAAAAATCAGAGAGCAAAAAACACAAAATCAAACTTAAACTTCGACAATAAAGTACAAGAAAAGTCAAATACTCATCATACAACATGGAGTACACATGGTCTCACAATTTTCTTTTAATTTAATATATCTTTAAAACAATTATTAAACAAGGCCTTCCTATGTGTAACTCTCTCCAGATCCAATAATTGTTCTTCTTTGAATCTCCTCTTCATGGTAAGTTTTGGCTTCGAGTTGGAGAGATTTGGAGCTCTTGCATCATCTCCTCTTAGTGCACACCTCGCTGGCTCCCATTATGCTGTCATCTGTGGGTGTCTCGATGGGAAATCCGGTGTTGATGAACTGATCTAAAGAAGGAAGAAGGTTTTGGTTCCTTCTTGTTGTTCTTGAGTGCACTCGGCTACTGTACTCCGGTGGTCTTATGCGGCATCCCCTATACCTTAGTTTTGCAGTTTTGTGTGTCCCATCTGCAAATTTGGGCATTGTATCTCTGATGACCTCGTTCGTTCTACGCGGCATCGTGGGACGATTGGTTTTCTAGGACAGCATCGTGTGCGTGTCTTGCCTGGTCCACTTCTCAATGGCTTTGAGTGCCATCCGCATCATGAGTATTTTTCGATTGTGGGCAATATTCATTCAAGTGTGCTATCCTAGTTGTCTTATTTCACTGACTAGTACTAGGAGACTTGAATCAATCTGTTATGGGCTCGATTTCTTGCTCAATGATGATTTGGTGTCTATCCTGAGTTGAATATGACAATTGGGTATAACCTAGTCTTGAGCTAAATGAGTACTTACTGTTTTTATCTCTAGATACACAATTCATGAATGCTCTGTATACATGATCTATTCAGTTTGTTAGTGGTCTTTGCATTTCTTTCACTGTGTTAATGCTGCTACTTGTTGTCAATAGGCACAACTGTGATTCATCTAGTTACTACACTGCGCACTGTGTTGATTTGTTCGCTGGTTTTTTCAGTCTGATTATTATACATGTGCAGACATCAGTAGACAGTTGCTTACCAATTTGAATGAATTGTTTTCAAGCAAAGTTTTAGTTTGGCTCAAGACCTAATTTATCTTATATAATTGTCATATTCAATTATAAATAAAATTGGCACAAGCATCGTGAGAGTCAAGATCAAAGTCTTGAGCAACATGCCTCGGAGAGCACACAAGCAAACAAATCAAAACATGAGCAATATGATGGTTTTTATTGCCCTCCTATTTTATTTTTGAGTATATTGTCCTGCTTAAATGATATGGAAAATTTATATGTTTATATGTCAATTTTGTTATTTATGTACTGCTGGAAATACGCTGAATTTTGATGAAATTAATTTGCTAAAACCGTCTAATTTCCAACACCCCCAACGTCACCTCCATGTAGTTTCGAGAATATTTGAACGCCACCATGATCCCGAGTAGGTGTGGCAAAAAAGCTCGTTAGTAGGGCTCATTGGCTCAGTTCAAAATTACTTTAATTATACTCGTTAATTCCTTTCTAAAAATATTTCTTAATTATACGTAAAATAATATTAAATTAAACTATATCATTTTTAAAAAAACTCAATAAAATAATAACTTGACCCGATATCTACCCCTGAGCCGAGCATCCACGAAGGTATGTCATTGAGATGGGAGGGCGGAACGTACGGTCGGGACCCGTCTCAATTCCGATTTCTGGCTGTTCATGAACAAAACGCCATCCAATCGTGGAGGCAGAATATACGGCCCGGATCCTGCTGGGCGACTTGTATCGCGGCCGCAAAACACACAAGATTCGACCGTCGTGTTAGTCCAGGGGGCGTATCATCTTCGCCCATCACCTGCTCCGCACTACCAGCCAACTCTGCTTGCTTTTGGTACTTTGGTGCTCTTCTATCAGATTCTCTCCTTTCCACTTTTCGGCCTTCAGAAATAGCCCACTCCGACATTTCTTTTCTTATCATTTGGACGTGTCGACCAATGTCCAATGTTCACTCAAAAGATCGCATACTGCCTAGACTTTGCGCCGCTCTAAAGGGCTTATCCTCACGGTTTTCGGCTTTTACGATTAACTTTTGGTTAAAATTATACTGTAACGACTATTAGATTTTTCTAAGTCATTCAATTAAAGAAAAGAATAAAATTAGAAACCCATGCATTTCAAGTAATTTTAAATTTAAATAAATCGAAAGCCAAAAATATTAAATGCCGAAAACTAAGCCGTATGGGCGAGACCTTATACGTTAGGTCAAGAAAAAAATTAAAAAAAAACAGTGGCAAAATCACTTTCACAGCGTGCAATCTGGAGGAGATTTTTATAGGGATTGCCTCCACGCGGGAATGCCCTTAAGTCCACAGGCGTTCTATCACTCCAGAAGGATCACCATCCATAACGCTATGGAGGGCATTTCCATGTGGGAATAATCCTGTAAAAAGTTTGTTGGCGCAGATCTCGTCACTCTTCACTCAGGAATCGGGAGCTGACTGACTGGGCACCCAAAATATATATACAGTAAAAAGCGTGCAACTAGCTCTGGTCTTATCCTTCGGCTATATCTGACGTTCTTGTTACTGTGACTAATAACTTTTATTTGTATTTTTAAGATGACGGAGACAGTGTATATAGTTTTAAATTAGAAAAGTTGTTTGAAAAAACAGATTTAAAAAACCGTTGAGACTAGTTGTACTATTTATTTTAATTCCGAAGAAATCAAAGCTAAATAGAAAAAACCAAAAGAATAGGCCTCCGTAATTCCAGCAACGTCTATCGTCCGCTTTTTTTTTTTTTTTTTGCAAACAACTAAACAAGCATCAGGCCATTCGAGCAACCAAAAAAAGCCCTTCCACGGCTTATTCTTTTATGGGCACGGAATGGCGTAGTACCTTCCAACTGAATTTACATGATACACATCCCAATACCCAGATAGGTTAAGGTCCGTTCATATTAATTTCTATACACTGTTTTTCTATAGTAAATAATTTTTTAAAATACTTTATTTTTAAATGAAGTATTTTAAAAAATAGATTTACTAGTTGATTGTAGTAAACATTATATTAATTTTATTTATATTGATCAAAATTATGTAAAAGTTTCTCTCTCTGTATGTTTCTTAACAAATTATTACTATTTAAAAGCTAAAAACTAAAAATCAGTATGAATAATACCTATATTACAGCCGGGGGATTCCCCGGCTCTCACCGTGTCCACGTCAGCTTTTTTACGAAAAAGTCCCTGTGTTTTCCGAAATTACATAAAGGTCCTCCGTTCTCGCAAAAAGGTCACTGTAAGGTTTTTTTCGGAAAGAACCTTCCACTTCACCGAAATTGCGTATCCTTTGTTGGATAGCGCCCCGTGGTTTTCTAAAATTACATATAGGTCCTTACATGTCCTCGGTTTTTTGCGAAAAAGACTTTTGGTTTTTTCTAAAATTATGCATGCGTCCTCGATTTTTTTAAGAAACTCCTCATGAATTATCGTCTCTTTTACTTCAGTCCACACGATAGCTAGCGCGGCGTGTCGCCGCGCTTTCGCAGCTAGTATACCCTAAAATAGAATTGAAGGAAGCAAACAGAGAGTTTGGTTCGTGTTCGAGTACTCGTCACCTTTTGTCGCGTTTTGTTTTCTTGCATGCGATTGAAGGACCAAACGTGGCACTTTATACGGTGTATGTCCTTTGCCTCGTAGTGCGTACAGTACATCCTGTACTCTAAGAGCATCTCCAATGGGTCTATAGCAGCTATCTACAAGAGAGTCCATGTCATCAACTGTCCTACGTGGAAGATATTAAATGAAGAAAGAGAACGCAGCTCTCTACAGCTCTAGAGATAGTCTATAGCGCCAAACGAGGCAGCATCCATAAATTCTGTGTGTGCATGTAAGCATCAAATAGCTATCCTTATAGATAGTTCTTTAGAATGCTATCTTTAGTGTGTACTATATAGATGATGTGGAAGTCTTATAGTTAGTTGCTAGCTATAACCATTGGAGATGCCCTATCGAATTACGCAAGAGAGCCGTCATCTTTTTTTTGTAACGAGTATAGCCGAGTTTTTTTTAAGCTTTTAGCTGGCTTATATTTATACTATTTATAATAACTAGTTTTTAAACGGTATATTTTTTTAAAGCGAGATTAATAAAAAGATTGTAGTAAAAAACATACTGAATTTAGTTGTATCGGTTAAAATCACATGTGACTATCTTTCTGTACATACTATTTCTCACAAACAATCAGAATTTAAATATTTAAACTATAAACTATAAGCCATCATCATCCCAAAAGAACTCACCCTATATCTAATGTGATATTTTTGTTTAGATTTCGCCATTGCTTTCTAAGCTAATGGGTTCCACGCGACTGGAAATTGGAATTTGCTATTATCAGCTCACTTTTTTCAAAATTACGTAACTCTTCTTACCCTTCCTTATCCCCTCTCTTTTTTTTCCCAAAATTATCTCTCCGTATCACTACTACAAAAGAGGCTATACTAGACGGCTACATCACAGACGGTTTGACAAAACCGTCTGTGATTGACACTAACACAAACGGTTTTAATTTGGACACCGTCTGTGTTAGTGGTCGAGTATCACAGACGGTCCTTACCAATGAACCGTCTGTGATACTTTAGTATCACAGGCGGTTTAAAATAAAAAACCGTCTGTGATAATCTGAAATTATCACAGACGGTTTTTTATTAAAAACCGCCTGTGTTGTGTAGACTATCACAGCCGGTTGTTGTTAAGAACCGTCTGGGAATGTTCACAGACGGTTTTTTACAAGAACCGGCTGTGATGTCCCTTTGTCTGTCATATTCTAGATCAGAGGTTAATATATAAGTACACATTGCTTCTAATAACTTAACTACAGAACTACTGAGACAAGAGGTCACAAATTAAAGGCAAATTTATTAATTTCAATTAGAGGGAAATTCATTACATAAGTCGCACAGGTAAAGAGTTTCCCAGATTGTAATCTTTTGGGCTTCGTACGCTTCTTCTTCGACTTTGGGACTTGGAGGATCAGCCGCTGAATTCTCGAACGCTGTTAAGATTGCCCTTGTCCTCTGCACTTCCTCGTGCAGCCTGGGCAAATGATCAGCAGCATCCATCATGTCGTACATGATAGCATTAAAACATTCCTCACAATCTGCTGTTTCTGCATGAGCGGCAAGGCTATCCATCAGTCTGTGCAATGCGAGTAGAGCTTCTTCCGCATTGCGCACATTGTGGAGAAGAACCAGGGTGAGAGCTGTTTCCCTTTCTTGAGCGGCAGCGAGACGCCTCCGTCGACGGCGGAGGATCAGGTCAAGCTGACGGATGCAAGAAAGTCGGGGAAGGAGAGCAGGGCGGGTGCGGAGAAGCTGCTCCAGATGCAAATTGCTGGCCGCCTGTGTAAGGTTCCGGCCGAACAATTCGTGATGAACAGATGAGAGGAAGGAGATGATCACAAGAACAGTAGTAGAAGCCATGTTGTATTGTATATTGTATTGTACGTACGTAGAAGACCTGGATTAGGAGCGCATATTTAACCTTTAGCACAAACGGTTCGTATACCCAAACATTAATGATATAGACGCTTCGTATAACGATCGAGAGACGTTAATTAGACGATCGAAACACGAAGCGTTCTGGCATCGAAACACGCGCGAAGCAGTTCTGGTATGAAGCTTATGACAGACGGTTTTTCATAAAAAACCGTCTGTGATAATATACTGGACGGCTACATCACAGACGGTTTAAACTGGCAACCGTCGGTGATATTTTCACAGACGGTTATTATCACGAACGGTCTGTGATAATTGAGACATCACAGACGGTTCTTATTAATAACCGTCTGTGATAACTAACATCACAGACGGCTCGTATTAAGAACCGTCTGTGATATTTATTATCACACACGGTTCGCGTTAATAACCGTCTGTGATAATTACATACCACCAATAATTGGCGTGTGATATCACGTGTCACCAATAATTGGCGTATACCCAGGATTTCGATCTCACCCGTCCATTCTCTCCACATCGAATGGCTGGCACCAGTTCCTCCCACGGCCAGGCCCTTATTAATAACTCCCCATCAACCTTTCCACCGGTACTAGTCACGCGTGAGTTCATCCACTATCTAGCTTCCTGCATGCATCTCCCCTCCGCTGTGAGCTAGCACCTCCATATCGCGGCACGTTCGGTTCATACTAAACAACACACTCTTGCCGTAAGTGTCGTAAGTGTGTCTTGTTTAGTGTGGACCGTCGTGCCGCGAAGGGTTTGTTAGCTTGATATCCTGTAATAGATCGATCTGAATGTGTTGTTGAGTTTTTGTGCTTGCCTCTATATTTGCATGTTCCTCGACGATGCCGACTATTGTCGAGATGTGATGTCCACTCCGACAATCCTTCTTTTTCCTGCAAAATTCAAGGCAATTTTATTACAAAGTTCAAAAAAAGACATTTCCAGATTTTTCAGCAGCCGACGTTGCCGACTTCTTCTCTGAGCGACTATCCATCTGCTTTTTCCCACTTCTTTTCTTCATCCGAGGCCTGCAGCTGTGTCTTGAGGAATGCCACATCTGAAGACCCAAGAGCTGGTCAAGAACTGGTCTTCAGATGTGGCATTCCTCAAGACACGCAGCAGGCCTCGGATGAAGAAAAGAAGTGGGAAGAAGCAGATGGATAGTCGCTTCGGCATCTGGGTATCACAGACGGTTCTATTAACGAACCGTCTGTGATAAAACAATCACAGACGGTTATTAAGACGAACCGTCTGTGATAGTATGCATCACAGACGGTTCGTGTTAAGAACCGTCTGTGATAATGTAGACTATCACAGACGGTTATTTATGTGAACCGTCTATGATAGGCAACAATCACCGACGGTTATTAAGTTGAACCGTCTGTGATATTGCTTGTATCACAAACGGTTCATATTAGTAACCGTCGGTGATAATTCACAGACGGTTATTAATACGAACCGTCTGTGATATATCATTTTCACAGACCGTTTGTGGTTGGAACCGTCTGTGATATTCTGCGTAGTATTAATTGCTTGGCGTACTTGCTTGAAGGATGTCGACACCGATCTGTCTTCATTGCGCTTCATCGGTGGAGCAAGGCGGCCGGCTTTAGGGAGTTGGGGGCGAAAAAATATCACCGTCTTCTTAGTGATCTGATCAGAGGTTAGTATACTTAACATTCTTAGTGATCTGATCAGAGATTAGTACTCAATTACATAACATTCTTAGTGATCTGATCAGAGGTTAGTAGTAGGGGTAATAATCATTTTTGACACCCATTTGTCACTTGTGTAGCGTAGATGGACCGAAGCTGGATGTATATTGAGAACCGTGTGTGTGAAGAGTACATTACTGGCGTGTCTGCTTTTAGAAGGGCGGCCGAGCTGGATATGTTGAAGAAGGGGATGAAATATATGTATTGCCCATGTATTGATTGTGATAATCTCAAGATGTTTAGCAACTCAGCGCAGATTGAAGCTCACTTGATTCGAAGGGGTTTCAGAAAAGGGTACAAATGTTGGACCAGTCACGGTGAAGAAAAAAGTACACAAGAAGGTAGTTATGACATAGTCGAGGGAGGCAACGATATACCAGATGTGGACTGTTCTTTCGATCATGAGGATAGGTCGCAGGATGACAATCTGGATCAGATGTTACGTGATGCAGAAGGGAACTATAGTGAGAGAGAGTTTGGTAAATTCGAGGGCTTGATGGAGGACTCGGAGAAACCTTTGTTCCCGGGCTGCAAGCCACAATACACGAGGTTGTCATCAGTTCTAGAACTGCTAAAATTGAAGGCAAGCAATGGTTGGTCCGACAAGAGTTTCACGGCATTATTAGGTCTCCTAGTGGACATGCTTCCAACGGGAAATGTGTTGCCGAGAACCACCTACCAAGCCAAGAAGATTCTTTGTCCATTAGGAATGGAAGTAGAAAGAATACATGCATGTCGGAATGATTGTATCCTGTACCGTAAAGAGTATGCTAGCTTACATGTTTGTCCGGTGTGCAAAGCATCCCGATACAAGCGTAAAAATGACTCTGATGATGGGAAGGGCATCGAGGTGAAGCAAGGACCTCCTGCTAAGGTGATGTGGTATCTTCCTGTAATCCCCCGTTTGAAGCGTTTATTTGCAAACCGCAAGGATGCAAGATTGATGCGTTGGCACTACGAGCAGCGTAAGAAAGACGGAATGATAAGACATGTTGCTGATTCTGCCCAGTGGAGGAACATCGATAGGATGTTTGTAGATTTCGGTGTGGAACCGAGAAATATAAGGTTTGGGTTAAGTACAGATGGAATGAATCCTTTTGGTAACATGAGCAGCCGACATAGCACCTGGCCCGTGACTCTGTGCATGTACAACCTTCCTCCTTGGCTGTGTATGAAGCGGAAATATATTTTGATGTCACTACTTATCCAAGGGCCGAAGCAACCTGGCAACGATATTGATGTGTTCCTAGCCCCATTGGTGGAAGATCTTGCAATACTGTGGAATGAAGGGGTACATGTATGGGATGCGGACAAACGAGAGAACTTCACTCTACACGCCATGTTGTTCTGCACCATTAATGATTTTCCTGCCCTTGGTAACCTGTCAGGGTTGAGTATAAAAGGAGCCAAAGCGTGTCCGCACTGCTTAGATTATACCGAGAGTGTGTGGTTGAACAACTCGCGAAAAACTGTGTACATGCGTCACCGTAGATTCCTTCCAAAGTATCACCCATACCGCAAGATGAAGAAACAATTTGACGGAAAAAAAGAGGATGACTCAGTACCAAGACCTTTTAGCGGGAAAGAGGTGTATGATATGGTCAAGGATATAAATGTTGTGTTTGGAAAGGGACGTAAATTGAGGAAGAACATGTGGAAAAAGAGGTCAATATTTTGGGACTTGCCTTATTGGGAGCACTTAGAAGTTCGCAATTGCATCGATGTCATGCACGTAGAGAAGAATGTATGTGACAGTTTGATTGGTCTCTTACTGAACATTCCTGATAAAACAAAGGATGGTGTTAACGCAAGGCGTGACTTGGTCGCTATGAACATCAGGACCGAGTTAGCACCGATAGAGACCGATAAAGGCCGGACGTACCTTCCCCCAGCATGTTACACTCTGTCTAAGTCCGAGAGAACTGAATTGTGCCAGTCCTTAAATGGTGTGAAAGTTCCATCCGGTCACTCCACAAGCATGAAGAAACTTGTTTCCATGGAACATTTGAAATTAATTGGCATGAAGTCTCACGACTGTCATGTGCTAATGACTCAAATGCTACCTGTTGCAATTAGAAGTATTTTGCCGAACAAGGTTCGAGTGACAATCATAAGGCTATGTTATTTCTTCAACGCAATTGCTCAGAAGGTCATTGATCCGGATGGACTAGATGCTCTGCAAACCGAGGTGGTGACAACTCTATGTCATCTAGAGATGTATTTCCCTCCATCATTTTTTGATATCATGGTCCATCTCATTGTCCACCTTGTGAGAGAGATAAAAATATGTGGCCCCGTATTTCTACGTCATATGTACCCTTTCGAGAGGTACATGGGAATTCTGAAGTTCTATGTACGCAATCGATCTCGACCGGAGGGTAGCATCATCGAAGGTTATACAACAGAAGAGGTCATTGAATTCTGCATCGGCTACATTTCTCAGGTAGAGCCGATAGGTGTACCTCTATCTCGTCACGAGGGGAGGTTAGAGGGTATAGGGACTATCGGGAGGAAAGCAATAACTCCGGATCAAAATACGTATGCTCAAGCCCATTTCATGGTTTTACAACACATGACTGAAGTGACCCCATATATTGAAGAGCACAAGGACATGCTACGTCAGGAGAATGCAGGCCGATCAGAAGTTTGGATCACGAGACAACACAACCGTCAGTTCAACGAATGGTTGAAGGCGCAATTGACTAGGAGGTCGTCAAATGAAACACTACAATGGTTGGCAAAAGGGCCAAAATTTACAATTGTGACATGGCAAGGATACGACATTAATGGCTACACATTTTATACAACAGATCAAGATAGAAAGAGCACAGTGCAGAACTCAGGTGTCCGCATAGATGCCTATGATTCGCACGGCAGTACCGCTGGCCGAAGCTCGTACTACGGGCTTGTAGAGGAGATTTTGGAGCTTGACTACGTAATTTTCAAAATTCCTCTATTTCGGTGCCGTTGGGTCCAACTCCCACGGGGTGTAAAGGTTGACAAGTACGGCGTCACTACCGTGGACCTCGAATGTGTAGGATACAAAGACGAACCATTCGTACTCGCGAGGCAAGTTGTTCAAGTATTTTATGTAACCGACCCGGCAAATAAGAAGCGCCATGTAGTTCTTCAGGGAAAAAGAAGGATTGTCGGGGTTGAGAATGTTGTGGATGAGGAAGAGTACAATCAATTTGATGATTTGCCTCCATTCGGAGACGGCATCAGGCTCGATGAAGAACAAGGCGATGAAGCAAGCTATATGCGTATCGATCATCGTGAAGGGCTTTATTTAAAATGATATAGCCAAAGTGTAATAAATGATATAGGTTATGCATGTGTTTTTCATAAATGTATGTATGTTCCATTGTAATTGTAAAATGACTAAGGAACCCATGCATTGTAATTGTAAAATGACTAAGGAACTATATGAAATAGTTATATTTATGGTTATGCTTGCGTTTTTCATAAATGTATCTATGTTCCATATTGTAATTGTAAAATGACATAGGAACCTAGCTAGCTGCGGGTATTTATAGTGAACTATCACAGGCGGTTTATCAAAAGAAACCGTCTGTGATAACACATCACAGACGGTTCTATCGGCATAACCGTCTGTGATATTCCTTATCACAGACGGTTCTATATATAGAACCGTCTGTGATAATGATATCACAGACGGTTATATTGATAGCACCGTCTGTGATAATGCATATCACAGACGGTTATATTGATAGAACCGTCTGTGATAGATCATCTTTAAATACCCGCAGCTAGGTCTGCGCGCGGAGTCCGCTCTGCCGCAGTCTCTTGTCTCCACTCTGCAGCGCCCCTGCTAGCTAGGTTTTGCTCCCTCCCTCCCGACGCCGCCGCTCCCTCCCTACGCCGCTCCCTCCCGAAGCCGGCGGTCCCCCCCGACGCCGGTCCCTCCCTCCCGACGCCGCCTCTCCCTCCCTACGCCGCCCCCTCCCGAAGCCGGCGGTCCCCCCCGACGCCGGTCCCTCCCTCCCGACGCCGCCTCTCCCTCCCTACGCCGCCCCCTCCCGAAGCCGGCGGTCCCCCCCGACGCCTGTCCCTCCCTCCCGACGCCGCCGCTCCCTCCCGACGCCGCTCCCTCCAGAAGCCGGCGGTCCCCCCGACGCCGGTCCCTCCCTCCCGACGCCGCCGCTCCCTCCCTACGCCGCCCCCTCCCGAAGCCGGCGGTCCCCCCCGACGCCGGTCCCTCCCTGTGCTTCACATGTTAGCTTTATGATATATATATGCTTCACATGTTATATGCTTCACATGTATATATATATATATGCTTCACATGTTATATGCTTCACATGTATATGCTTCACATGTATATATATATATGATTCACATGTTATATGCTTCACATGTATATGCTTCACATGTATATATATATATGCTTCACATGTATATGCTTCACATGTATATATATATATGATTCACATGTTATATGCTTCACATGTATATGCTTCACATGTATATATATATATGCTTCACATGTATATGCTTCACATGTATATATATATATGATTCACATGTTATATGCTTCACATGTATATGCTTCACATGTATATATATATATGCTTCACATGTTATATGCTTCACATGTATATATATATATGCTTCACATGTTATATGCTTCACATGTTATATGCTTCACATGTATATATATATATATGCTTCACATGTTATATGCTTCACATGTATATGCTTCACATGTATATATATGCTTCACATGTTATATGCTTCGCAAGGTCTATTTGGAAGGGCATAAAGCAAGTGACACTGCAGTGTATCTTGTTCAATGAACTTGACGCACTGGTTTGTGTCACTTGATTCATAGAACTTTGACAAGCTGGGTCCATAGCTCACTTCAGTTAGTTTTTTCTTAGAAGAGAGATGGCGTCCACACAGTCTTCGTCGTCGTCATCTGGGTCTCACGCTACCAAGACTGCGAAATCTAAACGTGGCCGAGGAGTATCGAAAAGGCCAGAGGGCCGAATGACCATCACGGTGGTCTCTCCGGATGGGGTCCCTCTGGAACCGTCGAAAGCAGCGTCATCATTTCGGACTACCTGCGGGATAATTGGAAGGCAACGGGTCCCCATCACCATAGCAAGCTGGAAAGATTTGACAAAGGATCACAAAAATCAGCTATGGGAGGAACTTACAAATTCGTTCGAGTTCCCAGCAGAAGCACAGGGACTCGTGCAACGGCAAGCGCTCCTCGCGATGGGAAAAGCATGGAAGAATTTTAAGAGCACTCTTGTGACGAAGTACGTGGCCGAGGATGTCACGCCCTTCACGAAGTATCCTTTCGTGTCGCCGGAAACATGGGAGGCCTTTGTGCAGATGAAGACGACGCCCGAATTTGTACAACAAAGTGCGGCGCACAAGGATCTCCAGTCACAAAACACGCACCCTCACAGACTCGGCACTGCTGGGTACGCGGGTAAAATCCCGCAATGGAGGATGCAGGATGAGGTCGCAATCCGATCGGAGGCCTCTCCGCCATTTGCCGGGATCGCAAACGAGCGCGCTCGAAACTGGTTAAGAGCGAGGTCATCAACCACATCTTCGGGTGTCTCTTTCAAAAACCCCGCAGATGAGGAAGTGTCCCAACGCATGGTAAAATATGTTAAACAACATACTTGTTAACACCTCTTGAACTTCATGGGTTCAAAAATAACATGATTAATTGCCTCTTGCAGCAATCATTGACTACCGAATCTTCTCGTGGCTCCTTTGAAGAATATAGGGAGATAGATTTACTATCACAGGCCTTGGGAAACAAGGAGCACCCAGGTCGCACACGAGGCATGGGGGTTTATGTACCTTGGAGGCACGGATTTCCAGATTACTCCGAGACATATAGGAGTAGGAAGAGATCCAAGGCGTACCGCAGCGAACAAATAAAACAGGAGCTTCGTGCTCAACTTGAGGAACAACTATCTGCCTCACTTCAAGAGCAGACTGCCTCACTTCGAGGAGAGATAGATTCGTTGCGGGAAGAACTGAGACAAGTCCGCAACCAATCGCAACCCACTCCTAGTACTGCGGTACCCAGTCCCCCTCAACGTCGCAGTAGCTGCGCGTCCACACCAATTTCTGAACATAGCGACGACCACTTACGTATTGATGACATTCAGGTAATGTACCTCTTTAGAATGGTACATAGATCTCTCTGGTGGACGCCTTAACTCATCTTGTATCGTTATGTAGGAGCCCATGCCTTGCACCCTCACAGTCAGGCTTGTTGGCTCTATTCCCGTTGATGCTGGGCGCGGCATGGTGTATCCATTGCTGCCAGGGACGCTCGTGCACGGTGTACAAGTAGACACCGGTTTCATGAAGGTCCAGGTGGACATGATTAATGATATTTTTAAGCCCGTCCCTCTTGAGAAGCCCCCAAACGAAGAGATTAAGACATACGGGGATGCCGTCCACACATTCATTCAGTGGCCCAAGAGGGACATCGTCCTCGACATGTCTGTGCCACAATCTTCACATCCAGTGGCCCAAGAGGGACATCGCCCTGGACCTGGCACATCGGCTCCGGTGGCTTCACCTCCACCTCCAAATCCAGTAAAGTCTGTTGCATCGGCTCCCGCCGAGACGCCACCGAGAACATATCATAAGCGAGGCTCCAAGGCCTCCAAGGCTCATGCGACGAAAGTTAAGCCGCGTCCCGTGCCATGGAAGTTTGTTCTAGGAGTGTCGTTATTGCCCGATTCACAATTACGCCAGGTTGGTATGATTTGCAATAGTTTGCATGCCTGGTACATGGAGAAGTCCAACATGAAGCCAAACCGGCAGAGTGCATTGACTCTGAAATATAACGACACGCATTTCCTCAACGACTTGGGCTACATCGTCGTGACATTCGAAGATTTATTCTTACTATTCAATCTCGACGAACTCGACGCCTCACTTCTACGATGCTGGACACTGTAAGTGTACTGCACAATGAAGTTCTACATTCACGTTATACAGATAAATGTCATTACTCTTTCTTTATGTATAGATACATGATCCAAGAAGTCCGGCGATTGCGACGACCGGTGGGTTTCCTCGACCCTCACTTGGTCTCCGAGCAATCTATCAATGAAGATGCATCCTTCGTGCAAGGATACATAACGAGGGGATTGATTGCTCACACCGACAAGGAATACATCATGGTACCCTTCAACCAAGGGTAAGTGCTTCGCTAGTTGCCACACATATGTTTCATTTGTACTTTACATGCGGCATGAACTTAGGATTAATCACTATGGCGACACACATGACTAGGCATCACTGGATTTTGCTTGTGATTGTACCAAAGTGGAGCAAGGTAATATACCTTGATTCCCTCCTTAGGAGCAACCACGACTTCAGTCTTGTGCAAGAAGTACTTAACAGGTAAACTCATTTCCTCCATACGTAACTCTATTGTAATATTTCTTTTGTTTGCCACGGCCGAGGATAAGTTTTTTGAATCACGTAGGGCGTTTGCCGATTATGTTGCTCAAGGAGGAAGACACGACAAATCCAGTGACACGCTACGACACAACACGCGATTTCCGGTACCCGCTACAACACAACAATCCTATATCATACTTTGTTATAATGCCTCTAGAATTGACAATACCGATGTATGTAATTCTATTTTTGCAGTGCCACCAGCAGCTACAGGGCAACGTATGTGGATTCTACGTTTGCCGCCATATGAAGGAAATCATTGCTACTAAGATCAATGATCCAGAGGTTTGTCAGGTCCTTCCAATAATTATTACTTTCTGATTATATATATGTATTTGTATTACACACACATGCTAATTAATGACTTAACATTGCTCCTAGCGACAGCGGGTGCACTTGGACGAAAGTGCATATGATCTTGACAATCTCATGGAGATTCGTGCAATCATCTCCCAATTCTTGCTAGGAGAGGTCATAAGTAGGAAGGGAGAGTTCTACGCCGGCAATGGTGATAATTAGATGTTGAAACATTGGATTCAACTGTACAAATCAAACAATTCCTTCAAATGATTTCATTTGTCAGATTTTGTGTAACGATTTTCATTCTATATATATATGTATGTGATCTGCTGTGTACGAATTTTGTTGTAATTTACTATGAGTTGCAATTAACTTATATCTGTCATTTATCTGTAATCTGCTTGCTTGCTTGCGTTCAGAGGGCATGGCTAGCATATCCTGAGGCTAGCCAAAAAATATCAAATAAAATGGATGATGCACTTGGTATCACAGACGGTTCGTTGTTAAAATCCGTCTGTGATACAATATCACAGACGGTTTCAAAGAGTGCCGTCTGTGGTGTGAATGATATCACAGACGGCCTTTACTACTGACCGTCTGTGATACACAAATATCACAGACGGTTAGTAATGAAAACCGTCTGTGATATACAAAATATCACAAACGGTTAGTAATAACAACCGTCTGTGATATTGTATATATCACAGACGGTCTTTATTACTAACCGTCTGTGATAGTCTTGTATCACAGACGGTTTTTTATAAAAAACCGTCTGTGATAGTCTCGTATCACAGACGGTTTTTTTAAAACCGTCTGTGATACAAGACTATCACCGACGGTTTTTTACAAAAAAACCGTCTGTGATACTCGAATATCACAGACGGTTAGTAATAAAGACCGTCTGTAATGTTTTTATCACAGACGGCTTGGGAACCGTCTGTGATAACCACAACTATCACTGACACCTAGACACTGACGGTTCAAGAACCGTCTGTGATGACGGTTCCGAACCGTCTGTGATAGGGCTGTCTGTAGCAGTGTATTTGTGATGGCTTCAGATGGAAATTTCGACATATTTTGAAGAGCAAAACAGTCTTTTTCATTTAGTTAACAGGTATTGATCTTGTCATAATAGAATTTACCAAAGAAGTTTATGGTTCTAGTGACATAGAAGCGAAAAAATTATGAAAAATCCAAAACTGCAAACCTACTGGTGGCGTGAACCGAAATTTTCTTTTTTTAAGAAGAACAGTCGACTGCCTCTGCAATATATATGCGTTAATACAATGGTACGAGCACCCCTTAGTACATAAATGAGCTCAAACAAAATTAAACATACAATATTGCCATTGAGGACATCTGTTTTCCAAAAGGCAGTACAGACACGTGCCCGTTGACGTGTTTTCTCCTGCTTGCTCGGCGCGGCGTTCTCCATGGCTTCGGCCCGCGGTGGAGATAGCAGGGCCGTCGGAGTGATGTGTTACGGACGGCGGAATCTGAATCTTAGGCTTCAGCAGGTGGCGTTGCTCTTCTGCCTGAGCCGCCTCGCCATCACCAACTTTCTAGCAGTGACGAAGTTAGAATTTAGTTACATCTCAGTTCAGTAATAAAATGATGAAAACTATTTAGATTGGATCATAAAAATATTATTTAAATTAAACTAAATTTACCTGAATTATACCTAGGCTAGACGTTACTTGTCTTGACAAAATGACGAGCCGCCTAGCCAACACCATCCTCCAACGACGGGCGGCGTAGCTTGGGAACCACCAATCGACCGCCGTTTTTAGATAGCTGGTGGCGTTGCTCGACAAAGAGGAGCCAACAAGGCACTGTTGATGACTAGGGCATCCGTTTTATCCGATTGAGGTCACAAAATATTGATACTCATCTTCAACGCCACTTGATTTGGAGTAACGGCCCTTGGTATGGCTGGACTGAAGTGCTTTTTTGTGGGGAAAAAAGGCTTTGTGCTCGCAAATTTGCAGAAAATTTAGACTTGTAGAAAGGGGGGAAAACCACAATGGGACGAGGAAGGCCATCGTCATGGTGAAGACGACAGAGCGTCATGACGGCCGAACGCCCGAAGCTCAGCTTCTGTCGTAATGATTTTTACTTTTTGACTTTGCTCAGAAAAATTAAAAGTTAATATGAATACTTAATTTCTCGAAATGATTTCACTCCTCTTATTACTATTTCGCTCCAGGATAACGCAAAGAATGACGGATACACCATCCATCCCACTTTTTCACTTCTATCAGGTGCACGTATCTCTCTTTTTTTACATCGTTTGTTCTATACTTCTAAAAATCACTTCTCTCAACTACTATTATTTATTTTAACTAAAAACTACAAATCACAGCCAAACCATCAGCAAAAATAAACCCGAACGCCCATCTCTGGAGGAGGAGCTCTTTTCTGGGGAAGGTTTGGTCGACGTAGAACGAGAGGCCGTGGCTAGGAGACGTGTTTTGGGGAAGCTGCGAATTCATATTTACTATGACATTAGGTGTCTCCAAAACGTGGCATTGGAAAACCCAATGTAAAGCCATTACTTCGCTGGTTTGCTAGCACGAAATTTGACCGCAGATCGTTTTCGTAGATATGCATTTTAACCACTCCAAAATAACGGTGAAGGAAAAAGATAATGTCCATGTACGTAACATTGATCGCTACAATATGTTGTATATCTGCATCAACAGCGGGTAGTCCCTCTTAATTTCGTTCACGAAAGACTTGACGCTCAGCTGCGCTAAGCGCCTCGCGTCAGCCGTCACGACTCTCTTCCTCAGCCCGCTCATCTTCTCCTGCAAATGCCTCCCCTCTTCGCCTTCCATGATCCTCTCGATGCAGTCCTTCACGTCGTTCTTGCTCATGCTGCCGAGCTTGAGCCCGACCTCCCACAGCATGGTGATGTACGCGCAGTTGATGAACTGGTCCCCAGAGACAGGGTAGCACAGCAGCCGCACCCCGTGTTGAATGGCCTCCACGGTGGAGTTCCAGCCACAGTGTGTGAGGTAGCACCCGACGGATTTGTGCCCGAGCACGTCCTCCTGCGGCGCCCAGTCGACCACCTTGCCGCGGCCGGCGACCCTCTCGGCGTAGCGGTCGGGGAGGCCGGCGCGCCACGACGGGTCCTTCTTGAGCGCCCACAGGAACGGCCGACCGGTGGCCTCCAGCCCCAGCGCGAGCTCGCGGATCTTCTCGGGCCCAATCGGCCCGACCCAGCTGCCGAAGGAGACGTACACCACCGACGACGCACGTTGCCTGTCCAGCCAGCCGATGCACGTCGAGTCTGCCTGCCACATGCTGGGGTTCTTGCACGGTGACTGCTGCAGGTTTGGTGCCACGGCGCCGTCGCGGCCTTTCGTGCGCTCGACGTTGCCGCCGCCGGCTAGCAACGGTCCTACCGGGAGGATCCGCGGGGCCTGCCGCGCCGGGTGCCCATCCTCGGCGGCGACGCTGCCGGCTTCCCCGGGGAAGGAGTTGACGAGGACCGAGCGGAAGCACCTTGCACGGTGCAAGGTCTGGAGCCAGAAGGCGAACCTCGATTTCCGGGTGACCGAGTCGCCTACAAGCCATGGCAGTTCTTTGGTGCTCAGCTCCACCTGTGCCGGCAGGATCTGTAGGCCTCGAATCATCTGATCCTGACCGACCTCATTGTCGGATTGATTTGACGATATAGGGGCACCTTCACGTCAGGACATATCAAGAGATGGGTCAGGGAAACAGCGGCAAGTGCAGTACAGTACAAAAATTCCTAGGTTCTATCCAGTAATAAATAAAGTACATGCACGCATGCAGTGCACACGTGACGACATGGCATGCACTAGACCAGACTCTCGAACGTGGACACTGACGCATACAAAACCACAAAATGCTAGTACAACTTTTGGGTTTGAGCCCACCATCCGACGTGGTGATTGGTGATGTTTAACCATGCACGCCAGCTAGGTCCGATCGACCGAGTGGCCAATCGCCGTCACCTCACTGTACGTGCTTACTTCTGGACCAATCGATCGATCGACTGGTGAGGCCAAGTAATCTTGGACTCTTCTACATGCCAAGCGCTTGTCCTGCACTGCACAGCACTAGCTAGCTATACGATTATCGGAAGATTGTCCACCACTGTCCTTTCTAACTCTCAATTTGCACTGACTGCAAAAAATCTAAAAAAAACAGAAAAGACAATCTGCCCAAAAACAAAATTTACCATGCTAAAAATTATCTACAAAATAACAACAGAGATCTACTAGGTGTATGGTAAAACTAAGGACATGAAGACACAACGCGGCCGAGCGCGGAGGTGGAGTTGACGGCATAAGCCAAACAGGCACATTATCAACTCGATATAGTGAAATAATATAATTTTCTTTATCTGTAGCAAAGTATGACCATTCAACTCGCATAGAAGAAGTTGCATTGAACGAGGTCCACTTTGGTGTTTCTTTCCAAAAAGCTCATGGCCACCAAACCCAAAAAAAATGCTCCAGTGAGGCGTAAAGATTTTTTAAAAGTGCTAGAACGATGGTCGTTAGATGCCGATCTAGCGGACGTTTCCGCGTGCCGTCCGATCCACATGACTACGGATCAAAGACCGATGGATCGCCTTCTTCTCCGAGTGCATCCGTTGCTTAGTCATCTTCTCACCCAACGTGTTCGATAGGCTTGTGTTTTGGGGAAAAAATCTATGGGATGGGGCCTATTCCCAGCCCTCAGGCCCTGTTGTAGATGTGTGCAGGGGCGGAACGAATCTAAGCCCAAGTCTCGGGTTGGGCTAGCTGCTCTTGGGCCAACTCTTGGGCTAACTTTGTTTTTTTTTGTGATTTTTCATGAATTTTGCATAGGGCTTTGATTGTCAGTCCTCGGGCTACAGCCTAAGTAGCATGAGGTCTGATTCCGCCACTGGATGTGTGCCATGTGGAAACACAAATATCAAGACAGTCTAAACTCCGATCCATCGTGATCCCCTCCCAGTGAGGCAAGCAGGTGGCACGGCAGTGGCGTGGGCTAGGGAGTCGTCTTCCCACGACGTCGGACCCCTGAGCGCTGCTGCCCACGCCGGCACTCCCTGCCGCCTATGCTGGCGGGGCCAGGTCCTCACGGCGCACTCCGTGCTCGACGATCGCGAGCTAGCCCGACCCGGTGTGGCGCACCGCGCTACCCGCCGACTGTGCCTCCGATGCGCTCTTCACCACGCTCACCAAGATTGGAGGTGGCAGATGGGAGAACAAACAAAGACTTTCCTCTTCTAATTGGGATGGTGCTTGGAAATCGGTGTTTCCACATGGCATAAAATTTTACTGCAGCGACGAGGGTTTATTGGAGAGACCGGCCGGTAAGCCTATCCTGCTACGGCTGAATTTTAGTGGTTTATGATTGAATTTTTACTGTAACTGACTGAAATTATACTGTAACTGATGGTGACTTATTTGGCATAATTAAATTTAAAAAAAAGAAAAAAGAAAAAATGGGTTAGCCCATCACGTATAATACAAACGAATACGGAAAAAAAAGAACCGGCAAAAAAGCTCAAAATAAGTTGAAAAGTTAGAAAAAACGAAATTTAGAAATAGTAAAAAATAAACTGAAAGTCAGAAAATCATACTCAAATAAGCAAGACCTTATTCGCTATTACCTCCTCTGGATGTGCAAACAAACGTACTGCATATCTTGCCATGGTGCTTGAAGGAAGGAACCGATCACGTGTCGATTGCCGAGGGAGAGAAGTCAACTTTTGTGAGATCCTGCTGGTCGCAAACTGAGCTAGAATCACACCAAAAGTACACTTACAAAAATAGTGAAAAGGAATGTGGAGCTCGGGCGATCCAGATGGATCAGATCCACATCCTTTTCATCCAGAGCACTCGGCTGGAGAGGGACCAAAAGGAGGAAGAAAACAAAGGGCGGGTCCCCGGCTGTTCCAACGTCCCATTGAAGGTGACACACATGGCAAATCTAATCATGTTTGGGCATTGCTAATCGAAAACGTACCATATGCCAGCCGCAAACCTGCTCGGATCTTCTTAGCGTGGCCATTCGTTTGCCAACAAGCTATATACTCATCAGCGAGTTGGTCATGTAACTGACAGATGAAACATTGTAACGAGCAACTTGTACGTTCCTATTGAACATGCCACTCATGCGTGTCAAAGCATAAAGAAGCCCTTATGTGATTTTATGATGGCATAATGCATGTTCATGAACATATATACCACACAAGGGCATCGTAGCCCTGGCATGTTCGGTGTGTAATAATAGTACATGCGTAGAGCAAGAATAGATCGATTGTGTATTTTTTTCATGTTTTCCATTAGTGTATCACAGAGGTTTTCCCTTTTTCTCAAGGTGAATAATCTTTATAACTACATAGTTAATTAAAAGCACTCCTTTAATTATTTAGTTTGAGATGTTGGATAATGACAGTGGGTGGATATACAAGGGGAAAGAGTACTTTTGAATTAGCTGTTCCTTTTTTTTTATCAGTGGAAACATACAAGCTAAGCTTAGATGATACGCAGAGAGGGCTTTCGTAAACAATGGCAACTTTGATTTTGATTATATTAACTAGCTTGGTTGTGCTCAGTTGGGCTGAAAAGTTATGGCTTATGACTGAAGTTACACTGTAACCGAAGCTGATTTATTTGGCGTAATTAAATTTAAAAATATTTAAAAATAGAAACGAATGCGGAAAAAACCTGCAAAAAAGCTCAAAAACCAAAAATTTAAAAAAAACGAAATTTATAAATAATAAAAAATAAGTCAGAAACTAAAAGCTCGAACTAAAACGAGCGAAACCTCTGAGGGACGTAGATTCGTAGTACTTGGAGCCTATGATTTAGGATCATGCCACCCCCGTACGATCCAAGAGATTCTCATACATCGTACTAACAGTTGTTTGCAGTGGTTTAATACTTTAATGGAATGATTTATTCAGCCTAAAAAACAGTTGTTTGCAGCGGTTTAATGGAATGATTTATTCAGCTAAAAAACAGTTGTTTGCAGCGGTTTAATGGAATGATTTATTCAGCTAAAAAAACAGTTGTTTGCAGCTGTTGCAGGCTTAGGCGGCATGTGAGGAGTGCGGCAGCATGTAACCCTACGGCCGTCATGCGAAGCATACGCAAGACAACTGAGCTTAAAATTTTGTTTTCCCCATCGCCGGGTCAACTCTGACACGTTACATGTCCGGTGCGGTTCGGACTTCGGAGCAAAGGAAACTGTAACGCGAGAGCGTGCCATACCAGATTCTGAGATGAGCCCCTTGTCGAGGAGCTCCGGGATGGCGGCCACGATGCGGTAGCTTGCGAGCATCGCCGGCCAGAACCCGGCGGCCGGCACGCCGCACCGCGTGGCCACGGGGACGGCCCACGAGGCCAGCACGTCGACGACGAGGCACGAGACCTGGCAGCCCGTCGCGGCGCGCGCACGCGCCAGTATGCGCTCCAGGTGCGCGGGCATGTGGTGCTCCATGGCGTGCGCGATGGCGGCGAACCCCGGGGGGTCGCCGCGGCCGCCGTCCGGTATGCCGCTGGGGATGGACGCGAGCGCCACGCCACCGCCACCGTCCGCGTCCGGCCCCACGATGCGGCGGTGGATGAAGTCCGGCACGGCGACGGTTGGCGCGAGGCCGTGCGCGGCGAGGGCACGCGCCAGGTGCAGCATGGGCGTGACGTGGCCCTGCGCAGGGAACGGCACGAGGACCACGGCGGGCTGGAGAGCCTCGGCTCCCATGCTGACGTATGTCTCGATGGGCAGCTTCTTCGTGTTATCGATCGACTTGGAGGCTGCCGAATAAAGGCTTCGCCGTGGTAATGTAGCGAGCCAACGAAACGAATGCACCATGTGTGGGGTTTTATAGAGCCGCGGTGGCCTTTGCTGCGCCACTGCACTCCATTTGTTTAGGCTCTACTTCCCCTTTTCCTGTGGGAGTTTAAGCTTCACTTGGCCTCTTGGGGGAACGAAGATTTTTTTATTATTATTTTGGACAGGCAATGAGTGCGTCGTATACCCGTCCGTTTTTTTACTTCCTTTTTAGAATCTCCTAGTTATATGTCTGTATGTTGTAATGTAATTTATTGGATGTATAGAAAATCGTGCTATAGAAAGAGGTTACTGTGATATGAGAAGTTGAAAAAATAGAGCAGTTAGATGAGAATGGACGTATGACCACCAACTCGTTCTTTTATAATAGTAATGATATCATCAAATTTTTTAAATTTTAATCTTTAATAAATTTAAAACTATCTAGATTTATAAAAATTATATCATTAGATTTGTCTTTTAAAAAACTTTGATAATATTATAATTTTATTAGTATGTCTTAGTGTAAATTTATAAAAAGTAACAGGTCAAAATTATATCTTGAAAATCATAAAAAGTAAAAAGTCAAGTAAAAAAGAACGAATGGAGTACCGTCCAATATCTCTACTCCTTAAAAGTTAGAGTTTGAGTTGGTAGTAGGTTCATTCTCCCTTAACTCTTAATAGCCGTCCGTTCTTCCTCGACCCTCCATAGCCGTTGGATCTCACGATCTCGCTTTCCACACGTACGCAACTCCCCAACTGCTCCCCATGACCAGAGAACCTCTCCCGTCTCAACTCCCCTCCCTCTTAGACGCGCTCCTCTTTCCCCCAAAATCCCAATCACCCTCTCTCTCTCTCTCTGACGCAACCACTCCCCGCCGAGTGATGTTTCCACGATGGTGCCGCGTCACCACTGGAGCCCTCCCCTCGGCACGACGGCCTCCATGGCTCCACCCTTCCATTCCTCGTGCGGCCCGACCATAGTGAGTCGCCGCTGGAGTCGTGGGCTCGGTTCACTCCCGACCCTCGCTACTGTCGTCTTCCTCCTCGCTGCCGCCGCAGCGGCAGCCACTGGTGCTCCCACTCACGCTCTCCTACCCCAACGCCAGCCGACTTGCCTCGCCCCGGCGTGGGATCAGCGACGGCGCCCGCCCTAACGCTCGCATGCGCCTCCATGATAATCTCCTCACCAACTGGTCGGTACAGCTCAACACCCCCTCTCGTTGTTTTGTTGCTCTATTGGATCTGAGGCGGGGAAGTTTGTACTTGTTGTCGTGTTGGTTAGGTATTACATGATGAGGCTGTACATCAGGACGCCATCGCAGGAGTTCGCACTGATCATGGACTCTAGGAGCACCCTCACCTATGTGCCCTACGCCACCTGCAACCAGTGTAGCAACCACCAGGTGGGCTTGATTCCTGTGCTTCTTTGTTTAGGTACCAATTTGAAACCCTGTATGATGATTAGATTAATTAGGACGGTCGTAAGCATAGATATGTGATGCCCACAGGTGAATCTATAGCTGGACCATTCAATTTAGGATGGTCGTAGCCTGTGGTTGTAGCTAGTGGTCGTAACCCATGGTCATAGCCCGTAGTCATAGCCTGTGGTCGTAGTCTGTCGTCGAACACTGTGGTCGTAGCCAGTGGTTGAACACTGTGGTCGTAGCCAGTGGTCGAAGACGGTGGTCGTAGCCCGTGGCCGTAGCTCGTGGTCGTAGCCAGTAGTCTAACACTGTGATCGTAGCCAGTGGCCGTAGCTCGTGGTTGTAGTCTATGGTCGAAGCCAGTAGTCGTAGCCTGTGGTTGTAGCCCATGATCGTAGTCTACAGTAGTAACCCGTGGTCATAGCCAGTGGTCGAAGATGGTTGTCGTAGCCAGTAATCGAAGACTGTGGTTGTAGTTAGTGGTCAAAGACAGTGGTCATAGATGGTGGTCATAGCCAGTGGTCGTAGCTCATGGTGGTAACCTGTGATCGTAGCCAGTGGTCACAGACGGTGATCGTAGCGCGTGGTCGTAGCCTATGATTGTAGCCTATAGTCTTAGCCACGGGTCAAAGACAGTGGTCATAGATGGTGGTCATAGCCAGTGGTCGTAGCTCATGGTGGTAACCTGTGATCGTAGCCAGTGGTCACAGACGGTGATCGTAGCGCGTGATTGTAGCCTATAGTCTTAGCCAGTGATCGAACACTGGCTTCGTAACCTGTGGTAGAAACCAGTGGTCATAGCTACAGTGGTCGACGGTCGATTGTCGTAACTATAGTTGACCTCAGTGCTAGAAGACCTGTGTGGTCGAAGATGCAGTCGAGGTGCTGTGGTCGTAGTGAGTGGTCGAAGACTATGGTCGTAGCGAGTGGTCGAAGACTGTGGTCGTAGCGAGTGGTCAAAGACTATGGTCGTTGCCAGTGGTCGAAGACAGTGGTCATAGCCTGTGGTCATAGATGTTGGTCGTGGCCAGTGATCGAACACTGCAGTCGTAGCTAGTGGTCGTAGCCTGTGGTCGAAGACGGTGGTCGTAACCTATGGTCGAACGTTGTGGTCGTAGCCTGTGGTCGAATACGGTGGTTGTAACCCGTGGTTGTAGCCAATGGTCGTACGCTGTGGTTGTAGCCAATGGTCGTAGTCCGTGGTCGTACGCTATGGTCGTAGCTACAGTGGTTGATGGTCGATTGTCATAGCTACAATTGACCTCGATGCTAGAAGACCTGTGTAGTCGGAGATGCAGTTGAGGTGCTGTGGTCGTAGCCAATGGTCGAAGACTGTGGTCGTTGGTTGAAGACAGTTGTCGTAGCCAGTGGTCGAAGACTGTGGTCGTTGGTCGAAGATAGTTGTCGTAGCCAGTGGTCGAAAACAGTGATCATAGCATGTGGTCATAGCCAGTGATCGTAGCCTAGATGATGATTGTAGCCAGTGGTCGAACACTGCGGTCGTAGTTTGTGGTCGTAGCCTGTAGTCGAACACCATTGTCGTAGCTCGTGGTTGTAGCCTGTGGTCGAAGACGGTGGTCGTAGCCCGTTGTCGTAACAAGAGGTCGAACACTGTGGTCGTAGCCAGTGGTTATATCCCGTGGTCGTAGCCTGTGGTCGTAGCCACAGTGGTAGCTACTGTGGTCGACAATCGATTATCATAGCTACAATAGACCTTGGTGCTAGAAGACATGTGTGGTCGGAGATGCAGTCAAGGTGCTATGGTCGTAGCCAGTTGTCAAAGATTGTGGTCGTAGCCTAGGCTACAACAATGTTTTTTTGTTTCTTGATACGATTCCCACCGATCTGCTAGGAAACAGTACGTCTATTCATACGTTCATATGTGCACACACACAAGAACTGGAGGCTGCTGTGATGATTCTATCAAATCTGAGTACTTTTACAAGGACTGTCTCTCTCTCTCCATTGGTTTATGTGGGAGGCAATGTACTGCTCTCACACATGCATGCATATAAACATACACTCAAGTACTCAGAATCTCACTATTGGCAATGACAGCTTCCTGTTAAGCGAATATTACTACGTATGATAATGATATGATGTTTATTTGTATCATAATATGCTAAGCACCTCCAGTCCATTCACTCTTTTGCTGCTGTTGTTGTTGCTATCTATATTTATTTGTTTTCTTTGGAGTATACTGTGAACTGGCATTTTCAGAGCAAGGCATACATGTTAAAAGAGTTGGGATGAACATAATGAAGTGATGACTTACTCTATCTTCTTTTAATAAAAAAATTGAGAGGCTACAACATTTTTTTATCGTTTCTTAAAAATCGGTCCATCATCAAATATTTTCCTTTGTTAATATTTCATGAATTGTCAGACATGTGTTTCTCCTACATATTCATATCTGTTGAATGTTTTTGTTCTGTAGCAATGCACGGATACTCAACTAGTAGTTATCACAGACTCAAGTTGCCCTCCCAATAGGTGGGTTTGGCATGGCTTCCGACTTTAGCTTTTTCACTTTTTATTACTGTAACTCGCTTTCAAATCGTACGTTTCTTTAAGACAGGTTCTACAGATTGCTTGTAGTAGACACTGTAACGAGTTTAACTATAATGGTCAAACTTGCATGCGGTTGTTTTTCTCTTCATACTGTCTCTTACGAACAATCAAAATTTAAAAACCGAAAGCCATAAGTTACAGTTCAAAAAAATGCACCTAATATTCCACTTCAATTCACCCACCGTTCCTATACATACTACGACCGATCAATCATGTTGCTGTTCTGTATTTATGTAGCACATTTGCCACGAGATCGACGTTGCTTAGGACCAGCTCGCCGTGTCAACTTAAAATACCAAAGCCACTATGCACGCGCGCCATTGCGAGGACCACTGGGCACAGGCCCGATCGATCGAATTGCCTTCTTGCCAAATGAGCCTTTTGCTTTGTAGGAGTGTGCATATGCTCACTTCGTCAGACACCATTGCGTGCCGACCTCCGTTGGTTGCGAGTGCAACATCAGCTGCAAGAATTTTCTTGTACGTACATGTCGGCACTTTGGTGTACGCTCCGTAGTCTATGACCCTGTTCTTTACGATTTCTAAAAACGGCTTTTGACTTTTACTATAGTACCTAACTTTTAAACAAAATATTTTCTCAAGATGGAGTTTACGAGTTAATTATAGTACATGTTAAAAACCCAACATCTGTATCAATCAAAATAGTAAACAAGTATCTCTTTATCTATAATATCTATAACAAACAATTAAAATTCAAAAATTTCAGCTAAAACCCTTAAAGCCGCAGCCATATCACATTCCCTCGTCGGCTTCGCTCTCACACCCCTCCGTCACCGCACTTGCACTCAAATCGCACCACCATGGTGCCCAAGCCCATCCGAGCCCGCGCGCCCACTGTACCAGAGCGCGCCATCTACGAGCACACCCATCAACCACGTTGGTCCATCTGCCCCACCCATGTGACCCATTCCCCCAGCGCGCCGACGCGTGGCAACACCTCCTCCCCTCCTGGTGTCTTCTGAGCTATCGCAGCACCGCGCCCGTGCAACCCCCCCGTGCTCGGCGTCCTTGCCCGGCTCGCAATCGCAACTCCCATACTCCCCGTTCCCCAACACGCCGCCATGCGCCCCGCCCCCCATGCTTGCCGCCCTCGCCCGACTCATAGCCAGCCACATGGCCGCGCGTCCACGCTCGCCTTCCCTCGTGGGCTCACCCTCACACCCCTCCATCACCACACTTGCTCCCAATTCACACCACCACGCGGTCCAAGCGCACCTGAGCCTGTGTGCCCCTCACACCGCTGTCCTCGACCGGCCCCACATGACCGCAGCGCGCCATCTACGCGTACACCCATCAACCATGATGGTTCATCATCAACGCGGGCGAAGGCCAAAAGGGAAGAGGAGCAAGAAGGAAGACGCGGCCAAGTATTTGGCCTGAGGGAAGAAATATTCTGAGAAGGTAAAACAATTACTTCTTGTGTTATGGGCCATGCAAGTGTTCAATTCAATTGTTGGTAGCTTTTTTTGTTGACCGGCATTATGGATTGATGGATGCAGGATAGGAAGGTTCAGCTTGATTTGATCCATCCTAATTCTTTTAGGCATTGGATGCCTTGCGCATGTTTGATGAAATGCCTAAGTGCATGTCACACACAAAGCACAGTGCAGGTGCCTGCCACCACGACGCGTCCTCGAAATATTCAGTGGCATAGCAAGGCACACAACGTGCTGACATGCTTTGGTGCTCATCCCGTCATTCGTGGACTAGCACATGGGCCCAGCTGCAAAACAGAAAGATAAGCTTCTTCACTGTTGTCGTTTAAGATAACTCAACTAAAAATATTTGTTTTACAACGAATTGTAACTTAATGTTTGTTTTTTCACGCGAAAATGGCATACTATATAAGTATGAGAGAGAACAATGGGCTTGACATTTGCACCACTGCTTTGTCAGGTGAGAATGCTATGCATTTGCTTCATTTTGTATGTTTCGGTCTTCTATTTAGAGTCATTGTTATTCTTCTTCTCCATAGAGTAGTTTTGATTCCTGGTTTAAGATTTGTTGTTTCATGTATTTGCTTTTTTTAGATCTTTTCATCCGTTATTTTTGCAGAGGTTTAAGTCTGCAAAAATTATTCAATAGCATCGTTGAAACCCTATGGACCTCTTAACTCATCAATGTTAACTGCTCCGTCTTTGTTGGAGCGCAGCTTGAAAAAGGTGAGCTTTGTTCGTTTTCTCATGTGGATGATGTTTTATTTTTTCCTCATGCACTCATATGTTTCTTATCTTCTCTTTGCAGAAGTTCCCCTTTTCCTCAAACCAGTCTTCCATGTACAACATTGTTCATTCAGAACAAAGGTGAGAGCACTATTTTTCTTTGTATGGTGAATGTGTTTGAAAGCCTTAGCTGTGGTGATCAACAATTCATGCATTCTAACTTGCCTTCTATGTGTGCTGATTGCTGATTCAAATGTGCTGATAATTCTACTGTGTATATTTGCAAGAGGGAGGGGGGGGGGGGGGGGGGGGGGGCAGACAAAGGCAAAGGGAGAAATGGTCTCCACTCTCCGGGACATCTTATGCGTATATTTGCAATTGAATTATTACTGCCGTTTATCTCTCAAATTATTATTGTAGACTAAGCATCTTTAGAACACATGAATTTTGCAGAAACGGTGTAATTCCTTTGGATAAACTATGCGAACCTTGTTTCAGGATTCACATCTGGTTACTATAAAATCACAATTTGAACTTTCCTTTTCCTTTCCATATATACCAGTATGCTAAGAAACTTCAATATTCTTTCTATAGAGTCACTGAAGCACATCATCTCATTCTGAGAACATTGAAGAACCAAATGCAACATCCCATTATTTGCTGAAGTTGCTTTTTCTACTGTTTGGATACTCGAAATCAATCTGCAATTGACAATTCTTGCCTGAACAAAGATGCCACATAATTTTTTGTTTCACAAAATTATTAACATGTTTTATGTATTAATCTATTGCGTGTAATTGCAAGATTATTGTCGTTTGCAATTTATTTTTACCAATTGAATTGCAAGTTTATTTCTTTTTTTCTTCTCTTTCACCTTGACAATTGGAAATTTAGCATGAACAAGTTGTTTTCATGTGTTCCTTTCCAAAGACACCTTCGTTTTATTTAGTCTTTGCTTCATGTCATTGCTTAGTTTATTATTCCATAGACCTTCGAATTTATGGCTAATACGAGTTATCTATGTTAAGTGTCCATTTGTTGCTACAAAACATCTTATGTACACATTTTAAAACATGTTGTAATGCATGAAAAAAGTAACATAAAAAGGATGGTTAACTATTGATGGATATCTTCAGTAATCTCTACTATTTAAAAGAATAAATTGGTAAACAGTGATATGTTCTACACCTCTTCCACCTCTCCTCAAATCCCTCTTCCACCCCTAAAAAATCTCTAACAAAAAAATCACCCCTTAACAAAACAAATTAACTAAAAAATAATACTTATCCAAACAACCTCCCCCTCCCTAGCTCCCTCCCTAGGTGTGCGGAGTCGAGGGCATGGTGTAAATCAAGTCCGACAGCGGAGGCACGCTAAACCCAGCAACAACAGCTTTCGTGCTGGGTAAAATAATTTTTTATTCGTAGCAGTGCATGAGCATTAAATTGGTATTTAAAAAAAAATTGAAGATGTCAACCTGATTAATCAAGCGACACACAATTGTTTTTGAAGAGAATGGTTGAGCGAGGTATTGGTGGATCCGTTCGAGGCAGAAGATGTCAAATTTCACGTGTGAACAAGCTGACTCCTAGCTTTTGGGTGAACTTAGAATTATCTATAAACTAGTCGTATGTTCGTACTTTGCTATATATATAAAAAATTATATTATTCTAGTATATTGAGTAGATATCAAGGTCGGTCTGCTCGGCCCACGAGCTCAGCTACGTCATGTCTTCGTGCCCTCGGCTCTGCCGTGTACCTGGTAGAACTCTTTTGTAAGAGAAAATTTTAGGGTGGTGGATTTTTTTAATAGATTGATTTTTCTTTTTTTAGGGAGGTGCAAAGAGAAGTTAGGAGGGATAGATTAATCACCATTACTAAGGGCCTGTTTGGATGGACTAGGACTAGTTGTTAGCTAGGACTAGTTGTTAGCTGACTAGTAGTTAGCTGGCTAAAGATTAGCCCAGTCCTGTTTGGATCCAAGGACTAATAAGTGCTACTATCTCAGTGCAAAGTCTGTTATACCCCTATGCATGGTGGTCTGGGAGGGTTGGCGTGGGTATCAACGTCTTTTTTCCATCCGGCTGGTCCTTTAGCCCTCATTAGTTGGGTTTGATGGACTAGTTGGCTAACAACTAGTTGGGGCTTTGGCTAAACTTTAGCCCACCCATTAGCCCTCCTGTTTGGATCCTCAAGGGCTAAAGTTTAGCAACTAGTTGTTAGCCCAAGGGATCCAAACAGGGCCTAACTCTCTTTTAAGTAATATAGATTATATTAACAACTAATTTGCATGCAGAAGGAGCATGCTATCACATTTGTCCAGAACCTTGACTGTACATGTTGACGCAAAGCTAGTGCAGCATCTCTTCAGTAATTAGAGGTTGATGTTGCGGAACCGGCAAGAGGCACATAGAACATCGTATTGTTAGTTAGCTACTGGGCTCTGTTGATAAATTTATTGGACAAGCATTGCGATCGCCAAACTGAAAATATGTGTTTTCTAAACCCATCGTTTAGACTATTACAAAAGTGTTACTTCCACAAAATGTCAATCGGCGAAAAGGCACCTGTCCCTTTGATTTTCGTCAGATCACGACGTACGTACGCGATATATGAATGATTGCTTGCTATTATGCTATCAAAACAAAACGCTTAAAGCACCCAAATTGACCATTTGGGTACCTTTTTAGCAAACAATAGCGTATGAACATTCTCGAGCTCGTGAATTATATACGAGCTGACAAGGAACTAGCAAGAGGGGTGCATCTCCAGTTCAAGAAATCTTCAAACCATTCCTAGGCCTAGCGGACTAATGGCAAAAAAAAAAGTCCTTCCCTCTTTCCTCGAGTGGGCCCAAATATCTGTAATGGGCCCAAATCCTATGGCGGAAAGCCCAAGAAAGCCTGGCCCACTCCGAACCGATGACAGCCACACCCATCCCCCACAGATCGCAACCACAACCTCCAATGGCTCCCTCCCGACCTCGCCACCTGCCGACCCCAGCATGCGTCCCCCCGCCGCCACTCGTCTGACTCTAACCGCCTCCTCCCGTCTTCCCACTTCCCGTCTCAGTCTCGCCTCGCCGCGCCGGGACCCAGGCCCAGACCCAGTCTCCTCCTAAACCCCGCGCCGCCATGTTGCGCCGCCTCGCATCCGCCGCCGCCCTGCGGGCCTTCTTCTCGTCCTCCCCGGCGGCGGCTTGCTCCCTGCGCCGCCAGTACGGGCTGGTGCCCATGGTGATCGAGCACACGTCGCGCGGGGAACGCGCGTACGACATCTTCTCGCGCCTGCTCAAGGAGCGCATCGTCTGCATCCACGGGCCCATCACCGACGACACGGCGTCGCTCGTCGTGGCGCAGCTGCTCTTCCTCGAGTCCGAGAACCCCGCCAAGATGGTCCACCTCTACATCAACTCCCCCGGCGGGGTGGTCACCGCGGGCCTCGCGATCTACGACACGATGCAGTACATCCGCTCCCCGGTCACCACGCTCTGCATCGGCCAGGCCGCGTCCATGGCCTCGCTCCTGCTCGCCGCCGGCGCGCGCGGCGAGCGCCGCGCGCTGCCGAACGCGCGGGTCATGATCCACCAGCCGTCGGGCGGCGCGTCGGGGCAGGCCTCCGACATCGCCATCCACGCCAAGGAGATCCTCAAGGTGCGCGACCGCCTCAACAAGATCTACGCTAAGCACACGGGCCAGGCCATCGACCGCATCGAGCAGTGCATGGAGAGGGACATGTTCATGGACCCGGAGGAGGCGCATGATTGGGGCCTCATCGACGAGGTCATCGAGCACCGACCCGTTTCACTTGTGTCTGATGCCGTTGGCAGCGATCTGCCGAACCTTGGTGGAGGCGGAGATGGGGCAGACAAGGGAACGGAGGAGCCATCTCCGGCGTGATGGATGGTCATAAGGTGCAGTCTTTTTTGCGTTCCTGTAGCTGTGTTGTTGGATTTAAGGTTCAATTCTTACATAAGGTTATTTCTGGCAGCAGGGGCTTATCCATTATCTGTTGTAGATAATGGATGCAATCCTTGCATGCGTAGCCCCATTGATGTTGATTGATGCAGTGTAAACATGTTCGTCTGAAGCCAATGAATCCCATGTTAAAGGATAAAAAGGTGCATATTTGCAACATTATGCTGGTTTTTATCGGGACTAGTTGGGAGTACTGAAGCATATGTGCTGAATTGCTGATTATCATTGCATATTCTATTTGATCGTTTTTAGTTGTGCCTCTTTGATTTATGCCATTTTATTGTGTCGAGCTTGTCATGTATACAGAATAGCATACCACCAATGTTGTGCTGCTTGTGTTGTTTCATAAAAAAGAATATTGTTTTATTTGTTTGTTTTATAGATTATGTAACTTGTGGGTTCATTTCACATGGGTTAAACCTGTGAAATGCAAAGACAGATGTCATTGATAACTGGGTGAGTTTTTGTCTTCCCTGTTAATGTCACATTCTGGAATATGTTTTCTTCTATATTAGAAAGGGGAAGGTACCCTTACAGAATACTTTTCTTACAAGATAGACTGGTTAAAAGTATCTATACTATTACTCAATAGTTATCTTTTGATCATCTCTCTTATATAGAGCTTTCGAGCGTTGTCCTGATGCTACCTGTGCAACACATGATTGATGAAACTGAAAATAAAATTCAAGGAGCTAATATATACTTATAGTTATGCCATATGGACCATGTTGTTGAAACTGTCTTAGTATAGGAATAAAATGAAATAGCAGCTAAGCCCCATCTGTTTGAGCTCTGAGTCTACGTTCTCTGTTGAAGCCTAAATAGTTTGCAAATCAGGTTTGACAGTTTTGGGCTCATTAGGACCTAATGCTGATATGTAATAATGCATATAACCGAACATATCTGAGATGCTGGCACAATATTGTGGTTCATTTAGAGCTTAATTCAGATAAGTTCCAGTTTGTTGATACATATGATTATTATAGGACCTATAGCAGATCTCGAGTGCCTTACAGGATTTAGCAAACATCCATTGAGATGCTTGCAGACACGGTAGCAATGTTTGGCTCATTTATGGTTTAATAATACATGGAACTGATATTTAATGCTTAGAGAGTACCCTTTCATATGCTTCAGACTTTGAACTTGCAAACCTAAATTTTAAGCAGCCCAAAGTTTTGATTACCTCAAAGGGTGCCACAGAAATTCTACCTTTCCTTGAACTCCGAAAGAGTAAAAATTCTACCTTTCCTTGAACTCCGAAAGGGTGCCACAGAAATTCTACCTTTTCTTGGGCCAAGCTGTTCGTACCGCTACTATCTTTAGGTCATTTGTCAATTAACTTGTGTGCATGTAGCTGGATGACACATTGACACCACAGTCCTGTTAGATCTGAAATTGCATTCTACTAGTGGTTGGTTTTAATACTGTTATGGTCTAGGATCCGATGAGGCGTGCGCTATAGCATATAAACAGTACTGTGTGTATTGTAGCATGTGAACGGTACAGTGTGCACTGTAGCATATGAACAGTACAACGTGCACGGTAGCGGTCGGATTAGGAATGGTTAGATGCATATCTTCATATTAGGAATAGTTAGATGCGTATCTTCATATTAGGAATAATTAGATGCATATCTTTATATTAGAAATAGATATATACATATCTTTATATTTAGATAGTATGGATATGATATTAACTTTAATTGATTGGTTGCATTAGATTGTGTTAGTTTCCATATTGTTATGGACTAACCTTATATATATAAAGAGAGGAGCCGCACCCCAGGTAGTTACAGCGTCGCCTAGTAGTCGCCAAGTCAACGACTTGGCATCCAGTCGCTTAGAGCTTGACGCCTTAGTCTACCGTCTAGCTTTTCTAAGTTAGGAGCTCCGCCAAGGTCTCACACCGCTGCAGCTGCTACGCTCGCGGGCCCGCGCCCTGTCGCTCCTCCATCCGAAGCCGCCGCCACCTCTTCCCGAGCCGCATCGGTCAGATCTGGAGTCGATCGCCTCTTCCTGTGTTGTCGTTGCCTCATCCTGTGCTCTCCGCAGTTGCAGCCCCCTCCATCATCTTCCTGAGCCGCACCGCCTCTCCAGCAGCACCGGTCGTCTTCAGATCTGGTTGTCGCCTCCCGGCTGCTGCCCCAGGCCAGATCTTCTTCACCGTCAGTCTCTTCACCACCGGATCTGGCGACTCGGGCCTCTTCACCCTGGTGGTGGTGGACGCCGTCGCCATCCGGTGCCTTGGCTGGAGGGGAGGTGAAGAGACAAGAGAGCAGGGGAGTGAGAGTGGGTAGGCAAGTGAGGGAGCGGAGGCGGAGGCGGAGACGGAACGACGGATTGAAGAAGGTGGTGCCTTCTGCCGTTTGGTTATTGAGGTGAGGTTAATGCCTAGGTTTATATAGAGCCAAGTGCTAGAAAATGCTTCCTTGGCATACAAGAAGATAACGTCAAAAGGCACATGTTTCCTCCACTACTTTGTTGGTTTATAATGTTATTATAGATAGATGGGACAGTGAGTGGTTTCTTTTAGTTTGTGGTTTATAGCTTAAAATTTTGAATTCTGATTGTTTACGAGAGAGGTACGGAGAGTGAGATACTCGCGTGTGATTTTGGCCAATATAGATAAAGTCGAGACTTTGTTGGATGTCTACTTATGTTATAGATCTTGTTATGTTAATGCTATTTGATATTATAGACCTTGTTATTTAGATAATTTGTGCTATTATGTTGCATGCTTATTTAATTTTCGGTCATATAAGGTATTATTTGTATTTTTTTATTATCATCTAACTACTATCGTCTAACTGTCGCCATGGCAGGCGCCTAGTCGGCTAGGTGTCCAGGTGCCCCGATCTCACCGCGACTTGTCGGAGCGTCGTGACAACCTTAGCCGCACCATTCATAATCAAGCATGAATAAACAAAAATTCTCCAAATAAACCTCAGAACCTCTCTATCGCATCAAGGAAGATCGCATCAAGGAGACAAGGAAGAGTCTTGTTGGCGATTAGATAAGGGCGAGTGCTCTATCCCCGGTCTTCGGACCCGTACCCAACCACCGACCACAACAAATAATGTACCACTGTACCTCATGAACTTTTTCCCTTCATGTTGCTTTAAGTTGTGCAAGGAATAGACTACATGCTGTTTGACTGATAGAATAGTAAAAAATGTGTTTAAGTCACCTCCATGATGTTACTGCAGGAATATTTGAGCACAACTAGATATTTAATTCAATCAAAAAATGTGTGCCTAGAGTTCCAAATGATGTGAGCCTGATTTTGGTATTGTGGTGAACTGGAGATTGTATGTTATCAACAGTTCTCTTCTGTCAATATAACAGAAAAAATGAGCATTGATAGGTTCAGTCAAAGAAGTATTTCCAAGGTAGCATGCCCTCATCCACTGTGCCCCACAGAACAACGTTTTCCATCCATCATGTCTGTTCTCGTTGGTGCCCCCGGAGGTAGATTACTGATTACTGCTTCATTTGTTCTTATAACAGTTGGGAGCGTTCTATTTAATTGATCTCTCTTATCCTTTAACCTCATATGGCTGATTTTTGGAATCTGGTTGCTTGTTTGATGTGTAATTTGGGTCACAGCCAAGGACTTGAGTACATTGTTTCATTGTATTATTTCAGATCAGCAGTGTTGCACAATCTGTTCTATGTTGATGTTAATAATATATTGGACAAGTGTATTCTGTGGTTTAAACAATTTCGTTTATCACGATGCAAAAAAAATGTTTATCTGTCGTCAGTCGTCACACAGTTTATTTTTCTCTACTGACTCTAGGCCGTAGGTGTGTTGTTTCTACTGGTAGTTTGTCACTCGTTGAGGGTGTGGTACTTGCTGTGATTGGTCTCACTAGTTTTTGTGTAGAAAAACTCAATTTAGAACCTCTGCTGTTCACTAGGAAATCGGCTATACATGTCTCGAAGCCAAATAGGTCGGAACTCTATTAAGCGAGATCAGCCGGCATCTTGCATCGCTTGATCTGTTGATAAGGTTGCCAATAGGTTTTTATATTAAAGTGAAGCAGTGTTTGTAGGCCTGTTGCCATGTGTTTCATGTTGAAGAAAACACGGACAATAGATCCAGCGACATTAGCTTTAACCTTACCAGCCTTATTTACTGTGGTCCTGCGCGTTTACCCCAAAGCATTCAATCAACGTTACTTAGAGAAAAATAGCTGAAGAGTATACCAATTACCAATAAAAATCGAGAGAAGGATGGATGCGGATACTACTTGATCCTAGGAACGAATCTGAAGCAAGACTCATATTATCCACTCATCATTTTTTTCATATCAAAATCTGAATTTTTGTATGGCAAGCCAGTTTGGTACTGAAAACGGGTGCGCAGGAAGGAGCTGACTTGGGTCGCTCCTTCGACCGGTTCATGCATCAGTTCTGGGTAACACCCACCAGGGTGCGGCTGCTGCTGGTGTAAACCATAGCTAGACACACCCACGCGTTGCATTTTCTTCCCCGGTTTCTTTTGGCGACAAATTTTCGTTTATGCATCTTGCCGGTTAGTGAAGAGCTACATGGTGCTTGTTGTACCGCGAGGGACCAACATTAACGTACTCCATGGAACGTTACACCTTATCTTCCCATTAGATCCCATACTGTTACAAGTTCTAATCCATACAACAATGCTACCCAATGAAGCTCTCCAGCTTAGAGCTAAGCAAAACAATCAACACACCACCACCACGCTAGTGGCAGCAGAAGCGTGCAGCCATAGCGTATGGCTAGCCGGAGCGCGAGGCCGGCAGGGGCTGGCCCCGGAGAAAGTGGTAGAGAACGGCGAGCGACCGGTCGGGCGCGAAGAGCAGCACCTGGTGCCCCGCGCCGCCCACCGTCGCCAGCGTCAGCCCCTCCTCGTACTCCACCGCCCACCTGCTGCCTGTAGTACCACGCGCGCCACCCGCCCCACTCCGCCTCCGCCGTCGCGGCGGCCCTCCTCCTCTCCCGCGGCCGCAGCCTCATCGCGTTGATGCTGCACCGCGTCGACGTCACCGACACCCTCCCGTCCGTGTCGCCGCTGTGCCATACATTGCACGGCTGGTTTCACAACGTGGTTCGGCAAGAACAAGATCACCAGAATTTATGATACACGGTTGTTCCGCTTGACTTGGCGGAGTGAGTACCCTGTAAACCCAGATGCGCAATCCGGCGCCCATGAGCTTCTTCAGGATGGGGAGTACGGTCGCCGGCGAGTCGTTCCATTTACTTATGGCCTCACTGCAGCACAAACATACAATCGTCCACCGTGATCACATTCTATCATAGGAGCGTATGCAATCCACATCTCTCTCTCTCTCTCCCTAGACGTACTGTATGATGCTGAAACTAACAATGCAACTTTGCAGTAGAGTACTAAAACGCATGGTCAAAGTATGTACAAACACAGAGGAGTCAATGCACAGGCAAGTTGCAACATCAGATCTGGGGAACGGCTCCCATCGACCGGCGCAAACATGTATATTCACGGCAGCATGTACCAACCGAGTAAGTGCGTGATGATAGGTCAATCAATAGGAGCAAGCCGTCCACCGGCTAGGACCGTAGACTATGCAGAATTGATTGCGGAATCAGGAGAGCAGAGCGTGCAGACCAGCAAGGCGAGTACGGGTAGGGCAGGCCTGTCTGGTTCGTGTTGCACCTCACATATTAATATGAAATGCTATTATAGAACGTCATTGTTAAAGTAAGAAATAAATAAAAATAACATTGAAAATCACAAAGAAATTAAAATTTTAATAGAGAACCAACATAATCTAAAATAAATATTTGAAACATAGGACCAGTTCATTTTTAACCAAAAGAGGAATAAATAAAATGTTATAAATAGTAGTAAGCTACGATACTGAAAACTCGAGTATTCCCACCCATATATGATGCTATCACTCCACTGTTATTTTACCTGAGAATGGAAAGAGCAAGTATGAGATTTGGAAATCTCAGCAAGTATCCAACAACTGTCGCAACACGGTGATTAAATGATAAGTAATGCAAGCAAGTAATTGACATAGATTAACTGCAATGAAACTAGGTTATGGAAAACACTGATACTGATCAGAGATAGAGATAATAGGAACCGTAAAATTAAGGATAATCATTATTTAGCAAGTCATGACAATGGCACTGGCGATTACTCTCACATACCCAGTTATATGAGAATAGTCAGGCACAACGTTGTCCTCGACTGTATAACCATAGACGGGTGTAATATCCTGAGTAACAAGAGTGTACGGCCCCCGTACGTTACCATGTGGGTAGCAATCTCCCCTATATGTGAGTAACCCCAGGCCATGTACCCAGTGGCGGATCCAGGAAAATTTTTTGGAGGGGCTGAAGTACCTTCAGCTCGACCTCAGCCCCTTCTACATTATACATCCATGGCTAAAAATTTAGGGGGGGCTCCAAGGGTCCTGTAGAGGTAGGGGGGCTCGAGCCCCCCCCCCACCCCACCGCTGGATCCGCCCTTGCATGTACCCATTATATTGTTAACATGTTATCCTAAGAAACGAGATAATAGGAACAGTGGAATCAAGATAATTGTTATTTAACAAGTTATTGCAATGGCACTGGCGATTACTCTCACATACTTGGTTATACGAAAATAGTCAGGCACAAGTTGTCCTCGACTGTAAAACCACAGACCGGGTGTAATATTCTGAGTAACGAGAGTGTACGCCCGCCCGTACGTTACCAGGTGGGTGGAAATCTCACCTATACGTGGATAACTCCAAGCCAAGTAACCATTATATTGTCAACATGTTACATGTTATGAATTTAAGGGAACTAAGAAAAGGTTAAGATAAAATTATGAGAAGTGAAAGGATGTGCTAAGGTTGGAAATGGAGATATATAAATTTCTGATATGAGGGCGGTGTGGAATGATAATATGATGATAGTGATATAAGAATTATTCTAAGAAAGTATTATAACATAGCTCACACAAGGATTGACAACCATCTAAGTTTTATTAAATGTCATCATGACACATATGAAATCATACAAATAAAGGATCATGATATCAGAAAAATAAACATATCAGCTATAATGTTAAACAGATTGCTAGTGGTTTAAACCTACATTTGAAATATGTTCATATGTTACCCCCATTAATAATTTAAGTATGAATTCTAAGATTAATTAAAATATGAATTATAGAACATTATTAACCGAGTATTCTAATAAACCTAAAGGCATGTGACTTAAGACAACCTAGAACATCATGACATTAATACAGTATTGGATGTCTATAACCAGGCAAACATTAGTATTACGATAACAACCAGGTAAGTTTTAGTGATATGATGTTAGCTAGGTGACTTTAGTGATATGATATCAGCCAGATAACTTTGGTGATATGATAGTAGCCATGTAATCTTTAGTGATAGAATAATAGCCAGGTAATCTTTAGTGATATGATATTAGCCAGGTAATATTTGGAGATATGATAGTAGTAATGTAATCTTTAGTGATAGGATAATAGTCAGGTAATCTTTAGTGATATGATATTAGCCAAGTAATTTTAGTGATATGATAATAACCAGGCAAGCATTAGTATTATGATAATTGTACTCAATGGCAAGGTGACAAGTAATATGCAAATACATGGTATGCGAAACAGAAAGGCCACGGCTGCGAGGTACTTGCCTTAAGCATGCTCGGTTGACTAAACACTCATCTGGCCACGTGAATGACGTCCCGCTGCAAGGCTAGCCAAACCCCCGTGCGAACCCCAATTCGACCATGCCCCGGCCAGTCGAACCGTGTTGGCCCGTGCAACAGCCGCCTGACATGGCGACACAACCCGTCGGCGTAGACAGCCGCCACCGCCTGCCGTGGCAAGGCCGATGCCTGTCGTGGCGGCGTAGACCGCCGCCGCCTGCCGTGGTTGCGTAGACCACCGCCGATGCTTGCCGTGACGGTGGCGGCATAGACCGCCGCCGCCATCTGCCGTGGCAAGGCTGACACTCACTGTAGTGGCGTAGACCGCCGCCGCTGCCTGCCGTGGCAAGGACGACATCTGCAAGGCTGCCGCCTGCCATGACCTGCCTCAACGCGGGAGAGAGAGAGAGATGGAATAGATGTGAGGGAGATAGATGGAAAGAGATAGACCTGTTTGGAGGGGGGGAGCCTGATTACATAGGAATAACAAGCCCTTTATTTGGCCCTTAAACTCTGATTAGATAGGTGATCGATTAGTTTAAAGGCTATTAGGATTTTGCCATTTTGTGGCTCTTCCCAAAACTCAGGATGCTACAGTTTGCGTGCAGCGCGTCCTGGCGGTTGAAATACTTCTTCACGTACTCCTCCGTGCACGGGTCGTATCCCGCCGGCACACGCCTCATCCTGCGCCATGCCTCCTACGTATCACCACGGCAAGAAAAGAATCAGGGTATCAGCGTGTTGTCTCGATGCGTTCAGAGAGAGTACGTATGAGGGGCCGTGTACGTACATGCTTGGGCCTTGGCAATGTCAGCAGCGATGCTGCAATCCCCCCCCCCCCCCTCCCACTCCTCTCATATACACGGCTGACACGATGAGACGACACAAGCAATGGCGGCGACGCCGCACAGGTGATGTCGAGGGAGATGGGGAAGGCTTACGGTCGTCGTCAGGGAGACGTGAGCCAATGTCGTTGTCGAGGCGAGGGTGAGGTCAGCGAGGCTCCCGGCGCTACTTCGTGTGCCAACTACTGCCAGGAGGTAGATCGACGGTGAGGGGCGCAGCGGGCGACGGGTCGCCAAGCCGAGCCTTGGGTCAGGTGCCATGAATGGATGATACAACTCGGGACTTGCCGGCGAGCCGCACGGGCTATTAGTGTGTTGGCGTATTCAGTCTTGGAGATGGAACTAAATCCTGGCATTCCATCCAAATTAAAGTGCAGATAATTTCAATTTGCTATAAATCGCTCCTTTTATCTATCGGGTCAATGTTTAATCGTACAGCACAACCATCCCTATATGAGATCCAATTGTCAGAAAAAAAGACTTCAAAAAATCAGGAAACCTACAAATAGCAAAACCGTGCCAACTTTGTATGAGGTAGCTAACTGCCTGCATCCCTGGTTCTAACCCCATTTCTCGCAACTCAAGGTTTGGACCACTGTTTGGTCGATGCCGTTCTGGCCAGAAAGTATTTTCGTCTGTCATATACATGTGATTGGTTCTCTCTCGCAAAAATAGTCAAATTTTTTAGTCAATAGATCTAGAACCTATGGACTTGCTTCTCCCCATCCAGCGCAACGGTGATCCTAAAATCGTTTCATGGCTAAGGCCACAGTCACTACTTTATTCTTTTGGAAACTTACATACTACAATTGATCCGAACCGGCCAAAGTTCGAAGCCTTATTTTCACGGACGCAAACGTACAAGCAATACAACGTGCATGAAGCATAGCTGCATAGGCATTACTAGTTTTTAAGAACCACTGCATATGAACAAGTAGAGTTCACAGAACGTAGGCAAAGGTGCAGAGTGAGCTTAGCTCAGTAACTTGCATGAAGCATAGCTGGGAAACCAACGCTCTGTTCGCACTTCACTTGGCCTTCCCAAACGCCGCCTCGAGCCGCTTGCAATCGACGATGTACGCGAACCCGTACGCCATGTTCATAAGCGTCGCCTCGTGCAGGTCCCGGCTCGCCGTGGCCGTGGCGTCGGCCGAGAAGAACACCCGGAACCCCCTCACGAACGCGTCCCGCGCGGTGGTCTCGCAGCACAGGTTGGTCATCACGCCAGTCACGATCACCTCCTCGACGCCCATCCCCCGCAGCGCCTCCTCGAGCCCCGTGCCGGCGAAGGCGCTGTACGTGTTCTTCTCCACGACGAGGTCCCCCGCGACGCGGCCGGCCGCGGGGAGCAGCTCGGCGGCTGGCGTGCCGGCAGTGATGTGGTCTCCGGGCCACCACTCGGCGAGCGGGCGGCTGCGGGGAACGGGGTCGACGTGGCGGGTGTAGACGACCCGCGCGCCGGCAGCACGGCAGAGCGCGACGGTCGCCTCGATAGCCGGCATGGCCGGCGCGGCGAGCGACGCGAAGTGGCCCTGCACGTCGATGACGAGGAGCGCCGCGGCGCGGGGGTTGGGGTCGCGGCGGCGCGTCTCGTACCTGTTGTACGTGGAGTAGGAGGCGGGAGGCGGCATGGTGGACGTACTGGGCGGTGAGATTGCCGCGCGCGAGCACCGAGATCACGAGAAATTTGGGAAGGTTGCGCTGCGCCGGGAGCAAGGAGGGGATTGGGATGGAACGAGTGTGTGCGAGGCTTCCAGACGCGCAAGATGTCAAAAAACACGTACGTGTGGCCAGCTCGCTGACGGCAGACCATTCCATTAGAGGAAGGTACAATCAAGATCGGATCAGGCGTATTCTCCCTTTTTTTAAGGGGCAGCGGGGTTCACGAGGCAGGAGAGCGTCTCGTACCGGGAACTGGTTCCTCTAATGTAACGTCAGAGTGGCGTTGGGTCACTGCGCGTGGCCCCCGCGTCGCGTGGAACCCACATGTCAGTGACCCCGCGTAACGTCAGAGGATCTCAATTCCTCGTACCGGGGGGCAAATGGGTCATATAATTTTTTAATAGATCCGGTATCGAATGCGGCAAGAGAGTTGAGTATCTGGTCAGATTCAGTATTGATGCCGAATAGTTAGCATCGAATTCAGTAGTGAAGTTAGGAGAGATCCTATCCAATCAAATAGCATTAATAAACGGTAATCTAGATAATACCTGGCTCGATATTCGGTAAACAAATCAGTCGGCATAGGTGGTGATCGGTTCGGCTGAAAAGCTCGTGGTTTATGGCTGAAAACACTGTAGCTGGCTGAAAAAAGCATTGTAGCTGATAGATGCTTATTTAGCATAATTAAATTTAAAAAAATTTAAAAATATAAAAAATATGTTAGCCCATTACGTATAATACAAACGAGTACGGGGAAAAAAAGAACCGGCAAAAAAGCTCAACAAAAAAACCAAATGTTCAGAAAAAGACGAAATTAATGAATAGTGAAAAATAAGTCAGAAGCCAGAAGCTCAAGCCGAATTGATCGGGGCATAGTCCATCATCCATCGATGGACACACCTCTCGGTCCACCCATTAATTTTCTAACCTAGCAAGCAGGCAGCAGAAGGCACCCTACTCGTACCTGTTTGCGTATTCGAGTAGGAGGCGGCGTGGTGGACATGCTGGGCAGTGGGATGCCTTGGGTGAAAAGTAGATACGAATTATCTGTATTATTCGGTTACCGTATTCGATAGGATGCGAATATGGTATAGATTTTTCTATCCGATTAACATTTTCTATTCTATTCGTATTTGTATTCGAATTTGCATAAAAAATATAGATGCGAACATGGTATTGACTTTTACTATCTGAAATGTTATTTTATCTAGACTATCCGCATTCGTATTCGACGAAACAATATACATATTTTATTACAATACGCCTAATTAATTGGACAAGTTTTTATAATTGAATGCGAATTCATGTTTTTTAAGTGAAGTAAATGAATTAGAATGATTAAACGTGATTGTACGAAGATAAAATGTCGTTAATGTCTTCATACCACATAAGTTATAAGGATATTTGGATCCGACCGAATTGAGTAGATATTCAATTCAAATTCATATCCAACATTTGTCCGGTCCGTATTCTTATTCGACATTTGTTTGATTCGTATTCAAATTTGAGAAAAAAATATGTATGCGAATATGGTTTGAGCACTATCTGATCTATATTCGATCTATTTTCACCTCTACTGCCGCGCGCGACCACTGGAGATCACAGAAAGGGCAAAAACTAGGGTGAAGCCATATGGCTGCGATGCCCGGCCCATGTCCCTGCATGGCCCAAAGCACGGAACTCACGACCAACTCGTATGCAGCCCAAAGCATACATGCCTGTCATCCATGCGCATCGTAGGAATCATCACTGTGTCATGACTCATGAGGATTGTAGGTAGTTTTCCTCATGACATCACACAATCCCTTCCTCTTCTAGAGCGAGCGAAAGGCCAAGGATCCGGAGAAGATGGATGGTTACAAAACGCACAGCAAAATGATGGGTCGCATATATGAATTCATATCATGCTTTAATATAGATCGTCTTTAGGCTCCTTTTCAAACTTAGAATATGTTGGACTTCTGACAAGATTATAATATATCATTAAACATCTTGATTTGGACAAAACCAATGTCTGCAATCTTATATGGAACATTATCTTCCATTAACACTAATACACTCGAGGTCGCTTCATAGTTAACGAACAAATTTCGGTTTGGACTCATGTGGGAAATGCAGGATGAATCAATAATTCACTTATCGTGGGTTTTGAAATCACTGGCAAAAGCAACAAGGACATCTCCTTTGAAACATTCTTTAGTTACAATGGTAGCTTTAGCTTCTTCATCTTGTCGATCTTTCTTATAACTGTTGTTCCTTTTCTCTTTGTTTTGGAGTTTTCAACACTTGGATATGTCGTGGTCACTTTTCTTGCAATAATGACATGGCTTTTTATTCTTTGACATAGAAGGGCATTAAAATTTACTCTTGCTCCTGAAATGTCTGGTTGGAGACCTTTCAGTTTGTCTTCCATGAACAAGCAAACATTTTGTACGCGAACTCAAGTTTTCGCTCGACATAATGATTTTGAACTTTTCCTTTGTATGCAGAGCATCATAAACCTCCTTGAGAATGAGATTGTCTCGGCTATAAAGAATTGTGTCTCCAAACAGAGAGAATGAACCAGGCAGTGAGTAGAGTAAAATAAGGTCAAAATCTTCATCTTCATATTTGACCTCTATTGTTTCAGTAAAATAAGACCAGCAAGGTGCTTATGACCTCTATTGCTGAGTAGAATAAGACCTAAATCTTCATCTTCATATTTGACATAAATCCTAAAGATCTATTCCAGATTTAGCCATACCGTAGCAATAGTAGTCTTCTTTGTGATCTCTTGAAGAATATTGTTAGATAGATTAAGATAAATCTGAGAGCGAGAGCGAGAGAGAGAGAGCCTTACAATCTCTTCTTGCTTCTCCTTGGTTAACCATGTAGCGGGCATTTTGTCAATTCCCAATAATACATCGTCCAAATCTAGCTGTGGTAGAATAGCTTATATCTTGACCTACCATAGAAAAATCTTGTTTCTTGATCAAGTAGCGAAAGATTATACTTTATTGTCGTCATATCTAGAGTGTCCTAGATTGATCTAGACAAAGAACATGGTTCTGATGCTACTTGTTAGGATCAGATATCACTTGTTATGAAATCAGAAAGACAAAGCACAAAACAATGCAGAACAATTAAGAGCACAAGATAGAGATTTAATGTGAAAAACTTTTTCGAGTGAGAACCACACATGCACAATTAGCAAAATCACTATATGAGGATAAATTACAAACATGAAAAACTGCAACATATCTTAATGGTGCAATTATAGGGGTACATATATAGATTAGAAAACAAGAGTCCCTAACAAAGAAAGAAACAGAGTCATAATTGGCAACGAAACAGAGAACTATCGGAAATTAGAATAGTTACCTTTTCAGATATGGGAACAACACCCAGCTCGAAGAGTATCAGAAGATAATTGTGAAGAATTGTAGCCGAAAAACGCCTCGAGTAAATACGTCTGACTTTAGTTGGCGCAAGCACCTTAGAGCACCATGTCTGACGTAGATCGGTGCAGAGTCCATTACGTACTTGAAAATGATTCTAATTATAACATTCGATAAGTTTACATTACTTTTTAATCGAACTCTTTAAGAGATCAAAAAGACCATGATTGAACTCGACCATATTCGGATGAAAAAATACTATTCATTATAAATATATTCCAGACCTCCTACCCCTCAGCCTTCTACGACACCCCTGCCACGATCGCTACGTACCAGCATCTGCTTGATCTGCTGTGCTAGCTTACTTGCCTACCTTAACAGCAGTAAGGTTTACTTGTGTTTTTTTGTCTGTATCTCATAAACACACCATTACGTTACCATATCATGGACAATAGTGACTACTTTTGAAACAAAACCGAATTCAGAAAAAGAGCAAAAGCTAGTTTTGAGCTCAATTCTCGTTTTTGCTTTGTCTCCTTGCTCCATCATCCTAATCTACACCAATCTCAACATCCATCTGCCTCTAATCCATGCCATCACCACCGGATTGGGGAGAGCAAATACCTGTACTATTCATGTCTGAAAAACTCACCACCTCAACGATTTTCGCCGCCGCTCACACTTCCCTCGTGACCGACCGCCACTGCGCCTCTTCCGCCGGCTCCGCCTGTTGGTTGGCCACCCCAGAGCCGTGGCAGGCCACGCTAGCCCAACCCGCCGCCGCCGTGTCCCTCCTTTACCGCCGCCCGTCTACCATGATCGTGCCACCGCACCCCCTTCGCCCCATGATCTTGCCACCGCTATCGTTGGGACAAATCCCCTCTGCAACCTTCTCCCCACCGCCCTGACGTCCTGACCAAACCCGAGATCGTGGCAACGCCGCCGGCCGCCACGCGCCATCACCGCCATGGGAAATATCTCGGGCCGAACTGCCTTTGGCCGCACTATTTAAACGACCAAGCTCTCCTAGCCGAATCCACCAACCCCCGCAACCCACCCGATGCCCCAAAGCTTCCCCCATCCACCTCCATTGCCGGCAATTCCAAAAAATCCCCAAAACTAAGCCCTAGCGCAATGTCTATCTTCCGGCCATTCATTCTCCAATTCATCTCGTCTATAGCCTCACCAACGCCCCTAAAGCACATCCCAATCATCGCCCTAGTCTCCCGACTTCTCTTCTTCTCCGACGCCGTGAGCACCCCACCGCCGCTACCAGTCCACCGTGGCCAGCACAAATCCGGCCTTACTAGCCCAAACCGCCGCCTCCACTAACCTCCCCTATCCCCGGAGATGCCCAAATACCGACCTAATTTCCCTAGGAAGCTACCGTGAGCCCGCAGGTTCAAAAGTAGCCGCAATAGGGAGGAGTTCACCGCCGGCAATTGCCGCCTCCGCCGGCCCGGCCACCGCCAAAAATGGGATCCCCATATTCGCTCGCACCCGTTCATACCCTCCTCCGCCGTCGCACTTCACCCCACCGCCGCCGGCAGCCACCACCTCCTTCCCCTGTTTCCTTGCGTGCGCACGGGCGTGAGGTTGAAGACAGCACTGTGTGCCCGACCGACTCCGCCCGAGCTGGCTGAGCCAAGCCCGCTCGCCCCGCACCGGTCACACCCGACCGAGCCGCGTGCGCAGTGACTCCGACCGGACCCAACCAACTCGGTTGAACCGAGTCCGTCCACCCGAGCCAACCGCACCCGTTCCGGCCGACCGAGCCAGGCCAACGTGGTCACGCCAAGCCGCCTAGCCGCGTCGGGTTCGAGTCCAATGAATAGTAACCGAGCCCGATGAACAGTAACCCGACCCAAAACCCAAAAAATCATGTTTATACTCCTTAGATCCGTTTCTAGCCCACCAACCCAAATCCAAGGCCTATTTTCCCATATGACCCTCCTATAAGCCTAAATCTCAATTTATTTGAATTTTATCGGATTTTATTTCTTTATTCCTAGCTCATTTCTTCGGGCATGGAAGTGATTTATTTTATTTGCTTTGCGCTAGCTTCCGGAGTCGAGGATTCCGAGGACCAGGAGGGAGAAGCTCAAGCCCAGATCCAGCCCACCGAGGAATTTGAACTCGTTGAAATCATAGACTCGCAAGGCAAGTCGCACATACCTGGACCATATTAAGCCTATCTTGTCTTTATTTATTTATTTAGCAGTATTTTCATTATGATATTTTTAAATCATTATTTTGTGTATAATTACTGTTTAGAATGACATGATTTATTAGTTATGACCTACCACCCGAAAAAGCCCCGTTTAAATTGATGACCATATCCATGTTGATAAAACATAGTAGTATTAAATATAATATGAGATAAACATGATAACTTAGGAATTCACTAAAACCTTTTCACTATTAAGAATCTTAGTATTTGTTTAGAGTTTCGAAAATATGGTTCTAGGGTAAGCGAGGATCACAGAGGTGGGTCCGAAGACCTTATCATAGGGTGGAGACTTGGTTGAGGAATGGTGGCAGTACAGGATGTATTGAATATGTGTTTATGTACAAATAATGTCTCGGAGAAAAATATAAGGACTAGACCCTTATGCTGAGTAAAGAACATAGTATCCGCCCAAGCACAAGCGTTGATTTTGTCAAACCTGGTTTAATAACTGCTCAAATTCAATTGAACTTCTGCAACTGGCGGGGGGAGTCCGAGAGTGAGTTCGTATGGGAGGTGGTTAACCATACAACAGTAGGATTGTTATGAGTCGGATGAGATCCATGGGGTCGTCCGAGGTTATGGGGAATTAGGACCTACTGGGTGGAGGCTATATAAAGAATTGAGCAGTGAACAATCTTGTTCTCTTAACTCTGTCGTGGGAGTTGAGAGATTTTGTGGGTAAAGCAGGGCAACTCTGCAGAGTCATAAAATAATTGTATTCGAATACGCCGTGCTTCCGGTGAATGAAGCTGTGTTTAATGAGTGAATCCAACAGCAAGGCATAAGTAGGGTTGAGAATGGTTTGAGATGTGGAATATTGTTAATCACGCTTGAAAACCCCTTTATCTTAATGAAGTTACTTTTCAAGTTTTTAATTGATTATTAAATAAAACTGTATCTACACAGATAATGAACCTGTTATTCCTTCACTTGTTATACCATGCATATAGTTAATGTTAAGCTCCGTGTGACTTGTTGAGTACGGTAGTTGTACTCATACTTGCTTAAAAACATAAACATAAACTGCTAACTTTGAGGAACCAGGCGAAGATGAAGAAGTGGTATATTATGAAATGGAAGAAACTTGGGATTAGGGTCGTTCTCCGCTCAAGCATACCTGTGGTGTCTCTTTTTGTGTAATATTTTTAAAGGCCGTTAGCCCTACTGTGAGACTTGGCTTTAAGCCTTTTTATTGTAATAAAGTCGACTTTTATATTTTAGCTTGCGTTGGCAATGTTATACACTTCAATGATGTAACTCGCAACTGAACAATCCTGGGCAGTTGCGAGGGATTCATAACGCTCCCAGAAATGGGGGTATTACAACTTTGATCCATGAACGGGCACAGATGTGAGCTTCCAGGTGAACCTGGCTATTAAACTCGTGCTTTCTTCAGACAAAGCAAAGAGATCGATAGCAGAGTCTGCCAAGCAGGGTTCTCAGCTGGTTGCGTTCCCGGAAGTCTTCGTCGGAGGCTTCCTCGTGGATCCACCTTTGGAGTGACCATCGGCGGCCCTGCCCAGGCCAAGGGAAAGGGAAAATTCTACTGTGCATCTGACAATTTTCTTCGAGAACACAATAATAGCAACTTAATCTTGGCCTACGTGCACGTGCCCAGAGGTGTATGTGTATCTGGTGATTGGGGTGGTTGAGAGGGACGGTTACACACTGTACAACACCGTGCTCTTCTTCAGCCCTCTCGAGGAGTACCTGGGGAAGCACCGCAAGCTCGTGCCGACGGTGCGGGAGCGTGTGATTTGGGGGTGCGGAGACGGATCCACACTCTCGTTTTGCGTAGGGATGGCAAAATTATCCGTGGAGCCGGGTATCCGCGGGTATCCAACTCAAAAATAGTGGGTTTGGATGACATTTTTTATCCATGGATAGTTCGGGGCGGGTACCCGATAAGAGTTCGGGTTGGATTTGGAGGGCAAACTCTACCCATGGATATCCATGGATACCCGAAGTGTGTATGACATGTGGGCCCTTCCACCTAGTATATAAGTAAAAATGAGGGATTGAGGGTGAGTGAAACCCTAACCCTAACCCACCCACGCCCTTCCCCTGCGCGCCGCCACCCGCGCCCTTCCCCTGCGCGCTGTCCCCCCGCGCCGTCCCCCCGCGTCGCCACCCGCGCCGTCCCCCCGCGTCGCCACCCACGCCCTTCCCCTGCGCGCCGCCACCCGCGCCCTTCCCCTGCGCGCCGTCCCCCCGCGTCGCCGCCGCCACGCCCTTCCCCTGCGCGCCGTCCCCCCGCGTCGCCGCCGCCACGCCCTTCCCCTGCGCGCCGCCGCCCGCGCCGTCCCCCCGCGTCGCCGCCGCCCGTGCCGTCCCCCTGCGCGCCGCCACCCACGCCCTTCCCCTGCGCGCCGTCGCCTGCGCCGTCCCCCGGCGCCGCTGACGCCCGCGCCGTCCCCCCGCGGTATCCGTTGGATATCCATTGGATATCGGGTATCGGGTTCGGGGCTCCTATTCGCCCCGAAAGTTATTTCGGGTTCGGATTTGGATAGTACTTTCGGGTTTCGGATTCGGGGGGGGAAGAGCAGAACCCGGAGATATCCAACCCGTTGCCATTCCTAGTTTTGCGATACCCCGATTGGGAAGATGGGAGCCCTCGTTTGCTGGGAGAACAAGATGCCCCTTGTCAGTGTTGTGCATATCTTCAGACATACTGCGCCACCCCCCCCCCCCCCCCGCCCCCCCCGGGCGATGACTCAGAGCTTTGGCAGGTCTGCATGAGGCACATTGCCCATGAAGGAGGATGCTTTGTGCTGTCGGTAACCAGTTCTGCCTCAGGAAAGACTACCTTCCCCCATCTGAATATACATTCGCTGGTTTCACTGCAGAGCCTTCCCTGGAGACCGTCGTTTGCCGTGGAGGGAGCGTGATCGTCTCGCCGTCCGGCAATGTCCTGGCTGGCCAAACTACGACGGCGAGGGCCTCATCACGGCTGATCTAAGTAATGCTGCTGCATCCTGCATTAATCGTCTCTGCACGTCTTGACACTGAGTTGTACCATAGTTTATGTTGGGAAACGGCTAGACTACACTAGTGCAGATTAAAATTTTTTACCATGTAAACCAGAAAGATATGTGAGTAAGAGATCATAGATTGTTACCACTAAATGCACAGTGTAACAGAAGTAGAGTTGAAACGGTCGGTTCAACGAAACGTGTGTCCGTGTAGTAGAAATAGTCGATCGTCCTTTGGCCAATCGACTTCTCCTCGTGATCGTCCCGATCAGAACCACAGTTGCAACAACACCTCTATCGAGGTCCACACGTCTAGGGATGGAACGCTATGTGTCGATGTGCTAGCACCAGCACACACAGTAGGTGCTATGAGAGGTGACAGCTAGATATTCGATGGGTGTGTCTTGGGAACCCCCCCCCCCTCAGCCTCTGCATCTCCCTTTATGTAGCCTTCAATTGGATCCTTATCTGATGCGGTCAGATATCGTATTCAACTTGGAAAGTCTCAGGTTAGATCTTTATCTAATATGAGTAGAGATCGTAATCCACTCGGAGAACCTCCAATCAGATCCAATATGAGTAGAGATAATATCCCACACTGAGTCTATCATCTGGACTCTTATCGTCACAACCCGTTAAGTGTGTAATCCTATAGGTTCACGTATATTTGGCCATAGACCAAAAACTCTTTCCCGATCTATAAGTCGGTAGCAGTCCCTAACAGGACATAACGACTTCTAAATATACATAATGATCATATCAAACGAATCTATATAGTGTTTATGTACCGATCCCTTTGCCTCATGATACCAGATGAAATTCAAGGTGAGAAACGTGACATCCTATGACAGCTTAATCCTTCATTCGAATCTGTGGTGGGTTACTAAATTGTGATTGACTCCTCAATCACATTTCGTATGGTCATGCACTTTTTTAATCCAACCACATCGAGGGGCTCAGAGATATCTCTTCCGTTATATTGGAAGGGTAAATTCCATCTTGATCGCTCACATTCCTCCGCATGTTTAGTAAACCCGAAAGCTACCTTTATAACCACCTAAGTAAACTATTACACATGTAGAAAACTATGATGATCTTAGATTTAAGGATCCTATATACACTATATATGAGACCAACTGATGACACTTAAGAATATAATAATTTTCGTAGTGTCTCATGGTGGGTCAATCCAATACCATGTTTTCTAAAATGTGTCCCCATTATTGATTTGATATCTCAATATCCATGATCTATAAAATATGCTAATCAATCAATATATGTGCTATCCGTAAAATCATAATTATCCCACATAATGACATAAGATCAGAAATAATTTAGAATAATATCAAAACATGAATAAAAAGTTCCATAAACAAGTCACATACTTGTTGATCAATATAAAAGATATTTATTTCAGAGATAAAATAATATATTATTCAAAAGATCATAAATATAAAAATGATATAATTATCTTCATAATTACCTTTAATGCATATCACTAACAGTTTGTTTTGAAAGTTTTCCTCATGAGATTACTAATTTGACGTGCAACCTTGGAGAGATTGTTCGAGCCAAGTTTGACTTCGACGTGGTGGGACATTCCTCCAGACCTTAGGTGCTAACCTTGGTCATAAAGGACCAGCCCCAGCTCCTTGTGTGCTTTACTTCTGCTTTTGGGCTTCAGACTCCAGCTGTGTAAAGGATTAATGCATTTTCGAAGTCCTGAATCACTTATGGCCATCAAAATCCCGCTATATCACTACTAGGAAAACTATTATTAACGACATGACATATGGTCATTAAAAGTCCAGATGTAGTCGTTAAAAGTCATTAACAATCACAAAATAGTAGTCGTTAGTTGTCACTAAAGGCTCCGTCGTTAATAGTATGGACGACCACGTACAACTACCGATCGTTAATTCTTTAACAATAGGACAATGTGTCATCGTTAGTTATGTAGTATCAACGACCACATGTCATGTATTAACAACCAATTTTTAGTCGTTGCTAACATTGCAGTGACTACTATTAGAGCATTAATGACCACTTTACACTATTAACAACCACCTATCTCAGCGTTACAAACTGTATATACCACATGTTTTGTATTGACAACCACCTTTTTACCTCAGAAAGTATTACAATATGTAATTGAGAGACCATGTGGAGGTCATCCTGTGTGAATGATGAGTAATTGACATCAGTTTAGGTAAGTCGAGTTTGGTTTGGGTGGTTCGGACCTTGACGTTGCATGGTGCAATCGGGCTCGGTCGGACTTGGTCAAACTTGGTCGTATGGGATTAGGATACATATTCTGATAATTCGACAGGTTTGGACTTCAGTATGCGTAAGTATGGTGTGCTTATACCATTTACGCTTTCATGTATCGAGCAGTACTATTTGATGTGTTTCTTGTCTATGTGGCTGTAGGACATCGGGCGGAGTCGTGGCGACTGGCGAGACACGGTGGACCGGACTAGGCGCAGGTGGCGCTGAGGTCAGAACGGTCGGGATGTGTCGAAGACGACGTGGACTCGAGGTGGTTGCGAGGCGTGCGAGACAAGGAGCGCGGAAGCTTCCCGGAAGGTGCAGGAGGGGCGAAACGGGAATTTCGCAAGGCTGCACAAGCGGGAGCGGGCTCCGTTGGATTTAGCGGGCGTAACGGGGTGAAGACCCATTAGCCGTGGGCTATAAATAGGTTGGAGGGGCTGCATGCCCACTTGAGCACTCCAAGCGTTTTTAGGGTTTCCTTTGGTCAAAATGAGCTTTAGGGTTTGCTTTGGCTTTAGGCTTTAGTGGTTGAGAGTGGTTAGAGGAGGCAGAGTTGTGTTCCCTCTGTGTCCCCCTTCGATGGTTTCCATGTGAGCTCTCTGTGTTGGTGTTCATCCCCTCTCAAGCATATATGAGTTGTGTTCTTGAGTTGGAGAGGGAGAGGATGAGTTGAGAATTCTTGTAATCATTCCTCCGAATGTCCATGCGTATGGGGACGTAGTTCTTTGTATCTCTTGTTTCCAGGAATGAAAAATATGAAGTTTATGCCTCCTGTTCGTGCTCTCTGTTCTTCGTTCTTTCTTTTGAGTGATTTCCTGTTTTTCTGAGTTTTGAGTTGGTTCTTGTTGGAAAGGCCCAAAATGGGTTGCTATGACATGGGAGATGCTCAAAAGCCATTTGGCTAGTTAATCTTCAGAGCAAACCAAGATTAATTTCAGTTTTGGCTTCTCCTCCTCCTCTGTTCATGTTTTTGGGTTCTAGGGTTTTGGTGAAATCTTGTTTCCCTCAACGAGATGGCTTGAAATTTGGCATGTTAAGCCCAAATGCTATTAACTTGCTATTCTCAAAGTTTCATGACCATAGGATCAAAGGTTGGGGAGTAATTTGGATTTTGGTGAAACCTCTGTAAGTTTTCAAGTTTTGTCAATTTCTGAATTTCTAGATCAAATGGTGAAACCCTTGGTTCCAGGAATGTTTGATACTTTTTAGAATATAGTTTTGATCTTTTGGCTTGGATAGAAAAGAAGAAAATCTCAAATTCCAAGTTGGTGTGCAGTTTTCTGTAGTTTACTCAGTGGCGGACCCAGAATTTTACCAAAGGGTATGCCGCACCAAAATTTTCATATGCAATTCGGTAAAACCATTTCCAATTCGGTAAATAATTGTAAAATTTGCACCGTAATTCAGTATACATGCACTAAATAATATGATAAGTCTTAAATTCAAGGATTAAGTTGGAAGCTTGCACAAATTACAATATAAATAGTTCAAACACTATACTAATAGTCTCAAATATAAATAAAAGAGACTTACAATACTACTTGTCTGACTTTTTTGATCTACGCTTTCTAAAGGACATGAAAGTCTCGATATAAATGAAGTCATTATAGTATATACAACAATTAATTTATAAACCTATCTTAAAAAAATACTCTATTTAAAAATTAGTTACTATAAAAAAACAGTTTTTAAGAAGATGAAAAGAACATGCTAGTATAGAGAATGTACGGAAGAGAAACCCGCCGGTGAACACCGCAATATTTATCCGTGAATGGTTTATTATTATTATTGCACTATGAGATGGAATTCTGAAGTTTTTTTCATCTTTTTATAACATTATATTACTAAAATATATTTCTATATTTACAGTAGTAATTTTGAGAACAATTATGGTATATAGTTTTTTGCCTTTTTTGCGAGGAGGCCCGTTATATAATTTTTCTAAGTCTACTATATAATCTGTATATATTAAACGTACGCCGCTATATAAACAGTAGTGAACAAATTTAAGAAAATTTAACGGCGCCATAGATCCTACAAATTAATTAAGAACGAATAGGGACATACAAATATTTCACAGAAGAGGTAATATACGTGTGGACAACAATTTGCAAGTGCGAAGATTAAAGAGCAACATGGTATCGATGTTGGCAAGGATTTTGAAAGCAATTCAAATAGAGTAATACACTCGGAGGTGTTTCTTTACTGCTGTGGCTGATGTGTTTTGATTTTAGCTAATAATTTTTAGTTGTATTTTTTGATATGGTAGCGGACGGCAAAATCGCTGATGTGTATAGTTTACACATACGATTTTAGATTCGAAAACTGTTTAAAAACTCCACTTTAAGATACCGTTTTGTTTCGATGTTTAGTCTGTTTGTCTTTTAGAGAAGCCAAAAGACAAGGTTTTTTTTTTGCTTTATAGAGAAATCAAAACACAAAAAGATCATATCTCAATCTCGCTGTTGCGTTTGTTGCATTTTCATAGAAAAAGAAAAAGGAGAAGGGAGGGGAGGAGAGAGACGGAGCACATGCATAGTCATTTCTAGCGAAGGCCGATCGAATTTTGGTTGAAGCAGGCCTGACAGATTAAAGACACCTGATCTAAAGTCGAAGAAGACAACCCAGCCGGCACGCGGTATGTATAAACACACGTATACGTATAGTATGACGCGCAGCATACGTACTTACCCTTGCGTACTTGAGCTGGTCGAGGGTGAGCGTCTTGGGCTCCAACTCCATGGACGCCATCCTACCCGCAGCCTGCACCTTCATCTCCGACGATCTCTGCCTGTGTTTGCTTGCTTGCTGTGGCGTTGAGCCGCGAAAGGCATGGCTAGCCCTAGGGTATGCCGCGGCCCACCCGGCATACTCTATGGGTCCGCCCCTGAGTTTACTGAAGAGTTCAGGCTGCTGTCAACTCCTCTGCAGATTTGCTTCTAGCCGGCCTAACTGAAATTCCTCTCTGTTTTCAGCCAGCAGTGCATGGTCCCTTGAGCTTTTCGGCCAGCAGGAATTCTGCATGTTTTTGTGTTCACGGATGGCAGTGAAAAATTTGATTCATGGCAGCTGATCCTTCCTTTCTAATGCTGTCTTTTCGGTTGAATATTGGAGGACTGCATTTCGGCCAGCAGAAGACATCATCTCTCCTTGCAGTCTGCTCTTTCATCCAGCCGTCGGCACTAAATATTGTTTACTCTTGCTTTATTTTCGGGCAGCTGCAGCCTTAGTTTTTGTGCTCTACAATTCTCTGTTCCAAGTGTAGATCATACAGCATTTGGACATCATTTCAGTTTTTTTCTTGCAAAGTCAATCCGAACTTGATGCTAGTCATTTAGTGCCTTTTCTTTTTTCCTTTTTGCTGATTTTCCTTCATTTTGCATGCAGTCCAAACAGCGTTATTTTCAGTTGAATTTTTTTGCTGGTTGGTCTCTGATTTATGCTGAATTTTTGGGTATCGCATGCGTTCCAGATTTCAGCAAAATTAATTTTCTGTGAGTTGCTTCGTTCTGCATCTTTTTGAAAAATCAGTGTGCAAATTTTTGGGGGCGTTTTTTTGAAGCGACTGTCGCCATGTCGGTCCTACAGTAATTAAAAATATAAACAATCAATAGCATATCAGTAGGAACCACCTTTTATTCATTGAAAGCAAGTAACTTGAACTCATTCTTTGAATCCAATATTACAAATGTAATACAAATCCATGAACATTCATGAAAAAAAATCATTCGATACTAATGTTATGGTGGCTGACCTAATTGAACACCAAAACTACAAATAGAATATGATAAATTTTCTAATCTTTAACTAAGAGGCCGACTATAACATTATTCTTGGTGAACAAATGCAAAATATCTCTTTATCAAAGTAATTTTGGCTCGTCATGCACGTACTCTTTCTATCTCGTTGGGAGCCCTGCAAAAAGAACAAGGTTTATACCAGTTAATAGAATAAAAGAATTGGCATAGATATTGAGCAGATGGCGATGCCTGGTGATGGATACGGCAGAGAGAGCTTGGGATGAAGCTGGCGGCAAGGGAGATCGAGGCCGAGGTGATGGGGATCAATGAATCTAGCCCGGCGTTGATGGAGATGCCCGATGACGGTGTTGATAAGCCAGCAGCGATGGGATGAAGTCCCTAGCGACGGAGAGAGCTCGACAACGACGACGAATCATGGCGACGACAACGAAGGATGAATCCGACACAGATCGAGACCGATGATGATGGAGAGTGCTCAATCCGGTGAGATCATAGGCTAGCGGTAATGGGGATGAGCTGATCCAGCGCGAATCGACCTCAGCAATGAGTCGATTTCGTCAGGACCCAGCTCGACTGAGGAGAACGAGGCCGGCGATGACGAGCCATGAGCAGAGGCAGTAGCTTTTTGTTGATATTCTAGTGGGGGGAAAAGATCGGTAGCCTTTTGTTGTACGCCAAAAATAGATTTTAGGGTCAATAGTGTAATAGCGACCACATACCTACAGTGCGTAACAACAGGTGCTCATGCGGTAGTTAAGCATTCCATCAAGCATTGTGTTTTCCTCTAGGGCCACTCCAAGAAGTATTATTAACGACCAAAATTTTTTTGACCATTGTTAAGTTTGGTCGTTACTAACCTAAATTGTAGTAGTGTATATTTCCTCCCGTGTGAGCTTGTGAATAAGTTGGCAAAATGTGACATCTTTTCTTTGCAAAAGAACCGAGCAACGCATGGATTGTTTTCTGCACTGCTGAAATTTATTCAAGAAACCGGTCCATATATACCTTCTTCTGTCTAAAAAAACCTGTGACTTGTATCTGCGCCGGTCAAGTTTTCAAATTTTGACAACGTATGACAAAATTATGTAAGCGTGATTTATTGCACAAAGTACTTTCACATGCACTATAATTTTGCATTTCTGTTGACGTACTGAGGTAAATATATTAATGAGCAAAGTTGCATTTTTAAGGTAGTGCAAAGTTGATTAGAAAAAGCATGTTTTTGGACAGGAAAGTGTAGTTGTAACAGCAAAGTTAATTAGAAAAAGCGTGCCTTTGGACAGGAATGAGTAGTTGTAACTTGTCAGTCTATCTACAGTCAACTAACTTCTCTTCGCTACCTACATCAAGAGATTTGGTGAATGAAGCAATCGACATTTTAATGGAAAAGGTGTATCGTTTCTAAAAAATAAAAGATATATTAAGGAAATGGATATGATATGTGGATGATTCGAATGCTATTCCTCTATACTAACTAATAGCGATCAGCAACACGTACGACCCAAGATCCAATTGACGGAGGCACGGAGCAGCGGCATGCTTGTTGCGCCAACGTCTCACGCTCTTTCTCTCTAGCGTGGACAGAAGAGGCGGCCATGCAGGCGAACTCAAGGCTATCTCCATCATATGTTGCTTAGTATATCTCTCTACATATTTTTCTTTTTGCGAGGAAGTTTATATCTTTCTACTCAGGCCGGAGAAAGAGAGATGGCAACGACTCAAAGACGACAAATCAAGTAGCTTAGCCTAGCTAGATGAGTTCTTTTCGTCTAGTTCTCTTTCTCGTTGATGTCTTGTTGTCTGGATAGCAGGCTAGCAGCAGAAGTGTCTGGTCCGTCCAGTCAAACCAATGATCACTAGGCGAGCTACAAAGCTACTGTTCTCTCGCAGGTAGGGTAAGTTCGCAGATGGCGCGGCTGAGCTCGAACGTGGTGATCGCCGATGTGGACACGAACGCCGGCTGCTGCTAGCTGCCACCGTCATCGTGGCGAGACCTCTGCGACGATCGGCACGTATGCCCGGCGCGCTTTCGTTGCGTGCCAAACCCAAGGCGATACGATTCTTTTCCTCTGGGTGCCTGCCTTACGCTCCAAACATTGGTCCTGTGAGCAATCGTTCGCCATTGGATCCAAGCTAACCCACGTGCACAGATTTGGGTGCAACCTACTGTGCGAGCTTTTGTAGCGAACCTGGCTACTTCATCTATATATGTTTCGACCAGGAGTCCTCTCCGGAAACGTACCGTCCTTTGCCGTGCAGGGAGCCTGATCGTTTCACCGTCTGGGACTGTCCAACGCATGTACATTTGGTGCAACAAATTGGTATAATTGATACCATAAAAAATATTTGTCGCAACAAAAAAGAAGCTATGGTTGTAACAACTTTTTTAGTTGAGGTACACAAGTATAAAACATTCAAAAAAAAAACGTCTGTAACTACTTGAATTAACTATGTTCAACAACTCAATTCGTTGCTGCAACATTGAGAACACACAGTACCAATATTTGAAATCACCTATTGCAATAAAAAAACCCAGATTGCTACAACAAACATATGAGACTAACAAGCTTTAGCCTCGTATGGTGACGGCAGCACACTTGGGCAGACACTAGGCATCGTTGTCTAGTGTAGCAGCTGTTGCCACCTTGAAACTCAGAGGAGGAAGCGGCGGCGCCTACTGCAAACTTGGAGAAGGCGGTGGAGAGGCTCATACTTCCTGCTTTCGTACCGTAGTACTTGGTAACCCTCACCATCACCGCCCATGCTGCATAGAGTGGATCACTAGCATGAGCCGTAATAGCATGGAGATAGATGAGATATGCTAGAGTCGTAGTAGTAGATAGAAAAAGAGGTAGAGAAATCAGAGAAGCAAGTATGGGTGAGAGAAAAAAAGATCATCTTGGATGGATAAGGAATAATGTGTTAAGTTGATGATGAATGAAGGGTGGATGCGAGCGTTTATTAGCATCCAGACGGAAACACTTATATCCCGATATGAAGATGCCCTTAAAAAATAGCAAAAAAAAAGTTGGAAGCAAAACATATCTATCATATTACAACTATTGCAATACTTTGAAAATGCTCATGCAACAATTAGAAAGAACACTTGCAATAAAATAATTTGGACAAGACAGTTTGCAACAAAACAACATACTTCTTGTAACAATCAAGAAAAACGTGTGCAACAATTTGCAAAAATATCTACAATAACTAATAAAAAATAATGAAAAAAAAATCTAACCACAACATTTTGAAAGCACACACTGCAACAAACCAAAACACTTTGCAACAAATGAGAAAATACGCTGCAACAAATTGAGCAAACACATCTGACAAACTAGATCAGATGGACTCTCGTAGTGCTATTTGGCTTCTTTCCTATTAGATTCAGCCTTATCCCCACCAGATCTGGCAACAAATTGCTTCCGCCCCCACCAGATTAGGCAACGGTAGCCTATCGCGTTTTAGGGAGGTCATGAGGTTGAGGGTCCTCAGTCACCATTGTCACCACATCCTCAGCCACGCGTGGCGTTGGATAAGGAGGTTTGCATCAGCAGCAACGGGGTAGAGGTTGGTGTGAGCGAAAAAGGATCAACGGCACCACCATCATTGTGGAATGGGAGTAAGAGATACTTGGGCAAGAGGAAGAAATGAGAAGGATGAGTTATGATCTTGTGCAGGCTTGAGGGAATGAGGGAGGGGAGTAGATATATTAGAAGATGGAGGGAAAAGTGAAGTTAAGGAGGTAGTGCACTAGAGAAATATGGCTTCAGTTGGATTATAGAGTCGCTCTGTGAATAGACGAGACATCTGATGCATCGGACGTCTACATCATATCAATTCCCATAGGCAAATATCCAATCGATGTAATGGCTGTCATGTGCAAACGCAAAGGAACGGAAAAGGCACATAAGAGGGTGATGTATTGGAGTGGTGGGGACGCAGTAGTAGCAACAATAGATAATCTTCGATTATCATTGGTCCAAGATTACACATAAAAATACCCAAAAAAAGGCAGTAGTATAAGAGAGAGAGGAGGTTGTCCCAAGCATGCCCCACTAAGGCATCATGTGAGTTTAAGGGCACATTTTTTAGGTTGCGGTTTTTAGCTCTGACTTATTAATTTAATAAATAGTGATTACTAAGAGAAGCTAAAAATCAATGAAAAGCAAAAAAAAAAAGAGCAGTGCTAAAGCTGGCGCTTAACGGGGAATTAGAGAGGATCAAATTAAATGTGAATTAAACTTGTAGGCTGTTGAAGTAACGTAACAACCTTGATACCAAACCAACCGAGAGCACAACACTGCAGGAGGACCTGATTCCTTCAAATTGAACACGAACCAAACTATCGATCACTGTTAAGGCATTATTAGGTTTGAACACATTTGCGTAAGGATTGATCGCTGTAAACCGAAGCTGCCAGCTACCAGTATTACTGACCATTATAAATACTGGTAACTGCAGAACCAGCAACAACTATAAATACTGACTTTATAAATGCTGGTCCATTCTTTTCACGCCCCGTTCATTGTTCATTCTGACTTTGGTTTCGGCAAAAGCTAGAATGGATGCATTGATTCCTTAATTTTGGTTTTTTGCTCTTTTTTTAATCTTTTCCTTCTTTTTTATTTTACATTATCTGTAGAGATATAATGGAGTCTTTTTTTCCTCCCCATTTTGCTTCCTTTTTCTTTAATTAAATGGCTCAGAAAAAGCTAACAGCCGTTATAGCGTAATTTCAATCAATAACTAATAAATGAAATCCAGAAGCCACAAATATAGGCCGGATTGAACAACCTCTTAGCTTTCCAATTGGTTTTTAACTTTGACTTCTTTCAGACATTATTATTTACTAGACTAATAAGATGTAGTGAACGCCACCACAATTACATTTCAAGGCGTCAATCACGAAGCGATATACTCCACAAAAGCATGGAATTGGAGGGACCAATAGTTTTTTATTGGATTCTTTTGAGCTGTGACTTCTGATTTTTTTTGTTGTGGTTTTTGAATTTTGTCTGTTTGTGTGAGAGAATATATGAAGAAAGAGATAGTCACATACAATTTTGATTGATGTAGCTGAAATTAGTATAATATATACTATATTTAATTTATAGATTATGTTTTAAAAAGATGTACGGTTTAAAATTTAGTTAACTAGCAAAAATCAAAAGCCAAAATTAGTAGGCCGTAGAAAAAAAAACCCAGCCACATGAACCTGGTCCACGGGCACGGCCCGACTCGCCCCCACGTCCCCACCCCTCCACTAGCGCCTGTCCCTCTCTCTCTCTCTCTCTCTCTCTCTCTCTCTCTCTCTCTTTCCCCCGTGCAATGCTCGGATCGGAGCCGAGAGCACGACGAGATCGGGGGAAGGCAGCAGCCAAAGCCAAAGCATTCGTGCTCCCGTAAACTTCCTCGCCTCGCCGTCGCCTTCTCCTACCAGCCAAAACGACGTTGCGTCGTCGCCTGCCTCCTCCTCCTCGCCTCTACCGAATAAAGCCAACACCCCGGCCCGTATCATCCGTTTCCTATTCCCGTTTCCTGACACGAGTAACCCCATGAGCCAATATTTCGGATCCCAGAGAGGCGGCGTTTTTCTCTTGTTGTACTAGCCGATAAGAAGTCAAAATTCGCGCATATTTTTATGGGCGGATCCGACTCGACCCCAGCCGCAACCGACGTGGCGGTGGTGGTGGTGGTTGTGGGATCCCCCGTCGACGACTCTGCCTCCGATCCCCTCCCTCCTCCGGCCGCGACTCCGGCCGAGGCGGCGGAGGCCAAGCGGGAGCCCTCGGGGGCAGCGGTGGAGGCTAAGCAGGAGGCGGCGGCGCAGGCCATGGCGGTCACCGTGGTGCGAGACGTCGAGACGGGCCCGGATGCGAGCACCAGCGGCGCCGCGGAGAAGCCTTCGTGGTTCACCCCTAAGAGGTACTACTAACCTGGAGCAGAGCGCGATCGATCGGCATCCTAGGTGTGGTAGGTTTGAGATGTTTCGTTGCACGGGGTTTTTGCGGAGCTCGGGGGCGGTGTTGATCTCAAAATGGGGCGATTTGGTTGTTTGGTTTGAAGAATCTGACTTCTCGCGAGCTCCAATTGGACGCGCTGGGCGATAGCTTGTGATGATTGCGAGCTATCGAGTTGCTGGCACGCATTGGTCCGAATTGTTTTGTCCTTTGAGCTTTTGGCGATGCCAGCTTTAGTTGTTTGATAATTACAAATCATTGGACATGTGTTATGAGGTTCCATTACTTCACTCGAAAATTTTCTCGTCGGTCTCTTGTTGTTCCATTCGTGACTTGGAGTTTTAGAATTTTTATGTTTCTCCTCGTTGGTTTGCTTTTGCGGTATGGATCTGCGTTATGTACAAGTTTGCTGTTGGCTTGATGCAATTTGAGGTGGTATAGAAGATCTTTTGTGTGTTATTTGATACCAGCTGTCAAACCCTTTTTCTTGCAAGATAGGTCGAACTAGTTTGCTGTGCATTCATATTGGATGGGAGATATCTCTAGCTTCTCATAGGTTTGATCATTTGTCGCCTCTGTTGTCCCTGTATTTTGTATTTTGTTTGGTGCTGCGCGTGATGTGGACCTCAATGTTGGCGAGATGGATGGTGGAGAGTTGGTGATTTGGTTGTTCTTCTGTTGTATGATCTTCTGATGTGAAACTGAGATTCTGCTTTACAGTCACAGTTGATCTTGTCCTCACTATTCCTCTGATTTCACTGAAGTTTAAAGCCTCTTCAATGTGAATTTAGAGGGGATGGAGTCGGAGGGATGGCGATGCACTGCGCCACTGCCAATAATTCCAAGTTGTGTGGTCTTGAGTTCAAAAATTGTTCTTTATGCTGATCTCATTAGTAGTTTAGTACATCGTGCGCTCAGCATGCCTCTTAAATTTACTCATTATCTGAATTTAGCCAAGAATTTCATGTTGTGTGCTCTTGGGTTCAGATTGTAATTTATGCAGATTGCGTTAGTGTGGCATATTTTCAAGTTATGTTTTCTCACTGTATTTGAGGAGTCCATCTATGTTTTTCCTGCTTGAGTTAATTGTTTTTTATGGCTTCAGATTACTTGTGATGTTCTGCATAATCAACATGCTAAACTATGTTGACCGGGGAGCAATAGCAAGTAATGGTGTCAATGGTAGCCGCAAAAGTTGTTCTGGTGGCACATGCACCTCAGGTTCTGGAATTCAGTAAGTTCCACCATAAACTTTTCTATAAAATGTGATATTTTTAATCTTAATATACTTGCTGCATGTCTTGGCTATTTTATCTCATAAAATGAGAGACCTGATGAGGGGAAAGGCTCTTATTCTTTGCCAATCTGTAAGCTATTATATAACAGTAAATTTCTGTGCAATTTCTTTTGCAAGATCCTCTTCCTGTTGGCGCCACTTGTCTTAATATAATGTCATTTTAATAATTTATCATAAATCACCACTACTCTATCATCCTAAGTAGCCATAAGTTGGTCATGATATCTTGTGTTTACTCCTGATTGGCCTTACTCCATGTTCTCTACAGGGGTGACTTCAATCTAAACAATTTTGAAGATGGTGTATTGTCCTCAGCATTTATGGTTGGGCTGTTAGTGGCTTCGCCAATGTTTGCATCATTGGCAAAAGTGTTAGTTTCCTGTGGGTTTATTTATTTATTATTATTCCAATATTGCTCGGTCCAGTAGAAAAAAATACTACAAGTGGACAAATGCTCTTCAAAGAACAATACATACCACAGATTAACAATCTAAATTTTTTATGGTGTGATGGAGGCTAAATGCAGGTTTCAATACTGTCCAGCCTATCAGAGTGTTATTTTTTTTGGCACGTGACAGCTTGTCTCTCTTTGCAGACACAATCCTTTCAGGCTTATTGGTGTTGGATTGTTAGTTTGGACTATTGCAACAGCTGGTTGTGGGTGCTCGTTTGATTTCTGGTCAATTACTATATGTCGCATGTAAGTGTTTTGTCATCTCTAGTGATCTGTTGTTTTAGATCTGTGCTATTTTTTGTTCTAAAAAATGTCATTATTCTAATCACATGATCAATTCTCCAACATATTGTTACTTAGGCTAGTCGGCGTTGGTGAGGCTTCATTTATAAGTCTTGCAGCACCATTCATTGATGACAATGCACCAGCAGCACAGGTTCTGTTTTTTTCCTTATAATACCTTTAGATTGCGTTACGCTGAGTTGCGTGTATGTCTGGGAAATAATCTGCATATTTTTGCATATAAGTATTCCTCGCTCTTCAGACATTTTTGTGTTAGCTTACGTCATATATTTTATTATGTAAAGAATATACATGATTTTACTGGGGTTCATTATCTAGCGAAATAGAAGGAATCAATTATCAAATCCATGTAACGCATGCATAATTCAAAAGGGGTCATTCAAAATATGCTTTTTTATAGACCAATATGGCATATAAAGATCATCCGATCAAGAACTAAAATGAGTCACTGTATTTATCTGACTAGTTTATTTTAAAGAATTCTTTACTAGTTGCTTCTAGATGTCGATTTAGGTGTTGAATTGCTCTTTGAATACATTTATCGAGCTATGCTGCACTATGTTTCCATGGGATGTTTTGTTTTTAATAGTACTGTTGTTTATAATTTCTCTTGTCTTATGTCAGTCAACAACTTACCTTGCTACCAATTATGTTACCAGAAAACAGCATGGCTTGCTATGTTCTACATGTGTATACCCACTGGGATAGCACTGGGCTATGTTTATGGCGGGCTGGTAAGCCTTATACTACACTCTGTTTTTCTTACTTTTTAGTTTTGTGTCAAGTTATACAGTTTGAGTAACAAGTACATCTTCAGTATAACTTGACATCCTTGTCACATGTTCTCTCCTGTTCAAAATTGTTGCATCTCATCAGGTTGGGAATAGTCTGCACTGGCGTGCTGCTTTCTGGGGAGAGTCGATTTTGATGCTTCCTTTTGTTATTCTGGGCTTTGTAATAAAGCCACTAAATCTCAAAGGTGTGACTTTGTTTTATGTATGATTTTGGTTACCTGAGTTGACAACACTGCTATTTATATAGTATTAACAGTAATTTGGTACCCCGATCCTGCTTTTCTTTCCTTCTCTTTTTGGGCGGTGGCTTTGTTTACCAGGATTTACTCACAACACAATGACAAAAGAGTATGGCCCAATGCTTCATCCAGAGCTTCAAGATGAGACAAGTAAGTCCTTTTTATCAGTTTTTATTTGATGTGCTAATCCCTTTTCCCTTAAATTAGTTTTGTCCAAGGAAAATTTTTTACAACGTGTCTGTCTTCAGATGTGCTCCAATGCTCTCCCAAGAATGAAAAGTACAATTTTTAAGAAAAATGAGAGCCTGGTTTACAACCACACACTACACTAACCCTGGTGCTTAAAAATTTGTGCAATTTAGTTTATGGAGACCACAGAAGCACTACTCATTTTCCATTCTGTTCCGATTTTAAGAAACTGATTGTTTCTGTATACTGATTCACTAACAGGAGCCGAAATCATTTATAACATCTCTGCATTCATGACTGCTAGTATTTCTCTGCGTGTTTGTTAAACTTTTAAAAAAATTGAATTACAGAGCTACTTCTGCAATGAGTTGAGTTGAACCATGATAATCTGGCTTGACATTTATAAGGATCTTAAACATTTTCATAGGAAAATTAACATAAGGTTAGAAACTGAGTTTAGCTCAGCATGTGACTTAGTTTGGCTTTTCCTTAAATTTGAAATGCAAAATAGCAACCAAGTTTTTTTTAGGGAACAAAATAGTAACTGAGTTACAATTATGTATCCTTTTCTTGACAAAATAGCAACTAAGATTTGTTTGGGAACAAAATAGTAACTGAGTTGCCCCCTCTTGGCTTCTGTGTTGTGTAACTTTTGCGGAAGCTCAAGCACGGTAAATGCACCCTTATTTGATTGCTCATTTATTTCTTTCCATATATGCCAGATAATGGTGTGACAAAGCAGGGTGTGCCTCCTGGAACTGAGGATCTGGCAGAAAAGCTTCCCCAAAAGTTTTCGTTGTAAGCACCTCCTTCCTGAAATATTGTTTTCTTTGCTTGTTAGATCATTGTCTTATTTCAGATATGCATTCACTTTATTTAATGTATTTCACTATATCTATACTTTATACATTGTTTTTCTCTGTTGTTCACGTGGGTAAAATTAAATTCTGTAGTTACTTAATTGATGTATTGACCTGCTGGGTTCCTTCTGTAGCAAATAGCTAAGCTTACTGTTATTTTTTAAACTTCTTTTGAACATTTCTCATTTTAATCCTGCAGCTCCAGTTTTGGGAAGAAAGTTATGACCGAGATTGGTCACTTTGGGAAAGATATGAAAGAATTGCTACAAGAGAAGGTCTATGTCATCAATGTCTTAGGTCAGATCTCCTTTCATATGTTCTACAATTTCTGAAACTCAGTTATGTAGATCTCCTTTCATATGTTCTACAATTTCTGAAACTCAGTTATGTATATTGAGTTGGTCTGTTTTTATGCCTTTTAGGGAAATTGAAATCAACTTTAGGCCTTTAAATTCTCTGAATTTAACCCTGCTATTGTCGTGTAGAAACTCAACTTTGTCTTGGTGGATTATATACATCATCCCTGAATATTGGACAAGAAGATTTTCCATCTATAGAATACATGTAAATATAGTTAGAACAACTTATTATTTGTTCCATTTTTTTCACTTCAGTTAAGTTCAATCAGTTCAACTCTTTTTTCTCGTCAGATTTGGGATAACAATGTTACTCTTAATCAATGTTACTCTTAATCCATAGGGTAAGTAGCCTATCGTATTAGCCACACCCTCAGTTTGCAACCCAGAATTATTGTAATATGCACTAATTATCCAATATCCTAAGTTTGCAATATAACTATCTTGCAAGAAGCATTCAAGTGCCTGGACTCCTCTGGTGCTTGACTCCATTTTGTTTAAGAGCAAAGAACCAAGCCAGCAACTTTTTTGACAAAAAAATTCTTTGCTAAACAATTCCTAGCAAGTTAAGGCAAGGATGCTGTGGCTGTAGGCTCTTCATTTGTCAAAATAAAGGGCAATAAGGTTCTCAGGTGGTACATTGCTTTGGAAATGAACCTAAAAGATGTCTTTCACATCAAAATTTGATGTTTGGAACGAGACTTCTGGAATAAATTTCACCTTCAAGTTTTCTTATGAAATATATTCTGTTTGGGATTGGAGTTCATTGGCCTGTGCTATTCCAGGTTACATTGCCTACAACTTTGTCATTGGTGCCTATTCCTACTGGGGTCCTAAGGCTGGTCAGGATATCTACAATATGGTATTTCCTTGTAGTCTTTTACTGATGCATAGGGCAATATATCGTGGCATATAGTTATTTGATTATTAATTTTCGTTTGGTCACATCTTTTCTGTCTATGTGTGAGTGTGTGACCGTTGTAGTTATGTATTTTATATTTAAAAAAGCCCATTCTGTTTGGCGTCTGTGTGAAGTTCAAGTGTAGTGTAGCAATAGCAATATTTTATATTATCACACTTTAATGCATTTTATTCCACTTTCACTAGGTAACTTTTCTCATTGAACTTTGTTGTACCAGGCCAGTGCAGACCTAATGTTTGGCGGAATAACAATAGTGTGTGGAATAGTTGGAACTCTAGCAGGGGGTTTCATCCTTGACAAGATAGAGTCTACAATCTCTAATGCTTTCAAGGTAAGAGGCAACTATGCAAAGCAATATGTTCATTTGATTGTCTGCCCTTTGACATTGTATGTTGCAAAAGAACCAGCTTTTGTCCAACTGAAAGGGAGGTTTGTCGAATAGCTTGATTGGTGTGGGATTGTTCGTTACAGACTGTTCTGTCAGCACAAATATTCACCATCCCCTGGGTTTATGCTTTGGCATTGCTTTTTCACTAGTAGGTCAGGCTGCTAACCCCCAGATATTTGTGTTTTTTCTTTGGTTGATAACATGTAATTATTAGTTCATGTGTTGTTCCCTTTGACATATGCCTAGGATCAGTGCTTTTGATTGCTTGCTTTGTCTTCTTTTTTTCTTTGGCATAGTGATGCTAGTACCATTTAGTTTGCATGGTAAATTTTCCTGTTTCCAAACCAGCCAGCAGGATATTGAACATAGGTGTATTAGTATCTACTGAATAGTATGTTTGATTCATATAAGTTTGGAGCAATGAAGCTGAAGGAAGTTGGTTCATATGCTGCTTACTACTGTCGTAACAACTGCAGTGATGTTTTGCTTACTTTTGTTCACAAGAATTCTTTTTCGTGCAGCTTCTTTCTGGTGCGACTTTTCTAGGGGCAATATTTTGTTTCAGCGCCTTTTGTTTCAAGAGCCTTTATGGATTCATACCCTTCTTTTCGGTTGGGGAGCTTTTGGTTTTTGCAACTCAGGTAAATTACTTTGTTCGGTTCTATATTTTCATATCACTTTAAATCGTGGCTTTTATTACCTAGCTGAGTTCTGCAATTATTATTGCTGATTTAGGAACACAAATGAATGTTATCCAAAATTAGTGGTTCATGTTCATCTTGGTTACCACTTCCCAAGATCTTTGTATCGAAACTGGCTTCTGTAGGTGTTGGATGTAACAAGAACAGCTTTTTTTTTTAATGCAACCTTGTTCCTATCTTTATGTACTTCTCATGCCGATAAGCATTTCAATATATGGTAAATGCACACATGTGCCTAGTTACCTCTGCACATATACGTAATTCTTTTAACTTGCAGGCACCAGTAAACTACGTATGCCTTCATTGTGTAAAACCAAGTTTGCGGCCGTTGTCAATGGCTATGTCCACTGTTTCAATCCATATATTTGGTGATGTGCCTTCTTCACCTCTTGTTGGGCTTCTTCAGGTACTTGTTCTTTGTGTTTGTTTGTTCATATTGTTTCATAGTAAAAAAATGACTTGCTCAGCAACTTAATTGCCCATTTGCCCACTACATAACGAAGAATAAATCCATTTTTTCATTTTAAATGAGATTGGCCTTTGTGCAAATATTCTGTTACATAAACTGTTGTCATATTGGATGCATTATAGAATTTGAATTGCATCCAACACCACCTGGATGGTGATACTTTGAGTATTGCTGCATTACAGTTTCTTAGATCATTGTTTTACTGTTTGAATTCTGATGCAGGACAAACTCAATAACTGGAGAGCAACAGCGCTTACATTGACATCCATCCTCTTTATTGCAGCTGTATTTTGGTTTGTTGGTACGTTCTCTTAGTATAATAGTTGATCGCATAAAGGCTAGGCTCTGTGTTCTGTTTTCACATACTGATTAAAAGCCTACATGAATCATGCCACTCTAGGAGCATGGTGTTGTTTCAACTTTCAACCACTTGAGTCGATCCTGCCAAAAAGTCAGATGCATGCTTACTTTGAAACTAAACCATTCCTTGCCTGAGCCACTACTATGCCTTAAAACATGTGTACATTGATACGCAACCTAGCAAAATTAGCTACCTCAAGGTTCTAAAGCATTTTACAGGCCCTTCTGTAGCAAATCTATTAGTCTTGTTACAGCCGATAGAAAGTTATAATGTGTCCAGTGCAATTCAGTCACACATTATGGGCAAGGAATGGTGAAATCGGGAAATTTGAGGATGGAGAAAGACTGATGGTATCTAGATGTCTTTTTCCGCGGATTACCTATAAATAATTTGTCCGTTATTTGTTTGCTACAACTAAATGAACAGAAGAGTTGCAAGAATTCTCTATCAGCTGGCAACGATTCCGCCGTTGGACGTCCAGAACTAATTAATTAGTACTGCATTGTGGTGTGGATTTGTAATACTTAAACTGAAGTTGAGATGTATTCTTTCTTTGCAGGCATATTTGTCCGGAGCATTGATCGTTTCAACGAACAGAGCGAGCATGGTCTTCCTGCCGTCCAGAGATCAAACCTCAGGCCATTGCTTGATGAAAACGATGAGGCACGGACATCTGAATAATCTGTGCAATTCATCAAATACCATCTTCTCTCTCTCTCTCTTGGAGGTTAATCTTAGCCGGATTATTCCTCTCGTGCCAACACCATGTGAAATGTGAATTTGCATGTGCATTGGCTGTACCTGTACATATAGAAAAAGGATCCTTTGCTTCGTGATCTTCTTGACTTCTCTGTACAGACTACAGATACAGGCAACAGAGTATCAGAATTCCCTTTTATCAATGTAACACATTTGATGTGTACTACCATGCAACTTGGTTGATTAGAATCTTACAAAGCACGGTTTAGATGTGCTCTTTTTGTTATGTAAATAATTGTTTGAAAACTACAAATCTGGTGTTGGGAGATTTAATAGTTTTTCCCTGTGTTTTTTGTAAGAGTAGAAAGTTTAGGATAATGCATATTTTCTACTCTCCACTAGAAGAAATGCGCGTAGATTTTAAGTCCGGCTCTAAACGGTTTTGGCTTTTTCAAGTCAGTAACCACTTAAAATGCATCGATTTTTAATTTTGGCTTTTTTTAGTTTTTCTTAGCTTTGCTTTTTTTCCTCTTTTTTTTGTATTGTCTGTAGAAATATAATGGTGTTTTCATTTTTCCTTATTTTTCTTTATTTTTAATTAAATAACTTTAAAAAGTTAACAGTCACTACAATGCAATTTTAGCCGACAGTCGGACAACTAGTTGGAGCGCCCCCTAAATAAACAAAATTATTTGAGAGGCTACTTTGTACTAGCGTTAAAATCTAGGATCATATATGTTAGGCTATTGTTCTAGCATGAACATAACAGTAGGTACATGGTACCTTTTTTTCATGGGAAGACATAGAGCTAAAGAGAGTTAACGACACGAGAGAGAGAATGTGTGTAAAATGAGTAGATCTTGCCCCTCATACCCCTCCTAGGGGTTTATATACATGAGTGGCATAAAATAGGGGACAGACCGCGCGCATAAGTCTTCATCCCATCGTAGACTTCGTTGACGCTTGTCCGAAGGGTGGGAGACAGATCGCACGTGCTTCAAGTCCTCGACCTACCACAGACTTCATCGACGCCCACGACCACCTCGAAGTCGAGACCAGACTTCGTTGGCACGTCCGACCGCTTTGGAGTCAAGACTAGACTTCATCGACGCTTGATCCCCTTGTGGGCGAGGCTTCGACAACACTTTGATGCATGACCACCTTGTCGCCGTGACTTTGTCGACGCTCGTCCAACCACTTCGTGGTCGTGACTTTGTTGGCATCTACAACCACGCAACGGTCAATTTTCATTGGACTTCGCGCGGATGTTATCTTCATCGAACCTCGCATGATCTTCGCTAGACTTCGCTCGGACACTTGTTTTGAGAAAACACAAGTTAACTTTTTTTGAGCTCATAAGTACAACAAGTTTGCAATCACACACACGCACTCAACACTACACACACCTACGTGGGTACGTCTAATACATACGCTTGAGACTAGAGACGAAAACTAAGATCTCTAGAAGTATAAATACACACTTTAACCACTGAATATATTCATATATACATATATATAGTTATGGAGCACTATTTACATAAATAATACTTAAGGGACCTCGAAAACACAGCGTCACGGCTCAAAACCGGACGGGCAAGCGTTCACTGACGGCCACCACCAACCGGGCAAGCCACGGTCCGCGAAAACGCCAAATTAACTAATGCGTACAATTCGACACTCAAGCCATGGGCCCAATTATTTTCCATACGGCTCGTACATTGGTAGGTCGATGGAATAAAAACCAGTGTCAGTTTGCCGACTAGAATGGCGCGTACCGCCTACACACTGGTTTTGCTTTGCAAGGACATGTCGCAGAGCCACCACCAGGTGGTCCAGGCCGGGCGCAACTGAAACGAGTCGCGTCAGGCGAGCCGTCGATCCTCCCGATGATCCAGTTGCCCAACCCCGGCTCCACACACACAGGAAGAACAGCTACAAAGCCTACAAGCGACATGTATGTACAGCCGTGTACATGATGTCCACGACCACATCTATCTACTACATAACCGGTCATCAAATCTAGTAGTAATTATACGATATAATTAGTCTATTATATGATATAATCAACTCGATTATATAGATAGCTAGCTAACAAATAAAAGCACCTGTTACTTGTATACGACCAAACATACCTATTTTTAGAACACTGGATGGTATATCAGCCAAACTAACTAAAGGGCGTTCAAATTTCATCGCTTTTAAAAAGGAAAACAAACCCTCGCTTTATTCTTCAAGATAAATTCAAAAGGCTTTCTTTAAACAAACAAACAAACTCGGAGATAAAGATGCTTGTGCGCTCCTGAAAAGTGAAATCTGTTCTGTAAAAATTAGTAATGTCTTGCTTGAGCAACTAAAACCATGTGAACTAGCAAACCACCTCTTGGTGGGTGGTGAAGTTACTCTATTCACCGTAGTTCAAATCCTGGTGATCATATTTATGCACAAGTTTGTGCGTCTCGATATGAACTTTGTGAGGTTGTAGATTTATCCTTAGTTTCTATATTTTTAGACGTGTGCTTGGAACGTATTTGCGTGTGCATGTGTTTGTTTTCCTCGTAATAAAAAGAAAATCACACCAACAAAAAATTAAGATGTATCTAAGTCAATATTTTCGTCATAATTCCCCTAAAAAAATATTTCCGTCCGAACACAAAATGATTCCTTGCAAAGTCGATTTCTAGCAAGGCACCTGATAATCAGCAAAACTGTACCAATTATTACATTTGAATACACACGTAACGTATTAGCATGGCAAAAATAAAACACAAAAAATTGCCCATAAAACTCAACCCCTTTATAAATCTTTCCACCCCCAGGGGCCAAGAGGACAAGGGCCTATCGATCCCCACCACACACCACCACCCCACTCACCACATATCTGTGCACCACCCGCACGAAAGCCATCAGCCATGGCTTCTCGCGACGCCGCCACCTTCCAGCTATACCGGCCTATGGCAACGCCGACGCCGACGCCATTGCCCCAGTCAACGACAATGCCGTTCAAGGTCGCACCCGCGGACTCCGTGGTGACAGCGCCGAGAAAGGCGGGCGGCAAGGACCGGCACAGCAAGGTGAACGGGCGCGGGCGGCGCGTGCGCATGCCGATCGTGTGCGCAGCGCGCGTGTTCCAGCTCACCCGCGAGCTGGGGCTCAAGTCCGACGGCCAAACCATTGAGTGGCTGCTCCACCAGGCCGAGCCCTCCATCCTCGCCGCCACGGGGTCCGGCACCACCCCCGCCGTCTTCTCCTGCTCCTCCGCCCCGTCCACCACCACATCGGCCGCCTCCCTCCTCGGCAAGCGTCCGCGCCAGGACCACGAGGCGCCGTCGTTCTGGGAGGCGCTGCAGCCGGCACGGCCCGTGGCGTGGGGCCTCTCGCCGTCGCAAGAGGCGCAGGCGTACGGGTCGGTGGCGCAGGGCCACCAGCTCAACCTGCTCTCCGCGCTCTCCGGAGCCGCGAGGCGACCAGAGGAGGAGTCCCGGTGACTGCCGCAGCTTTGCTACGTGATTGCATGCGCTGACGCTTGGGTGTGGTGCGCGTGGTTAATTGTTGGAGCTGGGTGTTCTTACTGTTGTGTGGCTTGCCGTACTTTCTCGTTTCCATTAATCCGTGCTTCTTTGCGTGCATTGTGTGTTTGCTTTGCGTGATTTTCGGTTGGAGAAGAACCAAGAATGCGATCAGAGGTAGCAATTGTAGATAAAGTCCTTGGAGTTTACTCCATTCGTCGGGCTTGTGCTTGTCATTGTCACATTGTTGTGTGCCACTGCCATGGTTCTGTGATGTGACAACGGTGCTTGGTTTTGGTATTGCCATTGGCAGTTGGCACTACGGCAACTGATCGAACACGATGCTGGTGTGTCGTTCCTGTATGGCTCGCTTGTTTTTTCATTAGAAATTTATCTACAAGATCACATCGTTGGTCATGGACTTGAGCACAATTTGTTTTCTTGATGCATTGCAATTGTAAAGAAAGGCTGGTGAGATTGGCGGCTTCTGTGGCAACTGTCAGACAAGGATGAAACATCCCATTGCGCACCATTTCATGGCAGATTGCACTTTCCTGCAAACCAATGATAACGTCGGGGTTACTTTTCTTTACTTCTCTATCCACATGCTATTCAGTCGAAGCGAACGAACAAGACATCCACATGCTAGTGTTCAGTAGATTTACTTTAAACATGAAATGCTTTATTTCTGCACCGGGGCAAAAGCTGCGGCTGCAGCCCTGCTCTGCTACGGCCTCTGCCGCTTTGCCCCAGAAAAGGTTCAGGCTGTTTCTCTGGGCATGATTCGTGTCAAGCTGTAGGGCATTTGGACTGGAAAGGTGGCCTACCTTGCGACCATGCTTACAGATTTCTGCACATGAATGGTTTACTTTGCAGTTGCGACCATCGCAGATTTCTTGAGCTGTTGGTACTACCAGCACATTACATATTGGTACAGAACAGCAACGCGATATTGGCAGTTTGGCACAACACTTGTTTAGCGACTGAAGAGAGGGGGAGAAAGAAGCCGCTGTTGGCACCGACCTCAGACTGGCTGGCTGTCCTCCACCGGCATCCGGCTGGTTGGTGGCAGCCAGCTGCATGCTCTGGTCTGGTCTGAGGTCTCTGGACTGGATAAGCGGATTTAGCAATGGCTGTTGGAGACTTGGTAGTTCTTGGTACTAGACGACTTAGGTTCTTTTGCCATTGATTTATAGCTTTTGTCTGCAGCTAATAGTTTTTGGATATTCGTGAGACAGAGTACGGAATAACAAAAACTCACGAATAATTTTGGCTGATATAAATAAAGTTGCTACAATGTGTACTACAATTAACTTGTAGACCTTACATTGAAAAGATGCTCAATTTAAAAACTAGTTATTATAGAAAAACCGAAAGAAACTTACAAAAATACTTAATTTAAAAATTATTTACTGTAAAAAATCAAAAAATAGCTTGCAGAAGCTGAAAAAAGGAGGCCCATCAGCCATGCGTAACCGGGAGCATCGCATTGGGTTGGGTCTGGAAAAAGATCTGTTGCTTTCGCGCACTGTGCTGGGCGCCTGGGCTTGCTGCAGTACGTGTCGATGGGGGTGGAATTGCCAGCGGAGAGGGGCTGGCCTCTGCACGTTTCCTACTTCCGTCGAGTCGCTGTCCTACACAAGCAGCGTGTGAGTGGTGAAGGAAACACGGCTCGAGAGTACAGGTAACGCGCACTCTTTTGCAAGTGAAACATGAGCGTCATGGCTGGGAGAGCATTGTGTTTCTTTTGAAGCAGGGGATCAACTATCTGTTATGAATATCCATGTAAATCATATGGCCTACTGAGCTGCGGGTACAGCCCAGTTGGGAGAGCGTCAGGCTGAAGATCTGAAGGTCGCGTGTGTTCGATCCACGCTCGCCGCGTTTTCTCTATGCTTGCTTTGCGAACTTCCTCTTTCAGACCTTGTGAACATCTGCCGATGGTCATGTATTTGTTCGTCTCGATTCTCGAAGATATACTTTTAGTCCCGAAAATATACTTTAGTACAGTGTAACCTTAAGGCAGATAGCTCTTCAGTTCATGGATCTCTATCAGCTTTCTACCATGTGCTTCCAGTGACGTAGCTAGTATTTGTAGCTATGATGATCCATTGTCTAAAATTTATTTAACCGCTATAAATTTAACATGTCGGTACACAAGTATATGAATTACGAAATGCAATTAAGGGAAAAAGGACATACGAACTTCATAAAATAGACGAATATAGCTTTCTTAACATAGAATTGAAATATTACATACCCATAGTAGTTGAAGAACAGTACGTCACTACTTCTTTATCTTGTCAGGATATAAAGAGAACATCACATTAATTTTATATTATAATATTAAATACATTCTATATTTATGGACAAAGCTATTAAAAAAATACATTTTATAAAGGAGTAGATCAGAAGAGTTTGCTTGCATGGGTAATTTCCTGAAAGCCGTATTTGGAGCAAACGCAAGCTAAGACAACAAATACCTACCTCGGCAAATTTACGAGACCGTTTACACTGACTTCTGTTCACAGAAGAAAGAAGGTAATATAAATATTTAACTTTCTAAAATAATTTCTCTATTTCTCTCATCCTGAAAATAAGTTATGGGACACAGACATATTACTACCTCACTCTTCTCGCTCTTGTCTCGCACACGCATCTCTTTTTTATTTTCCCCATCACTCGTATCCTCCCACTAAAAGCTTTTTTTTAGTCATTACTATTTATTTTAGCTAAAAACCATCAACTGTCGTTCAATATGAACATGCCAAGCTAGTCATCGATTTTATTGTACATCTAGATGCCAAGCTAGCCAACGATTTTACTGTACATCTAGATTCTCAAGTTGCGTGTCATTAGCTTGACACATATAGAGCAAATTAAATGATTTAGCGGGAGGTAAAATGTAGCTGTGATTCAACAAGTTTTTGCATTATGATCAAATACATGAAGGCCTCATTATCCGAGCGCAGGGTGATCCACGGCCCACAGGGACCACCCTGTAGCTGCGCCAGTGTGTGCTTCATCACCACTTCCAGACCGGTAGTCATCAATCTTATCGTGTGCTGCATAGCTTGGACTCTCAGTCCATTCCTGAGAGCCAGGGAAAACGCTATAGGTTTTACAATTTTACTACCCCTCGCTGGTATGGCTGGCTACCGGCGATTACCAAAAATTTCAGAAAATTTTGAAATTCAAATATGAATTTTGTGAATTTTTTTATAAAAACTATGGATACTTGTGGAGATAAATTAGATATTTATATATACATGAAATAGAGATGAAAATGAAGTTGAAATCTAATGCATTTTTTTGTATTTAAATGAATTTTATTTGAAATGTGAGTCCCACAACCGAAAACCTCTCAAACATTGCCCTTACCGGCCTTCACCGGTATGATCGGTTTTTGCTGGTAATCGCCGAAATTTCACCAGTAGCATTTTCCCTGCCGAGGGCAAGTGTTATACTCGAATTGTGAAGCTTCACCAGAAGGGAGGGGGGGGGGGGGGCGCCTATCTGGGGCCACTCGCAGCCACCCAGGCTTTGGCAAGGCTGCCTGACTTTGAGAGAACGGACAGCCTTTTGTTGCTAGAGAAACCAAGAGCAGGTCTGCGTAATAATTTGATACCATTGCCTGATTGCCTCTGCACTTGTAAAAGCTACTCTAACACATATTGCCTCTTTTTAAATCACCCAAAGTGTAAGGCTTAGGGCATATACAATACATACATGGTAGCTCAAGTGGCAGCCCCATAAAATTAAGGTATTCTACATCGTTCAAGCCACTTGAAAGAAGATTTATCCACAATACATGGTGACTTCAATAGGTGTCTTGGGTATTTGTACGTCAGTCCTCAAAACTTGAGCGCTACAAGGCAAATGGGTCTTCTGTCACAAACTGTCACCCACTGGTGAGCTTGAGCGCTACAAGGCTCGCTGGGTCGTTCGTGGCTTCACTCAGCGTCCTAGCATTGATTATGATGAGACATTCAATCCAGTTGTCAAGCCTGCCACCATCCGAACGGTGCCCACAGTTGCTCTCTCTTATGATTGGCCTATTCACCAGCTTGATGTGAAGAATGCATTCTTGCATGGCACACTTTACAAAGACTGTTTATTGCATGCAACCATCTGGCCTTGTTGATCCCTCCAAGCCAGATCATGTTTGTCGTCTCACCAAGTCCATGTACGGTCTGAAGCAGGCACCGCGTGCCTGGTACAATCGTTTTGCCTCATTTATACTCTCCATTGGCTTCACTGGTGCTAAGTCCGACACTTCACCGTGGCAGTGATACATCATACTTACTCCGTTATGTGGATGACATTATTCTGGCTGCATCTTCAGAGTCTCTCCTTCGTCACATTATTGACGCTCTGCAATATGAGTTCGCCATGAAGGATCTTGGACCTATGCATCACTTTCTTGGTATGTCCGTTAGTTGTCGTGATGGTGGCCTATTTCTTAGTCAGCGCCAGTACATTCTCGACATTCTTGATCGTGCTAACATGGGAGACTGCAAGCCGTGCACCACACCGGTTGATACTAATGCCAAGCTATCTTCGACTGTTAGTCCTCCCGTGGCTGATCCTACACACTACAGAGGTATAGCTGGTGCCTTACAGTATCTCACATTTACCAGGCCTGATATTGCTTATGTTGTTCAGCAAGTTTGTCTCCACATGCATGATCCGCAGGAGCCCCATTATGCCCTGGTGAAGCATATTCTTCGGTACCTCAAGGGCACTCTCGAGTTTGGTCTTCAGCTTCATCGGACCCCTGCCTCTGCCCTTGTCGCATACTCTGATGCTGACTGGGCAGGTTGTCCGGATACACGCTGCTCCACCTCAGGGTATGCTGTCTTTCTTGGGGACAACCTCGTCTCCTGGTCCTCTAAAAGACAGCACACTGTCTCTCGCTCCAGTGCTGAAGCTGAGTATCGGGCTGTCGCCAACGCAGTGGCTGAGACTTGCTGGTTGCAACAACTGCTCACTGAGCTCTACTGCCCGCCTCAGCGTTCTACTATTGTCTATTGCGACAACGTCAGTGCAGTGTATCTCTCCACCAACCCGGTACAGCACCAGCGCACCAAGCATATTGAGATCGATCTGCATTTCGTCCGTGACCGTGTGGCTACAGGGGGCCGTTCGAGTTCTTCGTGTGCCTACCTCGTCCCAATACGCGGATATCTTCACTAAAGGCTTGCCGTCTTCGCTATTTACGAAGTTTCGGTCCAGTCTGAACGCCATGGGCCCGGACGCCCGGTAATACGAATACGAATACGAATGTTCTCGAATACGAATGCGAATACGAATGTTCTCGAATACGAATATTCTCGAATACGAATACGAATATTCTCGAATACGAATGCGAATATTCTCAAATACGGATACGAATATTATCGAATACGAATACGAATATTTTCGAATACGGATTTTCGCTTACCATATTTACGTTTTCTCGAATACAAATATCGGATAAAACGAATTATCCGTTACCGTTTTCCACCCCTAGCTGACACAGCGCAGAGCTTGGCCAAAACGTACCTAGCCGAAACGGCACCGGAGACAAATCTCCCATCCAGATCTGAACCGTCAGTCTCCCCATCCGACGACCACGCCACGCGCGCAGCCGAAGACAGCCTCTGTAATCTGCGTCCGGTTCCCTGGCCTTCCGCTCCACTCACGAGTCACGGCTCGCGCCGCCGCCCTCCAAAGACCGCGCCGCCGCCCTCCGGTTCCTGACCCGGCGCCACAGCCGCGTCCCCAGGCCGCGCGCGGTGCCCCCGCCCCTCAGCCCTGCTCCTGCTTGCCCTACGCCGCGCCGCCACCGTTGCGGCCACTCCGCCCCCAATCGCAACGTTCGGCGCCCCTCCCGCGGCCTCTCCACGCCCACCACCTTCGAGTCGCGCTGTAGCTGCAAGCCGCGCCGTCTTCGGCGGCACGCCGCGCTCGCCCACTCGGCCCTCGCCTGCAGCGGCTGCTGCCGGTGCTGTCTCCAGGTACCCTTCCGTTGTTTACTCCATACGCGATAAACCACAGAGCTTGGTAGTTTTGCAATATTCGAATTTACGACTAGATTCTCAGTGTTGTGACTTATTTAGTGAATTCAGGGGACACTACCGATCGGAATTCTGTTGGAAGTTTGCAGGAACTGGCAGTTGCCATTGCAACTTCTAGCTCGGGAACTGTACAAACTTATGTGTTCCAGTACGAGAGAACGCTTGTCAGAAGCAAGATAAAAATAGGGAACTTTTAATTTCCAATACGTTGGATTTGTTTCAGAGGGGGTTTTGTTTCGCAGAAAGAGAATCACCATTATCCAAGTCGCACTTTGTTTCCCCTTGAGAAGTCTTTTTACTTCTATCATTTATCAGTTCTGCTCTACCATCAGTGAAGCAGGAAGTCGTTGGTAGTTTCTGCTATTACCTGAGTAGGGTTAAGTTGTTTGATCTTGCAATAGCTCTGTTAGTATCATGCTAACAGCCATTGTTTGTGTTCATAAAAAAATCATCAGTGGCTCTCAATTGCCTATCTGTAATTGCAGAGCAGTGCATGGCGGTGACACCACATCATCGGCTATATGAATTTGCAAAGACTGCTCTTGTCAAAATTTTTGCCTTTCCTTATGCCACGGTCTGTTATATCCTCCTCTCTTTCCTGATCTTCAATTCATTCGAATCATGCAAATCAGCAGCACAAACCTGATACTAGCATTTGCTTGTTGTAAAATGTTGGAAGGTCTGTGACATTTACTGCGATGGTGGAGTGGATACAGACAAGTGGGGTGATGCCCAAATTGGTCACTACATAGGAATCGGTAGGCTCACCAACTCTAACCTGAACCTCTTCCTGGCCACTATTTTTTTAGACTGTCAGCATGTTAATTTAATCAACCCGCTGCTTTCTGTAATAGATGCATCAGCATCAGGTGTCAGTGATGCTCGTGAGATATGGGAGAACAAAAGGAAACCTTTCACTGCTGAGTTCATCGAGTTGGATCCTTCCACTGTACACCCTCCCTCCCTCCATCCCTCCTACTCATGCACAAACATACCAACACACTGGCATAAAGTGCTCAGAGCTGACAGTTATGGTGGTTTGTATAACAGGATGACTTTGAAGCTCAATTGCAAGAAAAGGGCATCCAAGCAGATATAGTTAGCTGTATGCGGCATTTACAGGCAAGTCGGTTGTTCTCTACCTCTAGAACATGATATACTTTTGAGCTTGACTAATCTTCACAGTTTATCCATGTTGAACGATAGTTATGCTTCGAGAGTGAGGAACGAGCTAAGAAGCTTCTGAATAACATATCATCATTGCTCAAACCTGGAGGCTATTTTCTTGGCATAACTCCTGATTCATCTACAATATGGTACGATCACCTCATGGGTTTGTTCTGATGTCTTAAATTGTCTTTCTTTGTGCTATTATTTAAAAGAAAGTTTATCTGTGGTCATCCGACATCACCAAGTGAACCTTTAATACACTTTCTCTGATTAAACTTTAGCATGCAATGTGCTTGAATTACTCTGTTCTGAGTTGCATGCTATTTTAATTTTTGTAGGACAAAATATCAAAAGAATGTTGAGGCTTCACATAATAAGGGTCTGAAGACTGTTCCAAATAGCATTCGCTCAGAGAACTATATCATTACTTTCGAAGTTGAGGAAGAAAAGTATGAGCTGAACATGTGTATTTAAATAGATCTGGAAAGATTTGTTATCTTGAGGAATCATATGCAAAATGTTGCAGGTTTCCTTTCTTCGGAAAGAATTACCAACTCAAATTTGCAAATGAAGTGATGTTTGAGAATCACTGCCTGGTCCACTTTCCCAGCCTTATGAGGTTATCCTTTTTTTTTTTTGAGAGTACAAAGGAGGATACACACACGCTTATCCTTTACTTATTTATTTTCAGCATTTTGTTGTATAGCCTTACTTTCTAACCTATATGCCCTTTAAACTCCAGCAACTTGTGTCATAAGATTTTCACAATGTTAGATTATGTTGAAACAGATTAGCAAGGGAGGCTGGACTTGAATATGTAGAGATCCAGAATTTAACTGAGTTTTATGATGACAACAGGTGCTTGTTTCCTTGAAATCATTTAGTAAATGATGCTTCATAGTAATTTTGTTGTCTATTTGCATTGCTTTTAAGTTACTTCATTTATCACCTTTGGTCCAAAGAAAAATAATGTGATCACTATACTAATTAATGGTGGATGTTCAAATCTGATAATTATTTTTTGGTTCTGATTGTATCCAGAACACAATTTGCTCCAATGCTTGGTAGTTATGGTGCCACTTTGGTGGATCCTCGTGGAAAGCTGGTTGCTCGTTCTTACGATATTTTAGGTGGCATCCTTTTTTCTGAATTGAATCCAGTATAACGTCCCAATTTACTCAGTGCTTAATCTGATTTCTGCAGGCTTGTATTCAACTTTTGTATTCCAGAAGCCTGATCCAGATGCAATACCACCTATTGTAACACCCGACGTGCATGATCCTGACAATGCTCATGAAGAGGTCTGCCCTTCCACACTAAGCAGCTGCAGATTTTAGTTTTCTGCTTCACTGGTAAATGTTGATTAACACTTGATTGAAACAGCAGGAATGGCCCTGGCGGCAGCAGACATCAGTGGATGATGGGAGGCGCTCACAGGCGGACACGATTCCCATGGATCATGAGAAAGGCATCCTGGGTCCGGGACCTGCAGATATGAGGCTTTAGTTTGCAGGAAATGAGGAAATTCAGATGTACCTGCAAACTAGGGGCAATGACACTCCCTCGATTGGTGGCGCATGATAATGCTCTGTTTCTGCCCTGACCTCTCGTGGTTCACAGTTTCATCATGTTCACGCAGATGGTTAACGCAAGATTGGATATCCGTTGAATTCTGCCTGGCCAATTTCAGATATGTGTGATGAGCATAGCGTTGCAAGTAGTTGTAATACCAGGTGCTAAAAGGTGATGTACATTTGGAGAATAAGCTGCGTGCACTTTGTCTAACTTGACTTGAAAGATTTTAGTGTAAGATCAGCATGCATATCTTTCGAAACAAGACAAGGGTAGTTAATGGGATTGCTGGCTTCTAAACTCTACTGATCTGGGATTAACACCTTGGGCAAAATTGTGTATCTTACCCAAAATTGATTGATCTTTTTTTCCTGAATTTATGGGCTTCATTAGGAGGGGTTGGTCCCCCAACATTTTTTCCTTGTCAGATTCTGAGCTTGTTATCCAGAAATACGTCTGAAAAATGCTAGATCCAACCACATGGCCCAGAGCCAGATAAGTAGATGACATACAGCGCTTCAATGCTTGGGTGAGGTATGCACGATTGTATATGGCTAGTCCATTACCCGTAGAATAAGGTAGTATGACTGGTTCACATATGAATATCTGATATGATAGCAGAATACATTACTCTTCTGTGTCTAGGTTGTCAGGCCATGAAACATGTCTTACCTAACACTTCTCATCAACCTTAATTTTAGGAACTATACTACTAAATGTCATTAATCAATGATACGGATCGTAAGTAGCGCATGGGTCATCTCATCTTGAGAATTGATATTTGCTAAAAAAAAATCTGTCAGTATGTATTCCTTGCCACAAGTATACTAGTTATACTAAGTGCAGTGGCGGGACCCAAGACTTAGGGCCTGTTCTTTTCCTCTGAAGCTGACGGTTTTTGGCTTTTGCTACAGTACTTAACTTTCAAACGGAGTATTTTCTCAAGACGGGGTCTACAAGTTAAACGATGTACACGTTAAAAGCCCAACATCTGTACTATCCAAAAGCGCAAGTGAGTATCTATCTCCTAATCAAACTAATCGTCGCAACTAGAGAGGCAAGTGCTTAGTAAAATGATAGATGATAATTGATAATTGCTTACCATTATTGAATTATTCATGTCATGTAATAATGTTTTATTATCTTTTGTTCAATATGATATTAATTTGATGATAATTATGATATATGATAAAATGATAGAAAAATAGCATTCATGACATGACATGTGCATTACGAGTTAGGGCAGTGAGAAAGTCAATAGCTATGAGTAAAACTATCTAGCTATTTCGATGTGCTCTTGAGTAAGAGTTACAGAGGTAGGCACCTCTACAGGATGAAGGTAGAGGGTGAAATCGACGAGTGTACCCTCTGCTATACCGGAATGAGCTACAGAAGGAAACATATGCATTGTATTGTATTCATGAAAATATGAGATATTGAGACATATGGATGAGAATTGATAAGAATGAGATGTGAAAATTGAGTTAACAATAAATAGATATAAATTGTTAAAATGATGTGGATTCATTTATTATTCTATTTTGTACTTGCTGAATTATGGACTCACCCTTATTTATTTGTTATTTTTAGGTACGCTGAAGTTAACATACATGGGTGAAAGTAGCACATGAGATATTGCACACTTATAGTTTTTTATTCACATAGAGTTCAAGACAATCTATGTAATAATTAGATGATCAAAAGTTTTCTCTTAGTTCTTTATGGTTCCTAATGATTCTTTACATATGTTTCTTGGTTTAGATTTATACATGGTTTACCTAGTAAATTACTTGGTTCATCTTAGTTCAACTTATGGTTTATAATGTTGCTGAAATTTATGTTTTGTTATTATGTTGAATGTTCATTTTTGAATTCTAGTGGTTGGTAATGCTTGTTTATTGGTTAAAATTGGTGGCGATAGTAGTTGTTGGTGATATCTTGGGCTTTTGTTAAGCTGGAGTGTTACATTGTGCACACGACAAGGAGTTAGTCGCCGAAAGCTACCGCATGCCTACAACATTTGGCATTTACCGAAGTGTGCCATACTCATGAGCCATGACACACGTACATTGGTATAAGCAGTCTGAAACTGCATCGCCATTGATTTTAAAAAGATATAAAAATATTAAACCCTTAATTTGGTGGACCCTAACTTTAAAGATTTGATTCAATAGTTCGTTTAGAGATAAATTATTTTTTTTATAAACAGGGCAGCACTATGATTAATTCGAAGGTTGATGGTGGAAATTTGCTTGATAGACCCATCTCTCATTCCTTTCTTTCACATATAAGGAGAGATTTCAAAATAAAATTTGCTAATTAAATATGAAATTACTGTGGCTACTGAATAAACAGTAAAAATAGGGACTAGTAGAAGAGGAAGAGAGCTCTAGTTCCCCCTCTTTACTGTTTGGTCAGTAGCCATAACAAAAATCAAATATCATAAATTCAAATTTAGATTGCAAAATTTGGAAATTTAGAAATCGCATAAAATTATATTATACTATACCAAACTGCGCGGGCCAATAGACTAGTAGGCTTAATTAATGGTCTAAAAGAAAAGCCAGTTCAAGATTTTGAACTGCAGCCCAGACCAAATAGATGTGCCAGCGGCACCCAGCTTGGACCGTGTGACATCGGTTTAGATGGCCTTGTCTCATATTGGTCCGGCAACCATCCCAAATCGTGAATTTTGCAGAGATCTACTAAAGCCCTGTTTGTTTCCACTTAAGATTATTATAATCTAGCTTATAGGTGGGGATTATATAAGCTAGCTTATAATAATCTGGTGGAAAATAAGCTGTCAAGTGTTTGGCAGTCTGGATTATCAGAGTTATGGATTGTTGTATTCGAATATTTAAAGACTACAATGCCCTGGGAGAGAGAGGCACGGGAGTTGGGGGTTGGATGAATGGCAAAGGTGGGTAATATTTCTAAAGTTTTATGGTCATTAAGATAAAAGGTGGATCTATAAGTTGAAATAAACTCCTTTTTTGAGCTTATTAGATTACAATAATTTGGGCTATTAGATTATAATAAGTTACCTTATAATCTAGACTGTTTGTTTCCACTTATGATTTATAAGCTAGATTATAATAATCTTAAGTGGAAACAAACAGGGCCTAAGAAGAATAATTTTGAACAGCTGCCTTCCCAGTCATTAACATGCATCATGATTAATTTTGCGGTCCATCCTACAAAGCATTCACTTGGAAAAACATACGTTGATCCAAATCGTACGCGGAAGGAACTCAGTTGCTCTGATCCGAAATTAGATCGAGCAACCTTGGCCAGGGCTACTTCGCAACGAAAGATGGCGCGGTAGCCCACAACCTCTCTTCTCATCGTGCCGACAGAGTAAATAATGGACCTGGCAGCCTGCATGCTATCTAGTCATTGCAGCTCCGAGATGGCTTTCTGCATGTACTTGCACGATCTCTGGTAGCTCACGAACCCCAGGAACCAGAACTCGAACCCGTCCACCGTGACGACGTGTATGTACTTCTCCTCCGGCCTGTCGACGTTCTCGCTCGGCCGGACCTTGTCGATCCTCTTGATCGGGATCACCACCTTGTAGGGCACCCGCGCCACGTCGCCCTTGGGCGAGGTGACCGTGACGGGCCGGTCGCTGCGGAAGGCGACCTTCTTGGTGGAGACGAAGAGCATCCCGGCGATGGGGCCGCCGGTGGTGTAGAGGTAGCACTGCAGCGCCTTCACCAGCCGCTCGCCTTTCTCGGCCGAGAACGCCTGCCTGAATACGCGCTCGATCCCGCCGGCCTGCAGAATCCTCGCGCCCAAGCTCAGCTTCCCCTTCACGGTCTCCGATAGCTTTGGCCCCAAGGTCACTGCACAGTGATCACACATGCATGTATATAATTAGGACAACGTTCACGTCTCAACAAGTCTTTGGAAGTCCAAGAAATCCATGCATGAATGCTAACTCACCATGCTCCCGGAAGCCTTGGGCTCTTCTGCTCAGCTTGCTCACCCAGTGGATCACCTGACCCTTGCTGCCTGCAGAATACGCAATTAATCATAAACGTTAGTATCAAGTGTCTTACATGCATACCGCTAGCTAGGTCTTGCATGCATCAGAAATCTGATGGTATGTATGACGACCATGCATGATCAAGACTTACTGCGCTTATAGCCGAAAGACGCATAAGGGCTGGGGTGCGTCAACGAGACAGCAAGGCGATCTCCGTCGACCTTCCTGAACGACTGATCCCTGGTCGACACCTCCTCTATGCCATACGCCGTGGAGGTCACCGGGACTCCGATGACATGACCGCTGCTCGACTTCCTCATGGCTGCTACCAAGCTAACTGCAAGGCTCAACGAAGAGTACTAGGCCGGCTGCGCTGCTCCGATCTGCCTTAGCGTGTAAGGAATGGGGATTGGTACCGGAATGCAGCGACCGAGGGCGCCCTTTATAGGCGCCGCGGTGGTGGATCCTTTTCGCAAAGGCGTTGGATTTGCGGAGTCAGCACCCGGGCCGGCCGAGTCACCGGCGGATCAGAAAGGCGCAGTCCACGTTCGCCTAAAGCAGGCGTAGACCCCCGGCCGCCTTCTGCCCCACTGGCTGCTGCAGCTGCTCGATTCGTGTGTGGCCGCGTCATCCGTTCGGCCTGGATAGAAATAGAGCCCCTTCCATGTGAGGAGCCAGGTGCGGTATATTCATTGCTCGAAAGCGCGATTCTAGGATTTCTCTGTGGGATCGCGAATGACCAGAAGCGCCCCATGTGCCTGCGCACCGGATTACAAGGAAAACGGGGGCGTGGTGTCGGGAGCAGCAAGGGCCCGGTGACCAAGGCCACGCTTTAGGTCCGCTCGTTTTGGTTAATTTGAACTTCTGGTTTTTAACTTATTTTACGCTATTTTATAAATTTAGTTTTTTTATACTTTTAACTTTTTTTAGTTTTATTGCCGGTTCTTTTTCTCGTATTTGTTTGTATTATACGTAATGGGCTAACATGTTTTTTCTATTTTTAATTTTTTTAATTTAATTATGCTAAATAAAGCATCCGTCAGCCACAGTATTTTTTCATCCAGCTACAGTGCTTTTCAGCCATAAGCCACTAAAAAAACTCTTTTGAGCGGGGCCTAAACATCTTAAGACTATCTGTATGGATGGCCTCCATGCACTGCACCGTGAGACATTATAGTTCTCTGAACATGCTGTCTATGGCAAGCAGAAGAGAGTAAGTTTTAATACTGCTACTTATTCTTCAAAATATATATTGAATTATATTCACTCTGGTTTGTGTAAAGAATCACACATTCCATTCTTTGGAGGTGTCAACTACATGATGACCATCATTGATGACTAATTGAAAAGAGTTTGGATATACTTCATCAAGCACAAGTCATATGTATTCCAGACGTTCAAAAAGTGGAAGATTATGATAGAAAAATAGACCGGTAAGCATATTAAGAAACTCCAAACAAATAATGGCTTGGAGTTTTGCTCGGGTGAATTTGAAACATCATGACGATTGGAAGGCATCGTGAGGAATTATACTGTTCCAGGTACACCACAACAGAATGGTGTGACCGAGCGCATGAATAAAACTATCGTGGAAAAGATGTGTTGTATGCTATCGACATTAGGTCTGCCAAGGGGTTTTTGGGCTGAAGCCACTTCTACTGCATGTCATTTGATCAACCAAACACTACCATAGACAGAAAAACGTCAATTGAGAAGTGGTCTAGTTCTCCCGTCAACTACTCAAATTTGAGGATCTTTTGCTATCCTATTTATGCCCATGTCAATGATAATAAATTAGAGACAAGAGCAATTAAGCGCATCTTCCTAGGTTATAAATCTGGTTTGAAAGGTTATAGAATGTAGAATCCTAAATTTAGAAAGGTGGTCGTGAGTAGAAGTGCTACATTTGCTAAGTTTGCTCTGATGAAAGACAATATGACCAGTGTTGCTCCCGAGAAGTAGCAAAAGGCCAGCGTGCAAGTGAAGCATGTTATTGATTCAGGATTCCCACCAAAGGCCGACAAAGAAAATTCACTGGAAGTTCCTGTTCAAGTTTCGACTAGTAGTCGTCCAACATGAACCTGTCGAAACCAATCATCCAATGCAGCTGATCGGGTAAGAGAATTATTCAACCTCTGAGGGGTTAATTGAAGAAGCCAATGTTATGGCCTATTATTTAAATGTGCCAGAAGATATTGAAGGGACAACTGAGCCTTCAACTTATTCAGAATTCATCTGTTCTAATGAGTCAAAAAGGTGGATAGCTGTCATGCACGAGGAGATGGAATCTCTCGAGATGAACTTCACTTGGGAATTAGTCGAGCTCCCAATTGAAAAGAAACTCATATGCTGCAAGTGGATTTACAAAAAGAAAGAAGGCACATTACGGACCGACCAGGTCAGGTATAAGATGAGGCTCGTTGCAAAGGGATGGTTTCACAGATACTTTTCCCTATAGTAAAGACTAAAGCATAGCTCCATTCATACTCTACTCAGCATTATGACTATGCATAATCGTGAGCTTGATCAACTAGATGGTAAGATCATGTTCTTATATGGGGAATTAGAAGAAGATGGCTGGGTTCTTTTGGGCTTAAATTTGGCTTATGCTTGTATTGTCTGCAGTAACTAGCTTTTAAATGGTATGTTTTTAAGGCAGGGTCAATAGAAAAATTGTAGTAAAATCGCGTGTGACTATTTTTGTCTGCATACTATCTCTCGTGAACAGCCAGAATTCAAACTTTTGAGCCATCAGCCCAAAAGAACCCACCCGATATCCTTATGGAGTAGTCGAAAGGTTTTGTCGTTCCGGGAAAGAAGATTTTTGTATGAGAGTAAAAGAAGTCTCTTTATGAGTTGATGCAATCACCAAGACAATGGTACAGGAGATTTGTCACCTTTATGATATGTCAAGGGTTTAAGAGATATGACTATGATAGCTGTGTTTATTTGAAGACCATCAACGGTTCAACTATCTATTTACTCCTATATGTGGATGGTATGCTGATCGCGACAAAAGACAAGTCTAAAATTTTAGAGCTGAAGATACAATTGAGTAATAAATTTGAGATGAAAGATATTAATACATAAAAAAACATTCTTAGCATGAAAATCATTAGAGACCGGCGGTTTAGGAAACTATACCTAAGTCAAGTTATTCATCACTTCAACATAGACAAGGCCAAACCGACAAGTACTCTGTTAGTGGCACATTTTAAGCCCTCTTTAGCATCAAGTCCGCAAACAATTGAAGAAGTTGAATACATGTCTAGTGTTCCATATGCAAGTGCAATCAGATCACTTGTATACACCATGTTTGCACTTGCTCTAACCTATCCCATGTTCTGAGTATTATCAGCAGATATTGCTAATCCTGGCAAAGACCACGGAAGGGTTGTTCAGTGGATATTCTGGTTTTTCAGGGGCATTTCTGATGCTTGTTTGCATTTTGGACGGAACGGTGATGGGCTGGTCGGATATTTCGATTCAGACTTCGTAGAAGATTTAGATAAATGAAGATCTCTTATTGGTTATGTTTTCATGGTCGAAAGCTGTGATGTGAGTTGGAAAACCAGTTTATAAGCTACTATTGCTATCTCAACCACTGAAGTTGAGTACATGGCTATTTTTGAATCATGTAAAGAAGATGTTTGGCTAAGGAGTCTTTACACTAAGCTTTGTGCAAGTACATCTAGCATTAATATTTTTTATGACAGTCAGAGTACTATTTGTCTTACAAAAGACCAAATATTACATGAGAGAACAAAGTGCATTGAATGCAGATATCACTTTATTCACTTTATCCGAGAAGTTATTACACAAGGTAATATTGAAGTTTGCAAGAATAGTACTCATGAGAATCCAGCTGATATGTTGCCAAAGCCAGTTCCTACCGCTAAGTGTGAACTCTGCTCAGACTTGGTCGGTATTACTCGTTAGTCCTTTCAGACATTTGACACACAAGAGGCATTTTACAATTTTATCGAGAAATTCTTCGATTCTTCTTTTTCACTACAAGAGAAATTCGACTTAATATGGAGATTGTTGTATTTTGTGATCAGAATCTGGTCGGATCCGACCACTTGAAAAGTTCGATCTAGAAAGAAATGCAAACTAATCGAAAGTTTTGATTGGGATCATCTTCGAGTTCGTAATGGACTCTGCACCGATCTGCATCTGACATGATGCTCTAAGGTGCGTACGCCGACTAGAGTTAGACGTAGCTACTCAAGGCGCTTATGACTATAACTCTTCACTGTTATCTTCTGAAACTCACCGAGCGGGGTGCTATTCCCATCTCCGAGAAAGCTACTGTTTCTGTTTCCAATAGGTCTTTGTTTTATTGCCGATTAAGGCTATGTTACTTTCTTGTCAGGGATTCTAATCCCTAGCATATAAATATACCTTTGTAGTGGCACAGTTAAAATACGTTGAAACACGGCGAAATTTTTCTTGCTTGTAACTTCTCCTCATATAATGATTTCGTTGATTGTGTGTCAGTGATTTTTCACCCGAAAAGGTTTTTCATATTTAATATCTGTCACGTGTTCTTGATTGTTTAGTAGTCTGGCTTATCTATTTTATAACAGGAGGTATCACATTCTAACATGAATTGTTCCCGAGATCGCGGCCGCAGGAGATCCCCGACCATGCCCCCACAGGCGATCGATGTGGAAGGAGGCAAACCGGCAAATTTTTTCAGAGAAAAGCAATCTACGAGCGGTTGGGTGGAGCTGCCTCTGCTCCAAGCTTTCCCTCCTAAGTCCAAACGGCCTGTTCGCATCCCATCCCACGCAGCACCGAGTCAGCATGCTGGCGACCTGACCTAACGCTACATGTAACCGTCAGCGTGCGTGTCAATTCGGTTGTGGTGCATTGGCACTGTGGCCATGGGCGCCATGCCGTCCTTGTCTTCCACATTTAAACCGGCAACCACGAAGACAGTGCGAAGCCGGCCGGCTCTACTGTTTCTGAATTTGCAAAGGTTGGTTGTGCGTGCACTGCGTTGCTGCTGCTGCTGCGTTGTCACATGGAAAGCCCGCAGCTACCTACTCGGAAACTGATTTGGGTGGGCTCGCCTCGTCTCGGTGCCGAGATCGGCGTATCTGCGCTGCGGAGTACGTGTCGATGCGGAGACGGAGATGTCGCCACTGGAGAAAGGGAGGTGCTGAAACGAAATCGTTTTCAGGGCGACCGTGCTGTCTTTTCAAGAAGAGGGAAAATGGCAGGGCGAAATAAGCGTGATGTCCTTTTGTTCTGTATCATACTGTCTACTACATGGTATATCTTCAGTATTACTCCATGGTACTTATCTGTGAGTATGTCATGGCGGCAGTCTGTCTTTCTGAACTCGATTTTACAGTTACGATTGCAGTCTTGCACCAATTACTTCGTCTTGTAAAGAAGTGAGCATGCTGGAGGCGATGACTTCGATGGCAAGGCAAACTGCGACTTGGGCAAGACTTAGAGCAAAGCAAAATATGGTTGATAAGTGATACTACGACTATTTCAATATTCCAAAAGTTGAACATTATCACCAGTTCACCAATCGACGGTCCAGACCAGAAAGGGAAATATGCAAATGGATAGACCAGTAATAGGCAAAAAAAAATCGAAAAATAACCAAGTAAAAGTAGCTGAAAAAGTATTATCCACATCCTTTTCTCTCCCCAATCCAAAGCATTGCTATTGGGCGCTTCGCTGTTAAGTCTCGACAATTGCAGTGGACATACGTTGCCAAGAGATGGCTAAGACTCTTGGGATCAGGTTCTGTTCATAATTTCATATGATCATGTGTAGTATTTTAGTGTTACTTTCTTAAAGTATGGTTCAAGGAATTAAAATGCCCAAAAGTGTTGTCAGAAATAGCTGGCGAATTCATAATGTAGTCTAATCAATTTTTTTGGAAGTAAAATAATGCCATTCAAAAACTTTTGTGCGATTCTGATATGATTAGATTGTCCCACCCAATATTTTTTGAGAAATTTATGATTTACTCTTTCTTTGTTTACTAACAGATCATTTGCTTTATAGTTGGTTTTAATTGAGGATTTGCCTTATCTTTTATTGACCCATTGATCATTTATCCCTTTTGATAATTTTGCCCTTATCTTTCTCCTCCCCCCTCATCTTTTTCTTGCTCCGGCCATAGCTGACCCAGTCTGCCTCTGTCGTCGCCTGATGCTGGAGCAGCTCTCCAAAGAAGTCGATAAAAACACCTTCGTTGACCTCACTCATGTAGAGATACCCAGAAAGGCCCGCATGAGGATTGTGTCGTGCGCGAGGTCGCAGCCATCGTCGGAACGGTGGGCACGTGAAACGTGAGGTCGGTGATGAGGCCGCGAGAGTGTTAGAAACTTCGACTATGGCCGCTACGAGTTCAACCACGGTCACTATGACCACAGCCGCTACGACCACAAAAGTGTTTACTTAAATCAGTTTAGCCACTTGACAAATCATGTTCGGTTTTCTTCAAAGAACACAAATTCATTTTTTTTTCACCTTTCTTATTCGCTCGGCCTTTAGCTTTAGAGGCCTTAGGGACCCTTTTTTTTAGGGGTCGTCAGGGACCAGTTTCTCAAAGAAAAGCTGAGAAAGATGAGCTGCACTTGTAAGCAATTGAAGAAACATTTCGGGATTTTCTCATTGAAATTGCACATACCACATGTACATGATGGCATTTTTGCCGTGGCACTGTACCATATATTTCTTCAACATCAAGAATTTCTTGCCCTAAATTTGCTCCTATCATGTAAACCGGACTTGCTCCAATGCCAAAAAAGCCAAGCAATCCACCAAGAAACCTACTACATATGCACAACAGATTAACCAGACCACAAACGCAACGCACAACCAAACTGACCCAACGTTTTCATCAGATCACTGCGACTGCCCGATGGCCTGCTCCAGGTGCTTCAGGGAAACCTGGTACCTGACGAAGCCCATGAACCAGAACTCGAAGCCGTCGTCCGTCACCACCTGGATGTACTTCTGCTCCGGCCGGTGCTTGTGCTCGCTCGGCTTCGCCGTGTTCACCCTCCTCAGTGGGATGGCCACCTTGTACGGCACCCGCACCTTGTTGCCCCTCGGGGAGGTCAGCACCAGCGACCGGTCGCTGCGGAAGGCGATCTTCTCCGTCGATATGAAGAGCATGCCGGCGATCGGGCCGGCCGTGGTGGACAGGTAGCATTGGGAGGCCTTCAGGAGCTTCTCGCCCTTCTCGACGGAGAACCACAGGCGAAAGACCTTCTCCACGCCGCCTGCCTGGAGGATTCTCGCGCCCAGCGTCAGCTTGCCTTTCACGGTCTCGTACAGTTTTGGGCCGAGAGTGACTGCAAATCATCGAGCAAAGGATATGTTCAGTCTCTAATTCGGAACTGAAGCTATGAACACGAAATATGAGCAAAGATTTGTCCAAGACGGATTGGAGAAGATCGAACTTACCGTGCTCTTTGATGCCTTGAGCAAGCCTGTCTCCCTTCCTGCCCAAATTGCCGTTACGTGCGGTTGTCGAATTTTTCGCATCACCATCATAGATAGTTCCATCGCTTGGGAAATCCGGCTCCTCTATGCCGTAAGCCCTGTTGCTCACAGGGATCCCGATCACATGCCCCTGGCCTGCCTTCTCCATTTGCGGTTGGAATGAGGAACTGAAGACTTCTCTTGCTTCCTCTCCGACTTAGTTTCCGGCCTCTGTCTGAGGTTGTCGTTGACTCGTTGGTGAGTGGTAACTTCTCGATGTGTGTGGGTTGATGCTAGAGCTCCGTGCTCCGAATGGGAAGAAGAGGGCGTCTTTTATAAGCTTTGGAACCTGTAATCTCTCTCTTCGCAAGGATCAAAAGTCGGGTGCACATCCGATTTACTTTTGAATGGAACAGTCATCGTCTCCTCTCAGGATTCAGGATAAAAGAAGTTTTTTCCTATGTGGAGTTGGACCCTACCTAAGTGCTGTGCTGCATGTGCAAGGGTCCACTGCAAACTTTGTGCGTGTCATGACTCATGAGTGACCTGCAGTCCTCCATGCATGTACCATGAATCCAATAGGCTGTGTTACATTCACGCATGCAGTTTGGGATCTGGAAAATCTATGGCATGGTAGCAAATGGGGGAAAAATCCAGGTAAAGAAAGGCTCTCTTTTACTCTATCGCCGGCTCTCTACTACACTTTAGCCTGCTTTTTCCACATGCCCACGGTGGCCTGAGTCAGCGTCGCGTCCTACTACGCACCGAGTCAGCGAGCGAAGCGTTCCGACTGACAGCGTGCAGCGATCGATCGTGGGTTGGTGACGAGCCAGCCAGCCTAGCTGATGCCTCGATCGTCAGCTCGGGTGTCATTTTCTATCGCAAGACGGTGACCTCAAAGTAGACAGTCCGCGGGTGCATATGCCGATTGAAAATGCGTGCGTATCTGTATGTGGTAAGGCTTCTTCCCTGTCAGTGATGATGTGATCCGGTATGCTAGATCATCTAATCTGGATTGTTTATGCTCTGCTTTCTGAATTCTGATCGTGTTGCGTGGGATGGAGATAGAGATCGATCGGAATTCTTGGCTGCTGGGGTTTTCAATTAAAAGATCAAGATGGATATCTTCGACTTGACCATAACTAAAGTATTGCTGCGGCAAAAGGCTAAGGAAAAGGTGGAGAAACTGAGGAATGTGCCTAGACCTGAATGCTTGTGGAGAAATTTCTCTCTGCTCGGTTGAATAGATAAGGGTTCGGATAAAGAGAAACAAGCGTGATCATAATGTTAGATTACTAGTGTCGGAGCTGAAAGCAGCGTGTATTAGGTGTGAAATTAATTGGTCTACATAGCACCCAAATGATTGCATTTGCATGCCATTAAACTAGATATACTTGAGAAATTAAGTGTAACACCCAAAAATAAGAAATTATCACAACTAATTAATCAGATTGATTGCCTTCCTTATCCGAACTCAAGGGGGGATAAATAGAGGGCAAACTTCTCGTGCAAGCCTCTTTTCCCATCTACAGAGCTTGGTTTCCTCTCTTTCCCGTGTGTGCCTCTCTCTCCCTTGTGAATCACACAGCGCGGCTACACGGTGGTGGCCAGTGGCGGAGCTAGAGCAAAACGGAGGGGGGTGCAACGGCCGCGCGTGGGAGCATAGGACGGTGGGAGAATGGGCTGGACAGGGCGAGTGAGGGTATTTGTTGGGCTAGGGGTACACCATATTGGACCAAGGGGGGGTGCACAAAGGGTGAATGTTTACTAGTAATACCCGGCTTCCTGGGAACCCCCTCCCCTCCATTGGGCTCCGCCCCTGGTGGTGGCACGGCTAGATGGCGGTGCACAGGCTAGGTGGCACAGTTGGCCGAGAGCGTCGTAGGTCGGGCGGCGGCTGGCCAATGGCGGGGCGCTGGGTGGCGCACTGGCGAGGCAGCGCATGGCAGATGACAGCGTTGGCCAGGTGGCGCATGGCTGGTGACGGCACTGGTCGAGTGGCGCAAGGCTGGTGGCGGTGCACTAGCTGAGCAGCGCAAGGCTGGGAGTCGGCACGGCGGGCCCATGGCGGCGCACAGGCTGGGCGGCGGCCATGGCCGAGGCAGCTCGGTCGAGGGGCAGCCAGGCGCAACGCAGGTCAGGCGGCGACTTGGTCAACGGCGGCGGCGATGATGGCCAATAGCGGTGTTGGCCGGTAGCGACGAGCGGCTGGCGCACCTGCCGTCACAATTCGGCTGTACAGGGGCATGGCCGAATCACGTTTTGCGCACGGCCTTGTTAGCGCGTGCTACGGAACGTGGTTCGGCTAGATAACTGAATGATTCACTCAACCGAACAATGATTCGCACGGTAGAAGGGGCTAGCGAACTCATTTCTTTCCGATCAAGCGAATCTCATGTGGTCTCTCGTCAATTCCAGCTGGGTCGTATCTGATTCACTTTCGTTCTATCGTGTAGGTTCACACGTGACTGTTAAGGGAGCGTTCGGGTAATTGTACATTCCAGATCTTTTGTGTAGCGAGTCCACCGAACTTGTTCAAGGCAAGTGCCTCGCGGTCGTAACCTTTCCGTTGCATATATCACATCTGTCATGATTATGTCATCGCTGTCACTAAGTACAATTATCATATTACTAATTTTTGTCTGGTTATTATCATATCATTAAATCTTACCTGGTTATTATTATATCACTAAAGGTTATCTGATTATTATCATATCACTCATGCTTACCTGATTATTATCATATTACTAATGCTTATCTAGTTACAGACTTCTAATATTATATTTATAACATGATGTTCTAGATTATCTTGTTTACATGCTTTTGTGTTTATTACAATACTCAGTTAATAATGTTCTAGAATTCATACTTAAATCATTAATGGGGGTAGCATATGAATATGTTTCAAATTTAGGGTTGAACCACTAACAATCTTTTAACATTAGGGCTGCTATGTTTATTTTTCTTGATATCATGATACACTACTCGCATGATTTCGTATGTGAGTCCGAACTGATATATATAATATATGTTAATCTGAGTAATAATCACTCGTCACGTAATAAAATTTAGATGGTTACCAACTCTTGTGTGAGCTATATTATAATCTCGTTTAGAGTAATTCTTATATCACTATCACCATATCATCATTCTACATCGCCATCATATTGGGAATTATGCTTCTCCATTTTCAACCTTAGCTAATCCTTTCACTTATCATAATCCTATCCTAGCCTTCCTTTAGTTCCCTTAAATTCACACAATATAATCTATTAACAATATAACAGTTACCTGGTCTAAAGTTGCTCATATATAGGGAAAATTTTCACCCATTTGGTAATGTACGGAGGCCGTAAACTTTTGCTACTTAGGATATTACACCCCATCTGTAGTTATACAGTCGAAAACAGTGTTGTGCCTGACTACTCTCGTATAATCGGGTATGTGGGAAGTAATCATCGATGCCATCGCTATAACTTGCTAAATAAAGATTATCCTTAATTTCATTATCCCTGTTACCTCTATTTCTGACTTTTATCAGTGTTCCCGCTAACCTAGTTTCATTACACTTAACCTATGTCAATTACTTGCTTGAATTACTTGTTCTTTTACACTTTGTAGGGTACTTGTTGAGATTTTCAAATCTCACACTTGCTCTTTCCATTCTCAGGTAAAATACTAGGGGAGTGATAGCAGCATGCATGGGTAGAAACACTTGAGTTTTTAACACCGTGGCTTGCCACTATTTATGTTATCTTATTTACTCTTTATTTGGTTAGAAGTGGATCGGTTACATATTTCAAACATTGGTTTCAACTTTCGCTGGTTCTTTAATAAAGTATTATTAAAGTTTTAATTTCCTTGAGGTTTCTAGTGTTGCTCTTATTTATTCTTTAATTTGACGATGGTATTCTATAATAATATCTTATATTGGTACGTAGCCTCCTTGTTATCCAATGACCAATATGGCTGCACACACCACATGCATTCAGATACGTAGTCATAAGTGCTCCATGTATTAAACTTAGTATATGATCCACTAGTATCCCACTACGAGTTGGGGTACTAAGATCATACCAGCTGGATACGTATGATCCATTAGTAACCCAAACATTGACGGGCTCTTTTACTGTTCTTTCCTTAGTCAGTGGGTGCAAGCAGGCGATCTGGAGCGATAGTACAAAAGCCCCTGCCTGTCTGCTTACTTCACTGTCCAAATGTTCAAGTAGTACCAATCATCTTTCGTATCGAGTTCCATTCCACTTGCTCCACCGGCGCATGGTAAAAAGATCAGAGGGCGTTATAAAGGGGGCAAATTGCTCGTCAGATTATACAGCAGAAAGCAACGGGGCGGAGGATGGTACGTACTGTAATAGCAAGCTATACAAACCCGGGGGGATTCCGGCCCCCCAGGCTATCCACGTCGCCCCCCACGCTCGGCCGGCCGGCGCGTGGCTAGCGAATTCGCGTACGGCCGGCCGAGGCACTTTCCTCCGGTTTTGCGAAAATTACGTATAGGTCATTTTTTCTCGCGAAAAGGTCCTTGGCAGTTTTTTTTCACCGAAATTTTTGCAGGATAGCGCCCCGCGGTTTTCTAAATTACGTACGGGTCCTCATTTATTACGTACATGTCCTCGATTTTTTACGAAAAAACCCTTTACCTTTCTCATTTATTACGTACAGGCTCTCGGTTTTTTACGGAAAAACTTTGACTTTTTCGAAAATACAAATGTGCCCTCGATTTTTTTAAATTTTTTTTTTACAAACTCCTCACGGATTATCGCCTCTTTTATTTCGGTACACACGGTGGCTGACGCGGCGTGGCGCCCTATGAGGCTAGTAGATTACATGAAATCAAGGATGGGCCTCCACCATGTGGCGGATAAGGATGCATGGGCGACTTATATCGATGTAAAGGTCTTGATGCGTTTCAAGTCCGAAGCTTTTTGCTAAGTTATGTGTGCTCCAATCAAAAGCTCGCAGCTCGCTGCTTGATGGCCTAAAAACAAGTCAGATCAAAGCAAAAAGGCTTCGCGTAGCCGACAAGGCCTGGTGGCTGGGTGGTTTCGGTCCCGCCTCTCATTTGGTGTTGCAGTTTGTGTCACTGATGAATCAGCCAGCCAACACTTTGATTTGTTCTTGGCTTGTCCACATGCAGCGCACGCTCTTACGGTTGTGGGGGCTGCGGTTTAACTTTTGCCGTGGCCAAGCAGACGTTTTTCCCGGGATTAGGATGGCTAGTTCTTCTCTGCAACACGTAATCTCGTTCGTCTTTCCCGTGATTAGGACAGCTAGGAGTTCTTCGCTGCAACATGTAATTCGACCCCAGTCGAAAAGCAAAAGATGTATGTACTAGAGAGCATAGAGTAGTAAAAGAAAAGGAGAGGTATATATATTACAAAGAAAAAACAGTAGTGAGAGTTAGCCACAATTAGGATAAGTGGCGAATCACAATTTTTTTAGAGCTTGTGGGAACTAATTGGTTGACACAGCATCTAAAGACTTCCACAGCGCAACAAGGCATAAGTTGCAATCCAAAATAAATAAATAAATCCACAAATAAATCACTTGGGAATTGGGATGTAGTTGATGGAAATGTTACTCTAACCTTCAGCTAGAACCTTATGTTGCATCTGACGGTTGGCATCTTACCACAGTTGGCCCACATACATATGTTCTAGCTAGCTTGATTTGAGTTCTATCCACTGTGATCAGTTGTGTAGGAGTTTAGGACAGTGATACAACATTCAACCTGCAATGCAAGGCGCAGATTTTCTCCTACCCTTTCTTCATTTTTTTTTTCTTGGAAGGGATGGGGAAGGGTACTGATGAAGAACAGCATGACAGCAAAATTCCAACTAAAAAGGATCCTTCCTCATACTTTGGAGTACAAAAAAACAAGGGCCAAACTACATTAAAAAAAGAAACAACCCCAATCAATCAGTTCGCCGATCGAGCTGTCCGGCGATATTCTAACTCCACAAAGCCAATTTAATCAATCCATGCTCGCACCGACTGGCCGACCGACGATTGCGCGGGAAGTAAGGTCTCGGAGTCATGGTGACGAGAAAAGCTTCCAGCCAAGCCACGCGTGTTCCCCTTGGTTTCGGCCGGCGGCAATGGGCCTTGCGGTGCGCTGGCGCTGTGACACTTGTGATGCTCTCCGGCTTTGCTGCTCGGAGATGGAGTAGGTAGGGAGAAGAAAGCTGGATCTTCCGCGATTCGGAATCTTCGCTCCATTAGCAGGCATCTGTTCATCTCGTTCCAACTTCCGCTGTTAAGGATATATGACTTCTCCTAAGTAAACAAATAAAATAGATCCTTTATCATCATTTCAAAATACTCTATTAAAACAGTCTTTTTAAAATAACTCATCAGTATTTAATTCATTAGCATAAAACTTATACTAGAATCAAAATTCATCAAATACAGTCATAAGCCATTAGATATAAGATAAAAGAAAAGAATGCACAGAACGTCAAGTCGTAAGCCAGCTGAATTTGGTTGGAGCTTGGATGCTTCGTCACTTCGATTTGGTTCTTATTGGCAAATCATCGAGTCGTCGTTTATGTTAAGCAGGTGATATGGCCCACTGTCAGTCGACAGAGGGGCCTTGGCCTATATTAAGGTTTACAGTGGGAAGGATGGGCCAACACAAAGGAAAAGCAAACCGAGAGGGAGTATCATGGCCCAACGAACTGCTATGTCCTATCGGCCGGTCGAAGACCCATTAAAGCGACAGGATTGGCAGGTCCGTTACTTACGAGTTGTTATAAGTAGCCCGATACAGCCCTCTTGTAACAGCTGGCTGAAATATTTTTGTACAGTTACAACGCTGCATGGATCTGCTATAACCCACTATGGCCGCTATAGTGTATGGTATATAGCGACGATTCAGTACAAATATATTTCAGATTTTCATATGATTCATTCGTGAACGTGGCTAGAGGACGATATACTGTCCCACCAGCATCCGATAGTATAGGTCTAAGCCCTTAGATCGTATCTGATCGGATAAGCCAGTCTCCTAATGATTACCTTCTTCATGCATCCTCGTCAAGCTCACATCCTGTTACTCTGCGCCACTAGAGCATATGCACAGAGCCTCACCTTCCTCCTCTCCTCTATATGTCGTCCTTCTTCAAGTTTCGGGAATTCAAATTTCCAATTAGCTCATGAAGATAGAAATTTCAGGCTAACTTTGTTCAAGTTACGTGTTTTAAGTTTTGAGTAAGTTTTGTTGATCGATGCGAATGGATGTTTCAAGGTAACTTGGTCTAGTTTGGTGTTTGGAATTTTTCAAGTTTTGAGCAACCTTTGAGTTTTAAATCATTTTTCATGCAAGTTTTATCAACCAATGCAAAAAAGAAGGTGTCATCCCAATTTCATTCAATTCCATGTTCCTAGCTTCATGTTTCGAGCACATTTCGTGTTTTCTTAGGCAAGTTTATGCATGCTGGTATAGGCAAGTTTTCTTAGCCGAGAAGGGCTAGCGCACTGTATATTGTTAGAAAGGTTTCTTATGGTATAAGCAAATTTCATCGGGTTTTACAAGGTTTCATAGAGTTTCAAATATGTTTTATGAAAATTAGTTAACTTAGGTATGAAACCTTCTGAAATTTTATAAAACATCAAAAAATTAGATATAAAATCTTATAAAACTTAGTTAGCTTAGACATAAAATTTTCTGAAACTGTATGAAACTTAATGAAATAGCATGAAACTTAGTCATGAAACTTTATGAACTTCATGTATCGACCGCACTGCTCGCCATGCCAGAGACCCCGCACTGGCTTGTCCTCCACGGCCACCACAACTACGACAGCACCATTGTCAGATCTATGTGCCCTAGCCCATTCCGCTGATGCCCCTACTCAGGCTCGTCGCCGTACTCTAATAGCATGTTGCCGCCGTGTGTGCTCCAACACCATTGTTGCCACACCTGCTCAGGCTAGTTGCCGCACTTGGCTCATAGCGGCCAAATGCTTGCTCAAGCACCGGTGTCCCCTATCACGTGCATCACTACCGGCCCCGCATGTCACTGTAGTAAGATCACCTCCGCACGCGTACGACCGCCAAACCTCCACGCATGATCGTAACTGTAGCTACGCCATCCGCAATCGTGCCAGCTCCTCACGTCATCACATGCCCCCGACCATGGCCCCACCTTCTCAAACACCTGTGTCCACTCTTCATGCCTTAGCGCTAGTCCGCCGCACGACGTAAGATTAGGGAGGAGGAGAGCGGTAGATCTAGTCCCTGGTGGTGGCTTGGAGCTCACAGCGAAGAGAGACAACGCATGCAGAGAGGGAGATGCAATGGGGAAAGACTGGAAGAAAACAAACGAGTGGTGGACATCGAGATAAGGCTCATGTCAGTTAAGAACAGTGGATGAATCATGATCATAGGTGGTTTCTATCCGATGGCTTAGGCCTATGCCGTTAGAAAACAATATGACGCTACGCCATTTTGTAGCATTTCTCTTCATTTATTGCATACTTGCTATTTGCCATTTTAAATCATTACTCCAAAACTTGAGATATGCAAAAACATATAATCCAAATACAAGATAAGTCATTTTACTTCAAAACTAATTTATTTAACTTTGTATTTCTATAAATATAGCTAAGCATGTTACATCCGCTATATCACCGATATTTGCTATCCGCTATAAAAACAGTTACCCACTATATTCCCGCTACACGTTATTTAAAACAATGCCTACGACGCATATCACGTGTCTACGGCGTTGCTTCCGTTCCGTGATTCTATGGAAGTACCTTTTTTGGTTTTGACATAGGGCATTTTTTTTGGGCTTTAGTTTATAGATTTTGGCTGCAAGGTATGGCTTTTGGACTGAGAGAGAGTACGACGTAATAGAAACTCACGTATTGTTTTGGCCGATATAAATGAAGTCGTTACAGTGTGTACTACAATCAACTTATAGATCCAATATTAAAAGATACTCTATTTGAAAGCTATTTACTGTAAAAAAAATCAAAAGGCAGTTTTTAAAAACTGAAAAGAACAAACCCATTATATTCAAGTTTACGTGCAATTACTTAGTTTTTCCGGCTCACCACAACAGTAGCGGTTCTGGCCCTTGACAAAATCGTTTATTGCCATGGAAGCAAGTCAAACAAATTGGATATCAGATCGGCCGGAAACTGGCTGAAGAATCACGACTCGGAGTCCCGGACAACTGTCGTATATACCAGGGAACCAGGCAAGAGTGGAGCTGATCGGATCAATTTGCCACGCCATGCCACCGAAGGACAAGTCTATCATTCAGCATTCCAAACTCATTCGGGCTCAGAATCAGTCCGAACTTGAGTTCACAAGTCCAAGATTTGTCCGGCATGCTAGATTGCTTATCAAGGCACTCAGAGATGCCCGCCATAAATGGGAAATGCAACTAAGGAACGCATTAATGGGGATGTAGCTCAAATGGTAGAGCGCTCGCTTTGCATGCGAGAGGCACGGGGTTCGATCCCCCGCATCTCCATTTATTTTTTCGTTTTTTTTGGGTAACTTTCGGATATGAACATGTGTTGCAAGGTTGGTTGCATGTAAGCACGTGTTGCCGTATTGGTCATTCACATTTCACAATACCGGGCTTTCAATGTGTTCACCTCGTGCTAAACATTGTTTTCCATAAGCCAAGAGTGTGAAACATAAGAAAAACACAGCCAAATATTGCCCAGAGTCCTTCAGCGTATGGCCAGCCAAAATACATTTTCCAGGATGTCTAGATTTTCAGTTGGTGATGGCTGAACATACAGTATGTTTTCCTGTAGTTGCTGCATGCATGCGATGAGCAAATCCAATAATAGGACCGACCAAGATCGGTTGCACCAGTTTCAGGCTTTCAGCAGCGAGCAAGCCGCGACAAGCTTGATTGGACGGAACGGTTCAATGTGTTGTGAGCAGGGACTGTCCCGACTAAAATCAGTGTTATTGACGAGCATCGGTAAAAACGTATTGGTAAAAAAAACCTGTTTAATTTCTGCCAAATTTTCAAAAAAAGTGTCAAAAAAACAGAAGAACTGATAATCGGCAAAATTTCAAAAAATGGCCATTATTCAGTTGATTTCATCAGATACAAATTTCATAATCCAAATTCTAATTCAAAAATTTAGGCCGAAAAACCAAAAGAACCGATAATCAGTAGTTCTCAGCCCTATCGCTAACCTCCGGTAAACTTTAGCCGTCCCATTTTTTGAACCCTAGTTGTGAGCGGTACGAGAACATGTCCTGCGATCTTGTCAGGATGCTTTTACAAACGTCAATGCTGGGGAATTTCAGGCAGGAAGACGAAATAACAAAGAATAACATAGTTTTTCTTTTCCTTTTTTTCGGAGCACAACAGAGCTTTTCATTTTGAGCTCATCTTGTGCAGTAATATTTGAGTCCAAACAGGAGGATGCCTTGATTTCTTTACTCTCCGTTTCTCTTTTACATCTCTCTTTTCCTTTCAGCAAAGCGTGTAGTCTTATAGCGCACAAGGAAAGGTAAAGGTCAGAATCGCCTTTCACTTTCTCTAGATTTAACTACCACCAAGCTTTGCCCGCACACCGAAGAGATCATGATTCTTCCGTCGTCAACCGTCACCCTTTGACTCCGATGTGAACGATTGAGCTCATCCGAAGCAGGACGAACTTGCTCCACCTTTCTGATCTGCAATCTGCATTGTCATTTCCCAGGAGATAAAAAAGGGCAGTTTGGCACTGTTTACTGAAAGAACTTTCAAAATCATACAGACCCTGCTAGAAGTCTAGAACTACAAGGCAAACGATATAGCAGTAGTTTGTATGCTTCCAAGTTCCCTTGTTTTCTTCAATGCTACTAGTCTACTGCTGCTGCTGCTTACGATTGACATTGACAAATCACAAATCCATTCCATATATCCGTAAGTTCTTACTCTGGCTTCTTGCTTCATATGGTAAGGTTTCTTCAACTCACTTGAAATGAAGGACTACTATTCGAGACCAGTGTCTTGTTACTTTGATTTTTCAGAATTCAGATACACGTTGTCATCGTCGGCCAGAGCAACTATCTAGCTCAGCATGTTCTCTCCAATTTCATATTCGTCTTGTCATGAAACAATGAAAAGATCAGGAGGAGTAATAACACAAAGCAGATAAACAGAACAACCCAACAAATGCATCATTTTACATTCGTCGATTCGAAACAGAAGATAGTGGCTCCTAGCTAGACATGGCGGCACGCCTCCATTCCCCCCACCACACGATCCTCAATTCCTCATACACTAAAACAGCTATTGAAAAACAACACGGCGGCACCACACGCAACTGGCAGTGATCGCTAGCCGGTCACCGTACGAACTCGGCGGAGCCGCGGCCGTCGTCGAAGTTGAGCGCGTAGCTGAAGGCGTCGTAGTGGAAGCTGAACCTCTGCCTGCGCCACCTGCCGCGATCCGAGTGCAGCCTGCGGATGCCAACCCGCAGCCTCCAGTACAGGCTCCTCACAAAGTACTTGCCCCTGCCGCTGGCCACCGCGGCAACACCGGCGGCCTCCACGTCAGCCACCACGGCAGCCATTCTTGAGCTAAAGATGGGAGAGGCAGGTCGATGCGCGCAGTTGGGGCTAGCTTTGTGCGCCCTGCCCCTCAAGTCTCGGCTCACTTTTGCCTGCGTTGCTGCCGCAGCGCTGGGTTGTGGGTTTGAGTGGGAGGCAAAGCGTCGTGAGGGTGGTGGAACATATACACAAACTCCTCGTCCGATAGAGCCCTTTTCCTCTCCTTTCTCCCTCTGGCAGACTCCGGCGTCCGGCTGTGTGGCTTAGCAGGAATATGGTAACTAGTCAAAATTATGCAGATAATTTGGCATTCACATTAGTATATGCATACATTTGATAGACATATTTGAACTTTACTCGCATCAGAGATATCAAACACATTTGTACTATTCCATAGGTGGTGATCGGTTCGGCTAAAAAGTTCATGGCTTATGGCTGAATACACTGTAGCTGGCTGAAAAAAGCATTGTAGCTGACAGAGGCTTATTTAGCATAATTAAATTTAAAAAATTTTGAAAATATAAAAAATATGTTAGCCTATTACGTATAATACAAACAAATACGGGAAAAAGAATCAGAAAAAAAACTCAACAAAAAGCCAAAAGTTCAGAAAAAGACGAAACTTATGAATAGTAAAAAATAAGCCAGAAACCAGAAACCGAAGCCGAGTTGATCAGTATACCATGATCTTGTCCCGGGATATAGCTATATTGATCAGCGTACCAATCGTAGTCTTGCATTGAAGTCTGGTTTACAACAGGGTTAGATCATAATAGCTCAGATGCATGCGAAGTGACGTAGACTAGACCAAGGTCTTGTTTGAAGGAGCTAAAACCGTGTGAATAAGGCCCCGTTTGGCACAGCTCAGCTTCACTAGTGAAGCTGTTTTTTGTGGTTTCAGCTTCACGAGCAGCTTCACCGGTGAAGCTAAAGCTGTTTTGGAAAACTGTTTGGCAAAACAGCTTCACCAACAACTTCATGCATGGCTGAGAGAGGGCAATTGTCCAAGATGCCCCTGTCTACCTGACTTGTTCTAACATTTAGAGTTGTATGTTTGTATATGGTCATATGAATTAAAAAATAATATATTTGAATGAGTATGAATTAAAAAATTAAAATAATAAAAAAATAAAAAATTTAAAATCAGTGCGAACAGTAGAGAAGTGCGAACGGGAGGAGAGGAAACAAGCATGGGGACCCAGTGGCAAAGTGTTGTAATTTCTGTCAACTACAAGGGCAGTGGGTTTCTAGAACTGCGAGCCTGAGGGAGAGAGCTGTGAAAAGCTACTATTTTCAGCTTCACCCCACCTCATTCCCTTGTGAGAGCATGATTTAAGGAGCTTTATCCATGAAGCTGTTTGCAAAAAAGGTGTTTGGCAAAAAACAGCTTACAATAGCTCATGAAACTGTTGGTGAAGCTGTACCAAACAAGGCCTAACTCTTTATCGCCCGGTTAATTTCAAAGTGGGTAAGTTAGAAAGGAATTGATACCACGGTAACAAAGCCGGGTCAGATACAAGATAACCTTATAATAGGAAATTTTTATAGTACATTCTACTAATAGTAAAAAAAGTTATAGTAGAAATTAAATCTAATTATTGATTTGTGAGAGTATAATAGATTTTTCTTTATAAATCTAACCTTTTTCTGAACGATCTTGAGTCCTTGACACAGTTGTGTCCACATTGTGTTCGTCGTTTTTATTTTGTCTTTCTTCGTTTTCATTTCCTTTTGACACATATACGTTAATTGTCACGTCGCTTCTAATTTTGTCTCCTTAGATTGTTTCTCATCTTCTTGATATGTGTGATGTGTTTTTCTTCTTCAGACTCCGTGTACATATGTTATCCTTGACGGATAAGCCTTCTATTTCCCAAGAAACAACACGAATGCGTCGTCGGCAAGACCGTCGTCGTCGGGTGTCGCAGCGGCCACGTACCATTGCTTGCACATGTACCTATGCACGTACATACAATCCATATGCTTCTTGTTAGCTGCATACAGCGGTGGCGTCCGGCGGGAGCGGGGTTCATCATGCGGGACATGACGGTGGAGAACTGACCGGGGCCGGCGAAACACCGTTATTGTACCGTCCTTACTGCTCTCTTATATACATTGTCGCGGCGATCGTAGGAATTACTTTTATGTCATACATTTTCTTTATAATTATATATCTTTTAGGATCATACTGTTAGTACTATTAGTGATAGTATAATTAAATCATAACTAATTTAGTCTATTGGATGAAAAAGAATATACTTTTGGGTACCGTAAAAGAGCCCTTTAGATACTTCGCTGGCATTGACTTTAGATTCAACTAGTGATCATACGATTCAAGAGTTTATACCAACCCTCGGTTATCCTTCCTTTTAGTTCCAAGGTTCAGATATCAAATTCAAGTTCAAGTTCGGGTACGAGTATAAGCATAGCACGTGCGTTTTGTATTCTACCGCGATGGATTCGTTTGCGTGGACCGAACCACTGGACGCCTGATGTTGCAGTGGGACCGGAGGGAGAGAGGCATGATGCCGGTGGAGACGGTCGAATCGGAGGCCGGAACAGGGGAGGTGGCTGCGTGCGTTGGGTCACATGGCTTGGCAGGCAGGCAGATAGTACATGGTCATATGCGTCCGCTGAGAATGTCGCGGGTTTTCGTTTCTGCTCTCCCTGGCAGGGAGGGGGCGGCTGGGTGGCAGCAAGTAGCAACCCCTACCAGTAGGAGCGCCTTCAGTGAACACTATTCTTATCTTTTATTGATCCAATAGATCTTATAGCAGATCAATGATAGATAGAGGTCTCATCGTTAATCTGATGAGTCTTACAGAAGATCAACGGTGGATGAGAGGTCTCATGTGAGGCCTTTCTCTATTGGATTTTCTTCCCTATCAGTCTACCACTGACTGGATTCTGATATCTTCCTCAGCATCGGTATCCATCGGTCACTAGAAAAGAAGTGAGATTTAGCGGTCAAAGAAAACTATAGTTTTGTGCACATCTTATTCATTTTAGGTTTTGTTCATTTCAACTTGAGCTTCTGGTTTATTTTTTACTATTCCTAAATTTCGTCTTTTTCTGATTTTTGGTTTCTTTTTGAGCTTTTTGCCGATTCTTTTTCCCGTATTCGTTTGCATTGTCCGTGATAGGCTAACATGTTTTTTATTTTTAAATTTTTTAAATTTAGTTACATCAAATACACTATTATCAGTTACCGTATAATTTTAGCTAACTATAATATAATTTTAACTATAAATCAACTTATTACCGCTCAACCGAGCGGCACCCTGATTCTAAATCTGCCACGCCCTGTTGATTTCAGATTGTTGGGTTAGCGTGCGTGATCTCCATGCCGTTCACAAAGGCGGTATGGACTTCGTGTCGTATCAACAGTGGACCGCCTGCGCTCGGCGGGCTGTGCCTCTGGGGAACGAGGCCATAGAAAGGCAAGAGTGGACTTGCAATTCTTGCATTCCACCTTTCAGCAATGAGCCTCATTTTGCAACCAAGGAGATAGAGAGAAATGTGAGACATATATACGTCATAGTACTTTTTTTGCTGTAGGGGTACCCTCCTAAGGCATATGTCAATCCGTGGTGTACCTTTTGGATGCACTTGCGTGAATTTATGTGCTTGCTTTGATACCAGGCTACCAGCTCTGGGAAGACACATGGGCCTTTGAAACTGTTGAAGTGACATCGCATGGTCTGCCTTCGAGCTTGGCCTAGCGTCACAGGCTTCTGCGCGTATTATTATTGCTGCAGCATTGCTGAACAGTAAGCACGAGGCGTCGACCCTCGAACTGCAGTCAACTGGGTCGGCGCAACTGTTGACTCATGCTCCGATGTCCCATTGAGACCGACTAATTAATTTGATAACTATTTGGATGAATGCGCGGTTCGCATCGGCCTTGTCCAACTCCATGGCAGTCGATGAACTGTGATGGCGAGTCTGTTTGATCACTACGTCGAGTCTTTTCACCGGAGGATTCAACGGTTCTTCGCAACGAGCGCACCCCTGAATGCTTACGACTTACGATGGCTAGACATGCTCACATCCATGTCAGGCATCTCCAATAGCCCTTAACTTACCACATCATCTAAAATCCCGAGGAAAGAGGACAAGGAGAGAGAGAGAGGAATACGCCATCATTGCAGGGACGACGGTTCTCAGCGTGCAAACCAACACGCGAAGGGTCGACCCGCGAGCTTGATGTTTGATAGGATGCCCAGAGTTGATGGGTGAATTAATAATATTTTTAGAATTTCAATCCAAATTAGTTTTTTAATTAATTAAATAAAAACCTAATCTTTATCCCACCTAAGGGGCTAAGGGACTATGGCTTTCTAGTGTGTTTAAGTAACTCTTGACATAAGTTATCTTAAGTCTAATCCTACACAAATCTAATGTTCTATGAAAGTAAACTTAAGAAAGTAAATGCGGAAAAGTAAAGAGATAGAGTATTGCTCCCTTACTCCTCGTTGAAACACTCTCACAAGAGTATAGCTTCCACTTAAATCCACGCAAGAACTCAAACACTCCACTCGTAGTAGCCTTTCTCCACTTTGGATAAATGAACTTTGAACCTTAACAAACTTTCCATGCCTTCCGCAAGCGTCTCCAATAGGAGATCATCAAGAAACACGTCTTCAAGCCACTAAGAAACGGTTATCTTCAAGGGTAACAAGCTTAGATCATCACTTGAACCTAGAAAGTCAAGCAATTAGAGTGATGCACACTAAGTCCTATGTTACCTCTGAAATTTCTCAAAATATGCTCTTGAGTGCTCTTGATCTTCCATAGGGGTAAGATAAACCTGTAGAGTGGCCAAGAGAGCTAGTAAAGATGTCAATGCCAAGTATTTATAGCCTCTTTGAAGAAACTAGCCGTTGCATCCTTTTCTTTGAAGAATCAGCACTAATCAGATCATCCGTTGTGCCACTAGATCATTCATTATGTACAATTCCAACAATCTGAGAATTAGCCACTGCACACCAATCAGATCATCCGTCCCAATCGGATTACTCAATCCATTCGAATCATCCTTTCCAAATGGATCATCTGTCGCATACAAAGATTTCATCCCATGCAAAAACATGCTCTCTGTTCCAATGGTTCGTTTGATCATCTGATATGATCATATCATTCAATACATACCAGATTTCCATACCTTGAAAATCCATAGCTTGATCATATCATTCAATCCATACCAGATTTCCATATCATCTGCTTGATGCCAGAGCTGGGAGTTGAGTCGGGCTTATCCGTGCCAACTCAAGGCCCGGCTGGCCCGGCACGGGCACGCCACGTGGCATGCCATGCCAGTACGGTACAAATGGCGGGCTGGGCCAGGCCTGGTCAGTGACGCCATCGTCAGGCCACCACTTCTTTCATGCCTCCTCCTTATCCTCGCCTTAGCGGCGGCACCGTTGACTGTCGCAGTTTGCGTGCCGTGTAAGCCTAGGCCAGGAAAGCCCGGGCACCCCGCCGGCCCCAATGTCCTTGCCCCGGTGTCGCTGAAGCAAACGCCCGCGCCGCCGAAGCTGATACTGGTCACCCCCAGCGACGACATCATGAAAGCCCTAAAAGCCAAAGCAACCGACGGGAAAGAAGCTGGAGGGTGGCGGTGTGCTGAGGCTAGCGATGGGGTCGAGGGAGGTGGTGTCGTCAGGGGGGTCGAGGCGGAGGGAGGCGAGGGGTCGCCAGGGGGTGGAGAGGAGGGAGGTAGCCAGGGGGTCAGGAGAGGAGGTGTCGCTGGGGGGTCGGGGGAGGAGGGAGGCGGCCAGTGGGTTGGGGGAGGAGGTGTTGCCAGGGGGTCAGGAGAGAATGGAGGTAAGAGGTCTCCAGGGGGAGGGGGGAGGCGCCAGGGGGCGGGGGCGACGGAGGAGGGATCACCAGGGGGTCGGGGAAGGAGGAGGTAGCCGAGGGAGGTGGAGGAAGGAGGGAGGTGACCGAGGATGGGGGAGGAGGGAGGGGGCCAGGGGAGGTGGGGGAGGAGGAAGCAGCCAGGGATGTGGGGGAGGAGAGAGGTGACCAGGGCACGGGGGAGGAAGGTGGGGCCAGGGGAGGATGAGGTAACCGGGGGAGGTGGGGGGGAGGGAGGTGCCTAACGACCCGAGGAGGAGGGAGGCGGCCGGGAGGTGAGGGAGTAGTGGGCTGGTAGTCCCTCACTCCTTTGGCTCTAGTGGTAGTAGTAGACTAGTAGGAGAGCAGAGAGTTGAGCGTCTGATTCCCTGAGCTGAGAGTTGATTAAGAGTGACAACAGCCGACACAATGTTCAAACTTCAAAAGAAACGTTCGGGAGAATCAACATTTGGAAGTTGCAACGTTCAGGACTCGAGAGCAACAACTCCTTCCTGATGCATATCAATTCACAAGCTTAGACTTCTCATTTCTTCCTACAACGTTCAAACTTCTCGTTTCTTCACGAGCTAATCAATCTCTCATTTCTTCAACATCCCTCTACACGCAGATCGAAGTGCGAAGTTTATGCTTCCCAGGTTAGAATATTCGCCCTTCGTGAGATTTTCAGCTGGCACTGAGCATCGTGCAGAAAGGCGAATAGCACCGAGCTCGGCCACACCGTCTCCGCCCGCGAAGCCTAGCAGTACACCACCAACCGGACGATGGCGTTGGGGGTTAGCTGCGCCAGCTCCAACCCATACACCCGAAGTACCTCGTTGATGAACATTGTTGCTGGAAATCGAAGACCAGCGTCGAAGTAGGCGGTGAACACGACGTCTTCGACTCTGTCGGGTGGGGCTTTGTCTCACCAGCTGAGGGTAGACGGACCATGTCACGGTCCGAGATCTTCTCATCGTACACCAAAGACCGAATCAACTCTTCGATCGCTAGACTCCGTTCGACCACCTCGCAGTCACAAGCTCTGTCCGACCACCTCACGGTCGTAGGCTCCACCTGACCACCTCGTGGTCGTAGACGTAGTCATCAGGACTTCATCCGACTACTCGTGCTTGGGAATTCATCGACACTTCGTTCGACCGCTTCGTGGCTGCTACTTCGTCTATACCTACTACCACTACGTGGTCGCACCTTCGGTGACCATGTCATAAGCGATATACTCGTCAAGCCTTAGGGCACCCGGGCTTTCGCGCGTGGGATTTTGCCACCCACGTCTACGAGCCGCTCAAGAGTGGGGCATGACCTACACGCGTCGGCTCGGCCTTTACCGGGAGGTGCCACAAACCGTATCAAGATCGATCAAACAATCCTACTCCGGGAGGTTTATGGCATCGACACGCTCGGAGATTGGGAGCTACCAGCTGCATCAACTCGCCCATCGGCACTTGCGTGCTTAATGCCGAGGGACGGGGGACAGGGTCAGCCTGGGCCAAATGTTCACGCTAGCTCGCCCATCGGGACCTCCGTGCTTACTATCGAGAGAGTACTTTGTAGAGGTGGTCCAACCCCCCATGGCGGGGCCTTACAACTAGCCCAATATGTAATAGACTCAATAGTATAGGGACATGCGTATAAAGGAATATACTAATATACCCTTACCTCTAATTATTAAGGGGGTAGGATAGGAATTTTACATCCAGTCCCACTCATGTATATAAGCCCCCAAGAGGGGTATGAGGGGCCAGATCCACTCATTTCATACATGAGCACTCTCTTTTGTCATTGGCTTTCTCTAGTTAGTCCACTTATATGTAGTTTGGTCAGTAGCCACATCAATTTTCCTTCGCGGTAGTCTCTTTTTTGGGAGGGTTCTGGGTTTCTAGATATGTTTGTTCTAGTATAGCTGGTGTTTGTGTCTTCTATTTGTGGTGTATCTCGTTCGTAGTTTGTATTCTCTCCTTTGAATAAAAAATATGGCATAGTTCTTGCCCTTAGTTTAATTTTTTTACTGCATCGCTGCATGACAAACCGAACTACCCATATTTCATGGTGTTTGCAAATGTAATCCTCTGCTACTGCTGCAGACGATGTATACTGTATAGCTCGTACACGGATCAGATGCAGTATCTGCGTACCTGTGTCTTTTCCGGCAGTATACAGTACAGCTCGTACACGGATCAGATACCGTATGGTCCGCATCTGTGTTTTTTTGGGCCGGTCGCTTTTGCCTTTATAGCCGGACGCGGTGAAAGGATGGACCAAACACGAAGGCTGCGGCGAAAGCCTGAATCCGTGATGTTATACTACTTTACAATGGAATCTATCTGGTTCTGGTCAGATGCATCATGCATGCATCCTTGCAGCAAAAGCGACATACGTTTTTCTTTTCTTTTGTGAAACACGACAGATGCTTCAGTTTTTTTTTCTTCTTCTTTTTTGGGACGAGACAAACCCTCGAGTTTGGCCTGGCCCTATTGGAACGATCGTATTCTCGCGTTGCTAGCGGCCTTACCACCGTAGTATGTGAGCTTGGGCCGTACAAAACAAATTCGAGGATAGCAGCGCGAGGAGGGCTCGGTTTGGAATTTGGACGGCCCAGCCGCCTCGCGCACGCACGGCCCAAGCGGGTCGTCGTCTTCACCGTGTCTGATCAGTTCGATCCGTGTGGGGTTACAGAACTGATTCCTGAAACTGAAATGAGCGTCCTTCCGAACCGACTCCACCCTCCAATTCTTCGGTCCTTTTCGGACTGAATTGCTCCTCCACAAGAACAAACACGGCAACATCGCGAGCCATAACGATAGACGAGCTAATGAAAAACAGTGAGTCATGTTTCGACGGGTACCAGTAGACTGATACGACGTACGTGAAGAAGAGGCTAAGCAACAACTTTTTTATGTGCGCCATGTTTGAAGATCGGATCGATGTTTATAACAAGAACATCAATTTACACTTGCTATAAAAATAGATGTGGCTACAGCACGGTATCCCCCTCATATTCCCGTTCCGACGGGATACCTGGCAGTCATGGATCAAGCCTTGATAATGCACTCAGGCATTGACGGCTTGAAACTTCATCGGCTCTTTCTCTGCTTATGACGTAGATGGTCTGAAATTTTAATTTCTACTAAACAATACTCTCCGTTCTTTTATGCATGTGCCGCACAACCCTTATCAACATGCACCGTGCGTCCATGAAACCACGCCGTCCTCCGCCGCACGTGCATGCCGCACGCATGCATGACCTTCACTGGCCTCCGCGCTTCCGTTCACGCCGTCCTATTCTGCACGCACCATATAGCCTCTACAAGAATTATTGTATGCAAGATATTCGATGAATTGCCAAGTCAGTTAGGCTGTTGGATTCAACTTATGTTTAAAGTTTATGTATATGATGCCATCAGAATACGATGTTTCAATATTCCTATCAAATTTGCAATGAAAAAAAAAATCAAATTTAGCGTAACTTTTGTGATATGGTGCATGAAGGAATTGTGTTTCACGAGTCTTTATTATATGTATTTTCAAGAGTTTCTTTTTATAGCTGCTTGCCTTCCCTTGCGTTGCTGGGCTCGCCTATGATCCCGCTTGTCGTTGCCATAGGCCCACAACGGTGCTCGCTAATGTCGCGAGTCCATGGCTCTTACCACCTGTCTCTGTGGATAGCCACCATTCTTGGGCGAGCCTATCTATGGCCACCACTTACTGTTGCCGCTCTTGTCTGCTGCCTACACCGGCGGAGATTTGGAAGAGAGACAGAGGGAGGAAATTTGTTGCTTCCTTCTTTGGAGAGAGAGGGGGATAAGGCTTAGCTTGTTAGGGTGCCCAGGAAATGAAATGTGAAAGGCTGAGTGGATAAGACCTGTCTTGAATTAGCGGATGCGATATGTTTTGGGTGGCCAAATTTGATGGCTGGGGTTGTCCTGTTGGATTGCTAATGAACAGTATACCGTTCGCTAGTTTTTTGTTATTTATTTCCTTGCTCAATTCACATCTGTATGGCTTTTGCAATGTCGTAAGTAGGATGTGCAGTGCGATGATATCATCGTGGAGTTCCTGTATTTAATTGGGTAGTGATGTGTACTCTCTCTGGTCATAAATACATATCATTTTAGGATATCTATAATCAAACTTTTAAAACACTGACTACCAATATCTATTTGTGACCGGAGAGAGTAGTTTATTTAATGAGTGCTACTAGTTCACGCTATACCATTGGAAGGTGCAACAATTTTATGGGATTTCAAGAGGTTTCATGTTTCATGAAATTTTAGGTTTCATGAGCTTTCAAGTTTCAGGTTTTACGAGGTTTAAAACTTCATGAGATCTTAGGTTGCAGGTTTTATGAGGTTTCAAGTTTCATTAGGTCCCAGGTTTTAGGTTTCACTTTTTGTGAAAAAAAGTTCCAAAGATGTTTTAGCGTGTTTGTGAAAAGTTCAATGCAAGTTTAAAGCATTTAAAGAAGTTTTAGAAAAGTTTCACCAAATTTTATGAGGTAGTCGCATCAATGGGTACGTCCCAGGCTTGCTGCCGCACCACCAACTGCACCTGCTCCTTTGGCCGTGTCGCCTCTGCCTCGGACAATGAGCCATGCTGGCTCCTCCTTCGGCCGTGTCACTTCTGCCTCTGGCGATGAGCCGCCCCATCACCTCGCCGCAAAGCTGCGCCACCTCCTCCTCTGATTGCAACCATGCCTCCTCTGATAACAACCGTGCCGCTTGCTCACCATTGCTCGCCTGCTAGGCCTTCACACAGCCACCCGTCCATGCAAGTTGTTGCACCTGCTAGTCGCCGTTCACCCGTGCAAGCTGTTTGCACCTGCTCGCCGTAGCCTGCTAGCCTCTAATAGAGGGAAGAGAGAGAGAGAGAGATTTGAGGAAGGAGAGAACGTGCAAAGAGAGGAATCACATTGAGAGATCATGTGGACATGCTCTATGTTTGTGATGAGTGATTGGCAATTGTCTTTGAAAGTTTGAGTTTGATTTGAGTGTTTTCTGCAAAGTCGTAGGTCTTCAAGAGGGCGTACGACTGGTTTTGACCGTTGTCGTAGCTCTCTGGCCGTGGTTGGAAGGCTGTACGACCACGTTGTGGCGTTTACGACCACTCTGGCCGTGGTTGTAGGTCACCAGGGAAGTTTACGACTGGTTTGGCCATGGTCAAAAGGCTATTCGACCATGTTGGCTGTGGTCGAAGCCTGTTACGACCACGTTGCTCGCGGTCGGTGGTCGTAAGTCGAAGCTACGACTGCTGTGGTCAGAAGTCGGCGCTTGAAGTTACGACCACGTTGAGTAGTCATGGCCTACGACCACGTTATCGCAGGAAGCGGTCGGAAACACTCGGGTGAAGTCGTAGTGCGGTCGGTTGTGGTCGAAAGCTCATTCGATCACGTTATAGACTTAGGCTGAAAGTCGTAGCTTCTGTTGTCTGGTCGTATGGCTTCCAGAAGCGGTTGTTTCAGCTGGGAATCGGTCGTAAAGACTTATGAGGTGGTCGTAGACTTTGTGCATTAATGTTTAAGTGATTTCGACCGATCGTAATATATGTATGACTTTGTGGAGTGTGGTTTGAGCTTTGTTTTCCGATGCAAATGGATGTTATCCTTATCTAGTGCGGTGCTATGTGATGTTTTGCTTATCTGTGATGGTTTGCAGGACTTTGAGACTAGTCGTGGTGAGGCATGGATGGTCGAGACTAAGCACGGGGGTGCTGAGGTCGTGAGCGGCCGGGAGATGTCAAAGACGACGAGGTCTGTGAGGTGGTTGCAAGCGTGATCGGCAAGGCAGGATGAAGCTTCCGGGAAGGCAGCAGAGTGGCATTTTGGAGAAATGTGGAAAGCTGCAAAGGGAAGCTGTGTCTCTGCAAAGCACCAGAGTTGTTGGCGCTAACGGGCAAAGCAGTGGAGTCGTTGGGTTTAACGGGTAAAGCACTGGAAGCTCGTGGGTAAAGGGCCTGTTTGGCAACGGCTGCGGCTTATGGCTTTTGGCTGAAATTTTTGAATTTTGACTGTTTACGGTACAGATTACGGAGAGACAGATACTCACTTGCGATTTTGGTTGATACAGATGTTGGGCTTTTAACGTGTAGATCGTTTAACTTGTAGACCTCGTCTTGAGAAAATACTCCGTTTGAAAGTTAGGTACTGTAGCAAAAGCCAAAAGCCACCAGCTTCGGAGGAAAAGAACAGGCCCAAAGTGAGTTGAAAACCCGGTGTTAGGTGGGGGTTTACGGGTTCCCCTTCGATGGTGTGTGGCTATAAATAGAGAGGGTAGAGTTTTGGATCTTGTGAGATTCTGATCCCCGAGTTGCTCTGTTCTTCCTTGTTTAATTCATCTCTCTTCCTCTATGTTGAGTTTTTTTGTTCTGTGAATAGTTTGATTGTTTGTTTGTGCTTTCTCTGCTTTGTCCTTCCCGTGTATGTCTGAGATGATGGTTCTCAGTTGTGCTATGGCCTTCTTGATCTGAGCAAGTTCTTTGCTCAAGTTACCTTGCTTTCTTCTGCTCTGAACTAGGATCCATACTTAAGACCATTTGGTCAGATTCTTTCTGAGAGCAGAGATTTCGATCGGGTCCTAGTACAAATGGTCGTGCGCGCTCTCTCTGTATTCGGTCATTACTGTGTTCTTTCTTTTGTCGATCGACATTTCACTGTGGAGTCTCGACTGCTCTGAAACTGCTTCGGTCACAGCAGGGAGTCGTTTGACTACATAGTAAGGTATCGACTGCTCTGGGTTTTGGCCAACTCCATCATTCTTGATTAGTCTCAGTTGACTTCCTCTCGGTTTCCAGCGAGTATTCATCTTCTGTCTTCGTAGCTTCTGTAGCTATTGAAAAGAAGTTGGTGAGAATACTTGAGGAGTTTTTGAAGGCACCATTCACCCCCTCTGTTGCCATTTCGGCCATACACACATAGGGTCAAGAGAAAAAGGAGGTCAGATCTAGCGATAGTCAGATGGGATCGGACGGCTGTGGCCTATGTCGTTGGAAGTGGATTTGATGCTATACCATTTGCTAGTTTTTCTGTATAAAAATTCATCACCCTGCACATGTACGTGATGATGTCTAAGAAAAACTCCAGAACGCTCAACTAATATAGCAAGATGAAATAATATCATTACCGAAAATTTGGACCTTGTGACAGTTTCTGTATGGAGTACGGAACTATGGATGCCACGCCATCTAAACGGCATAACGTGGACAGTTTATTCATCCCCATTGCGATTTGTGATTGGGTCCTTCGCCTGCATGCCATATTTCTTGATTCCACTCGTGTCGTTGGACAGTGAGTTATTGACCATATGTAACTCTGCCTCAACTAAATCTCCATTAACAAGTAGCACCGATTTTTGCATGACATCAATTATACATTTATACCTCACTTCGTCTTCCTTCCATGAGCTGACAGAGCGACGCCATGAAATATCCAGGTGTAAACTTGTGATGGCGCGGATCAGCAGCAGGTTTCCAGCAGTGCAGCCATGGCTGTAACTTTCGAGTTCCGTGGTACCCCTGGACGAGACCCACGTGCGCTGCCATCTTTGAGGCGTTCGGGCCGCGTCACCTCGTTGTCAAAGCCTCGCATCCGGCCAGCCTACTACTGGTTGGATGCGCGGCTGCGCCCCCATCCATCCTATCGCGTTCGCCGTCCCGGTTCCATTTCCGCCTGTCCTTCTCAAAAACCGCAGCCGCGGCACCGCGGAATCGTACCACTGTACCGCGTGCCAGGTCGCGGCAATGCCAACATGCCATCCGTTTGGCACGCGCGCGCCACCCAGCCTTCTCGCGTGTCGCGGCCGCATACCCAGCTTAAAAGGGCTTATTTTAAATGATTTATAGCTGAAAAACACTATAACTGACTGAAAAAATACTGTAACTGACGGTAGTTTATTTGGCATAATTAAATTTAAAAAAATAAAAATAGAAAAACAGGTTAATCCGTCACGGACAGTACAAACGAATACGGGAAAAAAGAACCGATAAAAAGCTAAAAAAGCGAAAAAACCAGAAAATGACGAAATTATTGAATAGTAAAAAATAATTCAGAAGTCAGAAACTCAAATCGAAATGAGAGGGGCCGATCTAATGGTGTCATCAGCGCTGGCCTAATTCTAATGGTGTGGGGGCAGCTGTCAGGGACTCAGTTACTTAATACAGTTTTATTTAGAACCCGAATTAACTTAACTACGTGGTCTCACGTGTCATTCATTAGAATTAGCCATGGTTAATTAACTAAACAACGATTTAATTAGCGCTAATTAAGTGGTGCTACCGTAGACAGCGCAGTGCAGCGCCCAGCAGGGGCGGACCCACCATTCGGGCATGCTCGGGCGGCCGCCCGAGCTCCGGCGCCGGCGGACCCCCCTGACTCCTGATCATGTCTCCTTCCTCTCCCTATATGCTGACTGCATTAGGCAATTCTGAGCGCTGCCCAGCTCGCTCTCCGTTCAATGCGCGAAGAGCCGGTAACCAACTTGAACCCAAAAAAGAATGCATCCTCTGTTTTGTGAGCACATTTTGGCTTGATTCAGTTGCTCGTTAGCAAAGATATATGTTTCTCAGCGTGCAGCACTTGCCGCAAACTTGAACTGTTCTAGCCACGGTGTTCAATAAAAAGACAGCATTTGGCCATTTGGAGGGATTTCCTTCGGAACAAGGAAGGTTTCAGATAGCCACTTGGGCCTTTGTAAACTGTTTTAGATTCTTCAATAATTTTCTAAGTTTTTAGGCCTTTGTAAACTGTTTTAGATTCTTCAATAATTCAGAATGCTATAATGATGGAAATGAAGCATACTACATAGAGGAGATTATCATGTATTATCTAGATTCTTCAATAATTCATAATGCTATAACGATGGAAATGAAGCATACTACATAGAGGAGATTATCATGTATTATTGGGTTCTTTAGGGCAATCGAACTGTGTGATGCTTCATCATTGGTTGCAATCATGTTATTTTATGGTCTGAGTTGTTGAGTGTTCGTGCCTCATGCAGAATTGATAGGTAAGGTTCCACACCTAAGAGATAAATGAAAAACTTTGATGCTCTGTTTGCTTAGAATATTGTAGATTTGCGTAATATTCAAAGGACTTGATTGTGAAAAAAATATCAAGAAACGATTTCAAGACATGAAAACTCGATGAATGAAAATGACTCGTTCTCCTAGACGTACTTAGTTATTTACTGGTATATTTTTTGTCTTCTTTTTTTATTGCATCTTTTATATTCTATTACCGAATTGTGACACTACTGATTTATCTATCTTTCACAATTAACATGTTGTTTCTTTTACAACTCATCTACAATTGTGGATTAAGCTTCATTAGTGAGGTATTTTTCATTGTCCTTCCGTTATCTACATATGTTAGTATGCGAATTGTAGTTGTTGTTTCTATTTCGTATCACATACTTTTATTAGTGTGATTGCAACATAGTTTGATGATGGATTGTTTTGCTTTTGGGTACTACTGTTTATTTCACGCTTCCAACTTCAAGCTACCTAGTTTTTTTCCTGGGTTCGTCATTGGACTTCGCCCTATCTAGATTATTTTTCTGGGTCCGCCACTGGCGCCCAGCGCAGACGTCTCGGGCAAGCTCGTTGCCAGCGCCACAGCAACGTAGAGGCCGAGTGGGTGAGCGGAATGGGAAGCTGGGAGGGAGGCGATACTCTGATGCATGACGCGGGAACTAATGGACGCCGGAACAGTGCATGCGATGGCGGCTTGCAGCGGCAGGCTAAGCCACGGCGGCAACCAAGTAAAGGAGGAGAGAGAGAGAAGTATATATGTAGAGAAATGTTAACAAGCACTTGTTTTTTTAGTTAGAGTATTTAGATTTTAGTACTTAGATCTCCATTCAACGGATCCTCCATATCCTTTTCCTCTAAAAAATAAATCTAGAGCGTTGGATCTCTATTTAACAAATTCTCATACCTTACCATCTTAAAACAAAATATAAGTGCTCTGAATCTGAGACTTTACCAACGTCTAAAAAATCTGAGTGCCCTCAATCTTCAAAAATATTTAAGTGTTTTCTAGACACCTCTATATATGTATAGGGAGTATCTAGGCATCATCTAGATGTTTTCTTTCTAACTATCATCCAAATTTGTGACCCTTGGATTAAAGATCAAGGAGCTCTTTGTTTTTGAAGGGGAGTGATTTTTTCAAGAAGAAGAGGGTAGAATTCAAGAGGGAGAATTTATGACCATTGAATTTTTAATCTAACAGTCCTAAATCTGAATGATAATTAGAAAGAAAATATCTGAATAATATTTAACAAAACCCGTATGTATATAGCTTCTTGTCATAGACTACTACGTAGAAGCCGTATCGAACTCCGACTTTTCCTCGTTGGCGTTTTTAGTGTTGTCATAACCTCGTCATGCGTCCAAAAAAAGCAGCAGCACCGCCGTTCTATTCGTGCGTTGCTAGAGATAGCCGCGTCCTCCAGGCACGGAGCTTGGAGGTACCCACCGGCCGGCCGGTGGCAGGTAGGCGCCAGCCTCGGCTGATCCCCAGTTAGGTCCACCCCTGTTAGGGGTGGTAACGACCCGCGGGCCAGCCACGGCGCTGCCCTGCTGCCGAGGGAAGGAGGACAGCCAGCGCACCGCACCGCGCTCACGTGTTGCTGCGCCGGGCCCGAAGCTAGCGGCCAAGCCATGGCTTTTTCGGATATTTCCGGCGATTCGGACGGCTCTGGTCCAGTGGAAAGCCACAGGTTTGGGGGGTTTGACTGTACGTGCAGTACTGTAGGGTGCAACATGGCGCGCTGTGGTTGCTTCGGCGGCGGCTCCTGGTTCGATCCTTTGACTGCTAATTTGACCTGGCATTCTCCTCCTCCTCCCTCTAGTTTCTAGTAACTTCGTCCGGTAACATGCATCACACGACACTGTGTTTCACATTGTTTTGAGTCGATTGTTCTGATATGCCCTGTGATGCCTCGTCTTTTGCTGAAGATGAGATGCTACTACGATGGTTTCAAGCAACAAGTAGATGGACGCGCCAATCCTGCATCAAACCCATTGAATCCTAAGAAGAATGTCTGTTTTGTTTGTCCAAAATGTCAATGCCTCGATCCACTTCTGGATCTGCTCTTTGGACTGTGAATACTCACAACTGTTCCCATAAATAACATTATATCTATTTTTTAAAAAAGCTGGTCTCTAAACATCCGTTTTTGTAAATATATAGTTCGCTCCTCGGCTCGATAACTGCGGTAGGTGACATGTGTCGTCTACCGTACTACAATAGCTTGGCACCTGCCAAGCCACAATTGCTCGGCAGTAGGATATTGTCGAGCCTAGGCGCTCAGTAGGTAATTAGGGATATGATTAACACTAATAAAATATGATTATAACTAATTAATTTTGTGGCCGACTAGCGTCCTGTTGAGTTTAAAGAGAAAACTAGATTTGTAAAACTAAATGTCTATATATTAATTTTTTTTAAAAAAATAGCTTCATGCCATTTGTTTGAACTGACCACCTGAATGTTCCTTTTCTCAAGAGGAGCCTAAACTGCTCTCGTGAAGACCTTCATTTGTTGGAACAGTTCGAATACTGACCACCTGAATGTTCCTTTTCTCGAGAGGAGCCTAAACTGCTCTCGTGAAGACCTGGCCGCTCGATCTTCATCTAGGAGCTCACAAACTTCGTTTCTACTGAAAGTGATATCTGATCAAACTTAAGCCAGACTCCAAGCTGTCCCACCTAATGACCAAAAATCACATTTTTGACTAGTGATGTGGCTGTCCTTGCGTCCACACCTTGCCCTAGATATTTTCCCACTTGCGGTTGCCATATCAAAATTCGCCACTTGGGATCACATCTTTAGCTTGCAAGTCAACATACGGGCCCTGCCATTCGGAACATTTGCCACTTGTCCGGACAAAACCACCCGTTCTGCATTGTTTATGCACATGAAAAGTACACATAAGAGGGCTAATTCAGTCGGATCGTGCCATCTGTCGGCTACAGTTCATGTCATGTCTCTTCGATGCAATCGTGCACTGTTCATTTACCCTGTTTGTTTGCAATTATTGGCAAGCGGAAATTCTCTGCCATACTGTTGCTTTTGGGAAGTGGTTTCGATCATCGAACAAGCAAACAGAAAAAGTTGAACTGAAACCACTTCCTGCAAGAAGAAAGGAGGCGACATCATCCACAAGCTGAAGGGCCCAGATCGCTTTTATATCGAGAAGATGGCCTTATCATCTGTTGGGAAAAAGGTCATGAAAAGCTCTAGTAACATGCGCGGATTTGTGCCTTTTCGCCCTTTTAGCGAGGATTAGGTAAGCAGCGTGAGATATCAGATATGTATCTCACTCAAGCTCCATTGGCCCGGTCCTAGCTGTTGTACAGATTCTTGCGTAAGTTGCTAGCAGTGTTCATTGTTTAGCTTGTCAAACACAGGAAACTGCCTCCACAATCCACAAAACGTATCATGCTTTTTTACAAGCTCTTAACCAATTTTTGTATGATTAACTAGAAAGCTATATATCATTGAGTGACACAAGCTCAAAAATGAAGTTTTCGTAAGCACAAGAACCATGGCTGTGTGGAACACACCAGCTTTAAAAGTGCAAATTTCCTCACTGCATGAGATTAGCAGACAATACGTTTCCTCCTGCCAAACGATGATCACCTACAAGGCAGGCTACACTAGTGTTATACTGATAGTTAAATCACGTGTCGAATACCTAGTGTATATGCGTAGCTTTGCTAATGCATGCATCTCTAATCTCTATATATTTAGGCCTAAACTTTGTTTGGAAGCTAAGAATGCAGATCTACTAATCCGCAAAAAGGAACAAGGCTGTTACAACACTCAAGCGGCAGCGTGCGTTTCGGCACGAAAATGACACACGCTGATGCCAACCACAATTATAAGAGGTAGGTGCCTCATGTTGGATCCCTACTGTTCTCTTCCACATTACAACAAGAAGCACTTCACATGGTGGACACCTATCCATGAGAGAACAGCATCTGCAGCAGATACGCTTGGATTAGTAGAGAACAAAAGTAAATCAGCAGCGCATGCATGCGTGCAGATTTGCCGAAATGATTTGGCCCGAAGAATCTACAGATTGAGTGGGGATATATTGGTCGCTGCATTATTATCACACAGCCTTGCAGATAGGTATTGGTGGTGCTAGTACAGAAGCATTGCCTCAAGTGCAAAGAGGATCCAATCCACTTGCCATTAGGATTAACCCGTGATTAATTATGGTTAAGTAGCTCCATCAGGAGCCTTTAGGCATTTTTTTTGGAGTGTCTAGGCATCACTTGGATGTTTTTTTCCTAACTATCATCCAAATTTGTGACCTTTGAATTAGAGATCAAAGAGCCCCTTACTTTTAAAGGGGGAATTTTTTTTAAGTGGGAGGGGCAAAATTTAAGGTGAAGGGAAGAATTCATGACTATTGAATCTCTGATTGAACGGTTCTAAATTTAGATGATAGTTAGAAAGAAAATATCTAGATAATATTTAACAAAATCCTTTATTTTTTATTTAGTAAGACCACCAATAAATACTCTAAACGGGTACGTAGCGATCTGAGCCCCAGCTATACTGTGATTAGCGGTGGCAGCCAAGATTATTTAATCTGATCCGGCGGATTAAACAACTGGTGTTTATGTCATGCCGTGATCGAACGCCGGAGTTGGTTATGTTGTGACGTTGGCTAGGCCTGGACACCTATTAAAGAATTTACGAGTTTATGGAACATAGAAGAGATGTACTGAAGCAAAGCCTTTATTATAAAATGTACGACAAGCGAACATGTATCGTAACACTTTGGTTAAGTTCTCGCTCCCGTCTACATGTATATTGAGTTCTCACTCCCGTCTACAGTATCTTGTTTTGCAGGAGAGTTTCAAGTTTCAACATATAGATGACCGACATTATTATACCCCGAAGACTGGGCGCAGCCACACAGGTGTCTAATTAGATAACCAGGATTCCGTGTCGCTAGCGAGTGGGTCGTGCCACTTCTTTTTAAGTATTAAAAGTTACTTTTTTAGCTTTTCTATACTAACTAGTTTTTAAATAAAATACTTTTTAAAAATAGGATTTACAAGTTAATTATAATACACACTATATCGATTTCATTTATATCGGACAAAATTACACGTGAATTTCTGTTACTCTGTTCTCTTACGAATAGACTAAAAGCCATTAACCGTAACTGTAAACCAAAGCAAAAGTAACAGGCCCTGTCTTATGGTGTTTGGTTTATAACTTTTGAATTCTAGCTATTCGTGAGAGGGTATGACGAGAGACAGTTACATATGATTTTAGACAATATAGCTGAAGTCAATACAGTGTCTACTATAATTAATTTGTAGATACTATCTTAAAAAGACGAATTGTTTAAAAATTAATTACCGTAAGAAAGATAAAAGGTCATAATAATAGGTTTAAAAGAACTCAACCATGTGGACTTAATTATTAAGGGCTTGTTTGGAACAGAGGAATTTCACAGGAATTTTGCAGGAATTTTACAGGAAACAGTTCAATTCCCGCAGGAATCGGGAAAAATTCCCGCATTCCAACCTAAAGGGTAGAATGCAGCTGCATCAGCGCAAAACGCTCCCCTTTAAATAGACAAGTCATATGCCCCTGTAAACATCCCCCCCCCCTCTCTCTCTCTCTCTCTCTGACTTGCTCCTCTAGCTCACCTGCAACAAGCTCCATAGCCTTCTTCCCTCTGCTTGCACCCTGCACTTGAACAGTTGAGTTCTCCTTCTTATCCTCGTTGTTTTTTCGTTCTAAATCATGCCTGTAGTTTGCAACAAGAAGCAACGCTTGTGAAGTTTCACCTTCAAGATTTGGTGGCTCCTTGTTTTTTCTCTGGATTTTTCAGCTCATTTCCATGATCCTTGAGAAGCTTTCAATGTACTTTATCGTTTTAAAATCGCATTAGCGGTATCAAGGGCTAAATATCAGATGATGCATTGCTCGCCTACTGGTAGTACATGCACCGGCCTTTTTTAGTTTTTTGACGACCAGTTGCCGTTGTTCTAAACCTGCACGGAATAATACCTTTTTCAAGGCAAAAGTATGCCAATTTGGCCGTACATTACGCCAAGTTGCACCCTTGTTCTTATGTTGATTGGTCCCCTACGAACCTTTGAGGGATAAGAGTTGTTTCCTTTCGTCCCTCCACCATTTGCTTACTTGAGTTCGGTGTGGTGTGCGCGCGTCTGCAGAGAGAAGAAGCAGAGATAGTCATAGTGGTGGTGGTGGAGGCTTCAATTTGGACGGTGCTTGTGGTTTGAAGAAACCCGAGAAGGTCAAGAGAAAAAAGGAAGAATAAAGGTAAGAGCTTTTTATCACTTTCTTTTTGTTGGTTCTTGTTAGATGGAATTCTGAATTCTCTCCAATTGCTATGCTTGCTTATAAGTTACAATTTTTCCTTTTCCTCCCTCCTACCAAAACAATTCGACAATAAATTTCTTTCATTTCTGCCTTTTCGATCGTCTCGTCGAGTTTCTGATGTTGCTCAATTGCCGGGGTGTCCTGTGTCATGATTCTTGCAGGTAAGCGGGCTGTTGCGCATCTATGGGTTGCGGTGTGTCGAGGCAGAAGGATGCCGGCGGTCCACGGAGAAGGCCGGGGAGCGTCCCCGACGTCGTCGTGTTCGTCCCGGGACTCCGGGTGCCGAGGAGTGTAGACTTCTCCCAATCGCTTGCCGGGCGCTTGGACAAGCGCATAGTGGAGAGGCTGTCGGCTCTGAGAGCGCGGATCGTTGACATGGCAATGCAAGAATCGGAGGTGGCCCTGAAGCCGAGGCGAAAGACGGCGGCACGGCATGGTGTGTGAGGGGGGTGGTAGAGCATCTGAATTGTTTGGCTGGTTTTGTCTGGAAGATGTGGACGTTGGAACTGACATTGGATGGATTGGGCTTTTGCTGCTTTCTGCAGGTTCTAGTACTGCTAATCTCCTGCAGGCTCTGGAAGACTACTTGCCAGTTCTGCTAGGGTTGGTGAAGGAAGGTGAGCGATTGCTGAAACATGATGCTTTTTTTTTTGTTATGCTGGTTCGTAATTCTGTTTTCTTGTTTCATTATTAAGCCTGCAAAATGTGCAGGCAGTGAGTTGAGGCACAAAGTGCAGTTTGTCTGGGCTAACCAAGAGGATAATGCTGAGGTATGTCAGACCTAACTATATGATATTTGTCGGGTTCTGTATGATACAATTAGTTGTTAGTCCTTAGTAAGATCAAACACGAAATTTTCAATTGCAGGAAACGGCCATGGCAGATGCCTTGTATGAGGTGCTGTCCGTGCTGCATTTGATGGCCATGGTCTGCTTGTTGCAGGCCAATTCCCTGCTTCTTCCCCGGTCATATGGCGACGGTTATGCGCCAAGGGTTTCTGAAGGTAGTGCTACTGTCAACTTCACATCTGATGCATCATGGTCTTAGAAACTATGCTTCCATCAAGTTTATGCATTTATATTATATCATTGGAAAATGCTCATGACCTGTATGCATTGAAGTATTGATGTCCACAGTGTTTTGTGCTAACAAGGTGACATGTGTTGCCAATGTACAGAGAGCAGGCGGGCTACTGTAGACGTTTTCTTGAAGGCAGCTGGCTACTTAGACTGTGCAATTCGACAAGTACTTCCACAGATACCATCAGAACTAAGGTTCTGTACTCTTGAGCAGCTTACTAAATAATGTTAGGACTTCAAATCTGGAAACTTCTATTGAAAAATTCCTCTTCAATATATGAATTTCAGGAGACAACTTCCAGTAGACCTGGCTGAAGGAAATCTCAAAGCTCTTAGCCTGCAAGCTCTGGGTCAGGTACTGTGTCCTCAACTCTACACATTTGATTCTAATTTTGGTGGCTAACTCCCCAAATATCCAACAATAATTTAGATGGGGTAGTGCACAGAAGACCACTCTTTTATAATCCAATGGTGTTTCAAATGGTGGACCAATTGGAGTATTAGACTGGTGACACTGGTAAAAGTAGATGCAGAGAATGCACTCTTAAATGATTGTCTCTTAAACTCTCATGCGGTCTGAATATAATGGACATTTCATTTGATGAAGTACTAAGATGAAATCTAAAGCTATTATAATTCTGAGCAATATGCGAGCTATATTACCCCTGAGGCGACATGTATAGGCTGTGATTTTGAATAGCATTGGGTACTTTATTTGCAATTATTTCTTTGTACAGCAGAAGGAAACCTAGCAGTATTCTGTTTATCATAATTTCATGATTCTTGGCTTGAACATTGTTAAATTTTTGGTACACTAGACCTATTCCTACATATACTTTTGCTGGTTATCTCATTTGATTTTGCTTTATGGTCAATTGGTCACGGACATTGGCGATCTTCGTCCTACAGGGGGTTGACATGCAGCTTGGGCTGGCAATTGATAGCCCAAAGGCCACTCTAGCAGTAAAACGGCGTTTAGCTTGTGAGATGGTGAAATATTGGCACCAGGTTCAGGAGAGTATTCCAGAGCTTCTTTTGTCCGATGGATGGGGGAGAAAGCATCTACTATTTGTCAAGTGGAAGTATGTTGAAGCAAAGGTGTGTAAGCAAAGTTTAACCATTATTTTCCTGATACGCTACTCTAGCCATTATTATCCTGATGTTAACTATCTTAGGTGTGTGAGCTAGTTTAACCATTATTTTCCTGATGTTAACTACCTTATTTTCAAATAGCAAACGCATTTCTCGAATCCGAAAGGACTGACTGTTCTTCAGATTATAGATATTTCGTCTGCAATGTACTAGCCTTATAACCATCTAAACCGATGTTTCTATACATGCTTTTATCAGGCTGCCGCATACTATTTCCATGGTTTGATTCTTGATGAGGGAAACACTGAGAAATCTCACGGAATGGCAATAGCCGCCTTGCAATCTTCAGAGGCATTTCTGAAAGAAAGCAGAAGGGCTTCTGAAGCCTTCCATGCAACTCCTCCAACATCAAGGCAAGACATTTCCCCCATAATATACTGCTCATCACATATTAAGCGTTTGCTCTTTCCATTTTACACTTATTTTAGCTAGTACAAAAAAAAATCAGTAACCTATTTAAGGAACAGGTATTGCTGTGCAGTGTAATAATAATTTATTCTTAAGCATGGAAACTGAAGTCAGTACCTGTAACTTTGTAGGAGCCCCACTCCATTCGGAACAGCTAAATATATGTCCGACAAGATCCCGAAAGATGCTTCAAGCAAGGTCCGGATCAACCAGGATCTGTATACTCAAGAAAGGTAAGAATTACCAGCAAAACATACTCATGGCAAAATTTATTTAAAAAAGAACTGCGTTTAGTGATACTCCAGGGAATTGTGAAACCCAAGAACTGATGTGTTATTTGGTTTGGGGAATCTGCAGGGTCATCGAAACACCACCTCCGTTGCCGGATTTTGCATTGGCCCTAAAACCCGACGACTATGATCTTCCTCCACTAGATCCACTTTGGAACAAAGAAGACGGCCATCAGTAAGAGTTACAAAAGTGTGTTTTCTTCTGACGAAAGGCTCTGGCTCTGGTGAGAAAGCACCAACCAGAATTCTGACATGTGGAAGCCGAACATGGTACAAATGAAGTGTACAAAATATGTTCCAACAAAACTTGATGTCAACAAAATTGAAGCAAAATTGTAACACCTGTCCCAACCCTGAGCCCGAAATGCTACCACTACTACATAACACTCTAAATTTAAATCATCTAACAAATTTTTTTGACAATATCCTCCACAAAAAACTAATTTATAATAAACATGACTAGATTATCAGAGTAAGAATAAGTAATTTACAAAATAAAAATTAGGTCACTCGTGCCCAAGAACGTTCGAGACCACGCGCTCACGTACACTCAAGATCATGCGGCTGATTGTATACTACGGGTCAAGCAGGAGTTTTTAGCTTGGTCCTCAATGAACAATTCCCAACCTGCGACTCCTTAGCAATAGGCTAGGTTCGTTCGTAACCTAGGTCAGGTCGTTCACAGTTTGTTAGTCGTCCTTCTTCGTTGTATTTTTTCTCGACCTCTTTTTTAGGCTTTTAGGCCACCCTTTGTAGCGCTCTTTTCTTCTCCTTAATGAATGAAACGTAGTTCTCATGTGTTTTCGAGAAAAAAAGACCACGCGGCTGAGAACGCTCGGGACTCTGTATCCAAGAACATCTAGAATCATGCATCTGAAAGCATACTTAAACTTATAAATAGAATATTACTGAGAAAATATACACTACCATAAAAGCGCTCTAAATTCCATCCTCAATTTACGAGGGCTTTATCAGTTAAGTTCCAAATTAACAAACTACTTTACTAAGGTAATATTAAGAAAAACAAAGATGCCATTCTAGATCATTATTATTGAATGTGGTGTAGAGGTGCTACTCCTATTCCTGATACATGACACCTCATTAGTCAGCTAAAAACATCAACAAAGCACGTGTGAGTCCAAGACTCAGTATGTACACAACAGAACAATAAGCATTAACACCATCATAAGTATAAACATAACCATGTCATTTTTCACATATATTATCATCATTACTTTCTCCATTAACACAATGCACACATCTATATCATTCACATTACCCACATGACATAACAATAAGTATTTATAAACAACTCTTTCATTTCATTGGTGTAATGTAATGCTTATGCACTTGTCTCTTTTCCTCTTTCTTTAATTTATACCGGTATAGCGGAGCGAGCATCTGTCGATGCTCACCCATGACTACCCTCTTTCAGGCGGGAGCCTCAATAGCCCATTCTCTTTCGTGCGGGAACCATAATAGCTCATCCTTTTTCATACAGGGCCCACATCCTCCACTCCCGTGGAGTACCTACCTGTAGCACCCCACATACCAATATGAGATACTACTACGGAACATCATCGCCAAAGTAAGAAATAAATAAGAACAACATTGGAAATCTCAAAGAAATTAAAATTTTAATAGAGAACAAACGAAAGCTGAAATAAATGTTTGAAATATGGGACCAGTCCACTTCTAACCAAATGAAAAATAAATAAAATGACAAAAATAGTGGTAAGCCACGGTGCTGAAAGCTCGAGTGCTCCCACCCATGCATGTTGCTATCACTCCACTGACCTTTTACCTGAGAATGGAAAGAGTAAGCGTGAGATTTGAAAATCTCAGTAAGTACCTAACAACGATCACAACACGGTGAGTAAATGATAGGTAATGCAGGCAACATACATAAAGGACAAGCAATGTAAGTAAGATGTGTAAAGAACACACAATGTAAGTAAATAATTGACACATGTTAAATACAATGAAACTATGTTACCAGAGACACTGATACCTATCAAGGATGGAGATAATGGAAATGTGGAACCAAGGTAATTGTTATTTAGCAAATTATGGCACAGGCGCCGGTGATTGCCTCCCACATACCTGGTTATATAAGAATAGTCAGGCACATCCTTGTCCTCGACTGTATAACCGCAGACGGTGTGTAATATCCTGTGTAACGAGAGTGTACGGCCCCCTGTATGTTACCAGGTGGGTGGAAATCTCCCCTATATATGGGTAACCCCAGGCCAGGTAACTGTTATTTCCTTTATTAGTGAGTTAATCGAAAACGTTGATTACAGCCTGAGATAGAGGTAATAGGAACAATGCAATTAGGGATAATAGTTATTTAGCAAGTTATGGCAATGGTACTAGCGATTACTCCCACATACCCGGTTACACGAGAATAGTCAGGCACATCCTTGTCCTTGACTGTATAACCGCAGACGGAGTGTAATATCCTGAGTAACGAGAGTGTACGGCCTCCCGTACGTTACTAGGTGGGTGAAAATCTCTCCTATATGTGGATAACCCTAGGCCAAGTAACCGTTATATTGTTAACATGTTATACAGTATGAATTTAAGGGAACTAGGAAAGGCTAAGATAAAATTATGAGAAGTGAAGGATATGCTAGGGTTGGAAATGGAGAGAATTCCTAATATGAGGGCGATGTGGAATGATGATGTGGTGATAGTGACATGGGAGTTAGCCTAAAAAGGTATTATACTATAGCCCACACAAGGTTATCAACCATTCAAGTTTTATCATGTGATAAGTGATTATTAGTCAGATTAATAGGTTTAATACATACATCCTTCATGGCTCAAAAACAATATCATACAATTAATGGATCATGGTATTAGGAAACTAAAACATAATGGCCCTAATGCCAAAAGAGTGATAATAATTTAAACCTAAGTTAAAACATGTTCATATGCTACCCCTATTAACGATTTAAGCATGAATTCTAAAACACTAATTGAAAGCATGAATTCTAGAATATTTTAACTGAGCATCCTAATAAACATAAAAGCATGTGAAACAAGATAACCTAGAACATCATAGTATGAATATAGTATTAAAAGTCTATAACCGGGAAACATGAGCGATATGATAATACCCAGACAAACATTAGTCATACGATAAGGACCAGATAAGCTTTAGTATTATGATAATAGCCAGGTAACTTTAGTGATATGATATTAGATAGGTAACTTTAATGATATGATATTAGCCAAGTGAGTATGAGTGATATGATAATTATACTCAATGACAAGGTAACAAGTAAACTGAAAATACGTGATATGTGAAACGGAAAGGTCACGGCCACGAGGTACTTGCCTTGAGCACATTTAGTAGACTCGCTGCACGAGGGATCCGAGGCGTGCAACTGCCCAAGTGTTCCCTTAAAGGCTGCGTTTGAACCTGCATTCCTAGAAGGGGAATGTCTGCGCTTGCCAAAATGGCATGTGGAAGATTGTCCAGAGCTCGTTGCCCTTGCATGGGAGCTGGCCTCTTGTACTATCTCAGTGGTTGATGCATTATCATCCATAGAATGGACCTTTCCATCTTCCTGATTTTCACAAGAAGTTGATTCAATCTACTCAACCTTTATCCACGACTTTGCTTTGTCAACCTCAACTACCCTCGGACACCCCTGATCGGCTTCTGTGCTTTTAACACTTCCCTTGGATGATTGTTTAGTTCCATAAACTCTTGGAGAGCAATTGAAGAGTCCCTTGAAGCTGATTTCACCATCATGTAATTGGCTTATAAAAGATTCTTCCAATAAGCTAAGATAGAGCATGTGCTTTTGATTTGTCCATCCAACAAAAGAGCATACCATCAGAACGTCCAGCAAACGCACAAGCTACCGCAGATCGGCCGGTGTCTCCATCATCTCCATCCCTTCCCCAAAAACAACTAGCCGAGATGAGAAAGGAAAAGCTCGCAAACCCTAGCTCATCTACGTCCGTCGCTGGAATGGTGCGTGTCGCGGTTGAGGCCGCCTCCAGCCTGCACTCGCCATACTGCCGCCCGACCTCCAGCCTTGCTACAACGCTAGCCCACGTCGCGCTCGACTGTGCGCTGCACCTAGACCGCCACGCCAACCTCCGACCTGTGTTAGCCGCATCGCCCATGCGCCACTCTGCCTGCATCCCACCCGACCGCGCACTGAGCTCAGGTCACCATGCCGGTCTCTGGCCTCCCCGCGCTCCAGCCGCCTCCCGTGCGAGAAAAAGAGAGATGGGAGAGAGACCCGAGACAAAATGATGGCGATTACTGCTCGTTTGGGGGAAAGAGTTTACCCCTTTTAATGTGCCCTTAACCCAGATTAGGGCTCATAAGGTTTGCTTAAGTGGCCCCTTATGAAAAAAATCAGGGCACCACACTACCAAAATAGATCTTACTATTCCTATTCCCGTGGGGGGTTCACGACAAGTAGACCATAAATGCTACTTAGGCTATCTATTTCCATGATATGCATCGTAATGTAACAATTTCTCTTATGCAATTACCATGTGTCATCAGCCATTAACGATTATCCATCTATCAAACCATATCATATGTCATCATCATTACCCACAATCATCATGTAAAGTATTATTGCTTACCATATTGTACCAATTTCATTTAAATGAGACTGTCACTTAGTCATCATCATTGTGTCATCATACATATCATAAACAAAAAGGAAAATTTCACATAAGTATAAGCGTTAAGAACAGCCATCTTCTACTATTTACCATGCACTTGCTTGTTTAACCTTAAGGACGATGCATGGATGCACCAAACCCAAACCTCTACCTAAACAAGTATCACTCAGTCTCAATATACCATAGCAATACATGCACACATACAAAACAATATTGTTCCTACGCACAAATCTGGCACATACAACCCCCTTTCATCAGACACCTTCCCGTTGTCTCGTGATTAAACGTCCATAACTTTCAATCTCGAAACTCAACATAGGAAGCAATACGAGTTAAGGAATCTATAGAAACTCACTCACATAATCCTAGCTATTATAATTTATAGATTACTGTTAGAAATAATCTTGACTTCAAGTCCAAGACGTAGTAGAGTCCGTCTTCGTGTGTAACTCAAGTTGAAGTTGTGTCCAACTTGAAGTCCGAATACGTATGCTAGTAGGAGAGTATTAGCCTATATATTGAGAAGACTTGTAACCAATTAAATAAGAGGGAAGCAAGTAAGAGAATAGAGAAATTTAGAAATTCTCCTGTATTCTCTTAGTTTATTTGCGATGTATGTGTTTTCTCTCCTGGAATAAAGTTAACAAATGGTATCAGAACCTAGCCATTACTGAGTAAGGCGAGAACCGAGTTGCTGAAAAAATCGTGTCGACAATTTCCGTTTCGCATTGGTCTCGCTCAGTGCTCCGAGGCAAGCGTTGCCTTCCGTCCATCGTGCGCACCTCATCTCCGTCCTCGTGCAAGACAACAAGTTTCACCGAGGTTTTTTATTGCACAGGAGAGAGAGAACAGCCAGCAGTGCCTGCACTACAAGGGAAGCTTTTTCTTGCACCAGCATAGGAAGACCTGCACTAGAAGGGAAGCTTTTTCTTGCGCCAGCACAAGAAGAAACAACTCGTACCTATGCCTTGTGACAAGAGACAGAAGGACTTCTTTTCTTGTGTCAGGAGAGTAAGAAGCAAGCTAGAGATATTGATTGGTCCTTCGGTTCTTCAAGAAGAACTTTTCTGCCCTTCTGTCTGGTCAAACGGCAGCATATCGAAGTAGTGACAAGGAAAAAAAGCAGCAGGTGTGGTCCTTGTTCAGCGCGACACGTAAGATAGAAGCCGAGTCAACTTTTGCCCATCGAATTCGAGACAAAGTCTTTCAGTTTTGTCTCCCGAGGTGGAGTCATATTGCTGTTATAAAAGCGACGAAGCGGCAATCACGGCAACAGAGCGCGCGAGGCAAAGCGGCTTCAGATTCTTTTGCCAGTTTGTGAAGAAAAAGCCGATGAGTAGCATCAGTTTTCTTTGATCTGAGCCTTCAGTTAAAGGCACAAATCGAACCGTCCAATGGTCGATAGTGAAAAGCAGTGTTTTGCTTCAGTCTCTCAGTTTAAGTGGAAAAGCAAAGTCCAGTGCTTAGTAGCTGTCTACCTTAAATCGAAGATAAGGTTCCGTCATTCGGTCCGTAACAGGAGTTTTGCAAGCATGAGGTCTTGATCTGTGTCCAAGATCATGTCGCATTCTCTAGGAAGTGGTATCACCGGCGACAAGGCATCATCCAGCGTGATGGCGAAGATGAGTTTCACTGTCTCACTACATTATCCAATGCTCACGACGAGTAATTATGCAGCCTGGCCAATCAAGATGAAGGTGTACATGAGGGCCCAAGGAGTGTTGGACGTTGAGAAGATGTGTTCACCGTCCAAACTCAAATAAGCTGATATGAGTCTGGGACGTTGAAAAGATGTGTCATCATCCAAACTCAAGTAAGTAGAGTTGAGATTGGAACGTTGAGGAGATGTGTCACCGTTCTATGTCAAGTATGAGTTTAGTAAGTCGTAGTTGAGACCGACTGCCTTAATGTTTTAGAATCTTTGTATCTGAATGACCTGTACCGGTTGAGTTGAGTTCCTACATGTAGCTTACATGTAGAACGCTTCATGTAGAGGCGTGACTGGTAGTTCATAATGCATTAAGACTAAAACTAGAGTATGTCAAGTCAAGATTAGGGGGAGATTGTTAGAAATAATCTTGACTTCGAGTCCAAAATATAGTAGAGTCCGTCTCCATGTGTAACTTAAATTGAAGTTGTGTCCAACTTGAAGTCTAAATATGTATGCTAGTAGGAGAGTGTTAGCCTATATATTAAGAAGATTTGTAACCAGCTAAATAAGAAAGGGAGCAAGTAAGAGAATAGAGAAATTCAGAAATTATCATGTGTTCTCTCAGTTAATTTGCGATGTATGCGTTTTCTCCTGGAATAAAGTTAACAATTACATCACCTAAACCCCTCGATTTTAGCCCCGAAGGCTGTGCTGCCTTGTACCGGATGGCAGCCTTCTTGGAAACATATCTTTCAAACCGTTCTACCAAATTCAACATTCTATCACTCTATATAAAGCTAATAAAATTAGCTACAAGTTTCTAATAGATCAAGTTCTCAAATTAACCCCTTAACATGTCCAAAACCTTAATAGAAGGCACTATACGCACCTACCTTGATAATCCCTACTCTATCCTTTACACAATTGATAAACTAGCATGGAAAAAAAATTTGAGGAACTATCTTAGTGATGAATAGATAGACCGGAGCACTTTTTCCCTCTCCTTGGCCGGATCTGACGTTGGTTCAAGCTCCTATCTTCTTTCCTCTTCTTTCTTCCTTTCTTCCTTCTCCCTCTCCTCCTCCTTTTCCTCGGCCGGGCTCCATGTCTGCCTTCCTCTCTCACTCCTTCCTTCTTCTCAGCTGGGTCCTGCCCACCCCCCGGGCCATGGGGACGACGGTTGTTAGGGCATCCATAGTGTATATAACCCAAGGGGTCTTAAGGTGGGTCCCATCTAAACCTTAAGGCTGACTCCATAGTATATATAACACAAGGGACCTTAAGACGATCCCACTCGGCAGATAAAGAAAATTTGTATTTTAATACTTGTGGCCAGGTCTTTAGCTTGAGGACCAGTCTTAAGCTTTTTTGCTTATAGCCTGCTTAAGGTCACCTTTGTAATGTATAAGGTTGACTTTAAGGTGGCTTAAGACCCTCTATTTTCATACACTACAGTTGCCCTTAGGGCATCTCCAATGGTCTGAGTCAGCTAGCTATATGCATGTACACATCAGCATATATCCTATGTGGAGGAAAGAGAGTATGCAAAAAAAAAATCGAGCCAGCTCACTAGTCTATAACGCCAAACGAGGTAGCCTCTATAAATTCTGTGTGTGCATGTAAGCATCAAATAACTATCCTTATAGATAGTTCTTTAGAATGCTAGCTTTAGTGTATACTATATAGATGATGTGGAAGCTTTATAGTTAGTTGCTAGCTATAACCATTGGAGATACCCTTAGCAGGGGATTGAAGAGGGTGCGGTCAAAGCCAAGGCGGCGGTGGTGACGCGCGGGGATGACGAGCCTAGGGCTATAGCTTGGTAGTGGCGACGCATAGGGAGGCGAGGATGACGGCTTGGCTGGTAGGCGACGGCGAGTAGCGCATGACTGGCGGCCAGTGTAGGTGCGCGGCATAGGGGAGCTGTGTTGGTGTAGCCAGGAACAGCGCAGCGCGTCGTGGCGACGTAGAGCATGAGCACAACGTGGCGTGGGCGGAGCAGCTAGTGGCGCCGGCTTGGGGCAAGCGCGCGGAGTAGAGCTGGCTCGAGGTTATTCTAGCCCAGCTGCCTCTTTCCTTTTTTTTTTCTAGTATTACAAATATTTAGCAAGGTCTCAAGATAATCTGAAGAGCATTTTACGGGCGAATCATCTTCTGATAATGGAAATGCTGTTATCAAAAGGTTTCCAATGATTAACGTTAAAAAAAAGAGGTTTCGTGATGAATCCTTTTGCTTAGGATTTCCTGACAAGCGACAATGGCTTAGTTTTGGGTGTCAATTATGAGCACTCCTGCGATAACTTTGCGAATTTTGATTCTGCTTCAAGAACTGTCATTTAGTGTTTTAGATGTTTGAGATCGGCGCGGTCAAGGCAAATTTTGCAACACTCGATACACAGTTCTTAACTGATGCTCAACGTTCGAGATAGAAAGCATAGCGGGCCTGTTTGGCAAGTCACAAGCCGGTCGGCTTTTGGCTTTTGCTACAGTACCTAACTTTCAAACGGAGTATTTTCTTAAGACGGGATCTACAAGTTAAACGTAGTACACGTTAAAAACCCAACATCTGTACCAACCAAAATCGTAAGTGAGTATCGGTCTCTCCGTAATCTGTACCGTAAACAACCAAAATTCAAAAATTTCAGCCAAAAGCCATAAACCGCAGCCAAAACAAACAGGCCCAGCATTACGCAAATGGTTTGCCTACTGTTGTGGACAAATGTTGCAAGCTCCCAAGCAAACACCGCCTTTGTTGTTATCAGTTACCAAATTAGTCCCGTACAATAGCTGCTTGGCAAATTTCATTGGTATTTATGTGATCAATTTCATAACTGGAGTTTACAACTTATATGAACTGGGCACAATGAACATATAAAATCATCTAACTAACCTGATGTACAATGGGTCATAGAAGCATCACAACCAATCTTCCATTCATCCAAATGGACACATAGAAGCATCACAACCAATCTTCCATTCATCCAAATGGATACCACTAAACAACAGGCTTATTTTAGGATGGTTGAAGAGAGCACACAAACAACAGGCTGGGTTATCACTTATCAGTGAAGTATGGGCCGGCCATATATATGATAAGGCCTTTCAATTTGACCACTGATGACAACATGGGGAAAAAAAGGGGGAGAAGAATTGAAGCAACAAAAATCAAGCCTCTCCCGAATATAATCTTCGACAATAATAGAAGTTTTTTTAAAAAACAAAATCCCTATCAGAGCTCGGGATCAGCTTCAGTGGATGCTATTCTTCAGTTGCCCTAGCAATCGTACAGATTTCCGTACTTGTTACCACTTCAACATTTGCCTCAGACCAAAAGTGGCAGCCTTCAGTTCTGTGTGTATAAACATTTGCATTAACAGACAAAATTCTATCTTCGAACATACAATTCCAATCAAGCAAGTTTATATGAGATGAACAAGGTAGAGAAATAGTCGGGGATGTTCAAATAGTTACCTCTTCCCTGATCGTTCAGCGGATGCATATACAATCATGATGTTTGAATTTCATTAAATGGTGTCCCTGCATGTCATCTACACAATGTAATCTACAGCTAAATAGTAGGACCCAACAAGTACAAAAGATGCAATTCCACTACGGGCCATTCGTAGCCCAATGCCACGGAACAGAACATTCCTATCAGCAGGTGATATTCCTGTCTTCCTCTCTATCCACATTCCCGGTGCTTTCCATTTAAGAAACTTCCTCTCCATTACAATATACTGTAAAAAAAGTGAGAAGAAATAAGGTGTATATGCAAACAGGGAAGAATGTGAATTCAAGTTCAAAGGCAGTGAACTACAAAATTACACGAGTAAACTAAAAGGATAGACCATTTAAAGTAGGGACAAACCCATACCTTAGGTATAACAGTGCATTGTGAACGACTTTTGGCAGTATCAAACGTATGTGAAGCAGCAGCTGCTACAACTCCTGAGAACCCCGCAGCAAGACTAGAGGCAAAAGGGGATACGGGGCCTGCTTCTTCTAGTTTTCTGAGGAGCAAATGTGAAGGCACCAAGAAAATCAGTTATAACATTATCCCTATCTTTGCTTTCCAAATCAAATATACTAGCATGGTTCCATTACCTGGGTTCAGGGTTCATATTAACAGCCCTCCAAGTAAGCATCGCTGTGTGTATAAATTGCCAAGTCGAAAAGAACATTCCACCAAAGACACAGTCTCGGGCTATCCCTGGTCTAAGTCCTCTCCATAGAGCACCCCATCCTTCGAGTGATATCACTCTAGAAGGCACCTGAACATCAGAGGGTAACGGGGGCTTCCCAGAGCCAGTCAGCATCCACGGGTGCTGTTTCAGGGCACCTATCATGTCTTGATGCTTTGGGGAAAGATTGGACAAAAGGTTGACAGTGTTGTTCCATACTCTAATGTCAGGGACATAACCAGGTAATAGTTTGAAAAGCAGTGGAAATGACTCTTGTGTAATATTAGCAGGGCCCATAGCTTTCAAAGTTATCACAGAACCAACTTGGTTCCGAAGTTTCAGAAGTTCAAATGGTGTACACATAACTGCCTCTACAGCACCAGCAGTTATGCCAGCCAACATAGCATCAGAATAATAAACATAGTTGTCCTCCCTTCCATCTGCCAATAGATATACAAAAACAATGGTCATTTGTCATATTTCACCACCACGTGGAGCAATGGGAAATTAAATTGGTTAAGGGTAACCAGTAATCCTGTATCAGATATGATGTTCCATACATCAAACAACTTATGTCACCATAGGTAGATTAGATCATCAGAAAGTACTTTGAATTATTGGAAAAGGAATACAGTTCAAAGTGATCTGCCGATTGTTGTATTACATAGCAGCCAAAATTCCAACCGCAGCAATACTTCTGAGGTTCCAATAATTAAACAGTTTTTGCAAATTGTTTTTTTAACACAATGCACTAGGGGAGAATGATAATAGGAAAGCATGTGAGAGAATATGGCAGAGAAGTCAAACAAGCTTACATTAAATACATGTATGGTTTGCTCATGGATGCAAATTAAAGGTGCCAACAAAATTGATATAAAGCAGATCACATTAAGCAATGAATTACAGCGGAAAAACATTTGTACCTTTATAGAAGGCTGTTAAAATCTCATAGGTCCCGAAACGTGCTCCCAACCCGGGCAGTCTACCCAATATTGACCATCCGAGGCCACTGTAAAGACCTAAAAATCATATAACGATTTTAAAGGATAATAATTTCATATCCGAAGTTGTAACATATAGGTCATAAGAAGGCATCATAAAGGAAATAGAAAGGTAAATATCAGGATTCACATAGTTTCTCCCTCTATTTCTCAGTCAAGAAAGGTTACATGGAACGGGCACCTATACGAATTGGGGGGAAATCTTTTGGTATATGTAACATATAGGTCCAGAACGGGCACAACACCAGCATTCAACCAATAAACAACAAGGTTCTGGACCTTGTAATGCTTGGAAGAGTTTTTTTTTAAGAAACACAGGGCAAAAACCCAGGCTCCATTGTATAAACCATGTTCAACATTCAGCAATTCAAAAGCACGGGCAAAACACACAGGGAGGTGGAGACTACACGGCATCATTCCTCACACCCAAAACTCTTAACCAAACATAATAGGAACTTGGATGAGTTCTCTGAACAAAAAGCATGGACTCCAAGTGAATACAGTCTTAATATAGGCAGTGTACATAACCCAATATGACCACATATGTAATAACTTCTTTCACTCTTTTTTATATTTGGTAGCTTTGTCAGGCTCCGAAATTATGGGGTATCATGAGGCACTGCGGATAATATCAATTTTCCAGTAGTGACAGATGCACACGCGCATACACACACTCAGCATTTCAGCAATATCCAGAAGCTACCATGGATCGTTGGATGGCAACCGGAGACCGAAACAAGCTCGATAAACACCAGTACTAGCCTGGCAACTCAACATCACAGTCCTCTTGTCACCAAGAGGTCCAAGAGTTCGTAGGTCTCGGTATCAATGCAGATCAAGTTGCAGCCACCCTAATCGCATTTCACAATACCACCACCGAGCAAGAAAGATCTCTACTCGTCTAGCAACAAAACTAGGCAATCAACCAAACCTGCAGGGCCGGAGACGGACATGAGCCGGTCCACCACCTGGCGGAGCCCCATCTTCTGCTTCGGGCCAGTCGCGCTCAACTGCACAGGTAAAAAGAAAGAAAGAAAGAACACCGCGGAAAACCAAATCAAACCCTGAGAAAAGACCATTGCAGCAACGGGAGAATCTTGAGAGGGGACTGGACGCTCGCCTGGAGGAGGGTCTTGACGGTGTCGAGGGGGTGGACGGCGACCGCGGAGGCGCTGATCGCCGCGGAGCCGGCGGCCGCGTGGCCCGCGAACACGCCGTCGCCCAGCGGCCTGCCGCCTCCAACCATCGCGACGGACCGGAAGAGCAACCAACCCGAATGGCGAAGCAGAGGTTTAGGCCTTCGGGGAGAAGTCGGGAGGGAAACGCAGGTAGGGGCCTGGCCCATCTCGCGCGCGACGGCCCAGCTTAAAAATCGCACGGCACGAAATGCCGAGACGTGGTCCAGTAAACCTGGCCCTTCCGGCGCGAATCTTCGCGCGATCGGACGGCAGGGAAACACTGACGGGAGTCAGACTCGGGTCCAAGTTTGCTTCCGACGTTGTGGTGCTGCCTGCCTAGTTAGACGCCCGTCCGACTTGACCACGTTCCAATTCCAACCCCGGTTGCTCTCTGTGTCTCCGGCTCGCCGCCTAAGACGACGAGAGTAGCCGCCGCCTGCTCCTGCTCCTGCTCCAACTCTACATGGGCCAAGGTCAGAGCCAGCCAGCCCCGGCGGTGGACGAGCCTTCTCCGCCTGCCGCCGAGCCGTCGCCGTCGCAGTCTCCTGCCCCGGCGTCCTCCTCCCTCCAGGCGCTCGCCGCAGGTACATGCCAAACTCTGAATCATATAAGTCGGTGGCGGTTTCCTCGTATCCCCGTTTTTTACCAGTAAACCTACGCTCCTCTCATGGGGTAGTTCTCGTTAAGTTGCGCTAGCCGGCAGCCGCTAGGTCGTTGCTCGGATTTGGGAAGCATTGTTAGAAGCGGAACTCTAGGGCCGCTAGCTTTACAAAGTAGTTTTGGGTAGCCAGTAATGTACGGTCCATTGGTCCTAGACTCCTAGTACGATAGTGGGACGGCGAGATTATTCCTGTGATCCAGTATGTGATTGTGCAGTGCAGACCTTGTACTGGATGGTGAATGTAACGACCCTATTTTTGAAAACAGAGCAGTCGTATGTCCCACATCAGACCATGAATTTAGTTGCGGACAGAAGAAGAATCAGATCTACTCACAAAGATTAAAAAAAAGGTTAACTTGATTAAAATATGACCTAGCGGTCAACTTTAGAGATTTAACGGGCGTTCAAACCAAAAACTTAACTTACATTCAGAAAATCCAAAGAAAATCCCCACGAAACGCTTAAGTGTAGTCGTATCGCTAACATGTAAGTTTGAAGCATTTTTTTGTTCTTCTCATATCTGTTTTGATAAAAATAAGTAAGATTGAGTACAATAGATACTTAATAAGTTCCTATAGCAAAATGTATTTATAGGGCTATTATCTATATGCAAGGCTTAACCAAAGGGGAGCATTTTTTTCTTTAGCGTAAAGCCAATTTGTCAGATATCATATTATAGCTAGTTTTTAAACCTACGATTTATTAAAGCAATTCCAGTTAACCTTGAACTTTCCTCACAATACTTATCATGTCCTGTTATTGGAGATCTACTCCTATGCTAAGTATCTTTGTTTGGTTTGATTTGTTGTGTTTGCATGTATGGACTAGCCGTCAGTGTTCAATGCTTATGTTAATATAATAACATCAAAATGCCAATTCCTATATCTTGATTTCAAGTGGCAATGCATCAATACCATTCCATATCCATTTCCATACACCACCATACCATATCCATCAGCACCATAAACCGGTAACCATTTTATGAAAACTACACACTGTGGTATTTTCGCACGTTGCCCAAGACCGGGGGCACAGCTATTCGAATAGATTATTACACTCTGCAGAGGTCTACAACCTTACTCACAAAATATGATTATCTTGTAATATCGGCTATTACACACTTCCATAGGTGTGCAATTGAGAAACCATAACAAGTCCTTTACAATTCTTAGTTTCAATGCCTTTTCCTACTCCAGAGGTATGAACCCTTCAGCGCTAAAGTACCCCCGTTGTTAGGGATAATCTTTCCCTTCTTGCAAGTGTGCACTCCATGTAAGGGCAGGGACCTTTCGGATCCCTCTCGAGCAGAGACCCCTATAGGTTTACCCCCCAAAACTTTTCAACCGGGCAATGACCCCGCTGGCCATCCCCAAACTAACTACGATTCCGCAGGAGTCCACACCGAAACCAAACAAATTAGTTAGTCAGATCCATCCCATGCTAGACATGTGGTTGCACGATTGGGTGTAGAAATGAACGCATACATATTCGGTCCTTGATTGACTCAAGCGAGACCAACTAACCCAAACCCGGTGCCTTCTCTGCACCGGTCTCATATCCACCACTCGCCCGAGTCTCCAGTGTTTTATAAAACATTCCCTGTTTCCAGTGGTAACCCACGTTACCACTATCTTTGTTATATTTCAGATTTCAATTGGCAATATTTGTGTTGTATTTAATCTTACTACTAGAGCATATCTAAACACAACCATTATATGACACAATTACCATTATGAGCATCCTATGGTGACAAGAGAATGTATTATCGAAAAGGAAAATAAAAGACATCATTGTATGGTATAGCTAGGCAATCTACATAAACAACAATGACAAGCATGTACTTGTATTTGAAAACAAAATACTACATTTGAAAACTAGGATCAATATGGTCAATTATAAGGACTTAGCTCCTTCTCCAAGGTCATCGATCACTTCTCTATAGGCTTCGGGTCTGACGCCAAGTACTTTAATTGCTCCTATAGCTCTTCTGTTAACCAGCTTGTTGAATCACTTGTTGAATCTGGATACTTGCATAGAAAAACGAATACAAATAAGTTCCTGATTTGCAGAATGCAAGTTAGGAATAAAATGCAATAAAGTAACCAAAAAGATATAAAGAAAATAGGTTTAGACGGTTGGGGTTTAAGCGGTGCTTGGGTTGGTTGAATGGAGTCGAAAATGGGTTAGAGGAGCTCGAGATGGTTGAAATGGTTATATTTGTGTTAAACGGGTTTCTATGAATAATGACATGCCTGAACAGTACTGGGCTTGGATTCGAAATAGTCTTTGGGCTTGGCTAGGGTTTTATTGGAGTTTATTTTGGCTAAACGGAGCTAAGTATGGTCTTCAGGAGGTCAAAACGATCAAAATGGATATATGTATGTTAATTGGGTGTTGGTGGACAATACCAAATTCTACACTATTCACTGCGGGTCGATCCAGAATAGTAATGGGTCCCAAACAGTAATTGGGTTTGGACTAAAACAGTGTTGGTTCGGGTTATGTACAGTAAATTGCTACAGTGCTAGGTTGGCCCAACTAGTTTTGGCTCCTAGGCTGTGCAGCCTGGCCCAAGCTGGCTCGGTCTTCTTCTTCCTCGAGCGTGCACAGTGCGCCCGAGTCGAGCACGGTGGCGTTGCGCTGGTGCGTGCTCCGGCGAGGTCTCCTGACGGCTAGTGAATGTACTCCTGGGGTCAAGGAAGTCTCCTGGTTCCATTTTTGTGGTTGGCGGGGTGCAAGGTTGGTCGGAGTTGGCCGGCAATGAGAGAAGCTCGCTGATGGTTTCTCATGGCACGGTGACGTTCTAGGGCTTAATTGGCTAAGGCAAAGAGCGCTGGAGCATCTAGGGATCACGGGGAAGGTCAGTACAGTGGTGGTTTGGGTGCCAATGCCGGCCCAAATTAAACAAATGGACCGAGTTCCTAGCTCTGTCAAACATTACTGCAATGTCCGGACAGTGTGTGCGCTCTTTTAATTTTTTCATGGTATATGTGAGGTTGCTTCTTCTGAAGGCTACTTAATCTAGCCTGCTATTGGTGTTCTGATGTTAGATTTTCCAAGCTTTTTAACTTGCCAATGTCGGCCCAAATGACTAGACTCAATTCCTAGCTCTCTCAAAATTTACTGCAATGCCCGGGCTGTTTTGTGCGCTTTTTTAAATTTACATGGCACATGTTACTCCTTTTCGAGGCTCCTTAATCTAGCCTGCCATTAGTGTTCTAATGTTGGATTTTTTAAATGCACAGAGGCTATGTCATTTGATGAGGATGACAATGAGGTATGACCCTTTATTTTGCTTCTAGATAGATGCTTACATATCAATATCCTATTCGCTTCAGTATTCCTTGGCTCTCTGAGAGGTTAGTGAATAGTATTTTTCTTGTGCAGTCAATTGATGTGAAGGTACAGAAAGCTCTGGACTGTCCGTGTGTAGCTGATTTGAAAAATGGTCCTTGTGGAAGTCAATTTGTTGATGCATTTTCCTGCTTTCTGAGAAGCACAGAAGTAGAGAAGGTTGTATTTATTTCTTCAAGTTACTAAGTTTCTTTCAACTCAAGTTGTCTGGCGCACGTTACACTACCTACATATATGTCATGACTCATGATAACCATAGCATACTGTGCTTCATTGTAAACTTAGCTCAATATGACAAAACATTGATAAATACTCTAGTAATTCGAAACTAGTATTCAGCAAAAGTTTGGTTAATTGATGTCATTTCTCACGTCAGGTACAGCCCTGATAATGAGTAGTGTGATTTTTTTTATTAATTTGTTGCCAGACTTGTTTGTTTCTTATTTTCCAATGTTTGTATGGATATTTGGTTTTGTTTCCAATTGATTCAGCCCAATGATCTGTGTGCTACAGTGTGCAGTAGGAAATGTTTTGTATATAAACTAAAAAAATACCCCCAAGTTGTTAGTTGATCTGATGGAACACAAGAAAAATCCATTGTCCTATGGCCAAGTCTTCTTATAACCTAATTGATAATAAAAGTACAGCGGTCGTTGTCAATTTGGTTTAACAACAATGTTAGTATAAGGTAATTTGATTTAATCAAAGGCACTCATTCAGGTTACCTGTTACTTTTATACAAATAAATCCCAAGAAGTTGGCTGTTGTCACAGTTGAAAGAGTTCAAAAATGCACAGGCTCTACTTGATTGGACACAATTTATCTTGGTTCTTTATTACATGTATGGTTCTTTATGTTCTGCTTGTTGTTGTAAGTTTTCACGAAGTTTGAATCCTTTTGTCTTAAGATCCACTTATTTGCACATCCAAATCTGCTGATAAATGCTAACAACTGTTTGGTTCATGTCTATTTCCTCGTGAATATCAACTAATAAGTAAACTTTGCTTTCTCTGCCTTTCCAGGGGTCAGATTGTGTGAAGCCCTTTATCGCATTGCAGGATTGCATCAAAGCAAATCCAGAGGCATTTTCTAAAGAGATTTTGGAAGAAGAGGAGAATGACGAGGAGGCCGAGCAGTCCAACCTGAAAGTTAGAGCTCCAGCGTGGTCTAGAGAACCCAAGCCAAAGCTTTGAGATTGCGTGGTATTAGCTGACAGCCTGATACAGAGGTTCCTCCAGCTGGCACACTTCACCTCGTTTCTCCCATAAATTCTTCCGTTATAGGCTTGATTTCATTGAGCAAAGAAGCATCCAATATTCTTTAGCAGAAATAAGCACAGTTTGTGCGGTAACAATACTCCACAATTTTTTTAGAGAACAGACACGTTATTGATACCAGTGAAAACTTGTATTCTAAGGACTTAAATTTCTAGATGGATTATACGAGCTGGTAAATATCAAAACGAATTATTTTCATCATGATCGTCAGCTCGTGATAGCCCTAATGCATTACCGTGGCTTGATGACAGTTCTGAAGATCTTGCTGTCAATGATACTAGTTGCTGTCTGAACTCTGAACTGTACTGATGATACTGCTTCTATTACACTGCCTGCGTGTTTGGCTGTTGGGTTATCTTTCCGGGAACTTGCACGTACAATTTCGTGGTACAAATTCAGATTGTACATCACCTCAAAAAAAATCAGAATGTACATGACGTGTCTATGAGAGGAAAAACAATGGGTGGTTTTTTTGGACTGTGGCTTTGGTTTTTGATTTATGATTTTTGAATTCTGGCTATTCACGAAAAAAGTACGTAGAAAGAAATAATCATATATGATTTTGACCGATATAACTGAATTTGGTATAATATTTATTACAATATATATGTATATCTTATCTTAAAAAGATATACTATTTAAAAATTAGTTAGTGAAGTAAAAAATGATAAGCTAAAACTAGTTATGTTCAGGTTACCATTTATTGCTTGCTCTGATTTCTGAAGAACGGGCGAAATTGGGCCGTGTAAATTGGAGGTCTCACTAGTGAGCCCACTATGATAAAAAAAAAAACCAAAATACATGTTCCTTGATTATTAATTATTAATAATTACTACAAAATTCATGTTCCTTACTGGGCCTACGTCCCACGTCTCCTACTTTCCCTCTTTCCCCAACCTGTCAGTGTTTTGTGGTTCAGCTGCTTGCTCACTTGGACTCTCCTCGGTGAGAGCTTGTTAGCTCGGTTTAAAACTATTTTAATCATATTTGTGAATTAGTTAAATATTAAATAAGTTGATTTTAAATAAAATAAAATTTTGTTTTTGCTCGGCTTGCTTGGTAGTTGGATTTTAAAAATCATTTAAAATTATTAATAAAAAAATAATGGTAAATTAGATTATGTTAATTAAATATAAGCTCGATTAGACGAGTACGTAAGCTCGGTATCCACCCCTAGTCTCCGCACTCCGGAGTCCCGACTACTGCTTCGGTGCTTCCACCTCCGCCGCGATAAAGCCCTAATCGCCACCTCCACCTCCACATCCATGGGGACCACCTCCTTTTTCCGGCCGCTCACCGCCCCCGTCGCCGGCTTGGGCGGCGCCCGCCTCGGACGCTTCCCCCTCACCCTGCCCGCCCCCACCCGCACGGCACCTCGGCGGACGGCCCCCCTCCTCCTCGCCCGCGCCAAGCGCGCCGGCAGTCGGGCCCCCGCCGCCTCGCGGCAGACCGCGAGCCCCAATGCTGCCCCGAAGCGGGAGGCGGAGGAGGAGGTGGAGGAGGAGCTGACGTGGATCCAGGACAAGGCGCTGGACCTCGTGGAGTTCACCGGCACCGTCACGCAGGCCATACCGGGGCCCCGCGTCGGCTCCAGCCCCGTGCCATGGCTCCTTGCCGTGCCGCTCGCCTACGTCGGCGTCTCCTTCGTGCTCGCCGTCGTCCGCACCGTCCGCAGGTTCACATCCCCGCGCACTAAGAAGAAGCGCAGGGTAAGTGTTCCGAGTCGATAATCATGGCTAGTTTGATGCTTAGTGGGAGGTTGGGGAAGTGATGCGATTAGGAGTTTAATTACAGTTATATGGTAATTCCTAGATTGAAATTTTTGCTTTTGCTTAGTTTTCTAGGTGGTGGTAATATTTTGTATGTAACACAGTGATGACGCACTTCTTTCCTTTCAAAAAAAAACAGTGATGGCGTACTTCTCTTACTGTCAAGTTTGAGCCTTGAGAAAATCTAGGTACATTGTGTGGAACAGTAGTTTGTTTGATAGGTACATTGTGTGGAACATTAGTTTGTTTGATCAATCTAACCTCTAATATTTGTTCATTGCTGGGTTAACTTCAGTCAAGGACTCAAGGTAATGGGAGATGTGCTTTTTTTTCAGCGGGGAGTTCTGTATTTGCATGTTTATCTCTATTCATAAAATATCTGGGAACCATACTAAATAATTTAGTTTGATTTATTTAGTTAAGCTTACAGTATTTCTTAGATGTTACTATTGAGCGAGTTAACAAAGAATTAAGAGGAGTTTGTTTCATTGTGTAATAATGAGGTTTCTGTACTTTTGAACATTTGGTTTAAGCTTAGCATATTCAAAGTGACATGAACTTGCAATGTCAATTTTACAACCATTCATAGGTTTGCTCCGTTGTGTGAAACAGACAGCTTTGTGCAGATGCTAAAGCACAGCATTTTGTGTTTGCTTCCTTTGTTGATCGCAAGCTTGACTTTAGGCTTTATTTTGTCTTTTTTTTCATATACTTATAAATACTATAGCTCTCGTAATCTAGAACACCTGGCACAATATCTTGTTGGTACTTAATGGTAAAGCACTGTTTCTTTGCAGGTGAGTAAGAATATATTCTTGTTGAAGTCACTAGATGAGCTGTTTCAGAAGGGCAGGGAGGCAGTGGATTTTCCAGCTCTTCAAGGACTAATGGAAAAGGTATGCCCTTGATTCAGCCAATATTCTTGAGAAACTGAACTTATATTGGACTATTGCTATTTGCTATGATGCACGTGCTTTTATTTTCTCTACTGATGAATCTACTTCGATCAGTGTTACTTAACTGGCTATCTTATTCTCACAGTACACTGATGATGGTAGTGAACCAATGTTACTGGTAACTTGTGGTAAAAATCTTTAAACTAAATGCTATCTTGCGGTAAATATCTAAACCAGAAATTGCACAGATCAGAATAATGATCTTGACTTAGCAAACTGTTAGTTCTTTGTACCAATGCATCCATCCATTCCATTGTTGATATCTACTGCTGTTTGAGGAATGATTTACTTATTATGTTGTTGTTGGCAAAGCTATCTGCCCGTAGTGAACATTACATGCACATAATTGTAAAAAAAAAATTTGCATGTGTTCAGACAGGATTCGACATGGATGATGTAGTAAGAAAGTACATCCGATATACACTGAATGAAAAACCATTCAATCCCAATGTGGTTGTGGATCTCATGCATCTTAGGAAAGCATCAATGTTAGAAGATGCTGAAGTTGCTGAAATTTTGAATGAGATTTCAAGACGAATTGTTCGGGAAAAAGGTAATGCTTGTTTTTTCCCTGATTCTTCTACTCTTAGAGAACACAGAGCATTTCCTAAATTCAAGACTCTTGCTGCTCACTTCTATAACTAGAAGGTGTTTGCCTTTTCTTGCCTCCGTATGCAATTTGTGGTATGTTGAATATTTTGTGGTAATGATTGTGTGCCCCATAATCTACTAATTTTTGTATTTGACTCACAGACTTTTAGAAGGTTACTTTCCAATGCTTAGTGAATATATATGCTTGACATTTGGCTGTCTCTCCCATCGTTCTTAAATACACTTATTCTGTTAGCCTTCACATTTATGCACGACAGTGAATTGATTTTGTGGAGACTTGCTGTTCTGTCATTGTTGCATGCATTATTCAAACTTCAATGCCCTGAAAAGCATATCTATACAGTTGTAAATATCTAACTTGACATTTTTCACGCTTTTCCAAAGAATCATTTTAATGTACATGTGTGTGATGCAGCAATATTCATCCAGTACTAAGAAAATTTTGGCAACACCTTGCCATTTTTGTTTATATCAGGTGTACATTAAGTAATGAGAAGTATTAAAATCAGAAGATGTTGTGAAAATCAAAGCAATGCTTTATGTTTACAAGCCATGTCAATGTGCATTTTTATGCTTTGTTTAGTGAAGTTCTAAATTTGACACATTTAATCTTTGTTGATGAACTTCAAACTGATCTAGCTTACTTTAGGGTCGCTATGTGCCTGTGACTTGCAGAGCAAATAGGGGACTTAGCAAAGCCAAAATCACTGTCTTCACAGAAAAGAATCAATAGCCATGGGATAGTGTTCAAAATATTATAGAAAAGGAGAGTATCCTTGGTGTGATTTATTGTTTTCGTTCGTGTCAGTATTTGGTAGTCATAATATTTTTTACTTACAAATTAACCTGATGTGTAAGATTATGCTTCCACTTTGATAGCAGTACTCAGGAGATTTTGTATTTTATGATCTTGCAGGACCAGTAGTTATGGACTTATCTGGGTTTACAGAACAAGGTTTTAAGCGGAAGCTTGCTGTGCAAACATTGTTTGGAAAAATCCTTTACTTGTCAGGGGTAAGCTGCTGATACTCTGTTTTTATTGACTTTTAATTCCAGGTCTATTGATGATATGCCAAATCTTTATGACTGCTATAACTGAACATTTGTGAATCTCCATCCAGCTCCCAGAGTTCTGTTCACAGGACAGCTCACTTGTTGTCAAAGAAATCTTTGGAGTTACAGAGTACGACTAAATCATCTTTATGGAGGATCCTTACATTTTTTGTACTGCATTTGCTGTTAATGCTGCCGTCATAACCACTGTTTCTTCCCCTGTTTTCATGTGAGCAGTGAGGATGCGGATAGCCTTCGAATTCACACCCTTTCTGAAACTGGTGATATCGAGTCAATACAGAAGATGATCGATGATTCTGACTTGAAACATGGTCCCTCATCATCATCTTGAAGAACGGCGATGGGGAAAAATACTGAGCATCTTCTTTGATAGAGTTCACTTAAGCTTGGTATGAGTTTTTTTTTCAGCCACTGAGGAAGAGAGAGATGTCCAGGATAGTCCACTGGAAGTTTTGTAAATCATCCTACAATTAGGATTAAAACTTGTGGCAGTGTCTCATACCTGACCATTACTTGAGTAAACAAGAAAATTGGTAAGAGAATGGTAGCAATGAGTTTATACAAAGCGAGAATTGTTAATTAAATCTGCACCGTTTGAACTTTGTGGTTTTTATCTCTCATCGAAAGAATGAACCAAGTTCATATAATTCTCTACTTGTGGTGTAAGGATCGCAAATCTAGCGTTTGTGCACGTGGCAACGCAACTAAGATATGTCTGGCGATGGGAATTTTTTATTCGAAATTACAGGAATATACTCGTAGTAATATTTTTTATATAAATAGGCTTTAGTCGCCAGTCGCTCGACCTTTGAGCGACTGCAACCAGTCGCCCTTCATTGGGCGACTTGATGCGCAGTCGCCCACCTATTAGACGGCTACACTTAGTCTCCCGTGAATTTTGTAAATTTTGTATTTTTTAACTGAAAAATAATCTACTGGAGTTGTAATAAAAGTTTATGTTCATTGTATATTGTAGGTACGTATCAAATTTTGAGAAATTTTTTAGGAACAATTGATCTTAAAACGATCGGTACATACGATGATAAGTGATATTGTGATGTTATTGAAAATTCGTGTACGGAGAAAACCGGTATGTTAATATTGTTAGATGAGTTGTTATGTGAATCATTGAATGTGAAAAGACGAGATAATAAGGTTGTCTGAATTTAAATAGATTTCATAATACAGTTGGAAGTAATATGTCGCGTACTTTTTGATTACATACATAACATATAGCATCACGTGTGACTAATCCACCCAACTGCTGGTACAAGTATACGACCTACTGTGTCGATCGGGGCTATTTTTCCTTCCTTGCCAGCTCGGCGTTGAACTCCTCGGTGGCCTCTTTTGCATTGATTGTTATTTCCTGCTTTCTCTTCCGCTCCCTCTCGCGCTCCCTACGCGCGCACGCCTCGAGATGAGATTTCGTCTCACGTTGTATACGTAAGGTTTGCTCGTTCTTGCGGTGCTCCTCCTCCTAAATTTCCGATGACTTTGCGATATTCCACTCCTCGAAGTTGAACGCCCATTGGTCTTTAGAATGGAACTCAAGATCGATCCATTTACATGCCAAATGTCTTGTCGTGCAGCGCTCCATGGGCTTCACGTTCGGGCTCGTGTACACGGTGTACGCCACCGCGGTCGACTGGAACCTAGGCGGCATCTGCGCCATAGCGCCCCTCGCCATCGGCTTCGTGGCGGGCGCGAACATCCTCGCCGGTGGCCCGTTTTCGACGGCGCGGCGATGAACCCGGCGCGGGCGTTCCGCCCCGCGCTTATCGGCTGGGATTGGCGCCACCACTGGGTTTTCTGGGTCGGGCCGCTGATCGGTGCCGGGTTGGCCGGCGCGTTGTATGAGTTTGTCATCGCTGAGCTGCCTGAGGCACCGGAAGCTGCAGCTACACGGCTGCCCTGGCCGCTGAGGATTACTGAGCTGCATCGTTTGTAGTACACATCTGCTGTAACTACTAACTAGTGCCTAGCTTTCGGCGTCTGCTTCGAATGTACGAGCAGCCAAATTTCCCAGGGAATTTTGGCTAGAAAAGAAATCACTCGCAGATTTTCTTGTTTCTAAATAAATCGTCACGGGAGCAACCTTGGTGTTTTCTGTATTTTGATTTGACGAATCCGGCCAAATAGCGTCAACACTGCAAACATATTGAATACGAACAGATAATATCTCTAGTCATATTAGCTATGTTTGTTTCTATATTTTTTTCTAACTACGGATACAAATATGAATAATATTGAATACATATGCAAAGCGAATATAAATCGAAACAACTACGGTCATAAATATTCCTTGAAATACAAAAAAACCTCTTAAACTGTACACACAAAATCAATAAAAACATGTGTAAGACCATGTGAGAAGATTCATGGATAATTAGTGTTGAACAATTGACACATTTGTGGAGTTGAATTTTGATTTTGTGAAGGTTGACAAAATTTAGCGTTGCTGTCAGTGTAACCAGTCTGATCAATATGCGGATCAGTCAAACCGCTGTGCATATGAGGTTAGACCGGCTATTGGTTGGTGATCTGACAGGAGTTGAGTTGGGTAGTGTGACCGACATTGGAGATATGGTCACATCGGTGTCCTGTTACCAGGAAAGATGTTAAATCGGTTTGGGCTAGTCAGACTGATCAATAGTTGGCAATCTGACCAGTGGGCGGCCCGATCTCCATGGGGAGGGCAATCAAACCGGTGGCTGCGGACATATAATAGTGAGAGGTGGTCTTGAGTTGTTTGATTGTGTGTGTGGCATAGGAACCGTTGGTTGGTTGTGTATGTTACATGATGCATTATTTTTACTAACATGAGTTAAATACATAGAACTTGTGTTCGAGATGGTTGCTTTAATCTAGCATCTCAGCTCTGACCTGCTTTAGAACTATCATGTAAATGCAGAGTAATATTGCGAAATTCAATGGTTAGCTGGACGGACGATGCTGAAATTCATAAGTTGCCGGGTACTCATTTGGATGAAAGCAGCACTTGGGTAGTGTTCAAGCTTTGATGATTTGTCACAATTGCAATTGAGTGGCATTTACAGATTGAAGAGACGCACTCTACGTCTACACATGTTGCTGAAGCCTGAAATTACCATATCAAATGTGCCGTAAAAAGGGCTCTTAATATTGGCAGATGTCATTTGGTCCATTACCCCACAAGGGGCTCCAACGACGCGGTTCTCAGCCTGCACAATTGTTCACCAATGAATGATTCACTTGAATAGAAGATGAAAGTGAAGACCGTAACACACTTTGAAGCCACCGAGGGGTAACTTTTGTTTTTATTGATACTGAACATTTTTTGACAGTGTATAGCAATAGCTCTTGGAGTAACATTTATCAGCCCATTCATTTTGATTTTTTAGTGATTTTTGGCTTCTAATTATTGACTTTTAACTAAAATTATACTGTAGCGACTGTTAATTTTTTGTCATTCAATTTAAAAAAGAAGAAAAATAAGAAAAAAATAAAAAATATTGTTATATCTCCACGAACAATATAAAGAGAAAAAAGAAAAACAAGGAAATAAAACTAACATGTTCATTTTAGCTTCTATAAGCTAGAAGCCGGAATAAGCAGGCTACGTATAGCCAAGAAAACAATATGAATTGATGTCGTTTAGAATTGTCGTATCAAATGTAAAAAAAAGTTGTCCAGATGAGTAAAATGTGCACCAGTAGCTGCTGAAGGGCTTAGCCATGGTCTCGTTTATTTCAGATTATGACTTCTCTGTTCTTTTTAGTTTATAGTTTTCTCTAAACAAACAAATGAAATGATTTCTTTGCCGCTATTTCAAAGTAGCTTATTAAGATAATTTTTTAAAAGTAATTTATCGGTATTAATTTTTTAAAATAATTTATTGGTATTTAATTTATTTACATAAATTTTTATATTACAATCAAAAGATACCAGTTGCAGCTGAAAAGGACTGACCTATGAAAAGAACGGACCTACGGTAACAACCTTCCACTGAAAGAAAGAAGTCGGTTCCTGGTTCCCAAATCAACGGTCCAAATCACCCTGGAGCCCAACCAACGGCCCAGCTCACGCCCCAAAGCGTTAAAGCCTCTTTTTTCTACGCCCACACAAGCGAAGCACCCAACCCAACCTTCCTTCCCCAATCTCGCTCTACCATCTCTCTCAAACCCTACCCGATCTCCCCGCGCCGCCGCCATGGACGCGTCGATCGACGCGGAGCTCGCGCGCGCGCAGGAGGAGCGCCGCAAGATGGAGGAGGCCCTCGCGGCAGGCGCGCCCATGGCCGTCTCCTCCGTCACCTTCGACACCGACCTCTACGGCGGCGGCGGCTCCGACCCCGACCGCTTCGCCGGCTACGACACGTCCATCCCGGCCTCCGAGGACGACGCGCCAGAAGACGACGCCGAGCCCGCCAACCCCGCCGCCCGCCGCCTCGCGTCCTACACCGGCCACGCCGTCGCCGCCGCCGACCTCCCCCGTGCGGACGACGACGGGCTCCCCGCCAAGAAGTCCCAACGCATCATCGACCGCGAGGACGAATACCGCCGCAAACGCCTCGATCGCATCATCTCGCCGGAGCGCCACGACCCCTTTGCTGCCGGGGAGCTCACGCCGGACCCCTCCGTGCGGACCTATGCTGATGCCATGCGCGAGAGCGCGCTGCAGCGGGAGAAGGATCGAGTGCTGCGGGAGATCGCTCAGAAGAAAAAGGAGGAGGAGGAGAAAGCGAAGGAGAAGAAGGCTGCTCCTGAGCAGCCAGCAGCCGCGACGAAGCGGCGCAACAGGTGGGACCAGTCGCAAGACGGCGATGCTGCTGTTGGGGCCAAGAAGGCAAAGACTTCCTCAGATTGGGATGCCCCTGATGCAACTCCTGGTATCGGGCGCTGGGATGCCACCCCTGGTCGTGTTGGAGATGCAACACCGTCGGTGAGGAGGAATAGGTGGGATGAGACGCCAACTCCAGGGAGGATGGCTGATGCGGATGCAACCCCTGCAGCTGGTGGTGCTACTCCCGGAGCCACACCTTCCGGGGCGTGGGACGCTACACCTAAGCTGCCTGGTGGGCTTGTCACACCAACGCCCAAGAAGCAGAGATCAAGGTGGGATGAGACACCTGCAAGTATGGGGAGTGCAACACCTGGTGGTGCTGGGGCTGCGACGCCTGCAGGTTATACTCCTGGACCAACGCCATTTGGAGCGGAGAACCTTGCGACGCCAACACCTAGCCAGATTGCTCGTGGCCCAATGACTCCGGAGCAGTACCAGCTTTTGCGGTGGGAGCGGGACGTTGAGGAGCGGAACAGGCCTCTCACTGATGAAGAGCTTGACGCCATGTTCCCGCAGGAGGGGTACAAGATTCTTGAACCTCCGGCTTCATACCAGCCCATACGAACCCCAGCAAGGAAACTTCTTGCTACTCCAACACCACTGGGCACACCACTGTATGCTATTCCTGAGGAGAATCGTGGGCAGCAGTTTGATGTGCCTAAGGAGTTGCCTGGTGGGTTACCGCTCATGAAGCCAGAGGATTACCAGTACTTTGGAACATTGCTGAATGAGGAAGAGGAGGAGCAGCTATCGCCAGAGGAGCAGAAGGAGAGGAAGATCATGAAACTTTTGCTCAAGGTAAAGAATGGCACACCCCCACAGCGAAAGACAGCGCTTCGGCAGCTCACGGACAAAGCACGGGAATTTGGTGCTGGCCCACTGTTCAACAAGATCCTGCCCTTGCTCATGCAGCCAACACTCGAGGACCAGGAGCGGCATCTTCTGGTGAAGGTCATCGATAGGGTACTGTATAAGCTGGATGAGCTGGTTCGACCATTCGTGCATAAGATCCTTGTGGTTATCGAGCCACTTCTGATTGATGAGGATTACTACGCTCGTGTTGAGGGCCGGGAGATCATATCAAATCTTAGCAAAGCAGCTGGGCTTGCTACTATGATTGCCGCCATGAGACCAGACATTGATAACATTGATGAGTATGTGAGGAATACCACTGCTCGGGCATTCAGTGTGGTGGCTTCTGCTTTGGGTATCCCTGCCCTTCTGCCATTCTTGAAGGCTGTCTGTCAGAGTAAGAAGTCCTGGCAGGCTCGGCACACTGGTATCAAGATTGTTCAGCAGATTGCTATTCTCATGGGCTGTGCTGTTCTGCCACACCTGAAGTCCCTAGTTGAGATCATTGAGCATGGTCTGAGTGATGAGAACCAGAAAGTGCGGACAATCACTGCACTTTCTCTTGCCGCACTTGCTGAGGCTGCTGCACCTTATGGTATAGAAAGTTTTGATACTGTGTTGAAGCCTCTGTGGAAGGGTATCAGATCTCACCGTGGAAAGGTCCTTGCTGCATTCTTGAAGGCCATTGGTTTTATCATCCCTCTTATGGATGCTCTGTATGCCAGTTACTACACAAAGGAGGTGATGCAAGTCCTGATTAGGGAGTTCCAGTCACCAGATGAAGAGATGAAGAAGATTGTCTTGAAGGTTGTTAAACAGTGTGTCAGTACAGAGGGTGTAGAGGCTGATTATATCCGGAATGACATCCTTCCAGAGTTCTTCCGTCACTTCTGGGTTAGGAGAATGGCTCTGGATCGTAGGAACTACAAGCAGCTTGTGGAAACAACTGTTGAGATGGCAAACAAGGTTGGAGTGGCTGATATCGTTGGGAGAATCGTTGAAGATCTGAAAGATGAAAGTGAGCCTTACCGGAGAATGGTTATGGAGACAATTGAGAAGGTGGTGGCTAACTTGGGTGCCTCAGATATTGATGCTCGTCTGGAGGAGCTGCTTATTGATGGCATCCTGTATGCTTTCCAAGAGCAGACAAGTGATGATTCAAATGTCATGCTTAACGGTTTTGGAGCTGTTGTCAATGCACTAGGCCAAAGGGTCAAGCCTTACCTTCCTCAGATTTGTGGTACCATCAAGTGGCGGTTGAACAACAAGAGTGCAAAAGTTAGGCAGCAAGCTGCTGATCTGATCTCAAGGATTGCCATTGTAATGAAGCAGTGCCAGGAGGAGCAGCTTATGGGTCACTTGGGTGTTGTGCTGTATGAGTATTTGGGAGAGGAGTATCCTGAAGTACTGGGTTCAATTCTTGGAGCTTTGAAGGCTATCGTGAATGTCATTGGTATGACTAAGATGACACCACCGATCAAGGATCTTCTTCCTCGGCTGACCCCCATCTTGAAGAATAGGCATGAGAAGGTCCAAGAGAACTGCATTGATCTAGTTGGTAGGATTGCTGATCGTGGAGCAGAATTTGTGCCAGCCAGAGAGTGGATGAGGATTTGTTTCGAGCTGCTTGAAATGTTGAAGGCTCACAAGAAGGGTATTAGGAGAGCCACTGTAAACACATTTGGTTATATTGCAAAGGCCATTGGGCCTCAGGATGTGTTGGCCACACTGTTGAATAATTTGAAGGTGCAGGAGCGGCAGAACCGTGTTTGCACTACTGTGGCAATTGCCATTGTTGCTGAAACTTGCTCGCCTTTCACAGTTTTGCCTGCCCTCATGAATGAGTACCGGGTCCCAGAGCTCAATGTCCAGAATGGTGTTCTGAAGTCTCTCTCTTTCCTCTTTGAGTATATTGGTGAGATGGGAAAAGATTACATATACGCTGTCGCTCCCTTGCTTGAAGATGCTCTAATGGACAGAGATCTAGTTCACCGGCAGACTGCTGCATCAGCTGTCAAGCACATGGCTCTAGGCGTTGCTGGCTTGGGTTGTGAGGATGCTCTTGTCCATTTGCTTAACTATGTCTGGCCCAACATATTTGAGACATCTCCCCATGTTATAAATGCTGTCATGGAGGCAATTGAGGGGATGAGAGTTGCTCTAGGTGCTGCTGTGATTTTGAATTATTGCCTCCAAGGCCTTTTCCATCCAGCCAGGAAAGTACGTGAAGTATATTGGAAGATCTACAACTCACTATATATTGGTGCACAAGATGCGCTTGTTGCTGCTTATCCTGCACTGGACGATGATGGGGACAATATCTACAGCCGTCCAGAGCTGGCTATGTTTGTGTGATCAAAGTGAGTCTTGCTTATTTCTTACTTCTCAACTTAAGGTGTACATTGATTATTGAAAAATCTGCTGTTAGTTAAATAAGTTTGTAATCTTGGATCATGCAGTTAGTATTTACCTGTTTAGGTGCTTTTTTTAAATCTAATAAGCAACTCCTGAATTCCTCTTATGTACTTCCTTTTAGTTCACTGCTATGCTAAAAGTGTTTCCTCAGTTTTTACTGTTCCTCAACAATTGTACATTCTCATCCTGGCTATGTCATTAGACCTTAGGGCGGTTATTGACCTGTTGGAGTGATGTTTACTCAAATACAAATGACAAATTTTGGACTTGCAGCTGTTCTTAAAACATTCGTCATTGTTCTGTTAAGATTATATGATATCATTGGTTTCAATGAACCTTCCTTAAAGGCTATCTAGAGTAAAATGGACTGGGTTCAGGGTTCAGGGATTGATAAATATTTGCACCACTAGCAGATTTGGCCATCCTTGCCCCTTGTCAGTGATTCCGGCCTTAGGTCATGTTAGCATTTGAGCAGTGAAAGTGGTGGGTAATCTGTGTTGTCATGATTCTTTCTTCATTTTGATGTGTGTTCTTTCATTTTTGCTCTTTACAATGAAAGGATCTGATATGCAAATGCATTGGCAGGCAGGATGTACATGTCCATTTATCGTCATCCATATGCATGTGAAGCTTGAACTGGGGTGATATTTGAATTAGAGCTCACATTTAATATTTTTGGTGTTACTTGTGGTGTATGTTTTTATTGAAATTGCATTTTTTGTATTTGCAGGCTTGTTCCTTCTGAAAGGGGTGTGATGTTTAAGAAATATTTTTTCCTGGTTTACTGTAATTCTAAATTGCTGCCATAATCTGATGTACTAACCATTTTGGAATTGTTTTATTTTTCAGGGTATTTTGGTCCAAGTCTGCCGAAGAGTTCCCTTGGATTTAAGACTGATCATAAGGATAGAATATCTTTCTCTGCAGTATGTTTAGTTTGTTGCAACTGAGAATATGTTTAACCTATCACAATCCTATATTTTGAAGGGGAAAAAGGCAATCCTGGTATTACTATTGTCTCGTTATGTAATATTAGGCACGATGGCCAAGTATTATTCTTAAAACTTTCTATTAGCCAATGTTATATAATGTCATAAGCCATCGAGATTGGGAAGTTCGTTGTGTTTCGTTAGCTTCGCTGTACTGTTATGATGTCTGGAACATCAGTATGTTTGGAACAAGTTGCTTAGCTTGTGTTCTTTCCTGCTTATGTGTATGACAAGAACATATGTCGGTTAAAAGCCTATCAGTTGCTTTGCTTGTGGATTCTTTTCCGCAGGTCAGTTCATCCCCTTTCATATTTCATCTCTTTGTATGCAGGTTCTTTGGAACTTGGGAGCCATGGTCCTGTGTATGCTTAGCCCCAAGACTGGCAGTTTTCTACAGGTGGCTGAAATGTTGAATGCCATATACTTTTCATTTCGTTTGCATTTTGCAGTAATGTCAGTGTGTCATTTGAGATGGTCGTTTTCTGATTTCTTCGGTTGTGACCGTGAAAGATCGAGTACGTGCTTTATTAATGGAATGGTGGATTGATCTGTGTATAGTTAAGATCACGTCTAGGATGTGCGTGCATGGTAAGATACTGCTGATCCGATCGATCTGGACGACGTTGAATCGCTTATGAGGGCTCGGCCTCCATCTCAAGGCTATAGATAAGTTCCCATGCAGAGATACTCTTGGCTTAATTAAGGATGATGCTGTGTGTACAAACAACTTATATGTTTCAACATTGACACCTCCAATGATCAGCAGCTCTCATTTTATTGGTTGCTTCGGCACTGCACAAGCTTTTGGAGCTTGATTCCAATTTCCTCTGTTGGTTCAGTTACTAAGTTTGTCCAGAACTCTGGCGCTGTGCTCAACGGGTGGTTCTATAACTGTAGAATCATACTATTCCCTAATATTTACTGTTAATGCAGCAAAAATTAGGGATTTTGGGTTTGGGAGCCGACCTTTCCACTTCTTGGGCCTTAAGTGAGAAGTTTATCCTTTTTAACATCTGTGCAAAACGGTCCCACATGAGCTTCTGCCTTCCGTATTTCGGGTATTGGGTTTATGTCTTTTTTCTTGTGCGTATGCCTGAACTGGGAATTTGGTCATCATATTTCCCTCTATAACATGCTGCTTGGACTTTCTCGTCAATGGCTTTGTCACGTGTACAGGGAAACTTACGTATCTACACCATTGTGCAACTAAGACTAATAATCAGCTTGGCACAGTGGAGTTTGTTCAGTGTCTGTTGGGAGATTTGTGGTTACTAAATTAAATGAGCCATGCCTAGTGACAGTTAACATGAGGGTTGGGCATATTGCTTTCAATGTATAGATGCCCCCACATGCTGCTCTCTGATAAAAAGCTTTGATTAATTAGCTGGTAGAGTTCCCTTTCCATTAGTAGGCCCTTGCTCAAGTCCAAACTTCACTTTCAACTTTGGCCTACTCTGAGCCGGGTGTTTCTGGCTGACCATTCCCATTTAGCCTCTTCTTCTTTCCTATCTCTCAACCGTCCGTGCAGGGGTAAGCAGGTTGTTGGGCGGTGCTTTCCAACTAATTTCATCTGATGATGGACAAGGATCTAGAAGGATTGGCCTCGCAGAATATCCTTCGCCTGCAAGTCTCCGGCTCCTACTTGCGAGCTGCTGTTATGGTATGGAACGGCTGGCACTCCAGAACCAGAAGCTGTTATTGTTGACTGGAATCTGAAGCCACTGACGTGAACACAGGTGATGAATCAATGCAGCTGCTAACTACTTGATGATGACTTTATTTATCTCCGATATTTTTTTGTGCTTCTTGTTGGAAAAGGATCGCCCTAAGAAATGCTGTGAATTCACATCCAGAACCATTTCCTGAACAAAAAAAAAGGGGAAATTGCGTATGAATTCCATTTAGCACCAACAAACATGGAGCATTTAGGTCGTACTATGATTCCCTTTCCTACACCTGAAAAATGCCCATACCAACTGGCAAAACATTGCAGATGTTAATCATCTCAACATTTCTATCAATGGTCTGCAACCTTCAAGGAAACCTTTCTTGCAAACATCAAGTGAGAAGTACATAATTCTGAAGTAGCTATTGTGAACACTTAGGAAAAATGTGCTTCTAGGGTTAAACCTCCTCATCTCTTGTGCATAATCCCACATCTAATTGTCTTGCGCAACCTCATCCCCATGTATGGCCCTCAGTGCCATTCTCCTTGCCCTTCCTAGTTTGCTCCTAGAAGGGGTCATGTTTCATTTTTTTTTTGAACAATCTGTAACGCCCTAGAGTCTAAACCGGCTTAGACCTAACCCCATTCTGGATAGGCCACGCACAGTAGCAACCCGCTTGCACTTTCGTCCTCGCTTCGCGCAAAATGGTTAACCGGGGATGCTACCATTGGAACTCCTAAGGTTATATGTAAGTGCTTCTCAAGCTAAGCTAGTAAGGTGGGACTAACCCACACCCTTATGCGCGCACACACACACACATATGGGCCGTCATGGGCCGGGGTCACATACACCCCCTCAAAGGACCCGACGTCCTCGTCGGACCAACATACCCACACTAGGGGAAATAATAAGAATCTCCCCTCTTGGCATATATCCGTGCGTTCAGTGCCGGCATATATCCGTGCGTTCAGTGCCAGCACATATGTCATGCCGTGTGTCCACTCCGGACCCACATGCGCCATGAGCCATATGCCCGCGCCCTTGACCCGCACACGCCCATGTAACCGCGAGATTTGGCTCTGATACCATTTGTAACGTCCTAGGATCCAAACCGGCTTAGTCCTAACCCCATTCTGGATAGGCCACACACACGTAGCAACCCACTTGCATTTTCTTCCTCGCTTCATGTAAAACGGTTAACCGAGGGTGCTACCATTGAAACTCCTAGGCTTATATGTAAGTGCTTCTTAAGCTAAGCTAGCAAGGTGGGACTAACCCACACCCTTATGTGCGCGCACACACATATGGGCCGTCATGAGCCGGGGTGTCACACAATCCTTGCAAAATTCCTAAGGTCATTTGTCCTAAAGGTTTCAATGTACTTCTCAGCTATAAACTTTGCAGTGAATTTGTTCAATACCCACTCCTTTCTACAAGTATGATCACCTACATATCTCTTCACCATAAAGCATTTGGCACAGCTATCCTTTGATACATACATCTGCCATGGGCAACCCTTCGCACAGTGGGCTTGGATTTTTGTCTAGTCATTTCTAGGCATCCTGGTATCAACTCTGTGCATGCAACTATACTCAGAAATTGCTTTTCTCGGCACCTCAACTGATGGAAACACCATTCCCACTTTGAAAACCATATTTGACATGCCAACATTTGGCCTAATGTCTTGAAATTGAACTTGGCTATGTCATCATTATCTGAATAATCTAGAAACTACAACAACTCTTCCTCCTCTGATGACAGATTGTCTTTGGATTGATCAGGATTAAGCTTGTTATCATTGTTATCAAGGTCGTCATCTCCATCTTCTATCTCATAGTCACTGTCTACAAAACCATAATCATCCTCCTCATTGTCCCTATGTCTTTCACTGCCACTATCTCCTTCATGTGGCTTTGATGGTCCTGCCTCCTCTTAGTCCTTGCAATTCTTGCATTGGGTGATGATATCATTATAAAATCTCAACAGCTTCTCATCAACAATTCTCTCCGTGATAGCTATCTTCCTAGGGCTCATCACCTTCGACAAATAGGCAACTAGTTGTGCTACGATGTTATCCCAATTGATGCTTCCTATACTGTTATCATGGTCAACGTATATAACTAAGTTCTTGTGACAGTGTCACTGCAACCATGCTGTTAGTGTCAGCGTCCTTCTTGATGATTCTCAAACATTCGCCAACATGTTTCCCTAGCAAACACTATTAAAACTTCAACCTTTCACTCTCATAGCCGAGCTATTCCACAAAATCATCTATCCAGAGAGGAGACCACATATCTATCTCACAACAATCAAACCAGTCACACATAGCTCCGATTGCAACCTTGTTCGCAAAAAACCCACCATGGTGAACGTCCACTGTGAATTTGTCATCATCAGGCTGTACATTATTAACAGAGTGAAGCAATTTCAGGAAAACTAGCGACCAAAAAACAAGATTTTGTGAATTCGTGCTTAACACATCGCCACAGTCTGAAACCCTAGATTACTAAAAAACAGCAATGCGCAAATGCCGACAGCTTCGCAGAGCAAAATCATAATGAAAATCAAAACCTAAATCAAGACCAAGCCGAACACTGAAGCATGAAGCACGTACCATATGCAAGAGGCGTTTCGCCTTCTTCCCGCAGCGTGGCCACCATGCTTGTCTCCAGCAACCCAAGGACCCCCTCTTCGTTTGACGAAGCCGGCAACCCAAGGACTCCCTCACCATCGCCTCCGCATGAACGCCTCAGAGCCCAGTTTTGTGCAAAACTCTCACCGCAGATGGGATAGATTGCGAACTTTGCTACAATCCGAAGTTGTTTTGTGCAAAAATCTCACCGCAACTTTGCTAGTCACAAGCGCCGCACATGAGCTTCAGGCCACGCTGGAGAGTCCACGTCAGTGGTCAACGCCAGCCCAGGCTCTTTTAGACCTCTAATGATCCACTTAAATAGGTTTAGGTACTGGATTAGATAGTTTAATTGATTAGGGACCTATGTGAACCCCTGTGACAAGTTTAAGAACCCACATGTTACTTTACTCTTCTTTTTTTGCAGTTAAACTATGTAGACAATGAAAGAGGTGCCCTGAGATGCCCGTCAGTATACACCTGTCTTCTTGACATGTCAGTACAATCTTGCAAGTGACTTGACCTAAGGGTGCAATGCACCATTCTCGAGCTCAACTGAAGCATCCCAGAAATTTTGCAAGAGAAAAGCAGGTTGATCCATCTTCTGGTTTGTCTTACCAGTGTACTCCCTTTGCTGTTTACAGTTTATTCCATGCCATGGTCCATGGCTCACACTTCACACCCCGCTTGTTCACCACCGCGCATTTGATGTTCACTGCAATTAGGTAACGCATGCAGATGTTTCCATGGCGTCCTTACCTATGATTTGCCTATTTAAGAGAACAGTGTTAACATGGACTCATCTGCACTGGTAACTGGTGTAACATCGATCACCAAGTAATTGTCGCACAAGCTGACAACCATGAAGGTGTCTTGTTTCCTGGTAGTGCTCCTGCTCGCCATTGCCACGGGAAGTGGGCTGGCGCTCGCCGCCCGCGAGAACAGCAGCATTCCGGCCGGCCTAGGCAGCGAGCTTCGGGAGCTCATCGCCAAGGCCGGCAACTTCCTCAGCTCGGCGGGCCGGGCGGGGGCGGACGGCTGGCACGCCGCGGCGGCCACGAACGTCGACGCCAAGGTGAGGCCCCTGAGGAGCACGGCGGGGCGGAAGCGGCTGAGGAAGGCCGCCGTGAATTGCATCCCCGCCGACATGTGCCGGAAGAAGAAGGTGCGCTGCGGCAAGAGGTGCTACAGGTCGCGCTCCAGCCTCAGCCACGTCCCGTCCAACCAGTGCGTCGTCAAGTGCAAGAAGTGCGTGCCAACCTGCTAGATTTCCTCCTCTTCTCGTGGTGGATTCGAGCCCTCGATCGGGCTTCAGTTCTTCTCTTTCTGTTCCTCGGTTCCGTGCCGTGTGGTGTCGTGATGTTTACTTCCTTTACTTCTAGTAGGTTCAGTTGAATAAACATGCATGCATGCATGCAGTAGCTAGGTAGTGAATTCTAAAGAATATTGATAAACATCATCCGGATGTTTTCTTCCTAATTATCATCCATATTTGCGACTATTGGATTAGAGATCCAACGACCATAAATTCTCCCCCACCCCCTCCAAAAAAATCTCCCCCTCCAAAAAAATCTTCCCCTCCTCAAAAAATAATCTCCCCCTCCAAATAAAAGGACTGTTGGATCTCTAATCCAACGGTCTTAAAACTAGATGATAATTAGAAAGAAAATATCCGGGTGATAGCTATACACACCCCATTTGTAATACTCTTGCCTTGTCGATCTCAAGTTTGGATGTGATTTTCCCCCTCTTAATACTTATATAGTATGTTTCTTTCTTCCACGTGGCAATGGCCATTGATTTAGAGAAACCATCAACTGCAAAAGTAATGCATTTTTTTATTTGGGGACGAAAAAGTTATATATGCAGTTGTAGGGGATGGCACTTTCGCCTTTTCTGACTAAGGGTATGTTATTTAAGTTAAAAGTTAATGGCTTTTAGTTTTTGCTACAATATCTAACTTTTAAATGCAGTATTTTTTTAGACGGGGTCTACAAGTTAAACGATCTATACGTTAAAAACCCAATATCTGTACCAGCCAAAATCACAAGTAAGTATCTGTCTCTCCGTAATCTGTACTGTAAACAGTCAAAATTCAAATTTTTCAACCAAAATTCATAAGCCGTAATTAAAAAGAACAAACCCTAAGATTGACGGGAGACCCCTTCGAACGGATGAACTGCTAGTCCAAATTAAAGGGTCGTCCGTGTGATGAACGGTGTTATTTTACCAGGCATGATAGATCTCGTTAGTTAGCTTGTCTACAGTCTAAGCTTGTGTACAATCTACTCATAAATTTGCTAAAAGAAAGGGTCCTCGCTATTACTGTCATTATACCACATTAACTAAAATGTATATGGTTCACAGTTGAGGATTCGGGCTTTGAATGTCATTCTTTTTCCGAGTGGTATGCAGATATCCGTACCATAAAATGTGCCTCTTTCATGTGGAATCCTGATTTCATCCATAATCACATTGTTCACCGTCTCCACGCTGAACATACACCGCTTTAGCTTAATTAGTGCCCGCTGAAACATGCACACTAGAAATAGCTCGCACGTACGTCTCGCTATGAACCTGTTCTTTTCGACCGAAACTAACGATTTTTGAATAGTATCTAACTTTTAAACGGGGTATTTTCTCAAAACGGGGTCTACAAGTTAATTGTAGTACACGTTAAAAGCCTAATATCTGTATTAACCAAAATCACAAGCGAATATCTATTTCTTCATAATTTCTATCGTAAACAGCTAAAATTCAAAAATTTCAGTCAAAAACCAAAAGCCGCAGCCGAACCAAATATGCCCTATATATCATGCAATTATTCAGCGACCCATGCGGCTCTAGTGTCCACTCGGCCATTGCTCGACCGGCCATTCGGCCCCGCGGCGGACGTACGCATCGCCGTCGCGCGCGGTTCCGCATCTCTTGAGAGGGATTGGGGGGATAAAGCGCGCGTACAATGGAATGGATGGGTGCAGCTGGGCGTGGGGTTGGGGGATATAGCGCGCGGTTGGACCTGCACCGAGGTTTGCTCGGCCAAAATTGACGTCCAACGATTTCTAGCGGGGAGGAGTGCCTCAACTAACAACGCTACCTGCGCGCGTGCAGATGCGGTGGCCATGCGCCGAGGTTTCCACCTCGGCGGCTCGGCTCGATCCCGACGTCATTAACTCTGTTTGATGCGGAGTACTGTTGAGTACTCGGACAGAAGCCGGTCCAACTTTGACCGTCGTCTTGTTGGGAGGCTGGCAGGTGAGGTCTTAACTCTTAGGGCCTCTTCTTTTTAGGTGAAATTTATGGTTTTTAATTACGGTTTGTGGTTTTTTGATTGTTCGTACGAGGGATTACAGAATAACAGAAACTTGTGTACGGTTTTTACTGATATAAATTAAGTCGGTACAGTATGTATTATAATTAGTTAGTAGATCCTATCTTGAAAAGATATTCCGTTTAAAAGCTAGTTATTGTAAAAAAAATTAAAAAACAGTTTTTAAAAATTGAAAAGAACATGCCCTTAGGTTGATCAGAGATGAGAGATTGTTTTGGAAGCTTTATTACCAAATGGGCTTGATGCTGTGACGGCATGGTACTGCCGACTCGCCACGCGCTTCATTGTTGCAAACTAACAGTGAGACGCCGACTAATTTGAACGGCGTTTAGGATGCAGCAGCCGGCGGTGACGCTTGCCGCCTGAACGTTGCTGCGGCCAAAGGCGAAACGAATTTGACTAGGAAGAGAACCAACGCAGCTGCTAGGAGCTGGCTAGCCGCCGGTTGGGCCAGCAATGCATGGCAGAAGTTGGAGGCAAATCCTCTCTTCTATTGTTTACTTGCCATCCAAGATCGATGATCTCTGGTGTTGGTGGCAGATAGCACACCGACCGGTCGAGAGTTTTGTAGAACCGGCAATGCCAACGGAAGAAAAGTGAATTATTTCTTCCCAAAAAAAATTTCTAAGTATTTAGAAATCTCTCACTCCAATAACTAAAGAGCAACGAAGATCATATTTGATATACTAAATCCAAACAATAATCTAAAACAGTGAGATCATATTTGACATATTAAATCCAAACAATAATCCAAAACCGTGAGGACTCACAAATTCACCACATAACTAGTCTAACCGTCACTGAAGGTGTGGTCTGACCGGCCAAACTGTCGGTCTGACTGGGCCTAGGAGCGGTATGACCGCTTTCCTATTCCTATAACAAAAAATCAGCCCAAGGCAAAATCAAATTTGGTACAAACTTCAAAATCCATGTCCAAAAGATTAGAAACTATGTACACACCTTACTGAGGATTCCAGGAAAAAATTTCCTTTATGAATCACATGGATCTTGACCAAAACTCTAACATTTTCTCAAACATGTGAGATTGCATCAAAATTGGACAAATATTAAAAATTTGAGAACCAATTTACTCGTGGTTTAAGGATGGTCAAGATGGCTCCAGATAAGTTCTCACATATCCAGTAAGTAAGACTATCCAAAGAATTGAAGCTAAATACTTCATATCAAGATACCTCAAGAAAGGTTTCAAATTAAGCAAGACTTAGGTAACTTTGAAATCTTACAAATCACAGTGACTAGATGGATAGGATTTGATCTAAGTCATCTCCATCACTTATACATCCTTGACACGTATAAAGGTAAAGGAGAGGGAAGAAGCAAAGAACCATCAAGAACGGGAGAAAATCAATCAAAACAAGAACACTTCATAAGAGATTAACAAAGTTGATTTATTACTACTTGAAGATGAAATTTTCACAATCACTTTGTAAGAAGGACAAAATAGCACACCACAATTCCCACTCTTCTCTCTCAAATCTTAACCCTAGAACTCAAAAATGAAAATAGTTGGAATGGTTGACTTGGAAGCTTTCATTCCTAATATCATTAAATAAATGAGCAACTAGCCTATCCTAATGGATATTATCCACTAACACAATTGAGGAAAACTCATTAACCCCATACAACATGAGTTTTACGCTCACACTCAACTCATGCACGGTTTTCAAAGCACATAACGTCAAATTCGCTAAGTCATTAACTTTTGATCCACTTGATATTCTCAGCATCTTCTTAACTTAAACCGCTTTTCCAAGTGCATTGGTTTTGATCCAACAAATTTTTGGTATTTTGTCAACTACCAAAATACCCTCATGTTGACCCGGTCTTCTTCTTCTGTTGTAATAAATCATTATGCTTACCACATATGGGTGCACTAATGTCTTATCATACATTGGTAAATCTCTCTCGTTCTAGTTTTCACCGGACCACGCCTCAATTAAACTAACCAAGTCACTTGGTATAACCTATTGCTCGAACCTTCTTTTCAATACTTCTTACCTTTCTTGTGCCACTCTGGACCTTGGCTTCTTCATGAGCGTAGTCCTGATCCTCACCGTAATCATAGTTGACTCCAAACTTCCCTGCACATTCAAAGATCAAGAAATCGTTACAGAGCACAAATTCTTCATAATTTCACCCACGTTAGCTAGGGCAACATGAATGCACTGATCTAAGGCAATTCAACTCGATCCACGATCAATTTCCAAAATTCAGAACTCCCAGCAAAATTCAGACTAGCCAGTCTGACTGCCACGTGCTCCAGTTCAACCACTACATATGGCCGGTCTGACTGTCATCTACTAACTGGTTAGACCGGTTGCGCTGATCAGATCGCTCAACAAAGCCAGTCTTGATCGTCTAAGGTTGAAACCAGCAGACTAGAAATCTAAATATTTCATAAATTTAAATTTTAATTTAACATATATTGATAATGGTTTATCGTAGGCATTTTTGGAGCTTTTCACGTGGTCCTCAAGTTTAATCGGCTAATTTGACGTTGCATTGTTTCAGCTATCGGCCGTGTCCTTCGACTCCTTTCACCGTTCAGGGAACGTTGGTCGAGTAAAATTATTGAGACATACTTACCACGTATCTTTAGTTGGATACAGTTAAACGTAGCTTTTCCATCATTTATCAGGATATACCATCCAAGCATTACAAGTACTGAGATATTGCAACAAACCGTAAAAATAAACACTCTGAGATACAATCATGGACTATTAATCCAGCGTATATACTCCTATTTGGCATATGCTCGATCAGGTTTATCAGAGTACATTACACCAAATACTACTCGATCCAAGCAATACTATACTATGGTTCGCTTGTCTGCATCAGTTCTATACTATGGTTCGCTCGTCTGCATCCACTGGTCCAGAAAAAGTCTACGCCTGTTTGGTTGGGCTGAAAAGCTATAATTTATAGCTAAAATTACACTGTAACGGTTGAAATTTTACTATAGCTGAAGGTGACTTATTTGACGTAATTAAATTTAAAAATTAAAAAATAGAAAAAAATGCTAGCTTATCACGGACAACGCAAATGAATACGGAAAAAGAATGGTAAAAAAGCTTTAAAAACTCAACAATTCAGAAAAAGATAAAATTTATAAATAATAAAAAAATAAGTTAGAAGTTAAAACCGAAACGAGTGGTATCTAGAGACGGGACGATTGGATGAATGAATCTCTGCAGGAAACCAAGAATTATGGGGATGAAGGGATCGAGGCAGGCCGCCAGGCAGGTAATAAAATTAAGTACAACACCAACGACTACCACTAACCTGCACCCTATTAATGCAACTGGATCTCATCTCCTCTCTTCACGTGGTTTGTGGACTGTATCACGCCGTAACGTGTTTTTGCTTGGCCAGACCCTTGAGTCCTTGACTTCCCTTGCCCCCGTTCTAATTCGTCGACACGTACCCGCTTTTAAGTGTAACCCTCCATGTACACTCATGCCCGGGGACGGCATGAGATGATGAGATAACCATTAACCATGTACGGTTCTGTGCCAATCCACGTACGACTTGTGATTCGGCATTGCGTCCACGGTGACCACAGAATATATACCAGTGTTGTTCCATGTCAGCGCACTTGCAATGGTATAGGGAAAAAAATACTAAGTACTCCCTCCCAGTGTTGTTCCATGTCAGCACACTTGCAATGGTATAGGGAAAAAATACTAAGGCCAGTCTCAGTGGAGGTTTTATGGAGTTTTATGGGCATTAAATACGCTGACATGACACTGTATTGATGAAGAGAGAGATGATAAAAATTTCATGGGAGTAGAGAGAGATTCATCGGGATGAAACTCTTCTACACTGTTTCCAAAATATGGGTGTGTTGGAAACTGGGACATGAAACCTCCACTGAGACTGGCCTAAGTACTCCCTCCCAGTGTTGTTCCATGTCAGCACACTTGCAATGGTATAGGGAAAAAATACTAAGACCAGTCTCAGTGGGGGTTTCATGAGCATTAAATACGCTGACATGGCACTGTATTGATGAAAAGAGAGATAATAAAAGTTTCATAGGAGTAGAGAGAGTTTCATGGGGATGAAACTCTTATGCACTGTTTTCAAAATATAGGTGTGCTGAAAACTGGGACATGAAACCTCCACTGAGACTGGCCTAAGTACTCCCTCCCAGTGTTGTTCCATGTCAGCACACTTGCAATGGGATAGGGGAAAAAATACCAAGTACTCCTCTGTCCAGTAATACAAGTCCAAAGCCCATCATACGTACATATCAAAGGGATATTAAATTTTTTTCAAAAATAGTGTCATTGGATTATGCACACCCCTATTAAATGATATACTACAACTATTCGTTTATTTTTTCAGCATTAAAGTAAAGATATATGGTGAAAATATTATAATAACTATATCTTTCATCTTTGTAATAGATTTATATTGTGAAACGATGCTTTTCAAAAATAAAAATTTATATTGCGGGATTGAAGGAGTAGTCAGTTTTATGCATGCCTACATCCATATCTTAATTATACCATGTCTTCCGAAGGAAACCATTTTTAAGCACATTGCACACAACGGATCATCATGAGAATGTTCTTTCTTTAGACCGTCTTATGATACAAATTTTTTAGTCCCCCAACAAGGATCATATATAAAGTACATTGGATTCATAAGCATATACTAATATACAAAACCGTGGAGCACAGTAAAATACACTAATTGTAACTATATATTACGTTGCATGCAACAATCAATTTATCTAAAAGTTTAAGTTGATAAAGAAAGAAAAGGTGGGCTATATATATATATATATATATATATATATATATATATATATATATATATATATATATATATATATATATATATATATATATATATATATATATATATTCTATGCCATGTTACAAGTACCGGTAGCACTACCAATTCTAACATAAGACACTGAAAAACCAGTAATCCAGAACAAAGACATGTGGGATATACAACATACTGTAGTATTTGAGAAAGATGCTTTACTATACAGAGCAGAGCAGTACTACTCCTCCAGCTCCAGTGGATGAGTAGTACTCTGTTGAACAGTAGTGACCGAGTAGGGCCTGAGCGGCCAGCCAAAGCCTGGCCTCCCATCGCTGCTCTCTGATTGCTCCATCCATCCATTAACTCCCCTCCTTTATTATGCATGCATGCTTTCCGCCTTTAAGACTCCTGCCTTGCTGCCCCTCCTCCCTAGCTAAACAACTCCCATCTCTCTTGCCCTCGCATCGCATCGCACCGACCGATCTCTCCCTCTCCCTCCCAGGAGAGCTCCATGAGAGGAGGAGAGGAGACGAGGAGGACGGCGGCCGGGCAGGTCATGGTGGAGCTGCAGGCCAACGCCGCCACGGCGTCGTCGGCCGACGGCGCCATGGTGGTGGGGCTGAGCCCGCTCAGCGAGACGCTGTGGCGGGACAGCAAGGCGCTGCCCGGAGCGGCCGCGCTCATCGGTGACGTGTCGGTGAGGCTGACGTGGAAGGACCTCTCGGTCACCGTGGCGCTCGGCCCCGGCAAGACGCAGACCGTGCTCGACGAGCTCACCGGCTACGCCGAGCCAGGCACGCTCACCGCGCTCATGGGGCCATCTGGTTCCGGCAAGTCCACCCTCCTCGACTCCCTCGCCGGCCGCCTCGCCGCCAACGCCTTCCTATCGGGCAACGTCCTCTTCAACGGCCGCAAGGCCAAGCTCTCCTTCGGTGCCGCGGTACACACATACATCGATCTTCCTACCTGTCTTCTTTCTTGCTTGCTTCGCTTGTTTTATGCAAAAAAAAAAGTCACCATTTTTTGGCATTAAACTGTTGCTTTCACATCCATATATACACGTACCACGGTTTCTTAGGCAAGTTCATTAGTTCAGTCATCCATAAGTATTCATGCCATTTCAGAACATAGTGAAGTTTGTTCGATGGTGTGCATAACACTACTACATCAAGTGGCTTAAATTTCGTTTCGAGTAGACGTCTACTGTTCGATCGACGGGTTTACACCGTTGCACGCTGTAATTATTGACACCATCAAATCCACGGCGTACGCGCGCGTTCACTTCTTGATACGGCTAGTTTATTTCGCATCTGTTCCAGATGGTGAAAGCTGTACATACATGTATATATATCAGTATATGGCTATCTATCCCTACAAGAACATAATGTGTAGTAGTTGGGTACAGCAATTAATTCGATCGCTCTGGTTTGTCGATCATACTCCTTTCAATTCACTCATATATATTTCGTACGCAACGTTGCTCTTCTCTTTTTGAAGGGCAAAATTATCATTCTGATTTCAGAAGAAAAATAGAAGGCCCTAGTGCGACCTACATAGCATAAATACAGACAGTTGGATTTGTTATCGCGATCCTGTTGCGATTTGCGAATTTATGATGATCATGGTTTTTTTACCGGTTTTTATTTTTAACCGGAGGGGACCGGTAAGTCCAGTTTACCCGTTATCGGTTTTTTGAATAAATTCGGTACAAAAAATTCAAATGAAATTTAAAATTTAAATTCATACTGGTCGGTTATCGGCGATAACTGACCGAAAATCGGTTGAAAATATCGGTCAAAAATTTTTAAACAAATTTCGTTAAAAAATTCCTTCTAAATTTGATAAAATTCATGCAAAATGAATTTTTCGGAGCCGGTTTGAATTTCTATCGGAGGTCACGGGTAAACCCGGCCAAAAAAAAAGCCATGATGATGATATGCACAGTTCAGCTGTATCGTCTGCGTCTGTCCTATACCACCAATTATACTGGACGGGACCCCTTCCCGTATTTGCAAACCAGCTAGTTTATACTTGATAAATTTGGGTAATATTTGGTCGTTTTACAGTAGATTCTTGCAGTCAGTAACTGAGTGCCAGGTTCTCTCATCATGAAAAGAAGTCTGTTTCTCGTCTGAAAATCTGAATATATATATCTACCTTAGGGTATCTGTAGTGTATAAAAATAGAGGATCTTAAGCCACCTTAAGGTCGACCTTATACATTACAGGGGTGATCTTAAGCAGGCTATAAGCAAAAAAAGCTTAAGGCTGGTCCTCAAGCTAAAGACCTGGCCACAAGCATTAAAATACATTTTTTTATCTGCCGAGTGGGACCATCTTAAGACCCCTTGGGTTATATACACTATGGAGTCAGCCTTAAGATTTAGATGGGACCCATCTTAAGGCTTCTTGGGTTATATACACTACAGATGCCCTTACAGCCGACTTCCCGTACCACTACTTTAGCTGCAACGATACCACCAAAATTCTACTTTTTGGATCGTCCCAACATGAGCAGATCCCATGCTTGTTTTTTTCCCCTGAACGATCGAAGCATGCAAGACAGCATGTTATACAGACTGTAGTGACGTTCTGAAGATAATACTAGTAGCAGTAGTTGAAGCAGGATGTGTCATACGGTGTGTGCGTGTGTTTTGGCGCATGCAGGCGTACGTGACGCAGGACGACAACCTGATCGGGACGCTGACGGTGCGCGAGACGATCGGGTACTCGGCGCTGCTGCGGCTGCCGGACAAGATGCCGCGCGAGGACAAGCGCGCGCTGGTGGAGGGCACCATCGTGGAGATGGGCCTCCAGGACTGCGCCGACACGGTCATCGGCAACTGGCACCTCCGCGGCGTCAGCGGCGGCGAGAAGCGCCGCGTCAGCATCGCCCTCGAGCTCCTCATGCGCCCCCGCCTCCTCTTCCTCGACGAGCCCACCAGCGGCCTCGACAGGTACGCACGCGCGCGTCTCAAACAACAATTACCGCACATCACTAGTACCATAGATACAAGTCGACGTCTTTCGCGTCGCCCGTCCGGCGAGACGCTAGCTGCGCGGTTGGGGAGTTAATTGATGGCGAGTTGCCGTGTGTGTGTGGTTGGGCAGTTCGTCGGCTTTCTTCGTGACGCAGACGCTGCGGGGCCTTGCCAGGGACGGGAGGACAGTGATTGCCTCCATCCACCAGCCCAACAGCGAGGTCTTCGAGCTGTTCGACATGCTCTTCCTGCTGTCCGGGGGCAAAACCATCTACTTCGGCCAAGCGTCGCAAGCATGTGAGGTAATTAAATCCCTTGCAGAGTTATCTGCATGCAGAAAGCGAGATGGATGGATTAGTTAATCATGCACGCTTCTACAATACAAACGAGCACCACGATTGGCTTAACGATGCCTACTTGTACTTGCAGTTCTTTGCCCAAGCTGGTTTCCCATGCCCGCCTCTGAGGAATCCGTCGGATCATTTCCTGAGGTGCGTGAATTCCGACTTCGACAAGGTGAAGGCCACCCTGAAAGGATCACTGAAAGCAAGGGTAAGAAAGAACCGGATCGATCGATGGCCTGACAATTCATAAACTTTGCCAACTTGTTCTGCAAATGATCTAATTTTGACACATTCATAAAGGCCGACAGGTCTGACGATCCCCTGGATAGGATGACCACATCAGAAGCCATCAGGAAGTTGGTTGCATCCTACAGCAGGTCTCAGTACTACCACGCTGCTAGGGAGAAAGTTAATGACATCTCACGAATCGTACGTTCTCTCAGAGTCCCAAAACGAAGCATACATTGATCTCTCTCTATTGTTTGTGTCCACATAATAAAGACTGCATCCGGGAAAGGAAATGACCAGAAGAAATACCTATGATATTTGCTGCAGAAAGGAACAGTGCTGGGTTCAGGTGGCAGCCAGGCCAGCTTCTTGATGCAGGCTGGTACCCTGACCAAGCGCTCATTCATCAACATGTCACGGGACTTCGGGTATTACTGGCTCAGGCTCGTGATTTATCTCCTCGTGACCGTCTGCATTGGCACAATCTACCTGGACGTCGGCACCAAATACCAATCCATCCTGGTAAGCATGAAGGAATTGATCAGCGTTTCTTAGGACCAGAATGTTATCAATGTGTAATAACATATAGTCACATGAGCAGTGGCATTGAACCAATGACTAGTTTTAATGCATTTACTCCATGTTCTCTACAGGCCAGAGTTTCCTGTTCCGCATTCGTCTTTGGATTCGTAACGTTCATGTCCATAGGAGGATTCCCTTCGTTCGTGGAAGAAATGAAGGTGAAATTTCAGAACATATCATTTCATCTGGAAGTTGGAATTGCCATGTAAAATTTGCTCACCTGTCCATTGAATCGTTCACACAGGTTTTCCAGCGGGAGCGGCTGAACGGGCACTACGGTGTCTTCGCGTTTGTCATCAGCAACACCATCTCGGCGCTGCCATTCCTGATTCTGATATGCTTCTTGTCCGGAACCATATGCTACTTCATGGTACGCCTTCACCCCGGTTTCTCGCACTACATCTTCTTCGTCCTGAACCTCTACGCCAGCGTCACCGTGGTCGAGAGCTTGATGATGGCCATTGCAAGTGTCATTCCCAATTTCCTCATGGGTATCATCATAGGAGCTGGAATTCAGGTACGTTTTTACCCATTTTTTCATTTGGTTTCCTGTACACCTAGTATCTCATCTATAGTTGTATGTGTTCAAATATTATAGCATTTTACGTCTTCATCTTAAAAATATGGCGGTTACGGATGGCTATATCCACATGTTAATTACAACTTAATTGCTTTAAATCTAGTACAGTTCTCTTCAGACAGGATTAAAGCACCTTCCTTAATCAAAGGAAAAAAAAAGGAAACCTGTTTTTTCTGTTTGGTACAATTGTTAGGCCTGCATTTTATACGGTACAAAATGGTCCTGGAGGACCATGTGATGTTTAAGGTAAGTTCATCAATGCGAGAACTTCCGAAACTTGGAAAAGGTTTTCTGGGACTCTTAATACGTCAAAAGACTTAGGTAAAATGTACTGATCCAATAAATCATCAAGTTCTACAAATAAATAAGTACCGAACAGCATTGCAGCTTTACTATATACTAACCAACATTGCGGTATAATTTCAGCATAGTTTTAAGACAGCATGAGATAATTAAAAATCTTATTTGTTTTAGTAGGTACTGCAGAAAATTGGTTATTACTGATCCCTTTTTTTAGTTACTATGTTATATTAATGCCCCACAAAAGAAGTGTAGGTGCACTTCCCATGATTTTTTCCGACTTCTGAGCTCAGCAAGAAGAAATTGTCTCACAATTTTCCTTGACAGGGAGTATTTATGCTTGTCTCTGGATTCTTCAGACTTCCGTACGACATCCCGAAGCCTGTTTGGAGATACCCCATGCAGTACATCAGTTTCCATTACTGGGCACTGCAGGTAAATTTGGTTCCACTCTCGAGTAGAGCAGCACACTAAATTTCAGTCTGAAACTTGACATCTAACTGTATTCATCTAACAGGGCCAATGCCAGAATGACTTCAAAGGTCTCGTATTCGACAACCAGTACCCAGACCAACCGAAAATCCCTGGGGAATTCATAATGAAGTACATCTTTCAGATCAACGTGAACCGGTCACAGTGGATCGATCTGTCAGTCATTTTCAGCATGATCTTCATCTACCGCATCTTGTTCTTCCTCATGATCAAGGTAAACGAGGACGTGTTGCCATGGATTCGGGGGTACATTGCGAGGAAAAGGCTTCAGAAGAAGGAACCTGCCATCGGCAAGACGCCTTCTCTGAGAGGCTATGTTGTGGATCCGGAGCTTGGTCCTAACTAAAGCTACAAGATAATTAAGCTGGTTGTTGGGCAGCAGAAATAGGCCATTTCTTGCAGGTTCTTGGTGTAATATGCATCTAAGATCAGAGAAACTGGTATTTATACGTTTTGAAGCTGAAACTGATTTGAGTACAGGTATATACATACATGTAATGTGTGCAAAATGGCATCAGAGATGCAGTGACACAGAACTGGTGGTCCGGAATTTATTGTTCTCTTGAAAGGCAGTAGTAATAGACAAAGAAATAGTTGGAGCACTAAAGGCCGAAAAGCACTACTCAGATGACTGCACTGTATCATCACATTGAAGGAACCACAGGTTCTGTCACTGCATATCTGATTCTGCTCGCCTGCAGATTACTGAAACAAGTATTGAAGGAATAATGAAGGCCCCACTCGCAGTGAACAACAAGATCAATACAATAACTGTGATTACATAGACTGACAGGTTTCATACATGAGTTTTTACCCTCCTTAAAAAGTTACCAGAAATTACCAGAAGATACCGACCCCTCTTGGTACTAATAATTTATATGTAATTTTATAGTAAAATATCGGTACCTTCTAAAGACAGTAAAAGCTTTTCAAACATTCCACATGGAACCCTAAAAGTTGTGTTTGTAGCAATCGGCCCTTCGTTTTTTTTTAAAAAAAATACTAGAGTAATAGTTACTGGCCAAACTTAATGGTCATATTTTTTTTGGATCACAATTGATGGCTTATAATTATAGCTGATGATTTTTTTATCCTAATATGAGCGCTTGTACAAATAAACCGAATCCGATAAACCACTTCAAACAGACTGTCCCAATAAATTACTTTAAAAAATTAGCAAAAATAATCTTATTTATTTATTCAAGATAAATCATAGACCAAAAAGAAAATGAAAATTGTTAAACAACACTTGAGTGTTTTTTTGACTTAGAACACTCAGATTTTTCTCTCATATATGCAACTTCTCTAAAAAATGTAAGTACTTTGAACAAAAAAATACTTGAATTCCCCTAGACACCTTCTAAAAAATCAAGTATTTTTTTACTCAGAGCACTCAAATTTTTCTTCCATATATACCCTAAAAAATATAAGTACTTTAAATCATAAAAAACACTTAAATACCTCTAGACTACCAACCCAGCGCAGAGAGTAGCACCGCGAACATGGTGCAGGACGTTAGTACAGGACGCGTGTACAGGACTCATGGTGCATGGGTTCAAAGCCTGTATATATCCATGCTAATAATCTATCATTGCTAATAATTGCCACTCTGCTCCTTTCCTCTAAATTTGTCCCAGACCACCTACTTCCTTTCTGGAATGCAGATAACAGCAGAAGGTCATCGCAGATGAAAGTATTGTGTTTTTGCATTTTCTGACAGTCAAAATGGGGTAACACTTAACCAAGCTTTTGCCATAGATGAGAAAAAAAATACTCCATAGTGGTGTCGGTCAGATAGACATTCTTTTCGGCTATAGTTGATGACTTTTAACTCTAGTACGAACGCTTGTGTAAATAAACCAAATATCAATAAGCCAATAAACCACTTCGAAACGGCAATAAAGAAACTATCCCACCTATTTATGTGAGAAGCCATAAACCATACGTATGATAGTTATTTAGGACCCGCTTCAAAGAGTTTAAGATTTCTATCTTATGGCTTTGACTGTTGGCTTTTAGTTAAAATTGCACTGTAACTGTTATTAGTTTTTCTGAGTCATTCAATTTTAAAAAAATTTAAAAATAAGAAAAACCATCGTATCATCACGGTCAAAGCAAAATAATAAAGATAAAAAAACTAAAAACTAAATAAATCAAAATTAGAAATCAATGTGTTCCAAATGATTTTTAACTTGATTGAGAGCCTTCTTAAATGTCATGGTTGTAAAGAAGCAAGAAGGGAACAGTAAATAGCAACAGATAATTTGTACGTGATGTCATGTGTCATGCAGGGAGACGTTTGTCAGAGCAAATGCAGTAGGTTGGCGAGAGTCGAGAGCAGGTTTCAGGCATGTGCTCATAAAAAAAATCTATCCAGGAGGATATGGACATATATCCAGATTCATTTTCTGATAACGTTCTTCAAAAAAAAGTTTAAACTTTTAGTTCCTTCTCACTGTTTTCAGCTAAAATGTAAATTGATCTCCTTCCAAGCTAAAAATATTGAGCGGGTCTTGCAGAAATATCCCATAGAATTTAAGTCTGTAAGTACCAAGAAGAGAAATGCCCAGGGGTGGAACTAGGCCTCGGGCTGAGTAGGCTATAGCCCGAGGCCCAGCAATATTACTCATACTACCCCTCTCTAATACATCCTCAGAAAAAATCAGCATTACAGCCCAGCCCGAGGCCCAGCATTGGTAGCCCACAGCCCACACAACAATCCAGCACAGCCCACACAACAATCCAGCCCAGAGCGGCACAACCCACAGCAAAGTAAAGTCAGCAGACCTCAAGACCTGCATAGAGACATCACAGACCAAACCCAAACCCTAATTCCCCAACCCGGCAATCCCCCAGCCCCAGCCGCCCATCGCCCCTTCAGATCTGATTTCAGCATCCCTCTCCTGCGCACCGGCCGCGAGCGCCGAGCAGAGGCGCCGGTCGCGAGCGCCAAGCAGGGTGCCGCCGGCCGCGAGCGCCGAGCCGCCGGCCGCAAGCGCAGCCCGGAGCAGGGAGGACTGGAGGAGGACGGCGAGCGGCGAGCGCAGGCGCAGCCCGTAGCAGGGAGGAGGAGGACGGACGGCGAGCGCAGCTGCGCAGGCGACACTTCCGAGGGGCGGGGCCGCGAGGAAAAGGCTGAAGAAATGCGGATGGAAGTGGTGAGGGTGAGCTGAAGAAATGCGGATGGCCGGATGGGTTCGGTCGTTCGGACGCCACCAGTGGATTTATGCCGAGTCGCCGAGACGCTGAAGAAATGCGCTGAGACGCTGAATCCGTGAGGTGTCGGTTCTTCGATCATTCAACCGAGGGCCGAGGCACTCTCACCGACAGTCGACAGGCCCACTGACCGACCGAGCCAAGCCAACAGTTGAACAGGCAACAGCCACCGTCCCCAGTCCCCACCGAGATTCGAGAGAGACAGACCGAGACTGCGCAGCGTTGGCATAGCGAGGTGAATCTGCAATTTTTTTCGTATGTTTTAAAATAAGTATAAATGATTAGATGATATATTCATGGCTTATTTTTCCTTATATCATAATATCGTTCTAGACTTATAGTATACTAGACTATTACTTAGTTTAAATTTAGCCCGGAGCGTGCTCTGATCCTGGATCCGCCACTGGAAATGCCTAAGCTTTTTGGTGCATGAAACTCAACTTGTGAGAGCTCACATTTCCTCAGTAGTTCTAGACGTGCCAGGTGCATTTGCTCCTTTTTGAAGGATAATTTAAACCTACTTAGACTTGATTCAAACGTTTGAGCATGTGCAGGTATGTGCATCTTTCTTAGCATTAGGTGCCGCTCAATTAAGTTGAAATAAGCTGGCTGATGGCCGAAATTATACTGTAGCTGACTAAAATTATACTGTAACTGATGGTGATTTATTTGACATAACTAAATTTAAACAAATTTAAAAATAGAAAAAAACATGTTAACCCATTATAGACAATGCAAATGAATACGGGAAAAAAGAACAGGCAAAAAATCTTTAAAAAAGCTAAAAAAACAAGAAAAAGACAAAATTTAGAAATAGTGAAAAATAAACCAAAAGTCAAGAAATTCAGCCGAAATGAGCTGTAGTTGATCCTCAACGGCCAGAGCTTAATGCATGCAATTAGCATTCTGAATTTCTGATAAATACATGCGTGTATCATTATCATATTATGTCCTAACACTTGTTTATGCTAATACTCTTCAGCACGCCGGAGGGTCGCATGAGGAGCACCAGAAGCCAATAGTGGCGTGTAGGGCTTTGAAGCAGGAATAAACTTGTCCAAATTGGTCCATTTCGGTCAGATTCCTACTCGGGATCTGACAAAACTGTCATGAAACAGATTCCAATAACATTGAACATATTTTTTTTAGGGATATAGCATTGAATTGTTTGAAGTTTGAACTTGCAAATCTTGCATATAAGGTCTCATAACAGTAATGGTAGGCCATGCGCAAAGTTACTCCTATCCGTAAGAACCAACAGGCTTTAAATCTTACTACACGTCGGTGCAGGATGCCACCAAATACAAGGTCTGCAAACGCTTCGTATCATTTTAGAGAGATCTGGAATTTTTTTGAACTGCCAGAATAACTGCCTTGTATTAATAGGAGAGAGGAAAAATTATATACAGTAGAAAAGTGGATGGGAGCGCCTGGCCAAAACCAGCCGCACCCTCAGGTCAGGAATTAAGGTGTTACAGGTACTAGCTCCGCTAGACTCTTAACCCCCGCTAGAATCTAGGTTAAGAGTCTTATCCTTAATCTTGACGATCAGGGACGTGGAAGAGGACAACACTAAACGAAAAATACAGGAACTCCATTCTTTCTAGATTTACCAAGTGACAAGCATCATCAATGTGGCTAGAGCTTTCCATGGCACACCTGGCTTCAGGATGATCCCACCACCGCCGGATGGAACCAAAGGTGTGAGATCTGGATTTTAGAGGTCTGAAGGAATAGTTAGTCATGAAATAGATCCCATGATATTAAAAAGACTGGATTTGCAGATCTTGCATAAGAGCTATCCCAAAAGTTTTAATCACTATATCAAGCATTGCCTAATTGCAGGGCCAGCTGGATTTTGTTGGGCTTTGTGCAGTTCCAATTCAGTCTGATGTTCTACATTTGTGTGAGGTACTAGCTAAATTTAGTTACTCTTTCCCAGCCATGTGCACACTTATTGCAACAGTTACCTTTCTTAGCAGTTGCCTTGATAGGGATCATCCAACAGGTCAGAACGGAACAGAATTGTGAAATGCCGATTTGGACAAGCAAGCAAAATTAACAAGTGTCGAAATGGAAAAAGGGTGCTGGAAAGTGGTATTCTGGAAAAAGAAACTAACACATCCACCAGGACAACCATTCACAATTTGATTTCGCCATTTTTTCACATAAATTAGCAGATCATTGCAAGCGTGTTCTTTTGGGCTGCGGTTAATAGCTTTTGTTTGCGTTTTTCCAGACAACAGCGGACGACGAAGACGCCGACACAAACGGCGCACATGGTTTTGGACTCAAGAGTCTGTTTGAAGAATCCACTTCAAGAAATCACCTCGTTTATTTCAATTTTCGAAGAAGTCAAAAGATAGAAACCAAAAGCACAAAGAACAGGGCTAATAAATATTGAAACCGCAAACAAGTCATAAGATAGGAGAACAGAAGATACAGCAGCTAAGCTGATAATGTTTTGCTGATATCTGAAGCAAGTCAGTAAGTACCATGCTGTCATATATTTAACTGGTGCCAGGGTCGAGGACTGGAAGCCTGCAGTAGAAGCTAATGGATTTGTCTGTCAATCTAGTTCCTGGAATGAAATACTGGAATATCACTGTCAAGCAAGCACCACGAGGAGCAATACCTATTCGAACAAAACAGGGCAATGTTTAGGGAAAAAGTGATAGTTCAACACAAAATTTAGAACATTTGTCACCGAGATTAAAAGAAATAGCCAAAAAGCATACCATAGAAGGTACAATCTGGCTTGGCCAAATGACATTGTAGGCTCTTAACTAGGTGCTTCATATTCACTTGCTGTAAAAACATAGAAAGACAGAAACTTGTGAACAGCTGACATGAAAAAGAAGAAAACAACAAATAAAATAAATGGAGCTTAGGAGAAATACCACTGAGAGAGCTTCCCCTCTCTCTACTGCCATATCCATACGAGTGGAAGCACTCAAATTTTGATCACCAACAGGTGCATTCGCTGAAACATAAAACATTTGTATAAAAATGTGGACAAAATTTGAACAATAACAACACCTGGTTTAGAATGTAAGGCAGCTAATGCTGAATTGCTTATTACAACTCCCAGCAGCCATAGCTTACCACGAATGCCCAGAATCCGAAGCTTCCTGAATTCTGAACCTACAGTAACAAGAGAAGTGGAAACTTGTAGATGGAGATCACCGTATTGGGTAACAGCTACAGTCAGCAGATCGCCGACATTTTTGAGACGATCCACCAAGCTTTGTAACTGTGGCAGATCTGGAACTTGGACTAGGGTCTGCAGAAAGAACACCCACCAAGTATCGACACCCATAAGGACTACTAATAGCTAAACAAAAATAGGATAAATTCCTTCTAGCAAGGAGAATCATCCAAGTAGAAGATATCTTTAGGTACATGTTATTAAGTTCAGAAACAATATAGACCCTCTCTGAGTGAATACACAATTCCCCAGAGAAAGCTTAGAAGTCGTGTCTAAGTTAGTCATTCTAACATGGTACACGAGAAGCAAGACAAAGATTTCAGCAACAGAAAGAACACCTGAACTGTAGTTCCAAATAAGAACTATTCAAAAGGCATCTTTGCTATTTCTACATTTTACTTTTGTAATCACTTATGGACTATTGTTAGTTTGTTACTATGGATTGCCTCATGTCCTGTATCTTGCTGGCAATGGATATTTTAATATTTTTTTCTCAAGGTACAACAAAATAAGACAGGTAAGTTCTACATCAAATTTAGATGGACTGGACCAGTGCTTCACATAATGGGATCGTAGTTCATTCTATAATAACGAAATTATCTTCACTACTATAAAATTATGTGAATATGTCATTCACAAATTCAACTAAAAACTTCCGTATGCAGAGGTGCATAATTTTAATTCCTCCATCTAACACGACAATAACGCCACCAAAAATGGAATGGCCAGAACCTATTTCAATTGGACTAATTCGTTTCACATTTAGACGGCTAGATTAGACTCTGAAGAAAGTTAATCAAACTAAACAATAGGACCATTTTTGGTTTAGTTAATGGTAAGAAACCGTGAAATGCCATGTGAAAGTTCAACACCTCAGGGAGCTCTTGGGCGGCGTCAAGGGCAGCCTGCAACCGCTCAACATCGGAGCGTGACAGAGGCCGCGAGATAGGCACATCCTGCACGACGGCCGCGCGGGCGCCCTTGGTCTCGAACGTGAGGAACGGCGCGGCGGACCGGGACCCGGCGGGCAGCTTGTTGACAAGCTTCACCTGAATCGCGGCGGGGGCGTCCCCGGCGGCCGGGGATTGGGCGTGAACGGCGAGCGCGCTGCGGAGGGCGCGGTGGAGCAGCGCGACGTCGACGGCGAAGGCGACGCGGTTGCCGTTCCGCGAGGAGATGCTGTACTCGCGGAAGAGGAGGTCCTTGGCGAACTGCGCGACGCACTGCGGCCCGCCGCCGTCGGGCCCCGTGGGGCCGAGGAGGTTGTGGAGGAGCATGGCGTGCGTGGGCGTGAGGTAGACGTGGCAGACGCGGCCCACCTTGTCCATGGCCGGCAGGAACCCTGCGGCATTGAATCGCGCGTGAGGTGCTCGACGAATTGCGGGAGAGGGAGAGGGAGGGAAAGGCGTGTATCGCACGGGGGATTACGCTTGTCGAGCAGGGAGATGCCGTCTTCGGTGAAGAAGGCCTTGAATTTCATGGCTTGCGCTCCGCGATGGCGGCGGTTTCTTCCGGCTTCGTCTGCGCCGAACTCTTTTGGGTTTGGCGCGCCTTTGGGGAAGCTTCGCGCGTAAGGAGGCTGCGGTGGCTCGGTTCCTTCTTCGGCACGCGTGGGCCTTCACGCTTGGGCGGTGTTCTTTTGGCTATGTTTTTACGGGCAACGTATCTGGCTATTTCGTTCCTTTAATCAGAAATCATTGAGAGCCCAACGAATTTTAATTTTGGTTTTTTAGCTTTTTCTATTATTTCTTTTGCATTGTTCGTGAGATATAATGATTTTATAATTTTCTTTTAATTGAATGGCATGAAAAAAGATAACAGATGCTGCAGTACAATTTCAGCAAAAAAACCAACATTCAAAAGTCAAAAATCATAAACTTAAGTTCTTTGGAGCAAACCCCCTATGCACTCAAACTTATAATACACTCATAGTGTACCCTAACTAAAAAGTTACAAAATTTTTTGAGAAAATCTCTATATATACATCTAAACTTATTTTAATTATGCATAAAATTTCAAATTCATATTCATTATATTTAGCGGTAAAAAAGAGAAAAACAGAAGGGGATCCCCCCTCACCGATTTCATTTTAAAGAAACCATAGAACTATTGCATAGTTTTGATTATACTGCGAAGCAGAAAATAAAAGTGCGTTAAAACAAGCTCCACATCCAGTCTGCAACTTTTTGACCAAAAACGACCCACAGGACAACCTACCGAGTACTGACATCGAGCCGAAATTTTGAACAGAAAGAACAAAAAACTACAGACACACGACCCGAATTCTTTCCTCTTGGTGATCAACTCGTCAACCTGCGCGTTGCCGGCGCCCAACCTTGAGCTCTGCTGTGCTTCCGTTGCCAGTTGCCGCCCGCTTCAGTTGTTCGCACCCCTTATGCAGCAGTGCGCGTTCTCAAGGAGCAAACATTAGTAACCGTAAGCTACAGATCCATACTCAACGGTAACTTCGTTAAGAGAAACTGTCTGTGATCGATTTGGTTTCAGTTAAAACTTTCGGTTTATTTTTCACTATTCATAAATTTCGTCTTTTTCTGAACTTTTAGTTTTTTGTTGAGCTTTTTTGCCGGTTCTTTTTTCCCGTATTTGTTTGTATTATACATAATTGGCTAACATATTTTTTTTATTTTTTTAAAATTTAATTATGCTAAATAAGCCTCTGTCAGCTACAGTATTTTTTCAACCAGCTACAGTATTTTTCAGCCATAAGCCATCAAAAAAAGCCCAAATGATCACCACCAGTTCATAAAAGAACGGTAGTAGCAAAAAATCTTCATGTTGGGCATGTACAATAATATAATACCTCACCATATTATTAATAGGCAGTACTAAAGATAACTCATACAATAAATTTAACTTTGTTGTAATTGTAGCCATGTTGCAACCAAACAAGAATATACAAATAGAAGAAAGCACAAGATGTGATCCCCACAACCTTTCTCTCTTTATTGATATCTCATAGATGTGATGTGTGAGTCCTCTACCCCCTATATAGACGGAGGGGTTTACTCTCATGATTGAATAAGCAATATGAGACTAAATTAAATTGTTATGCATCACGGACCTTGTCGGGCCTTAATCTCTATTGGGCTTGGTTTAGGTAATATGTCCATATGGTCGGGTTTAATGGGCCGATATTATCACACTTTCCCTTAGATACTGACGCCATTCTTATGCTTCGTTAAAAACTCTCCCTTAGATACCACGGTATTGTTCATCCATGCACGGTTATTGTTCATCCACACGGTTACTGTCGCATGTAGTACTATTCACGTACGATTAGTTTTTTTATAAGAGATTAGATTGATTTGATTAGTTTGGAAACTTATCTTGAGTTAGTTTGTTTCTCTAAATTAGATATTGTTTCTTAGGAGTCAAATCAAGTTATCCTTGTAAAAGGGATGACATTGTACCTTTTTGAATCAAACAAAGATGAATAAACAAGTTCTTAGTTTCTAAAGTTCAGTTGTAGTCGTTCCCTACCGGTTATTCTAGATCTATTCCTCTCTCAATCAGTGCCCCTTTACCTAGCGCCGTTCTATTTTAAGTCATCGCCGTCCGACCTTCTACCGACGGATAATTACTTTTTTATTGTGCTAGTTCACAACATATAGCCTTTAACTCTTTAATACTGAATATAGCAACAATGTTAGCAGTAAAGAGCCACATCACCAATCTAATTTGCCTAGTGTCCTGTCCTATTTAGTATAGCACGAGCAAGTATATACGTTGAAGCACAAGTGCACAACAGCACAAGCAAACCCAAGGGAAGATTCAAGGTCTATTTTGTTTAAGATTAAAACAAGGTTTGATTGATCTCTTAGAAATTCCATTACGTACAGCAACATCACTTGACACTGAATGCAACAATTTCTATGTAACAAAGGCATTATATGACAACTTCACCTAATGATGAATGAACAGCTATGCATTGTATTTAATTAATTGAAATTACCCATATCTTACTAGAAAGGGCCAGCAGCAAATATGCAAATCACCCATATCAACAATAACCATATAGGGGGAGTTCCCTAAATGCTGACTTGCTGTTGGTCTATATCTTAAAAGAATCACCAGCATTTCAGTAGCAATATGTCTTCCCATAATATTTAGTGATGGAAAATAGGAGATGCCCAAAGAGCACTGCAGGACGGAGGTGCCATGATGCAAAGTTTGGAATAGAATATAGTTACATTGATTATTTTGCAAGGTGACAAACTGATAATTACACAATTTGGATATAAGCATGTTTTAGATGTCTTCTGTATTTTCATTTTTTTTAAAAAAAAATGCATAGTATTTGGCTGAGCTCTCAGGTTCTAGGCTGAAGGAGGAGAGCTGGCACTGATCAAACAAAGCAGGGCAACTTCACTGTATGGATTCTTTGGGCATATTTATTGGACAAAATTACAAAAAGACTTGCTACTCTCTTATTCACTTCAAACTGCTTATTCGTGAAATGAGAAGGCAGAGCGACTATGAACTATCCATATGCTTTGATGGCTCCGAAGTCCAAATTCTCATTTGCTGTTTTATTTTTAACTCTGGTTTCTCTAGCTGAACACAAACCATGAGCTTGGCCAATACTAACACACCGCGTGGCTGTGAGAGAGATATTAGGGCCAAACTTATAGCAGCCATCGGAAATAGCACTCTTATGCTACCAATATGTCGAATGTAGTATGAATTAACGTGTAGAACAGTCACTTGAACCAGCCCCCAGTGTTGCAGGGAAAGTAAAACAAAACAGCAATATTTTTTTTAGTGAGGGTGAAACTAAGCATTGAAGACAGTAAAGTTAATTGGAGGATAAAAAGTGCCCAAGATGAAATACGTGTGTGTGTGTGTGGGGGGGGGGGGGGGTTACTATGCACTATATATTTCCTCTAGATGGAAGGACCAAACCTTAAACAAACAAAAGCACCACCAATTCATACAAACTCAAATTGAGTAAATAGCATAAGGCCACTGCAAACACTCTTTTGAAATATGAATTTGACAAGGTTAAAATCAGGGTGGAGGGGTGTTGTTTGTACGTGTTGGCCCACCATGTATTAATTTTTCCAATGTTTACAACATAAAAACCACTACAAATGCAGTAGAACAAGCATTTAATTTTGTTCAGCGTGTGGAAAATTCTCGACATCTTTTTCAATGAAATCAGAAAGAAAAAATCTACCTCTCTATGAATAGGGAAACCCAAACCCCAACCTTCCTCAGAAGATATCATTACAGCAAAGGCTCTTGAACCTAAAAAGGAAATGGTGTCTTGTTTAGTAACATTAGCATATTCAGCTTGGCAGTGTACCGCCCATTTACACTATTTTGTCATGATGCTCAATTGCTCATAATGCTTTTCAATGTTCCACAATCCACATTACACACCAAGGTCCCTCGCATAATAATTTAAGGTGAGGTACACATTGAATTCAAGAGACCAATATATAAAAAAGATCTTGCATGCCCATCCCCTAGTAAGCATTTTAAGGCTATACAAGATAAAGCTGATTACATCATTACCACTACCGCATATACCTTGTAACAATTTCTCTTGAAACAATCAACAGAATAAAGTACTGAGCACAGCCAACAACAGAATCATCAGTATAATTACTTTCGTTCATAATCGCATCATCCAACCAATTCTCACATCTGAAAATTTTGATGTTGAACAGAAGAGTGAGGAAGAGCACACAACAAGTGAACAGACATCAACTTACTTGCTATCTCCTCGCACCCTCTTCACCCTTCTCCCCTAATGTACAGATGCTGCATCCGCAGCCAAGAGCGCGTTATTCTGCAGCAGAGAGTCCTATTCGTCTCTGATGAACTCGAACTCCTCCTCCCGGAGGTGGGCGAAGAACCGGACCGGCTTGTCCTGTCCGTCCAGCTTGAGCTCGAACTCCACCTTGAAGGGAAGATTGGCGGTGACGCGCTTGCCCTTCCAGACACCGACGTACTGCTTGACCACGCCCTCCATGCCGCGGAGGTCCAGGTCCGGCGCCTTGGAGACGTGGTGGACGAGGACCGGCGCCGTGACCTGCACGCGCTTTCCGAGCTTGGGCGCCGCCGCGGCCTCCTCGACGGCCACGTCAGAGGACGGGAACACGTCGCTGCTGACGGCAACCTGGCGCACGGTGCGGACGCGCGCGCGGCACCGCGTGGGCGGGAGGCAGAGAGCGGCCGCAGGTGTGGGAGGGAGGAAGCGGCGGAGGAGGAGCGAGGAGGAGGTGGAGTGGCGCGCCACGGCGGAGGTGGTTGCCATCGGGTAGTTGGAGGTTGGTCGGCGTATGGGGAATTGCCTAGAGTAGGTGGTGTGCACGTGAGGATAAGAAGAGCGGAGCGGAAGGTGGAGCCGGATGCAGGGATGGCAACGGCGCAATTTCCCACGGGAAGAATACCTTCTCATCCTCGGTTTTTATTTTGCTATTGAAGGCTATTTTTCCTCATCCGGATTTTTGCAGGGAACGGAGCCTCATCAAAAACCTAAATCTTGATAACATTAAAAACAATTTTATATATTTATCATATGATTATATAAAAATAAGTAACTTTATTAATACATGAAACAACATAATAATACTAAATGAGTTAGGTATAATATATTATACCAAAATATATTAGGCTTGAAACAAAATACCTATATTCAGGGGCGGGCCCGCCCTTCGGGCATGGTCGGGCGGCCGCCCGAGCTCCATCGCCGGCGGAGATGCATGTCACAGGGGCACAAGGAGGGGCCTGAATCCATACGTAGGGAGATGCAAGATTTCTACCAAAAAAATTTACCCACACTTCAGCAAGATGAGTGAGTGCATCCAGAGAAAGCAGCAAGACCGTGTGGCCTTAATGGCGGTATGAGTTTTATGCTTCAGTTCCTAATTAAGAGCAAAAATGCATGTTTCAGTTTTCATGGTTGGGAATTTTTGTGTAATCTGTTAGAATTGAAATGTTTTGAGGCATCAATTTCAAATATTAGCTATATGTGTGTTGATGATCCCTGACAGTGATTAGTTGGAGAGTTAACGTTCAGTACTTGTTGCAAAATGCACATGCACGTATGATGATAGAAGATAGGGTAGGAGTTAGCCATTCATGGATTACCTCTTATTAAGCTATGTTCACCAATGCCATAATACATCAATGACCTTTTTTGGGGGGTTTTCGACAAACTTGACATCCTTATTTCTGATGATGGATTTTTTGTCATTTTATTAAGTAATGCTTTTAACCTTTTTTTAACAGGAGATAAGTACAGCTGGTGGTTATGTTCAACAATCTCCTGGTTCTAGGTTGGTAATCTTTGCAACGATACTATGATGGCTGTTTCTTATGGTGCTTTAAGGTTTTTTACTTGTACTTTTAGATGCAGCATGAGATGCACATTTTAAACTTGAGTTCTGTATCAATACAACAATTTTTTTTGCATCTGCTAATAATGTTACAATGTTAGCAAATGATGATTTTGTTCAATTTTTTTATTATCACTTTAATATACTGCAAATAATATAATATGATTTTGTTCTCTGGTGAGCTCAATATGAGTATCTCCCATTCTCCCATCAAGTGAAATTCATTAAGTACGTGTTTGACTTCTTCGCATTACTTTTTACAGGATATCGCCTAATCAGAACTGCATTAACTTCGTTAGTAAAATATTTTTTAATATCCTACCGTTATCTACATATGCTTGCATGCGAGTTTTAGTTGTTGCTTCTATTTTTTCATGCGAATTGTAGTTGTTTGCATACGAATTGTAGTTGTGGATTCACTCGTGTTCGATTTCGTCCTAGCTATATTTTTTTCTTGGATCCGCCACTGTCTATATTATATACAGAAATATCAATCTATGTATACATAAATATATATAGAAAAATAGCGTAGATCGAGGATAGAAGAGACATTCAGATACGTCCCCGTATACGTCCTCTAACAGAGAAATTTTCTACTAGGCGTAAAAATTCTCGCAAGGCGGACGTTTCCTCAAAAAAAAAAGCGCGACTGTCCTGCGGGCACCCCCAAGTGGCAGTCGTTAAGGTTTTGTGGACGAATGATGGGTGATTCAGCCAAAAAAAAAAGCAATGATCCGAGAGTTGATTTATCTTTCGGAGTGATGATCAACTAGCACAAAGAATTTGAGGTCGAGAGCATATCACTCCTCTTTCATTGTCTTTTTTAGAGTGCGCGCATACATACCTGATACCACACATCCACATGTAATGTGTCCAATGTACATGATATTGCAACGCGAAAAACTAACATCTCACAAAATATAAGGACACGCTTTAACCACTAAACACATCTACATAAGTGTGTACTCAAAGGAGGTACTATTCATTATGGGTTCAAACTCAAGAGAGTGGCTTGCACGCCAGCAGCGCCACCAAACTGAGCTGCACTCAATGCCCTCTCTTTCATTGTCTTAGCTGTTTATTATTGGTTTAAAATTGTTCTCTAAAAATAGAACTGATTTCATGCAAATGTAGACAGGGGTATTTGTATTGACTGAGACTAATGTATTTTGGCTGAAAATAAATAAAAATGACTAAAAGAAATGGCTTTTACAAGAAGGGTGTGAGCAGCAGAGAAAGTGCAGGAAAAATACATGCGCAAAGGGGAGCGAGATGAGTGTGGTGTGTGATGCTCCCGCGACCCCCTGCTTTATCTCTAAAGTAAGATGAGGACGAGAAGAGTGGAGAAGCCGGGTATTCATATTGATTTTTAGCTTCTTTAAATAGAAACAAAAACAGAAGTCAATACGAACGAGACCACGGGCGCACAATCTAGTTGGTTAAAAGAGTAAAGAGAGAAGTAGGGGTGACAACAGGCCCGGAGGGGTCCTAAGGGAGCCCCCCCCCCCCCCCCCCGGCAACCCCCGCCCCGTCCTCAGACCCATTAGGCAAAACAGGGGAGATCAGCCCCTCGTTCCTGGTCCCTGTGGGGACTCGATCCCCACAGGACTTTAAAAAAGACTAAATTATTTTTAAAATAATAATATGACTTTATAATTATTTAGGCATGTTTTTAAAAATATATATTCTAAAATATAGATTTAAGTTTTAGTCTAACCATATAAGAAAAGAATACAATCTTCCATATTAAATAACTATAATCTATAATTAAAGATATTTTTTATTTTTACTGGGTCCCCCGGGAGAGGGCGATCCCCGTCGGCGTAGCGGGCCTCATCCCCATTCCCCTGTAGAGGGAGATCAACCCCCACCCCGATCCCATCCCCCGAGGCCCGCCCCAATCCCCACTAGCTCGCCCCAACCCCGTTAGGAAAAACAGTGGAGATTAGCCACCCATCCCCAGTCCCCGCGGGACCTGACCACCACGGGGATCCTTGTAGGGGATTAAAAAAGACTAAATTATTTTTAAAAATAATAATATGATTTTATTTACTACTTTTATAATTATTTAGGTATATTTTTCAAAATATATATTCTAATATATATATTCAAATTTTAGTCTAAATATACAAGAAAAGAATCCAATTGCTCATATTAAAAATTATAACCTATACTATATTTTTATTTTTATTGGGTCCCCGTGGGGGAGGGACGACCTCTGCCCCCGACCCCACCCCTAATAGGAAAATTCCCCACAGGGCCCTACCCCTACGGGGAAAATTGCCACACCTAGACAGAAGCAAATGTTGGTTTAAAGACAAGCCCATTGGGCTAATTAGCCTATTTATATGGGCTAATGCATTAGACCATGGGCCCATGGTGTTTGACGCGAGAAATCGCTCTTGGATTTCTTGCCTCGGGGTATAAGGTGCAGGTGTGCCAGTGTACTAAAGTATACAAAAATAGATAAACACAAGAAAGATAGAAAAAATATATTTTTTATTCATTCATTGAAGAATAACAAAATTACAGATTCCCTTTATATGAGTGCGCTCTATAGCTTGCTCTGCATAGCATATCTGACATAGGCATTGTGATCTCCTGGTTCTCGGGGTCCTCGGAAGGCTCTCGGTTAATTACATTCGCGGGGTAAACCCACAGAATACCTCCGATTAAGTAGTGCATTGGTCGTCGTCTTCTGTCCTCGCTTCACGTTCTCCATGCATGTGATGAATGGTTGATGTAGATGTGGGCGTTGAAATGATCCATAGCCTTGTCGGTCTATAGGGCCATTGATAGCGTAACCTTTGCATTGGCTGCGCCCGCCCATGTAGTTTGACCTTGTTAGTATCAAACGACACATAAAATCAAGGTGATTAAAAGTGCGCGCAATTCACGTCAAGCATGACTGATCTGATGATATGGTAGCAAAATCGATGAAGTAGGCATACTTAATTCAGATGGTGAGGCCGGCAAAGCAGAACGCCTAAGTCAGATGTCGAAGTGGTCGAAAGTGACAAAACAGGAAGGACCCTCTGCTGTGCAAACACACTTAGCCGAACTCAGGTGTCATAAGGTCAAACCATCCTTACTTTTAACAGAGCAAGACACCAGGGTCTAGTGTTGACATGGTCAAAACATGATCGATGGGAAAGACTCCTTAAAAGCCGGAGGCCATCAGCATCAAGGAGTGATTGATAATCCAAAGTCAGAAGCCGATGGACATCGGAAGCAGCCGGTAGTCGAAAAGCCTTCGGGTATCAAAGTAGATGGTAGTCGAAGGCCTCCAGACGTCAGAAATAACCGATAGTCAGAAACCATTAGGCATCGAAGCAGCTGGTAGTCGGAAGCCTTCGTGGTCGAAGTGTGGTCGAAATATATCAGAAGCTATCTGTGGTTAAAATCCATCGGAAGTTGTTCATGGTCAAAACCCATCGGAAGTTATCCATGGTCAAAGTCCATCTTAGTCGAAATCCATCGGAAGTTGTCCATGGTCGAAGTCCATCATGGTTGAAATCCATCAGAAGTTGTCAGTGGTTGAAGTCCATGGTCGAAATGCATCGGAAGTTGTCCGTGGTCGAAGCCCATCATGGTCAAAATCCATCGGAAGTTGTTCGTAGTCAAAGCCATCATGATCAAAATCCATCGGAAGTTGTCCGTGGTTGAAACCCATCATGGTCAAAATCCATCAGAAGTTGTCCGTGATTGAAACCCATCATGTTCGAAATCCATCCAAGTTGTCCATGGTCAATGACGTCCAAACACAGCGAGGGTCGCAAACTCCCTGGCACGGCAAGCAATCAAGGACATGTAGGTACAGTTGGCAGTGGTAAGTGATCGAATATCATAAGCGGTCGGTGATGTCCAAGCAGAGTGGACGGTCGTGAGTGACCAAATATCAAAGGCGATCGAAAGCACTCGAGTATCAAAGGTGGTCGATAACATCCAAGTATCATAGGTGGTCAAAAATGCCTGAGTATCAGAGGCAGTCGAAAGCACCCGAGTGTCACAGGCGGTCAAAAGCTCCCAAGTGTCACAGTCAGTCGAAAACACCTATCTTTTACAAGTGGTCGGACGCATACGAGTATCGAAGGCAGTCGACAACGCTAAAGTTTGGTGAACTGTCATGAGCGACTGAGTATCAATGTCAGTTAGGGATGTTCGAGTACGACAAGCAGGTAGAGGTGTCCATCTTGGACAACTGGTCAGAGGCGTCCGAGTATCAAAGGTAGTCGATGATGCTCAAGTACGGCAAGTAGTCATGAGTAACCAAATATCAACGGCGGTCAACAACATCTGAGTACATCATGTGATCGGAGGTGACCGAGTATTAACTGTGGTAGGCAATGCCTGAGTACAGTGGGTGATCGTAAGCGACCGTGTATCAAATGCAATCGAAGATGTCTGGGTTTTGAAGGCAGCAGAGACGTCAGAGCGCAACGGATAGTCATAACCGATCGAGTATCAACGACGATCGATTAAAAAGGATAGGTGAGAATGGATCTCCCTATCTAAGACCTTTGTGTGTGTTAAAAAAAAGGACCTATCTCATCATTTACTTTAACACTCACCTTACCTCCTCTTACTACTTTTATTATTCAACACAACAAGTGTTACAAAAGCCTTTTGTTTTCAACACCTGATATAAGAAATGTCATTTATTCTTATCATAACCTTTTTCAAAATCCTCTTTAAAGAGTATACCGGATTGTTTCTTTTTATACAAAGTGTTCAAAACTTCATGAAGCATGAGCACTCCTTCCATGATATATCTATTTTTTAAGAGTGCGGTCTGAGTCAAAGAAATTATTTGATCAACCACACAAATCATTCTATTCATAAGCACTTTTGTCAAAATCTTGAAACTAACATTTAAGAGACAAATTGGCCTAAATTTCTGAATCTTTTTAGCATCCTTACACTTAGGCAACAAGGTGATAACCCCATAATTAAGCCTTGTAATGTCCAACTGCCCTTTATGAAAATCATCCAAGATATTCTTGATATCAAACTTAATAAGCTCACAACAATTTTGGTAAAACTCCACGGGAAATCCATCAGGCCCGGGTGCTTTATTATGTTCCATCTCAAACACAGCTTTCTTAAGTTCTTCCATTGTGAATTCTTTTTTTAAGTCTCTTGCATCTTGTTCGTTTATTTTCTTAATGCTATCCAAATTCAATACAATATCAGTGACCTCTGGATGTTCAAAAAGGTTCTTATAAAAAATTGTTATATTTCTCAACAGATTCATTTCCCCTTCAATCACATCCTCTTCCTGGTGTAAAAAAGTGATCCTACCCTTCCTCCTCCCATTAGCTTTAGCATTGTAATACTTTGTGTTATTATCCCCATCCAATAACTCTTTCTCTTTAGTCTTTGCCTCCATTTCAATTCCTCTTGTCTTAAATTTTCAAAGAGTCAAAACTCCAAATTTTTTCTTTTCCTCTCTATCCTCAGCATACAAACTATATTGTTTACAACTCTTATCCAAACAATCAATTCGTTCTAATAACTCAGCTTTAAGCTTTTTAAACCATACTTCCATATTTATGTTCCACCCTTCCAATTTCTTCCTCAATATTCTCATTTTGAATTGCCATCTAATTAACTAGTTCATCGGTATCAACCAACAAAGACGCATGATCAGACAAAGTTCTCACCAAAGCAGTGATATTTGAAAGGATATTTGTCCTCCCAATCAGGACTAACTAGAATTCTGTCCAGTTTTTCAAAAGGTAGGATCATCATAATTATTATTCCATGCGAAGGATCTACCACATAACTCTAACTCTCTCATATTGTTTTGTTCAATGATAGCATTGAACAAGAAACTCCATTTATTGTAACTCCATTTTTATTTTTCTCATTTTCTTTTCTCAAGATATTAAAGTGTCCCCCACACACCATAACTGGGTCTTTGTTTCTATGCAAAACATTAGCCAAATCAGTGAGGAAGGCATATTTGCCAGCCTCCTAGCTGGCTAGGCCGCTCCATAAACCACAACCAAATTCCATAAGAAACCATCACATTTATTTCTTATAGAAAGCTTTGCAAAATGTTCTCCTTCTTGTTTACTTTCTAAAACAAATTTGATATCTACCATTCCAACCAAAATACCCCTAGATCTTCCTTTAGCAGAAGACCAAAACCAGTTAAAGTCTTGGCCTCCACTCAAAGAAGAAAGAAATTGTTAAGATTCTTATGCAATCGGCATCAGATAAAAATTAGTTAGTTTGTACCCTTTGTTAGGCTTTCCTTATTTAAGTTATTACATAGATAAGTCTATGTATGTATATGCTATAAATGCTACTCTCAAGGTTAAGATCAAGAGAAAAAAGAGAAGCTCTGGCTAAACAGTTGCAACCGAGTACTAAGCTCTTGTGTGCATGTTCTTATTCTCTTCCATGAGTGCAATGTGTGAGTTTTCTTCAGGAGGATCTGAGCCAACAGTCATCCATCTGCATCTCTGCAGACACCGGCGGCGGCGCGCACAAAGGCCGTTGGGTGGGTGGGAGACGCTGATGCAGCTCCGGGCAAACTCACCAAGCTAGCGGCGGCCGTGTTGGCGACGACGAACGGCGTGGTCGCGTGGATGAGGTGCGGGCTGCCGGTCGCGAAGCTAGGCCGAGAACCCGCGCGCGGCAGGGGCAGGCACCGAGATAAGCGCGGCCGCTCATGCCCAGCCCCGCGCACGCGGCCCCTTGCACCGTCGCACCCATCGAATGCACGTACGTCGTACGCTCGTGCACTGTCCTGCTCAAGTTGTGCCGTTGCCGCGTCCCGTACATTTTGCTTCAGTTACACGCGTTCTCACGTTGAGTTCTGTAATAGCGTAAGAGTCAGCAGACACAATGTTTAGGCTCTCGCTCGCCTAAACGAGTTATTACGTGTTTCCACGGTCTGATATCAGAATTAAAACTACATGATTCGCATCGTTATTCTACACAACTTGAGATATTCGTGGACATGAAGACTGAAGTATCCCCAGAAACACGTATATATGTATGTGGTCACTAATCAACAAACGGGCATACAGATAACAGTTAATGCTTGAAATGTTCAAAAGTAATACATGATCGATCACTGCCAAGTATATAAGAAACGAAGATTACAGGAGAACAAATCAGAGTAGAACATACATAAAGAAACCCTTCTCCTAACCCCCAGAATCAGTACCTAAATCAGTAAATCGCCACATGAAGCGTTGAGGTTTTCAACGAACAGATGAAACATTTTGAAGAGTATAACGAATATCTGACAAACTCGTCATGGGAAGATCCGGAATAAAGGAGATTGACTGGTCACCCTATCCAGCTGACCTAAAAATCGCAGCCTAGAACAGGGTTCCCTTGTGGTTTTCAGAAGAAAAGCCTTGAGAAATAAAGGTATGGCCAAATGGTTTTCGGAATGCTGTTGTCATGTGAAACTGTGTGGTGCCGCAAAAGTTGTCTTAAAAACTGCAACCTGCGTGCATCTCTGTGAGATCATCGAGGTGATTGGATGTGCATGCATGTTTAGTCCTTCCACATGCTGGAAGGAGTCTGGGTCTGGGAAGGAGGACCTGAAGAAGAAGTTACCGGGGCGTCATCGCATGGTGCGTCCGACGTTCCTCCTGCTGCTGCTGCCGCCGTTGTCGGTGCGGTTTCTTGTGCGTTGGAATGCTCCACGCCGGCCTCATCATCGGAGAAGCGGGAGTGGAGGAAGAGGCCGCGGGCGCTGTCCATGTCGTAGTCCCAGAAGGGGCTGCCGGGGCCCCACGCGCTGAACCATGCCTCGTCTGCCGGAGCCCACACGCTGCCGGACGCCACCGGCGCGTGAAACACTTCAGCGGAGTATGGTGTAGCCGTGTCGCCAGAGCTGCCTTCTTGCATAGATGTTGGAAGCGTAGGCTGTGGTTGTTTTTCCAACAGCCCTGCGTGCTGCTGTTCCCGCTGCTGCGGAGCTTGCTGCGTGTTTGTCTCGTCGGAAGTCTGCGGAGGCGACGACGATGACGACGAGCAAGACGCGGCGGCAGTGGTCGAGGCAGCTGCGGAGCTGGCGCTAGTGCGGCCGCTCCCGCCGGCGCGGCCCTTCCCGAGGAATCGGTCCGGGAAGTTGAGCCGCGCGTTCTCGCCGCGGAGCTTGAAGGCCTCGCGGTCATATGCCATGGCGGCGTCCTCGGCGGTATCGAAGGTGCCGAGCCACAGCCGCGTTCGGTTCCGCGGCAGTCGGATCTCCGCCACCCACTTCCCCCAGTGCCGCTGCCGCACACCGCGGTACAGCTTCTGCGGCGGTGGCGAAGCCCGCAACAGGTGCTGGTACAGCGACGGCGACACGCCGGCTGGGCCACCGCGGGGGCTCAGGTTCAGAGCCTCACTCCAGTACCGCAGTAGCATCTGCTGCTGCTGCGCGCTCTCCGGGACGAAGAACTGCGTCGGGTACGGAGGCGACGCACCGAACGATATCATATGCTGATGCCGCAAAGGCTGCTGCTGCTGTGGCGACGCCGGTTGGGACACGCTAGAGTGCTGGCACAGAGGGAGGAGCCGCGGGCTCCCACTCACGGCCGTCGAGGGCTCGTACGTGAAGGGGAAGATATGGCGCGCCGAGGGAGCTGACGACGACGAGATGGCGTTGTAAACGGAGGAAGATCGAGGCGAAGCCGGAGCCGACGAAGACGTCGAGAGCGACGACGCGGACCGGTGGAGGCGGTCGGGGCTCCTTCCAATCTTCTTGAGCGGGCGCAGCAATGCCGCCGACGCGTCTTCTAAAACCGGCGCCAGCTGCCGCCGCGGCTGTATCGGCGTCACCCCCTTCCCCTTCCATCTCCTGCCACGGCCACCGCCGCCGCCTTTCTCGCCGCTCGCACTCGACGCGTCCATGCGGGAGACGAATGCAGCAAGGCGCCGTGTCTATACGCAACTGAAAGCTGAGAGTGCAACGTACCCGGCGGCTCGCTGCGCTATATATCTGCCAAACGTAGTAAAGAAAACTGATCCTGACACCAACTTGCACCCCGGTCGACGGAGACGGCCGAACAAACTTCCGGCCGGTGAGGCTCGGAAATGGTCGCTTTGGCGTCGCGGGCGACCGTTGCGGGGGAGCGAGCGGGCGTGCGCGTGGTGGGGTCCGGTTCTGATTCCGAGACGAGTGCGATCGAAACGCTGTGCTTATAGGGCAGCGCATCTCTCTCTTTTTTCGGTGAAGGAAAAAAAATAAAACGGTGCGCGCGGCAGGGAAAAGATCTAGGTCGGTGATCGGGCCCCACGCGCATTGACTCGTCAAGGCCGCCTCCGCAACCGACACGTCATGGCCGCACTAATCTCGACGCTACCGTCAGGGACTGCGACATGGGGCTTTCCGTTGCTGTCACCGCTGCGTGGACGGTACAGATCTGGAAAGAAAGAGCGGCTGTGCTGTGCTAGATTGAGACCCTCCCGTTGCTTTCCTTGTACTCCAATCTCTCGCGCGAGTTAATATTAGCGACTCGTTTTAAAAAAATCGGGGCTTCCAAGTTCTCCACCAATCCGATCACGCTCGCAATAATTGTCCTGCTGTTTGCAACGGACCGTTTAGGGTTGTTGTTAATAAAGAAGGTGCATAATTATGCGGTTGGTGAGGCCGACTACGGAAGCGATTAGTTTTCTTAATGACGTGCCAGCCCCAGTTTGCGGGTTTGTCCCCGCATGCTTCGCGCTTGGCATATGTAAGATCGAGCTGCCACGAAGGGGAATGAATTAACTAAAGCATATCGCCTTGTCAGAGCTTTATTATAGCTTATCTCCACCGAATTAGTTAAGGCAAGTGATAAGCTTTGCCGCACAAACTAACATGGAAACCCTAAAGCTCTACTTGTTGTTTAGGACTATTGGCCTTGCTTAAGGTCCTGTTTATATTAGTTTTTTTTCTTCTAATTTTTGTTTAAAGAAATTAAAAGGCAGTATGAATATCTAACTTCTTAATTCTTTTTACTCTCGTCTCGCTCCAAGAATAAGTAAAAGGGTTACAAACGTATTATACCCTATTCTTCTCGCGCACGTATCTCTCAGTTTCTGTTTACGTCACTTGCTCCCTCCTTCTAAAATACACTTTTTTAGCCACTATTATTTATTTTTAGCTAAAATCCATAAACTATAGCCAAAAACCATTAATAGAAGCCAATTCGAATGCCCCCTAATTAGTCCCTCTCACCACGTGATCTGTCCGGGCGATCGACATGAATTGCTCAAGGGGTAGTATATGTGCATCTCCCTTTTACCCTTTCTTTTGAGGCTTATTAAGCACGCTTGTTGCTTCTCATGATCACCTTGTTACATATGCTACAGTGCGTCATGGAGGCTGCTTAGGTCGTTCGATTTTTATGTGTGTAGGTGACTTAGGTATATATATGTTGTTCGATGTTACTTACAGTTGCAAAGAATCGAAGGAAGTACGTATGCATGTACGTATGAGATGAAATCAGACGAATTAAGAAGATTGGCTACGGTTCCTGCCCTTGTCAAGGTAAGGCGATCGAGGTGAGCTCGATGGATCTAGATGCATACGCTCCCTGTGAGCAATACTAGCTAGCCACATGCATGATATGTCGCCATCTCAAGGTAGTACCGAACGGCGGCGAACTTTAATTCGGTGGTGTTGATACCGTGCTCTTGAGGAAGGCGTCCTATCATCCCTACCTCTAGTTCACGTACGGATCGATCTGCTCTGATTGCGCGATCATGCCCTCAGGAGGACAACAGCTCAGTGCCACAGGCATCGAGCTACGAGGGCATTGGTCCTGTCCCAATTCCAAATTCTTCCCAAAGATATGACAAAAAGAAAGAGGTCGAAGTGGCCGTTTGTTCGCTCGCCGCCTCTTTTTTGGGCGCATTCGGGGGCACGCGTGCGCGAGTACGTCCTTTCTGGATACCTAACTCGCAGGCCTCGATGCTTTCGGCAACAACTGCACAGACCCAACAAAACATCCTACCGCACCGATCGTGGCGCTTCTGTTTCTGTTTTTTTTAGAAAATAAAAAAACTAATATAAACATCTAATTTTTTTAAACGATTTTTCTATTTCTTTCTTTCTGGTCTCCGCTTCAAAGATAAAACAGAGAGTCACGGCCTTACAAGCGCATCACGTACCTCACCCGTTCACTCCTGTTTTACATATGCATCTCTCCGTCACTTTTCTCACCACTCCTATTTTCTTTTAAAAATCACTTGTTTCAACCGTTACTATTTATTTTCAACCAAAAACTATCAGTCGCAGCCAAAACGAATATCCCCTTGTCACCTCCCCATCGGCAGAAAGAAAAGGTCAACGGATCCACATGCTACACAAAAATCTTCCATGGGGCATCGATCCAGCCGGCCGGCCGGTCGGCGACCACCACGCCCGTGACGGTGGACGGCCGCCCACCCGCACCCACTCCCGAGCACCATGTGTGGCCGAAGCAGCCGAGCGGTCGGGCTCTCGCCCGCCGACCGCCCGACGTGTGGGATCACTCTGAGATGGGGCCCAGTCGTCAGTCAGGCAGTCGCTATCACAGTGCGGTGCAGTTCCGTGCAGGCCTGGGCACGGCAGCCGCTAACCTGCCTTTTATTACTGGCTGCGCATGCAATCACGCGCGCGCGAAGACTTTTTCGGCCGACGTCAAGCTGCATGCCACAATTTAAAGGTACACAAAGGCATCGAGCCCAAGTGCCCGTCGAAACAAGTCGCCACTTGCGCCACACGTCCTTGTTACATGCCTACGTGGCGTGCTGCCTTCGGCATATTTATCGAGCCTGACAAAGAGGCCTTTGACTTGATAGACTTTAGTCCCAAGCCATATGTAGAATGTAGTCATATGAATATATTTGTTTTAAGGAGTAGGTACCGGTCGCCACTTAGGGCATCTCCAATGGTTATAGCTAGCAACTAACTATAAGACTTCCACATCATCTATATAGTACACACTAAAGTTAGCATTCTAAAGAACTATCTATAAGAGCAAGTTTAATAGTATAGATAGCTGCTACCTCCAATACATTTCCATGTCATCAAAAGGTAAGATGCAGCCAACTCATACAATAAGCTGGCTATAAGTTGTCTCTACAAGAGCTCTCAATCATTTAATACATACATGGGTATTGGTCATTTAATACATGCATGTGTATAGCAGTTAGTTCTATTGGTACATGCATGGATAACGCCTCTTTTCCTGTGCTATAGCCTGACTCTTGCATGGGAGCCGACTTGGCTCTCTCTCTCCTTTTCTCTCTCCTCCACATAGGACTATGCTGACATGGATTCCCTTATAGCTAGCACAGTCAGCCTTATTAAACTTGCTCTAAGGATAGCTATTTGATGCTTACATGCACACACAGAATTTATGGAGGCTGCCTCGTTTGGCGCTATAGACTATCTCTAGAGCTGTAGAGAGCTGCGTTCTCTTTCTTCATTTAATATCTTCCACGTAGGACAGTTGATGACATGGACTCTCTTGTAGATAGCTGCTATAGACCCATTGGAGATGCTCTTACCTCCACCCGTAGATCAGACTGGTCTATCCCGTGGAATCTCCAATATTGCAAGGTACGAAAGTATGAGTTGCTTGTGATTAGTTGTAATGTTTATTGGGTCTGTCAAATCTATATGACAAATTAAATTTCTTTCATCTAAACTCGGATCACGCAATGTAAAGCTGTGTGCACTGTACTTGCTAAAGTCTGCGACCAATAAAATGAGATTAAGGGATCGTAACTGGTGCACTGTATTAGTATCTGCGCGTCCAAGGCATATAACAAAGTTATCACCACAATTGGTCCCTGGTCTAGGCTTCATATATGTACGCACAGCTGACAATGTCATCCGGGCTGCTAGAATCTAGACTTGTATTGTAATCGTCAAGAGAAACAATCGCACGATGTGAATGGTTGGACTCAAACGGATGTTACGGATTGGCATAAGTAGTATTTTTCTTCGTCAGTTAAATAAGCTAGCCTTTGCGTGTCTTCTTATGTGAGTTGTCATCCCTACCTAGTTAGTGCCAGGGGTGGCGAAGATGATGTATACCTAATTTAAGTAGGATTTGTTTCAGACAGTAAGACGACAATCTTGATAAGCTCAGAAATTTTTAATCGAGGATCGATTGAGGATTTGTTTCTTACAGTTATTGGTTTACAACGACTTTAACTGGTTCGACCAAGAGTTTCTGTGGTCTCACTTTTGAGTTTACCGAATGAGATCTTACATATATAAAAATGGAAATGAGAAATGCTAGCAATGATCGAGACAAAACAGACATACGTCTGTCTGAAAACGGGAGTAAGTAGGATTCATCTCGTCTCTGCTATTGACAAAAATGAGTTCTGCTGATGTTGTTTAATTCTAGGGACAAATTTCATTTTAATCAAATTTTGCAACGTCTACAGATCATCAAATAAAAACAGCATCCAATTGTAAAATTTTACGGCTAAATAGAGTGAGAACACGATTATCCGTTACTTAGATGCGTTCATTGCACTTGTATAGTAGTACTACGAAAGTTCCACATATAAAGTGATGATTGATAATGACTGCATGAAATGCCAACGTCGCTGTGTGTATTGGTTACATGGTCAGAGCAAAATGGAGCCGTGTCCGAGTTGGCACTAGCAGAAAATATCTGATGGAGGGAAAATGCCAAAAATACTCGCATGTACTACTAATTTTTAGCTAACAGTGACTAACCTGCACTAACAGCATAGAAGCAGCAAAATTGATTAGCTAGAGGTATAATAATACTTTGCAAACGAACCTTTTCAGTTCTGGCACTGTGACAGAATACTAGTTAGAAATATCTTCTGCTAGCTCACGCCATGCATTAATCGTTAAAATACGCGTTCAGTTCAGCAAACATGCAATATTCGGTGGTCGTACGCTGCAGAAAATCGGGCAACTTATCAGCAGACGTTGAGTACAGTGACTCATGTCATAATCGTAACAGGACATAGGGAGATGTACTAGAGAGATATGCTATAACGTACGAATTCTAATTAGATTAGGATTTGTATTTTTAGTGCCTACTAGAGAAACTATATAAATCCAAGAGGGATGGTTATAGAGAACTAAATCATAAATCAATCCATCCAAAGCAAAAGACACACAAAAGGATTGGAAATTATGTTATTCGTTAACACTAGATTTTTATATAAGATAAAAATCCAAGAATCCTAAAAAGTTCAAAAAAAATTACAAGAGAGCGATAATCTCCTGTACTTCTTTAAGATTGTGATTAAGAAATTTGTGGTTAGTTTCGTTAAATCTTCATTTCTCTCATCGTAGTTGTTCATCGTCATTATTTTAATTTTTTCTACGAAATTCGTCTACTTCATTTTTGATACCGTACATACTCGTGTGGTATCTCATAACTCTGATCTGATCTAGGTGCTACTGCGTATAAAGAAAAGTACGAGAGTATAACAGCAAATCTAATGACATTGCAGGCGAATGAAACAAAAAATAAGGTGGTCTTTGTTCCAGATGCTAAATTAAAGAGCAGATGCATGATCGACGTTACCTAGCTATCAGCGATCCTGCCGTCCACCGTTAGCGGAAGAGGTGATCATTGATCAACATCATCAGATTACATGAACCTTAAAATAATGCCTTGGCTTAAACGGCACACGTACTGCTCAATCATTATGCAATCGCCTAAAATGCAAACCAAATGCGACATGTCACAGCGATTTTTCTTCACCAGGGAGGAGAATACTGAATACACTTCTTTACGGAGGCTTTCAATTGCGACCGAGGCTTTCAGGCTTTAGAGCTAGCTGCCAGAACCTCAGACTGAGCTGCAAGCCTGTCTGACCTTGCGAGCATCGAACTCTCCGATTAGCAAAGCAGCACGTTTAAAGTTGCAGGCCAATGTGGTTTTACAAAGCACGGCCGATCCTTTTCCCACGACGAACTCGTTGCCAGCTCCGTGCTCGCCCGGTGACCGGGACAGGAGCGGCGCGGCGCGGGCGGCGGGCCGCCGCTCCGTAGCGCGCGGCTGCCCCAGAAATGATGCCGGGGGGCACCGTTGCACGCCTCGTCTGGTCGTCCCCGCCACCGCCGGTCGCTCAGACGTCGAACACGGAACGCTCGCATAGTCACATCATTGTATCCCCCGGCGTCGAGAAATTCTATTGTACCTAATGGTACAAAGGCGTTTATGTCACGAGCCAATAGGCCATGGGTACGTGGCATACAAGTAATAAAAACTATTTTTATGTTTTGTACTGTAGCAAATCAATAAAAAATTATTTTTTACTGCTTTGCTACAGTAAAAACACAGTAAAAAGTTTTTTTATTGATTTGCTATAGTAAAAACAGTAAAAAATATTTTTTTATTACTTGCATGCCACTGGTTGACTGTGACACAAACGCCTTTATGCCACTGAGAATAGAATTTTTTCCCGGCGTCCGGGCTCCAGGCCTTCAGCGAAAAGGTTTGTGATGCTGTCAAAGGGCAATTCTGGGCCAGTTTTTAACGTTCTCGCTTCAAGCAGGCCTCGAAAGCAAGGCGGCAGTGCCAGACGCTTGCGCGCTTGGTCATGGCATACGGCAGCGCACTTTTCAAGGCCAGGCCACGGAGGCTTTTGTAACAATGGGCCCGTGGAACGTCTGTTTTCTTTTCTTCGAAAAAGGAATGCCCGTTTCTCTAGGATGCGATGAACTGCACAAAACATGAAGTAATGGACTCGACCTTTAGAAAGGTATCCACGTCCTTAAAACTTCAGAAAAATTTGATCCTACCATTCTTGTTAGACAAAAATAGGTCGCATCAAGCCATCAAGTATTTGATCAGTATGTGTCGATGGCATAATTCTGTGAACTAAACAAAAATCCGTATCTACCAAACTATGCGAAGTAAATAAAACTCATAGCCTCCACACTCGTTCCTGAAAAAAAAAACCCTCCACAATCCACGCAAGAGCTAAACCTCTCCGAACAAGACCAACAAATAGGACTGCGATGCACAATATTTTTTATTAGAAAAAACACTGCCTCTACCACCTTGGTTTGATATACTATGGGTTTTGCTGCCAAGAATCCAACGGTAGTCGGCAAGACCCCTCCGCTGGTCCGCATGGTACGCTCCTATTTGATGTGTCTGTGATCAGTGACCACTTGGGCGGCTGGGCCCGAGCAACACGCGCCAAGTCGCCGCCCCTCACCAACCTGTCAGACACTCAGACGTTGCCACTCATCACGACCCAAAAGCCTGTGGACTTTGGATGGCATCGCAGCGGAGCTTTGCCCTGTTCGGCTCCCGGCGTTTTCTTTTTGTAATTTTGGGCCCTCTCGTGCCAAATTGCACTTTTGGCCCCATGCACGATCCAGTAGCAATGATAAATGACATGTGTATCTGTTGCGCTCCCCAGCAACAATCTAAAGGACTTACCGCGCTGTAAGAGCAACTCTAGCAGGGTCCCTACTTGAGCCCGCATCCTACTTTTAAGGGTCGAGGGGCAAAAAACTCATTCCAGCAGAGCCCCTACTTGAGCCCTCAAAAGTAGGGGGCCCTCAAATCTCCCCCTCGAGCCCTCATTCCTGGGGGGTCTGGAGGGAGCCCCTACTTTTGAGGGCTTAAGTAGGGGCCCTGCTGGAGTGAGTTTTTTTGCCCCTCGGCCCTCAAAAGTAGGATGAGGATGAGGGTGGGTCCTATGTGTCATCCCCTCTAAGAATGAATTTGAGGGTCCTGTTTTGAGGGCCCCTGCTGGAGTGTAGCCCAAAAAACAGAGCCCTCAAAAGTAGGGAGAGCTCTCAAATAAAAAATAGGGGCCCTGTTTTGAGAGCTACTGCTGGAGTTGCTCTAAGCCCACAATAGGAAATACTAGGTGGGAGCACTGCTGCTGGTTTTATGTGCGTGCACGTGGGCCAGCTAATTCTACCGTGGTGCGGTACTGTAGCAGGAGCTACTGCACTTGGGCACTGTGGTAGAACGTGTTGCGGTTGAATAGCATGACAAGTGATACACATCGCCTACCACTGCTCCGTGTTCAAGCAGGGGCGGAGCCCAATGGAGGGGGTTCCCAGGAACCCGGGTCCAAAATTTTTTTTAGTTATTACTAGTAAACATTCACCCTTTGTGCACCCCCTTGGTCCAATATGGTGTACCCCTAGCCCAACAAATACCCTCACTCGCCCTGTCCAGCCCATTCTCCCACCGTCCTATGCTCCCACGCGCGGCGCGTTGCACCCACTTCCGTTTTGCTCTAGCTCCGTCACTGTGTTCAAGGAGGAGCTATTTATGTAATTCTGCGCAAGCAGGGACTAGAATTAAAAAAAACAACTTGCTACAATCCAAAACAGTGATAGCTTCCCAACTACCTTAAAAAGGTTATCCTATAACTAACCAAAGCAACAGACCTACTATAGCTAGCCTAGGATCCTGTCCCTATGCGCCTAAGCAATTACAGACCTCGAGCAGATTTTTCTTTTGTCACGGCGCGCCCAAATCCCTCTGCGAGCAGCTGGGAACAAGGCTTCCCAATCATTGAGCGCACCAAGTAACCCCATCATGTGCTTTACGAGAGTTCACATCGAGCAGCATGCTCTCTGAAGCCCAACTACGTGGTAGTACTATTATATGTCTACGCCAGCGTATTAACAAGTCACTCCTTTACTGGTCCAAATGTTATATACCAGGAGATTCAAACATAATCTGGATTCTTTTTTTAATGAAAACAGTAGGAACGTACGTACAAAGGAAAGTTGAGAGAGATTATTCAGCATTCTAGTAAATCAGTCCAATGTAGTCTTTTGTAATGAATAACGTGACTAGCTAACCTGATCCGATTAATAGAGGTACTACCCATTTGTTTTGTTCATTCTTTCAGAGTATATATGGGCAAAATCATAGCGAAACGAGCTCTTCGCCTCCAAGCTGGTCTCCTCCGCCGGAAGCAATGTCGCTGTGGCTGTGCTCAATTCGGTTTTTTTTAGTGGTTTATAGCTAAAAAGCACTGTAGCCGGCTGAAAAAACACTGTAGCTGACAGAGGCTTATTTAGCATAATTAAATTTAAAAAAAATAAAAAATAGAAAAAACATATTAGCCCATCACGTATAATACAAACAAATACGGGAAAAAAGAACTGGCCAAAAAGCTTTAAAAAGTCAAAATTTTTTAAAAAAACTAAATTTATAAATAGTAAAAATTAAGACAAAATCTAAAAGCTGAAATCGAGCGAGACCTAAAGATTTGTGCAGCTCCTTACACCCTTAGCTTCGATCTTGCGACACATCACGTACACACGAACGAGCTGGCGAGGCCACGTGATGTACCAGGCCGGGGTCAGAAATGTCCAACATGCGCGCCGTGCGTCCGTGAATACGGCGCAACTTCTCTGACTTTACTCAGTAAAGTCACGGCGTGACTTTACTCCATGAAATTCATCCGATCGGTGATCAACGATCCAGATTAATTTAGCGTTTTTTGATTTGTTTTACTTCTAGTTTTTAGTTTTTTATTTTTATTTTTTTTCTAACTTTTTTCTTTTTTCTTATATTTCTTTATATTATCTGTGTTAAAATAAACTATTTTTAAAAAATAGGTTATTTTAACACAGATAATATAAAGAAATATAAGAAAAAAGAAAAAAGCTAGAAAAAAATAAAAATAAAAAACTAAAAACTAGAAGTAAAACAAATCAAAAAACGCTAAATTAATCTGGGCTGTTGATCACCGATCGGATGGACTCCATGGAGTAAAGTCACGCCGTGACTTTACAGAGTAAAGTCAGAAAATCCCGCTCGCCGTGAATAGGGAAAAAAGGACGGAAAGGAGCACAGGAACCAGATTGTCGGTGTCTCCTGCGTCTCTTTTACATAAAAAAAATAGTATGAGCCGTTCATACTTTTTATTTAATACATCAGATTAGTTATAATTTAATTATACTATCATCGATGATGCTAACAATAGAATCCTGGAAGAGACAAAGTTGTAAAAGAAACACACCACAACATTAGAGTAATTTCTACAAACCCCGCGACAGGGTGTGAGATGGCAGCGGCGGCACAGACAGTGGTGAATCTAGAACGAAAAGTGAGGGTGGACTAAAAAAATATGCATTCTTCTACCAGATCATAAGTTTTTCCTAGAATTGTTGGCCTTACACCTCGATTGACTAAACTAATTTGTAAGAAACATAGTTTTGTATTCTTGTGCAATCAAATTCATAGTTTCATACATGAATAAAAGCAAAGAAAAAAGAGAGATACAATGGAGGTAACTCGCTAATGGCAAGTGAATCCCTAAAACATGTAAATATGGTTCTGGTAGGTAACAATATGTACATCAAAATTAAAAAAATAGTGATACAATAGCAAATTATATTTAATTCCTTAAATGATCTTGAACATTTAAAATAAAAGAACCATAACACTAGCTTGAATCATGACTTTCACGAGGCAAATTCATTCTGCGATTTTCCATGCCTTGGAAGGATTCTATGATTTCTAATAAATTACTAATTAAATAAGCTCGGCAGTATAACAATATAATAAAATAATTGCTAATTGAGACAATGAGCTTGACTGCTTGAGTTGTATCCTTACAAATCACTGAATCAGTTCGGCCACCCGTATGGAGAAATACTATCACACATTCACACGCCTTCACTGCTTCTATGCTTCACAGTACACGTTCAGGGCTTCGAGCGGTGACTCGGTGAGGCAGCTGCCGCCTGTCGGTTACTTCACTGTTTCACAGCAAGTGAGCAAGTCACAACGCATTACACACAAGGCAACCAGACAAGTGAGTAGTGACAACCAATGTTACTTACTGTGTTACCAGTCCGGCAGTCCAAGCCAAATAAGTAAATAACAGAGGCAGCAGCTGCAGATTCCCTTCACAATCACACATTCACACCACACGCGGACACGCCTTCGCCATTTCGTCGGCTCGCCGCCCCTGCGCGCTGCGCCGCCGCGTCCCGCCTCGGCGCCTCTGTCGCTCAGGTCGAGACGCTGACGGTGGACCCCGTCCCCGGCCCAGCTCTGCGCCTCCGCTACTCAGGTCGGCCGCGCCTCCACTGCTCAGGTCGGCCGCTGCGACCCCGCCTCGGCCCTTCCCCGGTGTCTCTCCTCCGGATCCGGCGACCAGCGTCCCCGCCTTGGCTCCAGATCCAGATCTCGTCAGCACGCGGCACGGGTATTTGGGGGAACGGGAGCTCGGGAAGGGAATGTGGTCTTCCGGATTTGGGGATGTCGTAGGGGTGGCCCCCACCTAAACCCAGCAGGCCTGGTAAGAGATTATAAGGCCCAGAATAGGCCATGTGTAATGACATAACTACCCCCAAGAGGGATAACCAGATGTAAGGGTATACCTGTAAAAGCACTCCTCATGTGTATATATATATATATATATGAGCACAAGCCATGGGGAGGACCCAGGCCATTACACTCATCTTCATCACTCTCCACTACCATCTCTCTCTCTGTTTGGTCTGTAGCCACAACAGGGAAAATTTGGGGATTTTGGTCTTTCGGAACAGGGCAGCATGTACTGGGCGGTGGGCCGTTGGGCCTGCATCTCTACTTCGGCGGTTCGGGAGTTCGGCCTTGTTTCTTCTCCGGGCTCCGTGCTTATGCTTAATTCAAATGAATGTTTCCAATGAATGTTTCTTCTCCTGGCTCCTGGCCTTGTTGTTGGGCGCTCAGACGTCGTCGCCGGTGACTGCCTGACTGGGTTGCCGCAGGAGGGGGGTGTTCGGCAACCAGTGGAGGGTAGGCTTCAGCCTGATGAAGCCTACCCCATGGATTCGCCCCTGGGCGCAGAGACATGGGGTGAGAGGTGGGGCGGCGATGACGGAAAAAGATAAATAATAGATGTAGAGAAAAATCTATAATACCCTCACAAAAAAATAGATTTATGAAGAAAAGTTTATTATACTTTTACAAATCAATTATCAGATTTAATTTCTACTATCACACTCTTCCTAATAATAGAATGTACCACGAAAAAAAATACTCCCTAAGAGCATCTCCAACAATCCCCCTAAATCTCCCCCTAAATCAAGTTATTGGGAAATTGTGTAAAAAGTTTTCTCCAACAACTCCCCTAAACACTCCCCTATTTCTATTCCCCCCAAAACTCTCCCAAAACCCAGCTAGAAACCGGGAACTTTCAGGGGTCCCCTATCCTCGCTCCCGCCGTCACGCGCGCTGGGAAAAAAAAAATTCGCGCCACACTTTTCCTTCACAGCTCACCGCCCCCGCCTTTTTCCCAGCCACATCTCCCCGCCCGCCGCCCCAAACCTCCAGACGCCGCCCGACGTCGCCCGCGGCCTCCAGACGCGCCGACGCCTCGCGGCCAGACTCCCCGACGCCTGATGCCCTGACGCATCGGGAGATCGAAATCGGGCGCGGGCGCCGGGCGACGTCCTGTGCGGTGCAACCTTGCAAAAGATTTCGCTTCTTTTGGTTCTTTTCGAAAGGAAATATTTGCGTCCCTCCGTTCAATGGAACGGTGCAAACTAGTATCCGCAGCTGATGTAGATTTTGATCCGTAGTAGTATCCGCCACCGTATAAATACATGCACGGACGGACGGAATATTTCTTTGAGAACACACTACGTGTACCGATCGGAACAGGACTAGATGCGATTACGGAGTTCATGCCTTGTACATGTACACGCGATGGCCGAGTGCAGCGGTCAAACCGTAATCGCATCGTACACGGACGAGCTAGCACATCGGCCGCCAGTGCACGCGGCCAACTCTCCGGATCGCTCACGATCAAAATGAGGTATCGAGCAAAGTAAATGAGCCGGTTGTTAATGTTGGGCCAGATTCAACATACTATTAGGATATATTTAGGGGAGCTGTTGGAGGAGGGGACTAAAATAGGTTAACAAATTTTTTGGGCTGCCCCTAAAAGGTGTCTTTTGGGGTGGGTTTTTAGGGGGATTGTTGGAGATGCTATAAGGACCATAAAAACAGTCCGCAAATGTACTCGATCAGTTTACGGCAAGCATACACTGCAAGCAACGTAGGACACACATTTCGCTTTCAAATTAACAAGACAGCGTTCCAAAGCTTAATTAGGTCCAACGATGGTAAACACGTCCCTAAAAAAATAAACTTCCGATGCACCTAAAGTCGCATAAAAAAGTTTCTCTTCCGTAGCAACAACATAACAAGGTCCGGATTCAGTTAACCAATAACTCTGGTCGCAAGCCAAACATCGATCCCAAATGCGACAAATCTATCCTTCGCTTCAGGTTGCACGCCTGCTCAAGATGCGAGCCGCGAAGGCGAAACGCGCATGGTTCGGCGAGAGGACACGGGGAAGGCCGCCTGCCCGCCCGCGCACCACCTTCCCCATCTCATCTGCCAAGGTGTGTCAGTACGTGGAGATGGCCTGCCACCCCACCGCGCTAGGCCACTTAGCGCGGCCACCCGCCACGCGAGACAGGTCGTGCGCTCCCCCGTCTCACCAGCATTGCTTTTTTAAAAAAGGAAATTGGTTTCGAAAATTAAGGTTTTTTATTTTTAGTAGCAATTTTAATTGAAAATTTAATTGCAAAAATAATAGCAATATTTTTTTGATCTGATAGACGTAATTATAGAAAAATAAAGAGCAATTTTTATAGATAATATATGTAGCAAATCTTATTTGCATATTATTATTTTTTTCGAAATAAAAAGACAGACAATGTTGGTTGGTTGGTCTGTTTGTGATTTTTGTATATTTTCAACGGTACGAAATCTATTAGACTGACAATAATATTTTGCGATCGTCGTATGTTGTTGTAGTGGGAGATTTTCGGAAGAATTTTATGGGGGACGATTGAGGCGTCAATGACTCGCAAGTACGAAGGTAAACGATAATGCGATGTAACGATTCATCCATTTGTGATTTTCATAGATTGTGAATGGTATAAAATATGTTATATTCACAATAGCATTTTTGAATGATTGTATGTTGTTGTAGTGCAAGAAATTTTCTTAAAAATTTTGTGAGGACGATTGAGATAGCAAAGATTGGTAAGTACAAAAGTAAGTGATATTGACCACACGAAGAACTGAATGCAAAAAGACGAGATTTGATGTTACGAATTAAAATAGACTTTGTAATAAAGCTGCGAATAACACGGTGCACAGAGTTTGATTACGATGCAACAAACCGAAATACCCCTACATTACATATGCGCCTTTCTGGAATGAAAATAAATTCGACCTTCGGGGGACTAGTGTGGGACGGCCCGGCCTACTGTGTGAACTGGGGCCTTTTTTCCTTACGAGCTCGATGTTGAATTCCTTGGAGGCCACTTTTGCCTTGGCCATCATTTCTCACTTTTTCTCGTGCTTCCTCTTGCGAGCCTCACGCTCCCTGCGCGTGCACACCTTGAGATGAGTTTTCGTCTCCCGACATATATGGTCAGTTTGCTCGTCGTTGCGGTGCTCCTCCTGGATCTCGCAAGCCATGTTGACATTCCACTCCTTGAAGTTAAGAGTCCACTAGTCATGTGGATAGATCTCTAGGTCGATCCACTTGCGGTAGCCACAGCGGTTCCAGGCTCTAGGGTATACGGAAGAGGTTGTTAGTGCGTACTTTTAAAAATAAAAAGTAGCGGAACACACTGTAACTGGTTCTTACCGACCGCCGATAGCTGTTCGTGTCCCAACAACAGTCGGGATGTTCACAAGAGTAGTTCGCGCAACCCCAGTAACACATGCCCAAACTGAGCTGCTGCTTAGACTTCAAGAGCTTGCATGGGTCCCTGCATCAACAGAAGGGCAACGTCTCCCCCTCGGGCGGCTGTTGCGATGATCGCTTGGTTGGAACATTCAAGACGGGCATGCTTCTACAGGGGCGTCATTGCGGGGGTGTGACCTCGTGGCATGCTCCACTTGTTTGGCCCAGACTGCAGCAGCCCTTGTTTGTTCGTCGCGCGCTGTAGCAAACATTGCTAGGTCGTGGGTCTCCTTCCATTGCTTCATCATCTTGTCCCATTGCTTTTTCTGCCTCCTCTCTATCCCAACGTGGTGAAGCAAGCTTTTGTTTTGTGTTCGGTTTAGTTGTGTAGTGTTCTCTCCTAGATTAATTCACTATATTTTATAAGCTAAAGGGTTATAATGGTGTGGTTAATTTCATGACTAGCCTGTAACGCAGAGTGTTACCTTGTATTTCTGAAAAATACCTAGCGAGGCCGTGTTGTCACTGCGCAAAGCTGACCCCTTTGGTCTTGCCACTGCGCAAAGCTGCCCCTTTGGTCTTGTCACTACGTAAAGCTGCCCTTTTGGTCTTGTCACTGTGTAAAGCTAGCCCCTTTGGTCTTGTCACTGCGCAAAGTTGACCTTTTTGGTCTTGTCACTGTGCAAAGCTGCCCCCTTTAGTCTTGTCACTGCACAAAGCTGCCCCTTTGGTCTTCTCACTACATAAAGCTGCACCCTTCTGGTCTTGTCACTGCGCAAAGCTACTACGTCTCATCTTGTCACTGTGTAAAGCTGCCCCTTTGGTCTTGTCACTGCGTAAAGCTGTGTCGATTGGTCTTGGCATTGCGCAAAGCTACACCGTTTGGTCTTGTACTGCCTAAAGCTGCCTTGTTTGTTCTTGTCACTGCATAAAGTTGCCCCATTTGGGCTTGTCACTGCTCAAAATTGTCTCGTTTGCTATAAAATGCACGGCCCACCTCATGAAAGTAGGAGCACTCGACCTTGTGAACTATACGAAGAACTACCTTCTCCGTCGCACAGTAACATACCATAGCAGACGTGAGGGGCCATGAGGTCTCCCCTTGACCACACACCAACGAGACATATAATGCTCCAATGCGTAGCTTATTCCTCCTGAGCTCCGAGAGGCCCATGTCCTTCAGAACGGGCGCCGGGATTACGGTCCAGTCACAATTTGACATGTCCACCCCATACGGTCCATCACATATAATACCATTCCCATGGAACACGAACAGATCATGAATGCCCGCTATGGCTCTGAGAGTGCGTAACATTAAATTACAGATTTTCTCAATATTTTTAGCAATGCTAAACTAACCATATCACACATGTACCTCCGTACAATTTATAAATTATGGCTGACAGTAGTACATTATATTTCAAAGCGGACAAGTACACTGATATTCAATGTTTAACATAACGATAATGTACAACAATCTGTAGAAAGCGCAACAATTTAACCAAAAAAAATACATGTCTAACAATTTCTGCATAACATTATAAAAAATGCATCTAACTTTTTGCAAATGCAGAAAAAAATACAATGTTGTTTCCCTGCAAACAAAATAACCTATGCATAAACTACGATATTCATATAATTACCATGACTATTAAGCATTTAACAACTCTTAACAACGCTACTTCTTTGACATCAACTAAGGCCATTGCCCGATTACGAAAGGCTAACTACCCTCTTTTCATACTAACAAACTACCATTTTCGTAATTACATGCTAATCACGTTGCTAAAAAACTTGCAGCATGTCGAAGAAAATTACCTCTTTCATATGCTCCAAAGTTGTTCTACAAATTTTGCAACTGCGCAAACTTCAAACTCAAAACCAAAACCGCTCAAAAATCAGATGCTTTCACGGCTTTCTTCTTGTCTCAATTCTTTGCTCTTGGCTGGAGTTCAATGAAATTGTGTTATTGTGTATTCCAGAGAATGAATCATCCATTTTTATCATGCAACAAACGAGGAGATGGGCCTGGGTAGGCAAAAGGTGCCATGTGCGACGCGCACGGGGGAGGGAGGGGGCTAGCCAGCTGGCGGGTGGAGGCGCCTCGCACGGGGGAGAGCCGCTCAGCCCTACGCACGGGTGGGCAACATGCCAGGCCAAGGTGGCATGGAGGTAGGGTGTGCCAGGTCTCTTTGCACGGTGTGTGAGCACGCCAGGGGGCCAGATTCAGACTTACCCCCAAGAGGAGGCCACTTCCGGAATTGCTATGGGTCAAGGCTCTAGTTATGTCGAAAGATCCTAGCTTGATACACTAGAAATGTCAGTGCCCACCCAACCATGTTGGTGACACCATGCTCAAGCCTGACGGATGTACGAGTTATGCCTGCAGGCTTGCCGAGTGTTGCTTCTATTTTACTGCTTACTCTTTCCGAATTGAAGGACGGCCGGATTGGTCCCTGCTCATGTATGCCTCATCATGCATGTGTGCTTGCTTTCGAGACAGATTGCCTGTTCTAGGACTGTGTTTTTGTGGATGCAATTGTGTGATAGCCCGCGTTTTTACCGTAGGGTAATAACCCTAGTCAATGTATTATTATTCGTTTTAGCCGATAAAACATCGTTCTAATGAATAATATGCCCATCGAAGTGTTGCAACAGAACAATAATTATAGGCAATACCTACTATTGTTACATAAACATAGCCACGCAGGGCTTGAGATTGTTACATAGCCACTAAGGCTAGAATAATACAATACCAAAAGTACACATTCTAGTTCAACATCTAATTATACAAGAATTGTTGAACAGAAAGATAACCGATTAGCTGTACATGCACCAGTAGGTTGAGCCTGGGGTGCTATTAACTCCCTAATCATTCTGAGCACCATAAGAGGGATTCACCTCATACTGTTTGTTCTCATACCCGTCCCCGTTCCCTTCCAGAGAGTGTTCCCCCCTAGAAAGCCTCCTCCATTCCAAATGAAGACCCGAACAAATAAGGACATCCCAATTGGTCCGATTACACGAGCACGAGCTAAAAAGATTAATCAACAGGTGAACTCGCTCCTAATTAAATTTGGTTTTAATTTACATGAGAACTGGCTACTACCTAATGCTAGTATCTTACTTGGTCTTAGGTTTGTGCATGAGGAGACGTTGGGATGCCGAAGCTAGAAGAAATCAGGACGTGCATGCAAGGAACTCAAGGCGGTATGTAAGGAGTTGGTGGTTTCTTCGGTTGGTGAACACAGCAAGGACAAAAGCCCAACTCACGTGGCCTAAAAGCCCACAATCGTGCATCAAGTCTGGCCGAAGCTATGAGATTAAGCACATTGATTAGGCTATGTGTTTGGACCACGTGTTTTTGTTTTAGCATTGCTGGTTTCGATTTTGAGTCTGTATAGGATTGTGTTTCGGATATCTTGGCCGAACAGGATGCAAGTTGGCATTAGGCCTGTTAGCCGTTGATATGTGGGTGCGTGAGTTAAATACCATGGTTCCCCTTTTGTAATGACAGACCACAGAAATCAATCTATTATTTTTAGAGAGCAATATGTTTGTTCTTCCTAGGGTTTGGCATATACTGCAACCTAGAGGGGAATTGGGCGTTGTCGACCCCGTTGTTCTTCTGATTCCTTGTGATTTACAGGAGTGACGACACGTCTACTTGTGTGGTCGGGTAGACGGGATCACGAGCGTGTGGTTGAGCGAATTCTTTTGTCGCATGTTGTTGTTCTAACAGTGGTTGACGCCATCGATTCGTCAGGTTGCACGGATCCAAGTTATCGTCATCGATCCTACGCCGTGAAGATCAGGCACCCCAGTATCACGCATTGGTATTCATCTAAACAGAAGAGAATACTAGCAAGTGTAAGTACAGAAGTACTCAACGAGCTTATTTATTAAAATGCACGGTATGCTACTAAGCTATCATTTCTGGGAATGTCCATTCCCATCCTCATTTTCATACTCATTTTCTCCCTCGTCCTCTTTCTCTCACTTTCCTCTCTCTTTCTCTTGCTCTTACTCTTTTCTCTTTTTCTTCCTCTCTTCTCTTTCTCATGATTTATTGAAAATAACGGTTTTGTTGTTAGGTTTTGAAAGAATTCTAGATTGTTAATTTAGAAACCTACTAAACACTCGTATAGTGGCATCAAACCACCACTGGTTTCTGTAGCCTCTAGTCTAGGAGACAGACGTAAATTCATGATTTATGCAGCACTGCGCAGGCTCGTACCACTTTACTCATAGTCACTCTGATTCTTGTAGCAAGTGATTCTTCGTATTTCCTTATATGCGATGCCTAAATCAGAGTACAGAACTTTTACATCTATCTCAGTGTATTATATCTGCACTCATCGGAAGCGACATAGTTGTTGGTTGGACCGGTTCATTCACCCTTGCCCAACACTCAACTGCGTTAATATATGTGCTCTGCGTCCCCCACATCTGGGCTCTCTCCTAGTTCTAGGTTCCTACAGTCTGCGTCCCCCACTTCTTGGTTCTCTCCTAATTCTGGATTTCTGCGGCTCCGTCCCCCACTCCTAGTCTCTCTACCGGCTCAGAGTTCTTGTAGTTGCGTCCCCCACTCCCGATCTCTGTACCGGCTTTGGGTTGCTGCACCTAGTTATACTACTTACCTATATGAAGAATACAATAATCTTGATAGAGTTACTGATTCTGCCCGCCATTAGATGGAACAATGGTTGATACGAATATATAGTCCATTACACAAGTGAGGTCTGATTATCCTTATATTTTATCCCTATGTAGAAGGTCTCATACCTACCCTTTCTCTTTCCTGCCCTGAGGACCTTCCACCCACTTAATTACAGGTCTTATAGTGGCTTCTCCAATTGTCTGTTCTTATCTCTTTCATTTCTTTCTTATAACATTCATCCGATTTAAATATGGTTTTAAATTTTTTTGCTGGTTAATAATAACTTAATAGGGAAATATTTGTTTTACAGAAGATACTCTAATCATATACTCAAATGAATCCTTGCCTAAGTATTGATAAAAGTTTTGGGTTTCCTGGTCACTTCGGTAAATTTCGCCTTCTGCGACTGGTTCTTATCTTGCAATTTAATATGCGTGCTACGGTTTAATTCATCGATGTTGAAGAAATTAACATTAAGGTAAATAATTGAACAAACTACACGAAAATGTTCCTGTGTAATCCCTAAATTTTATTTTAACCATTTGCGGATTTTTACAACTTAGTTGCTATTTCAATCACCGCGTTGAACATTACTCGATGCGTGGAATTTTATTTAGTCACATAAAGGTCTTATATCTCCGGGTTGAAATAAATTTATTCTAAGGATCCTAAATAGTTATAAATGGGTTTCTACTATTTACATGTGATTACTAACTTAATTTTATTTAAATTAGCATCGGAATTATCTAAACAACTATCCACCAGTTTAATCGATACGTACTAAATTTTAATTTACTAACGAAACTAAATTTATTGCTAACAATCATAAACATTCGTATTTTAACACAATTGAAAAGATTTTATTTAGTAATTTAGCATGTAATAGAATGCCAAAGTTTAAGATTTGCGAGGGAAAATTTTATCGTGTGCTTATTCTCTTTCCTCTATTTTTCCTTTCCTTTTTATTTTCCTTTATTTTCCCCTCTTTTTGTTTTCTTTTCTTTCTTCTTTTCCCCTCATCTACCTCGGCCGACGCCTCCTATTCCTACTCGGCTTCTCCTCCTCCCCCCGACCTGGATTTCCGGCCTCCTCCCCCTGCGCCGCCGGCTCTCGGCGCTCTGCGCCGCCTCGGCCCTTGGCTCCGGCGCCGCCACCTCCTCTGTGCTGCCTCCCCTCTGCGCCGTCTCCCTCTGATCCAGCCCTCGCCTCCCTTGGTCAGTGGCCGCCGTGCGCCCGTGCCCCTGCGCCAGATCTCGGATATGGCTCCTCACCTCCGTGGCGCCCCCAATCGGACTTCGGTTGCCGCGCCCCCGAGTTCCCCTAGCGCTGTCGCCCGTGGCCGAACCCTAGGCCGCCTCCTCGCCTCTTCTTCGGCCCTTCTATCCCCTCGGTTCCTCCTCCTATTTACGTCAGTTCTTGATTCATGTTTGAGTTCATTTTCATGATTTGGTTGCCCTTTTGATTGGATGCCGAGGGTTGTGCTGTTAGGTCACTACGGCGGGGCTCGAGGTTGATTCATGCGCCGAGGGAGCGTGGAGAGACCGTCGGGTGTGCGTAGTGCCCGCTGCCGCGGTGGTTTGCGCTCGGTACACTCCTCTGCTTTTGCTTTTACTGACCTAATTGCAAGCTTGCTGGATGGTGCCATTTTTGTGCTATGTGAGCTTGTGGTGCTATGTTATTCACTGATGGTAGCTAGTTCTTGCTATGCTAGAAATGTTCTTTTTCCTGCATTTGCTACCTATGTGGCCTTAAACAAGAAATCATGGTGGGATTTAGGTATGGCCTACCTCTATCGGTTGATTGTCGGGTTGATTTTGGGGGATGGTTGAGGAAGCGGCCGTGGTGTCGCTTTCCTCCTTGTCAGCCGTGCTCGCCTCCTCCTTCGGCTTAGCCTCTTGCTCCTGGTTTGCGGTGGCCGACGAGATGTAGCTGTGTGGTAATGGATTTGGGTGGGGAACAAGGAAGAAAGAAACTGGGGTTTTGCTGGTGCCGTGCTCAATGTTTCTTGTCCCTTCTCTTCTAGGCCATCTCGGCGTGGCGTTATCTCCTTGCTGTGCCGTGCCGCCCAGAAGTGCCCTGTTATTCTTACTGTTGCCGCGCGGACTGCCTAGGGCTATTTGTGACAGTTGGCTTGCTACTATAGTCATTTGAAAATACTTCAGCTTTCTTTAAAGTCGAGTGATCATTCTATGGTTGTAAGAGGTATCGATTGGTCCTCGGACGGTTAGGTATTCTTTCTTTTAATGTTTTCTTTTGTTCGGTTTTTTTTTCTGTATTTCAATATTTATTTATTTGCTATTAAAATCGATGTTTGGGTTTGGTACAGCCAGAGTGAATTGCAACTAATGTATGAGATGAGCTTGGTGAAAATTAAATCATATACTTCGTGGTCAATTACAATTGTACTGTAATTGCTTAGTTTTTGTGATGGTCATTTGGTTGAGACCTAACATTGTAAACACACTGCAATTCAAACTTAATACGAGTTGTAATATTTTTATTTGACTTGATGTAAATTCTAATTGTCGCTCGATGGATGTAATTGATTTACTATATAAGGATCATAATTAATTAATTGTTGTACCATAGACTGATATATTTTCTATTTGAGTTGAATGCTCTCAATTGCCGCGCAGTTAAATTTTATTTCTCCATCTTGTCTACACAGATTGTTTTTGTCCTCATCAAAGAAATTGTGAAAGCAACGTGCATATATGCTACTCGTCGGTTTCAGTTTAAATAAATACACCAAAAATTTAAACTGTCCCATATTTTAGATCACCGTCGTTTAATTAACCTCGATTAGCTCTCTAATTTGTGGCTTAAGGTTAATCAGAAGCTTAACTAACCTCAATTAGCTCTGTAATTCGCAGCTTAAGGTTAATCGGAAACACGGGGTATTACAAGTTGCAACGGCATCTGGCTGCCTGGCTCGAGCACATGAGGCATCTGCCATTTGCTGCCAATTATGTGCGTGCGGTGCATGCATTCTCTTGATACGGGAAGCTAGATCACACGAGCTCGATCATTAGATCTGTAAGGGCGCGTGCATGCGTGGTTGAGTTGAACAAACGGCTGCCTCCTCAGTTTGGTATGCACGTATATTAACGCGACCGTGCACGTTGTATAATGCAGATTCTCTCCCAAGCCCATGACCCCCTTGCATATAATGCATGTGGCTCGCTCGATCTGTAATACCCACATTTCTGGATCATCAAACGTACGACAACCATACACGTCAGTCTAAAAATACTTGTAAGTTCCGTTCCTCTGCATTCTTCACACGTACGGCTACTTCAAGCTAGCTAGGTATGAATGTCGCGTGCAGCTTTTGCTTGCGTCACTATACATGTATCAAGGCTGCATTGCGTTCCTACAGTCCGGGGCGGTACAGGTGCACAATATATCAGCGTGTTGCAGGGGGTGATGCTGTTGCGGTGAATGAAAGCCCAGGGTTTAAATTGTACGAACCAAAGAAATCGCATGCATGTGTGTGCTCCTAGCATAGCAGATTCATCTGAACATGTATTGCACAATGCGTGCCGTAGCAGCGTTCCAAAACCAATTACTGTACTGCATATGATTCTCTCATCATGGCGGAACGGCTTCGTTTTTTTACCGTGCCAGAGGAACAGGTGGGGTAATAATTCCTGGATGAAGCCCTAGCCTTTTGACACGGCAAGATTAGGATATACTAGGATCCGATCTCGTGCAGAGTCTACATAATAGATCGTCGTGTAGAGCCCAGTCGCTGGACTCCATTAGTCGGGCCGGTCCGTTCGTGCTGCCCGTGATCACGGAGTATAATAGCTTGCAGCTAACCTAGCACCTCTGACCGACGAGGGCGTTAGTGCGATCGATGCGTACGTACAGCTGCCGGCGTGGGCGCACTAGCCACGCCCGCCTCTGCCCCATCCACGGGGCGCGGGCTCGGCATAGCTCCGGTTCTCTTTTGCGCGACCCCACCCATGGACCCCGTCCCCTGCCGCGCTCTGCGCGTACGTGGCTCGGAGCCGCCGATCGCCGTGCCGCGCGCGATCGAGATGGCAATGGCAATGGCAATGGCAACGGCAGGAGGCGTAATTAGCACTGATCGATTGGTACGGCGCTCGCCCACGCGCGGCCTGCCGGGGCAAATCGTTCGGACGATCTGCGCAGATCGGTGGTGGGTTTTGGAACAAGCGATTGACGGATCGAGCGGCCGGGGTCGGGAAGGTTGGAGGATTGAATTATTGGCGGATCGGCGGATCGGCCGATCCCTTGTTCCTTCTTTTATGAGCACAGTACGTGATACTTGATGGTACGAACGATAATTTCGAGGCGTCGGCACTAGCTGGTGGCATTTCCGTCTGTCCGAGATGCGTTACATCGATCCTTGAGGACGCAGCTCTGACATCAGTCTGCAAGTAAGACCACCACCGGATGCCAGGGACAGTCAACATTTATGAACGAGCAGCTTAGCCGCTGAAGAGGTCACAGCTATGGGTCCTTATAGCACATGTTCTTTCTAGCTGAAACTTATAATTTTGATTGTAGCTTTTGACTTTTAAACTGTTTATACGAGAGATTATAGAGTAACAAAAACTCACATGTAGTTTTTGCCGATATAAATGAAGTCGGTACAGTATGTACTACAATTAACTAGAGGACTTTATCTTAAAAAGATACTCCATTTAAAAACTACTTACTGTAGAAAAGCCGAAAAATAATTTTTAGAAGCTGAAAAAAACAAGCCCATATACTCCTATATTAAGCCCCGGCGAATTCCCCCGAGCACTACCACGTAGTTTTTTAGCAGAAAGCACCTTCGGATTTTATGAAATTACGTATGGATTCTTAGTTTTGCAAAAAAAAGCTTTGCCACGTCAGTTTTTCACGAAAAACATAGGTCTTCAGTTTTTCCATAGAGGCCCTCTTTTTACTGGTAAAACCCTGTAATTTTTCTGAAATTACGAGTCCTTGGTTTTATACAAAAGAAATCTTCACTTTCTCTGAAAATACATATGGGTCCTCAATTTTTTTTAGAGAAGCCTCTCTTACGAATTATCGACTCTTTTACTTCAGTCCACGTAATAGCTAGCACAGCGTGGTGCTGCGTTTCCGCTGCTAGTTATATTGAAACACTAACTGAACGAAGTGGCGAGCCTTCCATTTGTAAGCACTTTGGACTTTGGATGCCCATAGGCCAATTTAGGGTCTCTTTTGTTGATAGTTTTTTGTTATAACTGATGAATAGCAATGGTTGATAGAAGTTGGGATGCTCATATTGACTTATGTCTTTTTACTGAGTGCATTACGTAAGAAAGACGGTACAATAGAATGCACTATAACATTCGGATCACCATATGACTTACAGAATTGTGACATAATAAAATACAAAGCGCGTTATAACATGTAAAAGCGAAAAGTAGTAACTGATGAATAATAGTGTCTGATAGAAATGGTTTATAGAAACTGGAGCGTTCATATTGATTTTAGTTTCTCTAAATAGAAGGTAGAAGCCAAAAGCAATACGAACGGGCTCTCAAGCTTTTGGCTTTTAAAAGCCGATTTTTAAATGGAATAGCTTCTCAAAATAGTTGTTATAAGCCGTTTGTAGGAATCATTACATAAGTCACTTTAAGTAAAGTGACTTCTCAACACGATGATCCCTTACCCTCTCAATCTCTCTTAATTAACTAAAAACCAAAAGCCATTGTACTTCTGAACCAAGCCTATTATGGCTCCGTTCATTTCAATTTGACCTTTTGGCTTCTGGTTTATTTTTCATTATTCCTAAATTTCGTCTTTTCTGATTTTTTTTTTGGCTTTTTTTAGTTTCTTTGCCGGTTCTTTTTTCCCGTATTCATTTGCATTGCCTGTAATGGGCTAACCTATTTTTTTCTATTTTAAATTTTTTAAATTTAGTTATACCAAATAAGCCACCATAAGTTACAGTGTAATTTCAGCTGACTACAGTATAATTTCAGTCATAAACCAATTTATTTTAACCCAACCGAGCGACATCTATATTGTCGGCCGGCGGCAGCACGTACCGGAAACCTGCATGCCCCGAGTTTCAACTTTCAGCCTTCTTCTCCCTGGACTTTGACAAAACTAAACATATGTTTCTTTGCTAAACCCAATTTGAGTGTGCTAATTGCGGATGGAAGAAGACCTGTGAGTTCTACTGGTTGCTTTCTTTCTTAATTTCTTAATAGAAACTGGGTCGTGTACCAGATCTACTTCCCACAAGTTGCTGGTTCACCTCCGCGTCATGTACCAGATCTGCTTCCGACAAGCTGCGTGCATATGACAGATTCAATTCGTCAGTTTACTGGCAGAAAAGGCAAGGACAACCAGGAGAGTGATGCATGCCGCGAGTTAATTCACACAGTTCAGATTATATAAGTCCGGTTTCTTAGCTGATATATACGCGCAGCCTAATTGAATAGTACCGTGCACTAGCTTCGTATATGATTGATTTCATATCCTCCAGTTCTATACCGGATGACCATTTTCGATCTGCAAGTCATTGCTCGTAAATATTTTGTTCGTACGCACGCAAACAATCAAGGGACATAAATAAACCAAGCAGCTCTATCACGCCACCAACCCATATGGGTGCAAACGGTACATGTTAATTCTGATCGATCCGGTATCGAATACAGGAAGGTAATTTAGTATCTAGTACCGAATCCGATCGGTACTGGATATTGTTGCTGGATACAGTAGCAAAAACGGAAAAGCTAAAATTTAATCAAATAGTGTTAATAAATGGTAAACCGGACACTATCCAACCAGATATCCGACAAGCAAGTTAGTACCTTAACCGACCCAGCCCATCAACCATCATTGACACCAATCGGTTTAAATTTCATCCAAGTCCTAACCTAACTCCATTACTCCAAAGTCTAGTCACTCTGGCCAATCGCCACCTATTATCCTAACTTATGTTAAATTTGCGTATGAATTTATCAATTTTCGAACTTATGTATGAATTTATCGTTTTTGTTGAACTTGTGTTGTGTCGGTTATTGTACTTAAGTAATCTAGATAAGTTTATTGCTAGTTAACGACTTGAAATAATGGTGGTATAGTTCAATGTATATTCCTTTATATATGCACATATTATCAGCCAATATTATCCGTTTCTGATCTGAAACCATCACGTATCTGTCCCGATAGTACTGTATCCAAAACTCCAAATTCGTATCTGTATCTGGTCTTGCTGTATGCAACCCTGAATATGAGGAAATAAACATGAATTAGGATATAATTTAAACAATATCCGTCCAAATCCAACTTAATTGCAACTCTACCAAGACATGTTCTTCCTGGATCCCTTAATGCCGGCCTCATGGTCCAACTAAATCCCTAACATAGCGAATGCATGTCCTACTGTCCCTATCACATCTCTTAACTTTGTAGCTCTAGCTCTGCCAGCCTCTTAGTAGCGTGTTCTGTTTTGGTCTACATGGTTGGTGAAACCGGCAGGGTGGCGTGACGGAGATAAGGGAAGGCTCGCCTAGGGCAAGATTAAATAAAGCACGGTGGTACGTACGTACAAGACGTGCAAGGTCGCTCTCGCGGGGCCTCCCTGCCGTGGCGCGGCTCGAGAGGGGTCAGGGATGAGACCTCGATCGACATACCGGCCGGCCGTAAGCTAGCACATGTCGACCGATCGATCGCACAACCGCACGTTTTCTCTTGACAAAAGGACATGCCGGCAAGTCGCAGGGTGCTTAATTAACGTTTTGCCGGGGAGGGGAGGTAAGGCCCATGATTTGGTTGGGCACCCGACGACGAAAATGTCAAGTCTGACCGTGATGATCGGCCAAGATGGGATCAATCCCATTAACTTGAACAGGACGGGCATCCGGCCGCGCGGCACCAGTGACTAGGATAATTCAAAACAGCCACTTTCGCCAACCGTTTACATAGTATGACTGCATGGTGCCTCGTCTCTTTAACTAAAGTCCGAGTTCGATTTCAATCAACTTGCAATATTACTCGCTGGATTACATGTGAATGGCTATCGGTCACCATTCCATGATGAAACGACAAATCATTGTTTTGCCAGTCAATGGTGTGAACCTTCATGTAATTGTGGCAAGACCGCAAGAGAATCCTTTCAGTTTGAAGTAACAAAATCAGTAAATAGTTGCAAGTACATATAGAAATAAGCATTGATCATTGTTGAGAATTTATCATGCTATTGAAAAAGGATACATATCAAGAAGCTGCCTAGTTTTGTCATGATAGTGATCTATGATGTGCAAATGCTACGCAAAACGGACAGCATGGTACCTATAGAGCGCAAAAAACAAAGGACATGCTATAAGTAGCATGGTAAAAGCCAGGGCATAAAAAAGGTATATTTACCTATTTTAGGCAACATGATGGACAATGTCAGTTGCTTAATCTAAACAACATGGGAGTAAAATAGGAGCCAGAATGGGTAGCAAGCGAATATTTCTTTAGCCTATAGATAACGTGAGCATCATGTTGCTAATGTTCTATGAGCAAGCAGTGAAAAAAAAATGGTAGCAGGGTATATCTTAGGAGCTCTAATCATACAATAAATGCATACAAAATAGAGAAGTAAAGGGAAAGAGATCCAAGAGTTTGCACCTTACTCCTATTGTGGTCCATCAGCCCGAGTAGCCCTGGCTACCTCTCACCATGGGGATTGCCCTGAAGGAATGCAATGAAAGGCACACGTAATAACGAAAGGCATAAGAAAAATAGGAAAACTACTGCCTGCAATTATATGCTCAAATAGGCAAGAAACAACCTCGAGTTTTATTGAATACCTCCTATGTACTATATCTGTAATGCATGAGCGCTATTAAAAACAGTACTTTGTAGTGGTAGTGGAAATGTAAACTTCTCGGCAAGAGGCTAGGCAAGCAGTATCTGTCCCAGCACGCTAGATTAATTTCCAAGGATGGTTTGGAGGATCTTCGGCATGAAATAAACCAAGATAAATTAAAAGTCCGAAATGAGATCAAGCACAACTCCATATTGATGGCAGGCTTTGATTTTGTTGTAAAGGTAAATAGAGATATTTTACCTTGCCAGTGCACAGAAACAGTGCCAATCTCTTCAGGCAGCCATTTTTACCTCCTCCACATCAAAATTGACTCTATTAAAGAAGGGAGAAATGAGTTAAAAGGCACCTTAGGAACACAAAAACAATGAGATAGCGAAATTGATTTCCTAGATGGAAACTCGGAGGCAGATTAGACGCATAGAAGAGGCAAGGCGGCCTCCTTTTCATGGCAAACATTTTTACAGCAAGAGAATGTCCTAATAGTGGTAGGCTTATCTTTAGGCATGGCCAACATATACTACCAAGACTGCCAATAACCAAAAGTTTGAACTCACATCTACTTTGCCCACCAAAACAAAAGAAATGGAAGAATATCGCTGTGAATAGGTATGAGCAGCTGGGGAAAATGTGAGATGTGGATATTATTAAGACTAACCTGAAAACAAGTGGTAGGCTTCATATCGACACAAATCTTGAGCTTGACAATCTGACACTTATGTTCAAGTTGACCATTGATTGCTAGCAATCTGAAACCTGAAAGAAATTGGACCACATAAGCATATAAGATAGGATGTCATTTACAATACACATGCGAGTTGGTTTATTTAGACCCAAAAAGCCTCAAGAAAAAGCTTTCTAGGAATCTTGTTGCATGAACATCCAAAAACATAAATGAACAGAGCAAGCAAACTTAATCTGGTGAACGACAAACCACAATTTCTAAACATGAGATGAAAATAGAACTCTGTGGTTACTCACTATTAATAAATCTGAGGATCACATGCAATCTAATATAGTAGGAAATGAAGGGTCCAATGTTTTTGCCCGTAGAGAAGAAAGCATAGTCAATACATGTGCAATGGCCATTCTCCAAACACAGCTACAGGACAGCATTCAACAATAAAGAAATTGACAGATATTCTTGGCTGTTAGAACCACATGCCTAGTGATAGGAACATGTGTGTGCATAGCAAGGTATCGAAGGCATTAATTCGTTGTCATGGCTAATAGTTCGATATCCCACAACATCAATACCAGGAAACAGGGAACATACCACTTGCGAAAACCAAAAACAGAAGAAAGCATCTATTGAGTATTAAACAAAAATAGTTAATTAAAGAATGCAAACATAACATGTAAACCATTGATGATGAGCAAAACCTACAAAGGACTCACTATAACAAATACAGATGATTTATGGTGGTTTCAATACTAACAACAAGCACCACCACAACTTTTGTTTCTTGATTGAGTTAGCACACTGTGAAAAGGCATGAGCAGCTGGAAAGAAATATGGGATGCGGATATTATAACTGTGAGTGTGACTGAATTGGCACCCTAATGCAAGGCTAAGCCGAACACAATGTGGCCTACTTAGTGCTGAATCTGGCTTCAAAGCTGACACTAAAACAAATCTTCGATTTTGAGATTAGATAGTTCTCGTGAAAGAAAGACACGGATGGTTAGCAATATGAAATTCAAACGAGTCCGGGCAGTGCACATAAATAGATATAAGAAAGGATGTTCATGTATAGTACATTAGAACGGAAGAAAAGAATAGATTGTTCATTACACTGCAATAAATCTTAATATACCTAATAACACAGTAAAAATTTTAAACATGACATGAAAATAGAACCACACTACCCTTCCAAAAATCATGACTACACCAAAACTCAGTTTCTATGCAAAATTGACTATATAAAATATGACCTAGGATAAAAAACAAAGATGACAAAAGCATGTACATATAGAGAAGAAACTAAAGCTGAACCAAGCAGCGATGACAACAATTCACAAGCATCACCATCTGCAACCACCGACCAAAAAAATGAAGGTGTATGACAGGAGAGCACAACACACAACAAAACAGGCATTAATAGGTCACTCCATGACATACAGGTGGATCAGGGTCAGTGTTCTTGCATCCCATAGTTAGCCAGACAGTAAAGCATATGTTAGAAAAAAAAATCCATATAAATGTAGTATAAAGTATGAAACATGATTATGATAGAAACTCCAACAAAATATCACCTTAGCAGATTATATATTCAGCGTACTTGTAAGAAAATGAGACCAGTCTGCAGATTTTGATAATTACATAGTTGTTTTCTGATGTCCAAATTCCTTGTCTGACTCTTTCATCAGTTTCCCCATCTACATGTCAAAATAAAATAGAAACAGCATCTTATGAAAAGGTACAAAGTAATAGGTTCAACAGTCGCTTAAATCTCACATAAGGGGAAAAAAGGCAGGCCTCTCAGTTGAGGCCACTTGCTGCTGCAGCAACAGCTATTCTCTAACCATGCACTCTTGTAGTCCTCCGATGAAATCATCCATAATTCTGCCCAGAAAGGTCGGGCATTCACTACCTAGTTGATTCAACAGATGATGCCAAAAGAGAACCATACAATTGAGGACATATAGTAAAATATAGCTGAGCAAGTAAATAGTTCAGATATAGGAAAAAAACAATATTCTATAATGAGTTATCATCCAATTGGTTATACATCTGGATGAGATGCAAAACAATCATAAATATTAGCATAATTATTATGTGCAGCTTTACAGATCACAACCAATCCCTTCATATTTTTTTGATGCTATACTATTGGAGAGTTATTCTTCAGTTGTGATTGTGAAACCATGTTAATATTCCAAATAAATGTAATCTCAAGTGTATATCCATCTCCTCGATATGCAAACAGAAACAACAGCAGAAGAAATGTATAACTCCCATTGGGATCCAGAGAATTGCCTGCATATGCAACGAGAAACCAATAATCAACATTCTGCACTCCTAGCCAGGAATGTGCATCCCGTAAACAAGGGAGAGGTAGACCACAATAATTCAAATATATGGCAATTCTCGCAAATACTCAGAACTCACAGTTAATATGCACATAGGCACAATCATCCACAACTCACAAGACATCAAAACTCGCATATCATTGCAAGAAAAAGAAAAAGCATCCTGAAAACCAAGAAGTCTGAACCAGACTGGTCCTGAACATTCGCATCTTTGTTATGGTTTGTAGAACTATAACCACCAAGCATGCAAGAGCAACCTTTTGAAGGAACAAAGAACAAATAACTCCCCAATATTAACATATTTATTTTGAGGAAATCAGACATTGTTCCACAACTAGATAATGCCATGCCATCTTATGTGCTTCATGCCAACTAAAGTCAATTCATCTGAAACAACATTATCAGAGACAGAAGGAGCATGTCCTCTTGCAATGACACAGCACAACAGGAAATGGATCGTTTTTCTACGTGCATAAAAAGAGAGCATATTTCAACTACACTTCCAAATTTCTAGGTAGTCTATCTGAACTGGATCTTAATAGGCGGGTGGCTCACCTCCCATCTTCCCTTCATCAGGATCTGAGACTAATCAATTGATAGGAAGAAACTCTCAAGTCTCAACTAACACCCCAGTCTCTATAATTCTATGCCACAATATAGTTGTTTCTTAATTATGATTGGCCATCTTACTATATGAAATTTCAGTTCGCTGCCCACAAACATTAATAACAAATTGTCGCAGTTCACATGTGGAGCAGGAAGGTGCAAGGGACTTACAGGATCGCTAGATGAGGCCCTGATGGCTCCATAATATGCAATGTAGTCGTAGCAAACTACTTTTTCCAATGCCCTTCAGCCTCCAATAGTAGTCCTTGGAGATAACCTGCATGACAAAGTGAAAATCATAAAAGGGAATTTGTTAGCTTAAGTATAAACATGAAGATAACCTATGGGTAGTCAAATCCGTGCAAAGATGTAAACTCAAATTTCAATAGAGCTCATTGTTTCAACAACATCATGAGTAAAGTTATACCCTCCAACCATTTGGGACAATAGCTCTGGAATCATTGATCCAGGCAAGAAAATATCCCTTTTGGTACCACCGAGGCAAAAACCCACCTCTCCTCCGCAACGACGGCCAAAAGCTCACCGTCGCCGCTGACCTCGCCGTTGTCTCCTCTCTCTTCCGTCACACCTCACCTCCGCAACTCACACCCCACGGCCCCGGTCCTCGCCCCCCGACGACCTCGCCCTCCCAGCCGCATGCCTGTGCACCGCCAATTAGTTCTCCCCTGCCGACAAGCATAGGGAAGCAAGGGAGGGGGCGACGCGGCAAGAACAGAGATGGCTCACAAGCGGCCCGATCGACGGCGGGGAGGAGGCGCAGGAGGCTACGCGAGGGCGGGCGAGCGGAGGAGGCGTGGCGACAGGCGTGCGAGCGTGAGGGCGACGCGGGGGCGGGGTTCCAGGGTGAGGCCTGTTTTGGTGTGGTGGAGGGGCCGTGGATAGATCTGAGCCGTCCGTTCACATCCGCGGCGATCCTAGCGATCCAATGGCTTCCCAACAGCTCGGTTCCGACCGTATGATCGCGGTCCAACGGTTCAGAGTTCAGACGCGCCGAATCGCCCTAGCTCGCATGCTGAACGGAACAGCACGCACTGCTCAACGGACGCGCGTACGTAGCCCATTGGAGGACTAAACGTACGGCAGCAACGAGCATGCACCATTCTTTTCAGACTCAGAGCACTTCAGTATTATTATTTTAACTGCCTCTTGATTATATTAAGAAAGATGATATAAAGAGAAATAATATATTATTCCTTATACAAGAGACGACTTAACTCTACAAACCAATACAAATAGTGAGAATACGTGAAGCATGTAAAAATGATATAAAATAGATAGAGAAATGATTTACTGTTGTAGAGGTTGTCTCTGGTATTATCTTTAGATGAGTTGAAGATCTTAAAGATAATATTAAAAGACAGACTATTGTACATGATCTTAGGAAAGTAATAGATACTCTGTCGGAAAAGCACGAAACCATTGAAAGCAAGCTGTATATTCAACAAGCACATTATGCGTACAATTTGGTCATCACCTAACCAAAACACAAGTGTTTTTAACGGATTGTTCATATTGGTTTCTGATTCTAACTTTTACTTACAGAACCAGAAGCCAATACGAACGTCTTAATTTCTATAAGCTGCTTCTATAAATCACTACTATTCATCAGCCACTACTTTTTACTTTCACATATTGTAACGTACTTTGTATTTTCTTATATCATAATTTTGTAAGTTGTATGACAGTTCGAATATTTAGTGTCTTTCGTTACACCGTCTTTCTTGCATAATGTACTCCTATTCATTAGCTATTTCTATTAACTACAATTATTTATTAGCTGCAGTCGAAAGCCATCAACACAAGGTAATATAAATAGATCCTTAGTATCTAACAAGATCAATCAAAGAATGGGTAGGGACTGCTCTTTAGAAACATGCTACAAGGGCTACAGGAACGACAAAACCAAGCGATCGGCCTTTTTATCCGTACAGTGGAGGCTGTCTCTTTTGCATGGTTCAACATGCATATCTACAGGGCTATCACGAGCGCATGGTCCTAAGGTTCATGTGGCTTAAATCGTCATACGTACTTGAGCCATGTGTTCAAAACTAACCATGTATTTGTGCATCGCATGCTGAGAAACCTGTCACCACAGCCGAGGCTATTACACTCTCGGCGGCAAAACTAGAACAAAATTCATTAAGCTCACCACTGTATCATATATATATATAACAATATATATAATTTTTAATTAATATTATGCCAAATAGTAACGTGTCCGGCAAATTTTAACATCAATACTTCAATATAACTGATAACAGTGTATGATAAAAAAGTAAAGATCGAAATGCTTACCAAAATAAATAAGTCTAATAACAATATTGGTTAGTTGTGGCAAACTAAAGAAACTAAAAGTGAAATCATAGAAGAAAATGTTAGTCAGCATTAATAAAATACATCATCTGATCTCATTAACTTGTACAAAACAAAATAAAATTACTTAAAATTTTCAAGTAAAAAAATAGAATGATTAAATATAAGTAAAAAACATTGCTTTTTAGTATTTACGCTCTTTCATATTCATAAAGCGATAAACAACAATATCATTAGTAATTTTCTATAATTATTGTTTCCCCACATAACAAATAAATCTATCATTCATAAAATCATCATCAAATAATTGACAAATATCAATTAGATATTTGTATGTACAATAATTCAAGAATAATATAATAAAAAATGTCCAATAGCTTACTTACTTAATTGTGGTCAAATACTACATTTTTCATCTGATTTGCAACGAGCTAGGATAGTATTGCACAAACCAAAATTGAAACACTTAGTCTTAAGCCTACAATTTGACAAAAATCAATCATCATATTGAAACCCCAACTCACAAATTTAGCTCCTATTATTTAAACAAATTGGAATAATTGAGACAAATTTAGAGCAAAGTACATACTCATCGAATAGGTCTAAGTTTCCTTCGGCCGGCGAGAGCGCGAGACAACAGGGACCAGGCGGCACTGTAGCCAGATGGCAGATGAGAGGGCGACCGGTGGCACGATTTCTCTCATTTTCTAGTGAACGGTTGCTGCCTGGCTGGGTGCGGCTGTAACGGGCGTGGTGCACATCTTATGCCCGACCTTGCGAGATGAATAGGCGTAGAGGGCTACGAGGTGACACGCTTCAAGATTGATCAAATAGACACCATAACCTATTGTTGTCCTCCCTCTTGGGCCGTCTCAAGGGTTGGTTGTTGCTGTTATCTCGTGGGCTGAGACAGTAGAAGCTCCTCGTTGACTACTGTTAGCTACTGAAAAATTAGGATGCTAATGCTCCCTTCGTTTGATTTCAAAGAATAGATTGAGTACACCGAGTTTGGGCTAAGGGTTCACGTATGGAATGTATATGCTAATATATGCAAGAAAGAGTTTTGGACCTAGGGTCCTGTTATGGCCAGTTTAAGGGACGCTTAAACCGGCTTTTGTTTGCGGTTTTCAGCTATTGGCCTATAACGGCTATTAGTATTTTTAGTCATTTAATTAAAATAAAGAAAAATGATAACATTGTCATATGTCCACAAACAATGTGAAGAAAAAAGAGTGAAAAAAAGCAAAAGCAAAAGGACTAAAAGAAAAGCTAAAATGCTAAAATTAAAAGTCGACATGTAAGTGATTTCTAGTTTTAAAAAAATAAAAATCAGAATCCGTCTGGCTTAAAAAAAAGCCGAAAGCCAGAAATTAGACCTCTATGCAATGTAGCATCTGGGCCGTCGGACCGGAGCAAGGCTATCTCCATCGCACCTGACCAAAGGCGCCACCGCGTCACCATGGCCACGGGCACGGCCGCGCCGTGCAGAGGCTTGGCACAGTGGGTCGGCGCCTACGTGCCGGCCTGCCGTTCGGCAGCATACGCAGGGATGCCTCCCTGTTCCGGGACAACGAATCGGCACGGCCCTTGAGAAGGCAGGCATGCCTTGGAGCGCTATACACGTTTTCTCTGACATTTATGGTTACTTATCTCAAAAACGATTGTCGGGCAAGTAGCACCTTCAGACAAGCACTTTCTGAAAAAGCACTACTGTGGCAATATCGATTGAACAGTACAGTACATGAGTTCTTTTTTTAAAAAACAATAAGCCTGAGCTTCTGGAATATGGCACGCATCGGTTCAGCTAGCAAGGCAAAAACATTACTGAAATGGCCCATTTTTTTGCTGCTTAATGCTGTGAAGTAAACGCTGTAATGTGCTTTGATGCTGTGGTACCGGTGGCTCAGGCCTCAGGGGGATTCTCCAAGTGAGCGAGCGAGCGAGCGAGGAGGAAAAGCCGTTCTAGCATATATGTTGTTTGCTCAGAAAATTGCAGCCAGTTCTTGGAACCTAACGAGAGAAGTCCAAAGCAGGGCACACAGAGACGTGCAACTGTTCTCAGATGGCAACAGGTCATCTGGCAGCACTTTGCCATGTGGTGCTCCCATTCATGAGTCCATGGCCGTGGTAAATTCATTGGCATGCATTGATGGGGACACATGTTTTTTTGTGAAGCTTTTCAGCCTTTTCCCCAGTACCACCCTCCCCCTATGCGGCTACGGCACTAGGCTTTCCCCAAGCTACCATCCTCTCTCTGACTGGACTTTCGCCAATACCAAAAAGTTGTTAGCTGTAAGCAGAGTTTAATTAATCAGGATCCTAGTGCTAATGCCGTGTAGATGTACTTATCCTGCCCATTAGCTTGCCTTCGCTTGCAATCCTGGCAACTCTTGTTCACAGGTCATCACCGAGCCACGCCAGTGGGATTGGACTGGATTAGAGTAAAGTTAGTGTGCACTACGAATCCTGGTCATGTCTTCATCCACCTTAAATTGGTCAAAACTCCAGTGCGCATAAAATTATACGAGATCCTAGGCTCAAGAAAGCTAAAGCCGCTTGGTCAGACTAAAAAATAGTGATTTATAATTAAAATTATACTGTAGTTGATTAAAATTATACTGTAATTGAAGATGTCTTATTTAGCGTAATTAAATTTAAAAAAATTAAAAAATAGAAAAAAAATATGTTAGCTCGTCACGGACAATACAAATAAATACAGAAAAAATCAAAAGCTCAGAAAAGACGAAATTTATAAATAATAAAAAATAAATCAAAAAAATTACAAACCGGAATAAGTGGGACGTAAAAAGTATCTAGCTAGCTCCTTGGAAGCTTGCTTTGAGACCGGTAATAATATACTCCGCGTTGTCTTGTCATGTGCGTGATTTGATGCATTGTTAACGGTAGCTAATTAGCATTCCTGCCCCCAGTTCACATTGCTGACTTGTTTCTGAGCACAACTCGGCAAGTGTCTTAATTTTAGACGTTGGGGAGCTAGCTTTGTTTGTAGAAAAGAGCCGGGTGACGAAGGCAAGTCTCGGCGCCCCGGGCAACTCGAGTAAGGTTTTGGCGACGTCTAGGGTTTAGTCCCTTGTCCTTGCCCCTGTTCAGATTCTGCTGCGTGATCCTTCTGTGTGATCTCAATTTCCATTCCTCGATTGCGCCCTCGTAAATCTCTCTGTTTCTGGTGTCCAGGCCCTGTCTAGCCTGGTAGTCTCCGCCGCCGCCGCAATTTAGGGTTCCTGTTTTCCTTGTGTTTTTGGCTCCATGGACCTAAGGGCGGACAAGGGATCGCTGGGGGTCCTAGTGCGCATAGGGATCCCCAAGCGGTGGGAAAAGTGTTGACGGACAAACCTGTCAGAGCAGAAGCCCTAGAGGTCGCGTTGGGTAGAATTTGGTGCCCAATTAGGGGGATTGAGTGCAAAGATCTGGGTGAGAATTGTTTCTTGTTCACCTTTCTCCAGGGGTCTGGGAAAAGAAGAGCAATGGAGGATGGACCATGGATGTTTGGCAAAGATCTTGTCGTCCTGGCTGAGTTCGATGGGGCTAAGACAATAGATGAGATCGAGTTCACTTCCATCCCGATCTGGGTGAGAGTAACGAAGATGCCCCTCGGGCTTATGACAAAGGCAGTCGGTGAGGAGATTGGGGAGTTGATAGGGGAAGTCTTGAAGGTAGAGGCTGATGATGACGATATGGCTATCGGGCAATTCATGAGGATCAAAATCAAGCTGGATATCCGCAAACCTTTGATGAGGGGAGTAACTCTGGATTTGGGAGATGGAGAAGAGGAGAAAATGTTATGGTGCCCGTTGTGTTATGAATACTTGCCGGACTTTTGTTATACTTGTGGCCTGATTGGACACACGGATCGTATTTGTGAAATTCAGTTGAAGAAAGGTGAGATCCAGCAGTTCAGTAAAGCAATTCGGTTCATTCCAGAGAAGAGGAAGATGGGGGATGTCTCTAGCAACAGGAGGCCGAATGTAGGTAGAAAGGGTAGTGGAGATACATTGGGGAGTCGGGGGAGTGGGAGTTGGCGGGGAAGTGATGCTCCTAGTTGGAGGAAATCCGGAGACGAAATCCAGCTACAGAAAGATATATCGGGGGAGGATCAGGAAGTGACCAGTCCGATGAAAGGGTCAGCTCCGCCAGCTTTATCTAGTCGGGCCAAGAAGATGTTGTTCCCAGATGATCTATCCCGGGAGGATGGGAAGGGGTCAGGTAGTGGAGGAGGGGGTCTGGAGCAGGGTGAGAGTGTGAAGGAGTTGGAGCTGGGGTATTTATCAGAGAAGCCAGGGGAGCACGGGAACAGTGCCATACGCGTCAATCTGGAGGATAGTCTTATGGGCAAAGTACTGGGGAACAAGAGTGGTAGTGACAAGCGCCGGTCTTTTAAACGTGTACATCGGGCATCTAAGGGTGGATCGGAGGATGTTGAGAAACTGGCGCAAGATGGAAGGAAGAGGGGCCGATGGGAGATGGACGAAATGGAGATTGACGACCCAAGACGAGTGAAGATGGGGAAGACAGACAAGGGTTTCCTCTGTGTTGCTCATTCAGACGATATGAAGGCGGGACCGGCGGACCGGTCCTGCATAGACCGATGAAGGTTTTAGTTTGGAATTGTCGGGGCTTGGGAAACGCACCGGCAGTTCGCGGACTTTTGAGCTGTCAGAAGTCTGAGGAGGCTGATATCCTTTTCTTGTCAGAAACAAAGCTTGATGAGAAGAGGATGACGACGATTAGAAGAAAGCTGGGTCTGGTTTTCATGGAGGTGGTGGATTGCGAAGGAAAAGGGGGGGAATTGCAGTGTTGTGGAGGAGAGGTATCAATATGGTCTTGCGGAGTAAATCTAAAAATCATATTGATATGGAGGTCTTGGAGATTGGTGGTGGGAGCTGGCGGTTCACAGGAGTGTATGGAGAAGCTCGTTCAGAGCTGAAATACAAAACATGGGAGATGATGGCCGATTTGCAGTCACAGCACCCTTCTTCCATGCCATGGCTGTGTGCGGGGGATTTCAATGAGATTCTATACCATCATGAGAAGGAAGGCGGGCAACAGAGGGCCCAGGTTTGTCTGGATCGGTTCAAGGACGCTCTTGAGTTCTGCGAGCTTCATGATCTGGGGTTTGCTGGGGACGTCTTCACTTGGCGGAATAAGCAGATTAAGGGGTGCAATTACATCAGAGAGCGACTGGATAGAGCGGTGGCAAACTCCGAGTGGAGGGGGAAATTTCCAACGGTGTACGTCAAGAATGGTGACCCTTATCACTCTGATCACAGGCCAGTGATCATAATCACGCATAGTCCGCCGGCTAGGAGGTTGGCACGTACGAAACTCGAGTGCTTTCAAATTTGAAGCAACTTGGCTGAAAGAGGATGATTGCAGGAGAGTGGTAGAGGAAGCTTGGGGGTCGGAGGAGAACACTAGTGCTCGTCTAAGTCATAATTTGCGGGGGGTGGCCAGGAGCTTGAAAGAGTGGAGCATCTCTTCGTTAGGGGACCTGGAGAAACGTCTGAAGAATGCCAAAAAGGAGCTGGAGAAGTGGAGAAGAGAACCTATTAGTGATGGTTCGGTTGGCAAGGAGGCAGTGTGGAGCTTTAAGGTAGACAGGTTAGAGGAGCAAATTGATGTCTACTGGAAACAAAGGGCGCATGTTAATTGGCTGCAGTTCAGGGATCGAAACACCAGTTATTTCCATAATGCGTGTTCTGAGCGGAGACGGAGAAATAGAATAGGGAATCTGAAAAAAGAGGATGGGGGATGGGTAGTGGATGAAGTGGAGAAAAAGGCGTTTATCACTAATCACTTTGTGCAGGTTTTCAAAGCTGGTGCAGGTGTTAACGAGGGATGCTCACAGCAAGTCCTTGACGCTGTCCAGACCCGTGTTACCACACAAATGAATGATCGCCTAAATGTAGAGTTCACTGCGGAGGAAGTAAAATATGCACTGGACTCTATTGGTGATTTGAAAGCTCCTGGTCCGGATGGTATGCCAGCGGTTTTCTTCAAGAAATTTTGGGACATTGTGGGAGGGAAACTAACGAGTGAAGTGCTGAATGTGCTCAATGGAGGTGAAATTCCTCAGGGATGGAATGATACAGTAATAGCTTTAATTCCGAAGACTGAGAAACCGGAGAGAGTAACTGAACTCCGGCCTATAAGTTTATGTAATGTGGTGTATAAGGTAGTATCCAAAGTGTTGTCCAGAAGACTTCGTGATATACTGCCCGAGATAATCACCCCAAATCAAAGTGCTTTCGTCCCGGGGAGGCTGATTTCGGACAACATTCTAATTGCTTATGAAATTACTCACTTTCTGATGAATAAAAGAGAAGGAGAATTGGGTTATGCGGCTCTGAAATTAGATATGAGCAAGGCTTATGACCGAGTTGAGTGGAAATTCTTGGAAGATATGATGAGAATGATGGGTTTTGCGGAACAGTGGATTAACCTGATTATGAAATGCACCACAACTGTCTCCTATAGAATTAAAGTTAATGGGGACTTGACAGAAAGGTTTAAGCCTGAAAGGGGACTAAGGCAAGGAGACCCCTTGTCACCCTACTTGTTCCTCCTATGTGCGGAAGGTTTTTCAGCTTTGTTGCAGAAGGCGGAGAGGGAGGGAATGATTGCAGGGGTCAGAGTTTGCCAGGCTGCTCCGAGTATATCACACCTGTTGTTCGCCGACGACTCGCTGATTATGATTCGTGCGACCGAAGGGGATGCTCAGCAGCTTCAAGACATTCTTGATTTGTATGAGTGTTGTTCAGGGCAGATGATTAATAAAGCCAAGTCAGCGCTATTATTTAGCAGAAACACGGAGGGGCAACAGAAACGTGAGGTGTGCGACCGGCTGCAGGTTACCAGAGAAACGATGAATGAAAAGTACTTGGGCTTACCCGTGCATGTGGGAAGATCAAAAAATGGAGCTTTTGCTTATCTGAAGGATCGGATTTGGACCAGAATGCAAGGATGGAAGGAAAAGTTCTTATCCTGGGCGGGGAAGGAAATACTAATAAAAGCAGTGGCACAAGCAATTCCAGTGTTCGCGATGGGTTGCTTTGATCTCACAAAATCTTTTTGTGATCAAATAAGCTCTATGGTATGTCGATTCTGGTGGAATCAACAAGAAGGCAAGCACAAGATTCATTGGCTGAGCAGAGACACGTTGATGAAACCGAAAGGAGAAGGGGGGGTTGGGATTCAGAGATATTCATGCTTTTAACCTTGCGATGCTGGCAAAACAAGGTTGGCGGCTATGGCAAAACCCAGACTCCCTATGTGCCCAAGTCATGAAAGCAAAATACTTTATGGATTCATCAGTATTGGAGGCTAAACCAAAACGGGGCATGTCATATACCTGGTGGAGTGTTTTGCGGGGTATCGAGGTGATGAAGAAAGGTATGATCTGGAGAGTAGGGGATGGAAGAAATCTGAAGATCTGGTCTGACCCATGGTTACCAAGGGACTTTTCAAGGAAACCAATTACTCCTAGGGGTGGTAGTCTGCTTACAAACGTTGAGGAGTTGATTAATCCAATATCGGGTTCTTGGGATGAAGAACTGATTAAAGATACTTTCTGGGAAGAAGATGCTAAAATAATTTTGGCGTTGCCGGTGCGTGAAGGGAGTGAGAACCAGTTAGCGTGGCACTACGATAAGCGCGGAAGGTTCAGTGTCAGAAGTGCGTACAAGGTGTGTAGGGATGACACTCTCAGGAACAAAAATCGGGGGGGGGGTGCGCAGGGAGGAAGTGGATTGGCCACCGAATCGGTTTGGGACAAAATTTGGGAGTTGAAGTGCCCAAACAAAATCAAACATTTCCTATGGCGCCTCAGTCATAACAGCCATCCGTTGAATTGTAATCTGGTTGGGCGAGGTATGAAGATTGACGCTAAGTGTCCGGTGTGTGGAAGGGAAGAGGAGGACGGGGACCATCTGTTTTTCAAATGCAAGCTAGCGAAGCAGGTGTGGCAATCTCTCTTGTTGGAGAGGGAGCGGATGACTTTGGCTTCTCTACCGTCAGCCTGGGAGGTGACGGCTTTCATTATGAAAGCAAAGGAGGAACACAGGCTCAAGATGGTGATTTTGATGTGGTTTGTGTGGTCAGAGAGAAACACGATCCGAGTGGAGGGGCGTAGAAGAAGTGCAGAAGTCCTAGCTGGTAGAATCAGGATATACGCAGATGAAGCGATCAAGCCGCAGGGGGGCGATCAACACAGAAAGGAGAAGCTGATGGTCCGATGGAGCAAACCACTTGAAGGTGTCCTGAAACTGAACTGTGATGCATCCTTTAATTTGGAAACCTTGTCAGTAGCTGGGGGTTTCTAATTCGCGATTGTGATGGAGATGTCGTGATGGCTGGTAGAGGGAAGATTGATCATTTGTTGAGCGCTTTCCAAGCGGAATTAATTTCTTGTAAGAAGGGAGTTCAGGCGGCGTTAGAGTTGGGCATTGGAAGATTGATTCTGGAGACTGATGCGCTAATGGTTCAGCAAGCTCTAATGTCAGAAGATTTCTCGGCAATGCTTGAAGGTGGTCTGGTGGACGAGTTATCGGCTTTAGCGTCCTCTAGTTTTATTCATTTCGAGTGTGTTTTCAAGGGGAGGGAGTGTAATAGAGCTGCTCATGCGATGGCTGAGCTAGGTTATGCATGCATTGAAGGGGAGGAGCAAATCACTGCAACAGTTCCTAGTAATGTCGGTGTAATTGTTGCTGCTGAGCTATCAGCAGATGAGTAATGAAAGTTCCCAGTTTCAAAAAAAAAGAGCCGGGTGAGGAAACGGACATCAAGTAGCATCAATAGAAGGGTACGTATCTCAGAAGGGAAATACTATAGCCCGAATGTCCGACGCGTAAACCGTTCTCTCGGACGGCCCATTTCTTTCTACTCTTACAAGCCATTCTCTTGGTACTAGAAGCTTCGTAATCCCTATTATGTCTCACACCTCTCCTCCCACTCTAGGGCTCACATCACCGCCATAGACGCAACCTCTCCCAACTCTAACACACAAACGCTTCATCCCCTCTTCCTCACCCCCATCTCCGCTGGCTCACTGGCAGCCAACACCGTAGCCACCGGCATCCTTCTCCCCCGTTGTCTCTAAAACCACAGCGGCCATTCCGATACTCCTCACCGGCAATACGCCCCTTCCAGCTGCCGAGCTACGACAAGCAAGATCCCGTTCGTCGGCATCCAGATCCGACCGAATTCAGCTCACCGACGTTTATCGCTTCACCGCCTTTCTGCAGCGCAGGAAAGAGATGGGATCGGAGGTACCCGATGGTGTCCTCACGTGCGTCCTCGGCCGTCTCCCGCCGATCTCACCATATCTATTGCCACCATAAGTAAAGCGACCGAATCTAGTCATTTTGTTGCAGAGATCTGTTGCTCGGTGTTGTATTTTTTGTTGCAACATTTTAATTTTATGTGTGCAACAATCGACAACAATCAATGTAACATCGTGATTTTTGGTCAAATATTTTGTTATATATAGTGATTCAAATTGTCACATATATATATATATATATATATATATATATATATATATATATATATATATATATATATATATATATATATATATATATATATATATATATATATATATATATATATGATGTTGCATGGAAGCGTTGCACGAAAATGCTCCCATCTAACGTACGACGCAAGCAATGCCCACCTCAAAAAAAAAAGGCAGAGTACGTATAGCTGTTTTCCATGATTGCTTAAAACCAGAAGTTTTCTGCTCGGCGAAACAAACGTACTGTACAGTATATGACTTGTTGCTGTTCGGTCCTTTTCTGAATCTTTATACACCATAAAAAGGCAGAAAATGCTTAAGTAGACAGTATGGGCACGCTTTGTTGACCCGCAGTAATTCAACTTTTATATCGATCGGTGCGTAACCATCCACGGAAAGAGACCGCACTGGCCGGTCGTGGCGTTAAAAACGACACGGCACGTACAAACTGACAATCCACTGGTATTGCAGGTAAGCACCATCTCAATAGTGGAGTTATTTTAGACTGATGATTTATAATTTGTAGCTTAAATATTTAAATTTTGATTATTTGTGAGAAGCAGTATGTAAAATAAAATAGTCATATATGATTTTGATCGATACAGCTAAATACAGTATATTTTTTGCTATAATTTTCTTATTGATCATGCTTTAAAAACACATCATTTAAAAACTAGTTACTATGTGTACAAACATAAGCCAACTTTAAATTCGAAAGAACCTGACAATAGGTTCTAGCCTAAAACTAAAAAAACTCTACAACAAGCATGATCCAAAAATATGCAAATTCGGTATAAAAGTTGAAGGATGATTAGATATTTGATTTGCAAACGGATTTGAAATCTAAATTCTAAAAATATTAAAATTTATAAACCTCTACTAATTAGGCACTCTAAGAAAACTCTCATATTAACCAGAAAGATGTAGTCATTTATCTCGTAGACCCAAGTTAGAATAGCTCAATTTAAAAGGAAGAATAATAAAAAAGCAATTTGATTTCCATACGACATCTAAAGTAACATCATAAATAATTAAAATTCAGATTAATAATTAAATAAATATTAGCAAATTTAAAAAAGTTCATATTAAGTATAATCCAAAATAACTAAAATTTGGAGGGGGGCGAGGGGAAGTAAAAATTAGAAATTTGAGTTTCATATGAATTCCAAAGTAAACCCCCCCCTCTCCCAAAAAAATCTATCTATTATAAACTAAAAGTCGATGACACGAGTTTTATCGTTGCTAAGGAAATAAAGAAATAAGCTAAAAAATTTCAGAAAAAAACATCAGTATGTCAATTTAGGGCCTGTTTGGGACTGCTCTGCTCCCACTTTTGTAGCTCCGCTCCTAAACTACCCAGCCAAACAGGTCCAGCTCCAGAAACTCCACTCCAAGAAAAAGGTGGAGTTGAGGGCTAACTCCACGTTTTTCCTGGAGCTCCTCAAGGGGTACTCCAGAAACCAACGTTTTGTATCTTCTCGTGGAGTTGAAGGGTAATTACCCACCACTGCCATTACACAATTCCATACCGATTCGATTCTTTTTTCTCCTCCCCACCCACCCGCGACTCATCTCCTCCCCACGCTCGCAGCGCCTCCTCTTCTCCGCCCCGCGCCGCCCCCGCCAGCGCCTCCTCTGCTCCGGCCCCCGCCCGCGCCGCTCCTCCGCCCCCCACCCGCGCCGCTCCTCTCCTCCGCCCCCTCCCGCGTCGCGCCGCTCCTCTCGTCCGACCCTTCTGTTCTCTCGACCGAGCGGCTCCCCGCGAGTTCGTCCTTCCCCAACCCTAGCCTGCGCCGCCACTGATTCCGGCCGCGACGGCGAGCTCTGCGACGAGGTGATGGACGGAGGTGATAGATCCAGTGATCCTCTAATGGATGACCTCTTTTCTGGCCCCCAAATCTCCTCCGTCTTGTCTTCCCCAACTGCGCACGAAGCTGCTGGTGCCGCCGCCGCGACTCGAGGAAGCTCGCCGACGCCGAGGGTCGGGCTATCGCGGCCTCCTCAGGCGGCGCCGTCGGCCGCCCCCATCCAGCCAGGACCGTGGCTGCCCCGTGCGCCGCTCTCCAGCCAGGCCCCGGCTGCTGGTTGCCCAGGGCCGGCCGCCCCGCACCTGGTGGCCACGGGTGGCCACCCAACAGGTGCCCAGGCTCCTGCCGCCCAAGCCACGGCCGGCCACCCAACAGGCGCCCAGGCTGCTGGCGCCCAAGCGAAGAAGAAACGCGCACCACCAGCGAAGACGAAAGAGGAACATGTATTGCTCCTTCCTGTATGATCTTCATGAAGCCAGGATCCTACACAATGGTCTTCAGGCATCCAGGATCCACAGAGCTGTATGCTACTTTATGACCTATGATTGCTTGATTTACAGAAGGACGTTGTAATTTATGGGACAAAAGTATGGAATTATTTGATCAAAATATTTGTTTTTTTGTTTTCTCCAATAAATTAAATGCAATTATGATATTTTACATCATATTTAAATTTGCAAAAAAAATATTCAGTTACATATGCTCCGCATACATCAAAATATACACCACACATCATTTAGGGGCATATTATACCTTTCTCAGAGAAACCTCACGTTCCTGGAGCTGGAGCTAGGCTGCGTGCCAAACAGGACCACCTGCTCCAGGAACTCCACAGTGGAGCTGCTCCATGGTGGAGTTGGTGGAGCAGAGCTGAAAAAACTGGAGCAGAGCAGTCCCAAACAGGCCCTTAGTGGACCCTTATTGTGGTCAGTAAATGATTACTAGTGGATGTCTTAGGTAAAACAATGAATCTTATAAGACAAAGTGTTGTAGCAGGGGTAGCCCAACCCCTCGTGATTGGGTCTTACAACTGGCCTAATATGTAATAGGTCCAATAGTAAAGGAATGTATCAATATACCATCATATTTCGTAATTATTAAGGGGTATGATGAGAATTTCTTATCCTACTCCACTCATGTATATAAACCCCCAAGAGCGATATGAAGAGACCAGATCCACTCATTATTACTCACCAACTCTCTCTAGCTCTCTTAGTGCTATGTCTTCCATGGTGAAAGGTACCATGTACTCGCTATTGTAGCTATGCTATAACAGTTGACGCCATCCATGGGGACCGTGCAAAAAGTTGTCCAAGGGAAGACGCTAGAGAAGGCTACCACCAGAGTGCTCATGCCGCGAGCACCCCAAATGCTGCCATATCCAGGGCTACTTCTGACGGTTGCCCTATCGCACCTGCAGAAGTAGAGTGGTGTTTTTCGTTGCCAGACACCAGAGAGTCGGCCTCCGCGCACGGCAAAGATAGGCTCCAGCCATCAGCCATAGCTTGTCGAGCCTCACGACTCTGTTCGATCACCTTATGGCCGTAGACGCCGTCCGACCACCTTGAGGTCAGAGACTTTGTCCGACCGCTTTGTAGTCGTAGACGTTTAAGGCTTCATCTATGACCACGTCGTGGTCAATTCTTTGCCAATAGCTACGACCTTCTCTCATTCGAGATTTTGTCGATGCCAGTCCAAAGCATGGGGACAAAGCGCCCGCTCCGAAGCCTTCGTCCTGTCGCCCACTTCGTCGACACCTATCATACCTTTGGCGATGTCGTCCGACCCCTCGGGGTCGAAGCTTCCATCGGTCTCAGCTCCGCACATCCGACTTCATAAGCCTTGGCTCTACTGGACTTCGTGTGGTCTCCGCTGGCCTCTGTTGGACTTCACATGGCCTCCGCCAACCTTCGCGCCCTCTGGCCTCCATCAGTCTCAGCTCTGCACCTTCAACTTCATCAGCCTTGGCTTCGCTGGACTACGTGTGGCCTCCGTCAGACATTGCATTGCCTTCGCTGGCCTTCGCGCCCTTCGGCCTTCGTCGGTCTCGACTCCACACATCCGACATCATCAGCCTCAGCTCCGTTGAACCTCACGTGGTCTCCGTCGAACCTTGCGTGGCCTCTGCTGGCCTCCGCCAAACTTTGCGTTGCCTCCGCTAGCCTTCGCGCCCTCCGACCTCCATCGGTCTTGGCTCCGCACCTCTGACTTCATCAGCCTCAGCTTCGCTGGACTCCATGTGGCCTTCGTCAGACATCGTGTGGCCTCCGTCCGACATTGCGTTGCCTTCGCTGGCCTTCACGCCCTTCAGCCTCCATTGGTCTCAGCTCTGCACATTTGACTTCATCAGCCTCGGCTCCGTTGGACTTCGTGTGGCCTTTGCTGGCCTCCATTGAACCTCGTGTGGCCTTTGCTGGCCTCCATTGAACCTCGTGTGGCCTCCACCGACCTTCGCGCTCTCTGGCCTCCATCAGTCTCGGCTCCGCACCTCCAACTTCATTAGCCTCATTATATATACATTACTGAGTACGGCCCATTGGAAATGCCCTAACAATGTAAAATTGATTTATTTTTATCTACCAATTTTTCTCGACCAATTGGCCATGCATGAGCACTTGGTACTACGCACGAGACAGGGACACGGACATGCATTGCTTGGGTAGATAAATGTAGATCATATACACAGATCTAAACGACTCTTGAGAAGTTGGCACATTTAGCACGTTTCGAATCCGTATTTGCAAGAATACTTGTAGTCACACAACAATTGCAAAAATAACATTTTTGTCGCATGGTGGCTAGGCGACAACGCCATGAAGCTGAGACGTAGCCAGCGGTGCCCCGTGGCTGTGCGGCCAGCGCCTGGAAAAAACATATTGCCAAGATTTTCGAAGCTTCCAATATCCGGTAGTACCGCTTAAGGGTTGAGGTCCTACCACTCTGTGGTAGTTCTGCCATTGAAACTCCGGGACTTCTATTTTCTAGAGAAACTAAGTGTTTCAAAGGGTGCTCTCTGGAAAAACGTGCCGCTAGTTTTAATAGGAACTTTCAGGTTGCGGAAGTACCGCCATTTACACTCCGGTACTTTTGATTTTTCAAACAGTGCACAGTTAGCTCTCAATTTCAGTTTTAAGTGCATACATGATCCTAAATTGATCCAATAGCACAATAATATATTGTCAAGTTACTAGCCTTGATCTCTCTTAATAGTATGATATTTAACCTATAATATGGCCTTCCAACATTTCTCCTAAGTCCGGTAAAATAAAAAAGGATCCTAAACTATTTATATCTTTATCTTGAGCCACATTGATCTTCATGTTGACCCTTAGCATGTATCTCACATTTATCATCGGGATTAAAACTTTCAAACACTCAATAAACATGTTAGTCCAATATTCACATAATATCATTAATTTCCAAAACCATTTTCAAGGGTCTAAATACTTTCAAGTATGTAGTGTAAGACTGTCCTAGAAAGGTCAGCGTTTAACGAGCAAAGATTTTTGGCTCGGTCTTCTCGGTCAAGGTGATGATCGACCATACTTGCGAGCTTAGCGAACCCCTGCGCTATCATCGGAACGTGACTTCCGCATATGTAACAAGCCTCATCAACCATCTAGTTGCGATGGACGTGCCCATCTTCTCCCAAGATGCTCATATCGAAAGTCGCCAATCTAATTGGCTATTCAGTCAGTTACAACAAGGTCCAACAAGCCAAGCATAAGATCATCGAGTCTATGTATTTGATGTACAAAGAGGCATACATCCTTATGCTGAGATTGCTTCACGAGATAGCTGAATCAAACCCTGACATGTACATAAATAAGTTTGAGTGTGTTGATGCTGACGGAGGACCCAGCCGCTTCATACTAGGCCAGTTATTCCAGGCTTTCACCCAGGCTATTGAGCGCTTCAATTTTTATCGTCCTGTACTCACGATGGATGGCACTTTCCTGACAGGGAGGTACAAGGGGACCATTCTCACCGCGGCGACAGCCGACGTGAACGACCGGTTTCTCCCAGTGGCATTTACCATTGTGGAAAGTGAGAACACATCCACTTGGCTCTGATTCCCGGTGAACATGAAGTGAGCGGTGGTTGGTGACTGACCCAATGTATGCCACATCATGGACCGTAGCGCTGGGTTGCTAGCTGTGTTGAACACCATGTAGCATGTGACCGATCCCTCCTCAGCAGTGGAACAACATGTGAACCTAGTGGTGCATGAGGCATCTTGCATCTAACTTGTTCACACAGTTCCGCAATCAAGAAGTTGTGAAGACGTTTAAGGCGTTGTGTCTGTAAACCAGATGTGAATCTTCGAGTCCATCTGGACAGACCTAGAAAGAGGAACTATGGAGGGAGAGCAACCAGCAGCGCCATAAGTTTTTCCAGAGTGTATTCATTGACACACTCCTGAATTAGAGAAATGGTCCCTTCTCTATGATAACATACGATGATCACAAAATATTATTGTCAGTCTAACAGTTTTCATATTGTTGAGAATCTATAAAAATCACAAAAGGACCAACCTGCATTGTCTGCCCTTTTATTAAAAAAACAGCCTACAAACAAGATTTGCTACGTGTATTATATACAAAAATTACTCTTTATCCCCATAATTATTTCCATCAGATTAATTAAAAATATTATTATTATGTATTACCATTACTAAAAAACCTACAAACAAGATTTGGTATGTGTATTACCTGGGAGCGCCAGCCCTCCTCGAGCAAAATTCATAATGGATACAATTCACAAAAAAATATACAATTAGATTGACTATATTGAGAGGCCGCACATAAAATTTTGGAATTTTTTGAGCTTATTTGCTATATGTAACAACTCCTATAAACATTATAATTGTATGAATTTTTGAGCAATATTCAGAGCAGAAAGAATTATAAAAAATATACAATCAAGTACATTGTGTCGCGAGGCTACACATATATTTTTGTGATTTTTGGAGCTCATTTGTTATATTTAAAAATTCACACAACCAGTAAATATAAACTACTAATTTAGACATATAATTAAGCTAGCTTAATTACCTGCCGTCCGGTAGCCGAGCGGCAGTGCGAGGCCGCACGATGGCAGGGCGGCAGCCCCTGCCGCATGGTCATGGGGCACCGTTCGCCATGTGTCAGTTCTATGGCATTGTTGTTCGATCACCGTGCGACAAAAAATAACATTTTTGCAATTGTCACGTGATTACGACTATTCTTGCAAATACGGATTCAAAATATGCGAAAAGTGTAAAAAAAACTCAACGACTCCCTATATGTGCATATACTTTGGAATACTCCTGTCCTAAACATGCATCTTAACTTGATTATGTACGTCGAAGCATCCAATAATCCAGCTGCCACTAGGGGCTCTGGTGGGGAGGAGGGAGGTGTTATAGCGGGGAGACCCAGCCGGTCGAGGACGGTGGTCCGCCGCCTGGCCGTCCATCCACTGCGTTTTGTAGGCGCACTGAAAGCCACTCAAACACATGATATACCACGCATAACCAGGTGGTTTGTGCTCGCACCTCGTCTAATCATGTCGCGCGCGCAGATTACGCCCAACCTACCCACATCAACCGCGCGCGTGCGAGGGAACCAAAGAGACATCCGATGCATGCGTGCCGCCGTGCATGGTCCTGGGATCGTTGCGCGCGGTGCATGGACATGCCTGTGTCAAGCTCACGGGTGAGCATACATCACATCGTGCATTTTTTTCAAGTTTTTTCATCGTTGGAGGGGCTTTACATACGTGGGACGTGATCGAGTCTGGAGGTGTACGTATGCTGGTGCTTTTTTTCTATGAACACACCCAATACAATACATAGACGTCCCCCACACCACCACATGAATGCACTCACACACATGACGCCTACGAAAGACTAGACGAGCAGAGCTTGACGAAGAAATGACATAGTCACTACCGGCGCCTCGCTTGCGACTGGCACGCCGCCTTCTACTGAAAGAAAATCCTCCTAAATAAGACACACAGAGCCAACATAGCCGCCCAGGTTTGGGCACTGTTTGTATTGGTTTTAAAAAATATTTTTTATATATAGTAAATGGTTGGATTTTCTATATTATCTAGTTTTCAAACGGAATATCTTTTTAAAACGGGGTCTATTAGTCAATTATAGTACACACTGTAATGACTTCATTTATATCGGTCAAAATCACACGTAAGTATCTCTTTCTATAAAATTTTCTATAAAATGTTATTATTTATATATTAAAGTTAAAAGATAATATGAATAGTTCCTCCTTGTGAGCTTTGATGAAGTGCTGTGTGTGTGATGGTCCTGGCTCTGTGCATGTGGTGCTACCCTGCTAGGGTGTATGCGTTTCTTTTTACGCGCTTGGGTTTAGCATCTTGTCCCTCTTTTTTTTCCCTTCTGATTATCACATGCGCAGTTGTGCAAAGCATTTCTACCCTTGGGCAACATGGCGGATCCGTTCATCCGTTGGCAGAGGCCGGCTCAAAAGGTTTTAATGATACCGTCGGTAAAACCCAGGGCTTAATTAATCGTGAAGGAAGACCTCGCCGACATCCTCGTATTGGCTACTGAGAGGAAGAGGACAGAGAGTCAATGGTATAAGGCCATTCTAGCAGGAACGTGCCGTACCATACCCCTGCTGGAAAACCGAAAAGTAAAACCGGACGGACGGACGGACGGCGCGCCGCCCCGTTTCCTCCAGCTTGCTTGCTCCTCTTTTCGCTTCGGATACGCGCTACGCCACCACGTAAACTCCCCAGACGCGCCCCCAAACGAATGAATCACGCTGCCTCCACTTCCCCGAAACGGCACGAGCGGCTACCCTCGTGCCGCGGCGGGACACACCCACTGACGCCTGGGCCCCTCGGTCGCCGAATTTTTTTACTCCCATTGCCCCGGGAGGAGAGGAGGGGCGCCGGGCCCCGAGGGCCAAGGACGAACGTACCACCAACCCGACAGTAAACAGTAACCGGTGGTAACAAAACCACCAGCAACGACGCACGCAGAGGGGGGAGTGGAGGCATTGGCATCACCGCAATAACAACGACGGCGGCACCAGCACCAACCACCACCAACGCAGACGCGCGGGGCGAGGCGGCAGGAGCCCGTCGCGATTGGACCGACGAGACGAACCGGCCGCGCGCGGGCCTCGTGGTGGATCTGACGCCGCCCGCGCGCGGGTGCTTCTCTCCTCGTCGCGTCGCGTTCGTCCCCTTCTCCTCCATTCCGAGCGGGCGGGCGAGCGAGCAATTCCCCGCGCGCCGTCTCGATCTGCCTCGGCGGTCAATGCGTGCGGGGAGATGAGCGGCGGCGAGGAGGAGGAGGTGTTCTACGAGTCGCGGGACCGCGTCCTCTCCTCCTCCTGCTCCTCCACCTCCGCTTCGGACGACGACGACCACCCGCGACGACGGCGGGACGGGGCCGTCGCCGCGGCTGCGGCGGCTGCTCTCGACGTGTGGGCGTCCGAGCCGGCGCCCGTGCAGGAGCGGCGCCGGAGGCTGCTCCAGATGATGGGGCTCGTCGGGGACCCCTCCCTCGCGCGCCTCGAGATGGGTCGATCGGCCTCCTACGACGGGCCCGTCCGGCCGGCGGCGGGCTCGCCCATCTCCCGATCCAGATCGGACGGCGCCGTGCCGGCCTCGGCCAACAAGCCGCCGCTCGGTGGCCGCTCGCGCCGGACGCTGTCCGGTTCCTCCGAGGCCACGCCGGAGGGCGACGAGGCGGACCCCAGGTGCCTAATCAGAAACCTCGACGACGGCAGCGAGTTCGTGGTGAAGGAGGAGTTCGAGCTCCGCGAGGTCGGCACGGGGCGGCAGCTGACCATGGAGGAGTTCGACCTCTGCGTCGGCCGCTCCCCCATCGTCCAGGAGCTCATGCGCCGCCAGAACGGTGCAAACTCCGGTTCAAACAACGTCGCCTCCACCCCCATTCAGAGGTCCAGCTCCGACTCCAGCAACGGCGCGACGCGCCCCAGGCGGCGAAGCAGTTGGCTTCGGAGCATCCGCAATGCCGCTGGCTCCATGGTGGCCGGCTCCCGCGACCGCCGAAGCAGCGACGAGAAGGACACGTCATCGGAGAAGGGCGGACGCCGGTCCAGCTCAGCGACAGATGACAGCCAGGACAGTGCTGGCGCCGTGCACCATGGCCCGGGGCGCGTTAAGGTGAGGCAGTACGGGAAGTCGTACAAGGAGCTCAGTGGGCTGTTCATGAACCAGGAGATACAGGCGCACAATGGGTCCATCTGGAGCATCAAGTTTAGCCCCGATGGGCGGTACCTCGCGAGTGCTGGGGAGGACTGCGTGATCCATGTCTGGGAAGTGTCGGAGTTTGACAGGAGACGAGAGGATAATGGGGTGTGCAATCCATTTGTTGCCGTTGTCTGCAATGGATCGCCGGAGCCGACATTGGCGTTGGGGAGTGTGGACGTGAGCCATTGGGAGAAGAAGTGTCGGGCAAGGGTCTCGGAGAGTCGGAGATCTGCGAGCTCAGACCAGTTAATGGTGCCAGAGCCTGTGTTTGCACTGTCGGAAAAACCGGTCAAAACCTTTGAGGGGCATTCAGAGGATGTGCTTGATCTCTCCTGGTCCAAATCTCAGGTATGCTGATGTTGCTGTTCGTTCTGAAGTCCTTAATTGATGCTTGTTGAGTAAAATGGTGAATGTCGAATTTAATCCCACAACCAAAATTCTGCTAAAATTTAGAACCATGCCACAAATATTGGGATAAAAGACATTGTGTTTGCTTAGCTCTGAATAATTCCATATTTACTCTTTACTCATGTTAAAAGGTAAAATTTGGTAAGTACTACATTGTTTGAGCAAACCTGCTTTGTCATAGTTGAGAGTCCAACCATGCCAGGACAAAACACCTTGGCAACTAGGAGCCAATGACTGATATAGGCATATAGCTCAGTGCATTCAACAGTGTAGTTAACTGTAAATGATAAATTCGCAGGAGGCAAATCAACATGTAGTGATTCTGAAACACAGGCCACATGGAATGCAAATAGTTGTTCTCTGGCTCTGGGCAAGTGTTTCTTTGAAATCTGTTATTGGAAAGGAAGGTTGTAATGCTTAAAAGCAATTGAGCCTGCTATCTGCCTTTAAAGAAGGCATGTTTCCTCCGAGCTTGTAGTTTGCCATTTCATGGTCATTTTTCATATCTTCATACATCTAGTGGTGACTGCATCAAATAGCAAAAGCTAGTGCCGAAATTGTACTCCAGCATTCTATGGTACAGTGTTTCTATAGAATATTTTGTATCTGATTTTGTTAGTAATTCCCCTTTTGTTTTTCTTGTTTAGGCAGTAATTAGATATTAAGTGTTTCACATTATAACATGGAGTATTCCAATCAAAAGCGTGTTCATTTATGGAGTTACCTTGTATCACCTTGTCATGACACAAGCTCAATTTGATTATATGTATTTACATGATGGGATGAGAAGACTCCTTTGCTTTCCTGTCTTTCTTGACATTGACTAGATACAATTACAAAGAATGCTTCGTATTAGCTTCTGCTTCTGGCTTCTATTTGGAGAAGCCAAAATCCAATATGAACACCTAACTTTTCGAAGCGGCTTTTTCAATCCTCTCGCTCCCATCTTGCTTCGGGGATAAGGCAGGGGCCACGAGTGCATCATACACTCCACTCCTCTCGCTCTTGTCTCGCACACGTATCTCTCCCTCACTTTCCCTATCGCTCGTGCCCTCTTTCTTAAAATCAATTCTTTCAGCCACTACTATTCATTTTTAGCCAAAAACCATCAGCCGCAGCCACAACCATTAGACGCAGGCAATATGAACGCCCCCATAGTGGACCTTTAGAAAGATATGTATTGCCTAAAATGGTGATGATGTAAAAAAACAGGGAGGAAGTTTGTTTAAGTCCTGCTGCATCAATAGCGCAAAATATAATATAAAGCTTTGAAAATTTAGTTATCCACAGTATAATGTGCTTTTACTAGTACTAGTATATATAATATTCAACGAAGTTTGAGCCTTCTTTTGGGATTAAATTACAACTGATTTCATCTCTTTGGGGCGAAGCTGGATTTAGGTTTTAATAACGGTCAAAGTCAAATGCATCCTAATCTGGTGATGTTGGTGGAGTTGAAGAGGTTAACCTGAGACCATCTTTCGTCAGATGTTTTGCCCTATTTTTCACTACTACCATTTGCATCAAATTCACTGAAAAGATGGCAATCAGCTCGGGTCTTTTGCTAGACTTGGATGAAAGAACAAGGAGTCATAGGCTCATAGCCATAGGACTAGGATTTCCCATCTAGGTTTCGGTCATACATTAAACTGTCTATCTTGTCTCATTATTTGTCCAATGTTCTTGCTGCGTCCTATCTATGTTAGGACTCACTGTAGCTTGGAGTTTGAAGAAATCCCTCTAGCACATTGCATATTCACTAATGGAGTTTGAATTAGCTGCAGATCGGTTGTCTTATGGCCTAGAATCCAGGACCTATGCCATCAAGTTTGCATTCCTTAGATATTCCAGAGATCTCTTGAGAGAATGCTAGTTGATTCTGCTACAAGTTCAATGGCATTCAAAAGGCCTAATGCATGATTGGATGCACAAAATTTGTTGGGTCCTTGTTGTGAGCAGCTATGAGTATATAATAGGCAGTTTCATACCAATCTGTACATGGATGTCTGGTGATGTTATGTAGTTTTGTATGCTAGCTTCACATTTTGCAACAATGATTCCAGCAATGCATCCCATACTGTGATTGCTACAATTCTGTGAATCTTGTAGCAATTCTTTTCTTATGATTCTGTTGTCATTGCATAATTTTCTGTCTTTAACTTCCTTTTTCAAATGCTGTGCAGTACTTACTTTCGTCTTCAATGGATAAAACAGTAAGGTTATGGCACATGTCAAGCGCTTCATGTTTGAAAACGTTCTCACACAGTGACTATGGTAAGATCTAGATTGCATTAGCAGTTTAGCTCTTTCTCTTTCTCTCTCTCTCTCTCCTTGCACATGTAATGTTTCTCACTCTGCCAGCAATATCCTCAATTGTCCTTTGTTGCTTTGTGTTTCAGTGACATGCATCCAGTTCAACCCTGTTGATGATAGGTACTTCATTAGCGGTTCCCTGGACGAAAAGGTTCGCATATGGAGCATTCCAAAACGTGAAATTGTTGATTGGAATGATCTGCATGAAATGGTCACTGCTGCTTGCTATACCCCTGATGGACAGGTTTTTATACTTACACTGATGTCTTTGACCGCAAAGATTTGTTGTATGATAAGTTCTAACACCTTGTTCCATATTTTTTGAAGAGCGCTTTAATTGGTTCCCACAAGGGCAGCTGTCATATTTATGACACATCTGGTATATCTCACTCTCTCATGATCATCACATGTCCAAGTTGATTTTTGTATGCTTTGGCCTTACATTTCCTTCAGAATTGACCGTTTTTAAAACTTCTGGTCAGATAATAAGCTTCTCCAAAAGAAACAAATTGACCTGCAAAATAAGAAAAAGAAGTCCAGCCAGAAGAAAATAACTGGATTTCAGGTGTTTACTTTAAACAACTTTTGAAGATGATGCAAGCCATATGCAGATCATCTTTTTATGAAATCATTTGCAGATCATAACTTTCCTGTCTTACTGAATCATAGTTCCTTGAATAGTTTCTCCCAGGGAGTTATTCAAAGGTGCTTATCACATCTGCAGATTCACGAATCCGAGTTGTTGATGGTTTTGAATTAGTTCACAAGTTCAAAGGTATTAAGTTTTGAGTCTCGGGATTTTAGTCATACCGTATTGCTTTTGTTTCAAGGTTTAGTTAGTAACCTTTATGAGACACAGTGTTACTCCCTGCTTCATCTAAGCTGTACTATTAGTCCTAATTAACTGGTTCATCACCTGTTAACCACCTATTGATGCTTGGTACTATTACCTATCTTTTTTCTGTACTAGAATCCAGGTGTATGCGAGTTGATGTGTATGGAATTCTGCTTAGAATAGGTCCGCACTAGTCAGATCGTGGTGTGATAATCAGTTTATCAATAATTCATTCCCTGCTCATTGATTGAATGCGGCTAATGAAGACTGGTTTCTGCTTTCATTTTCTTCCTTTCAACAAAGTGCCAAAACTTGTCAGAATCCACTTTGTTGAGGTGATAGGTTCTAATGTTCACTTAACATGCTAAAATAGTTATCTCTGCCTTTTGATGGATCTGAGTTCCATTTTTCCCCCCTTCATACCGGCTGTATCAATTGCTGGTTGTTTCCAATACAACGGCTTCTGATGCCCTGTTCCATTTCAGGTTTCCGAAACACCAATAGCCAAATCTCTTCTTGCTTAGCTGCGAATGGGAGGTACGTGATCTCGGCAAGTGAGGATTCCCATGTGTACATATGGAGAAATGACGATGACTCTGAACAAAGGAGAAGCAAGGGCATCGTTTCTGTCACAAATTCCTACGAACACTTCAACTGCCAGGATGTGACAGTGGCTGTTGCTTTGCCTTCTTCTGGATCAACAGTGACAACCAGAACCAACTCCAGGAAGCACGAGGAGCTGGATTGCGTATCCGAGTATCCTCTGCTGCACATTGAACCTGACAAACCGCAGGATTCCTCTGATTTCCAGCACCAGAACGGCAATGCCCTAAGCACCAGCTCAAAGCACAGTGGTGATAGAGCATCTGCAACTTGGCCCGAAGAGCTCATGACGCCAACGAAACAGAGCCCTCGATCCAGTACCAGTCTTCCCAACGGTGCTGGGCAGGCTCCAAGCCGGTCGGCCTGGGGCTTGGTGATCGTCACGGCAGGCCGTGGAGGTCAGATCAGAGCATTTCAGAATTTTGGGTTTCCCGTCAGAGTGTAGTAGCCATCCTTGTGCTGCCTGTACTCTTTAGCCGCTGCCCCACGGCAGGGGTAATTTTTGTGTATAGATAGGTGGAGATGTGGGCCGATTGGCACAGCGGTCTGGGATTGGATTTGGTTGCTCCCTAGGTGCGCATGCTCCGGAATTTCGACTAACCTGCTACGACCTGGCACTCGAGACGCGGCGAATTCGTTTGCCCACAATTGTACATGAGAAAGGAGCCCGAGAGAGCGCGACGGGCGCCGACCGGTTGGAGTGAGATCTCTCGCCAGCCATCTTTTATCTGTTTTTCTCACTCGAGTCCGCTTTAGCTTTTTCTCTTTTCCCCCCTCTTGTTTCCCCCCTTCATTATATATTCTTGTAAGAAGAAATCTCAATGGTACACAGATAGAAAAGCAAAAAAGGGTTGCATTGAGTGGTGAATTCGTTACACTGGCTTCTCAGGCTTGCAATGTTAATGGTACGAGCGTACAGGAACCAGGAAGAGATGAAAAAAATCGGGTTCTGGAGTTCTTACTTGGCCCTTGCTCCTAGACAAGGCTGCCAGTTGCATTTCTGATGTAAATGTTCTGTCGTTCAATTGTCGGTTACTCGGCCTTTCTTTTCTCCTGTTTATGTTTTCGATATTTGCAACCAAGTACTGTTTTCCCATTGTATCGTGTACTCGTGTGCTGTGTTCATTGTATTTGTTCTTGTGGTTGCTAGGAAACACTATCCCATTTCTCTTGGTGACCAATGGGATTATGACCCAAAGCCCCGACATCGCTCGCGGTGAGAGTGCGGCCACGGTGGCAGAAACTAGCTCCACGCGAGCTTACTCCAGGTCCAGGAGATCTCTATCCGTTCTGTTGGACGAGTTCATACATTTCCGGGGATCTGATCCTGACGTGCATCGAAGGGGATGGCGCGAGAACGCGTGGTCGTCACACCACAAGGACACCGGTGATTTTGCAATTCGACATGATGCCTATTCAGGATAAGGGCCATGGATGTGCGGCTCGATAGTATGGCGACCAAATGAACGGGAAAGTAGATAAATATTGAACTATCTTCCTTGAATCTTCTTGTTTATGTTTTGTTGTTTGCAACTTAAAAAAGTTGCAAAGATCGTGCTAGATGTATCTGTACCATGCAAAAAAAATTTCTGAGGTGTGTATTGTGCAATGCTGACACCTCTGCTTCTTTTAGGACCACAAGCTAGTGTGTTGGCGGCGTACCGATCCACCTCTGTATCTTTTAGGACCACTCGCCACCGATCCACACCCATCCGGGGCCCACGGTTAAGTGTAATGTATTGGTTTCCATTTTAACATCTGTTTAAATATCTAGATTTTCAAAACGGCTTATTCATTTCTCTCATTTTTATCTTGTTTCGAGGATAATACAAGTGGTCATGGTGCATCATACAGCCTACATCTTTTGCTCCTATCTCACACGCACATCTCTCACTTATTTTTTCTACTACTTGTTCACTTATTCTAAAAACTATTTCTTTTAATTATTACTATTTATTTTTTAAAAAATGTCAGACGTAGTTAGTATGAACACCCTTAGATGTTAGGTGAGGTGGGCCTGTCTCTCTTTTGATAAGATCAGATGGTTTGGTCAACACCTTTATTAAAAAAAAAAGCAAAAAGCAGGAAAAAAAAAGAGAGGAGAGAAAGAGTTCAAAGGAAAGCGCGAAAAAAAAGAAAGACAAAAAGGCTTGTAGGGCCTGTTTGGTTCACGTACGAGTAGAGTATGGCTCGTATCTGAGAGTCAGGCTCTCGTGGGACAGGTTGAGCGCATGCAACGCTGTCGTGTTTGGTTCACGTACGAGTAGAGCCTGGCTGAGAAGAGATGTTGTTTGGTTGCCTGTAAGAAGATATGTTGCATGAGATAAAAATAATATAAGATTATGATTATGATTATGAAGATATGTTATATGAGATGTTCGTATCTTATTATATCTTAAACTTCTTCAAAACACGTTAATAATACTTGATATTTACTAATATACACTAATAACATCATCAACTGACTAATCACCTGCATCCCGCGAGCCTGGCTCCCCAGAAACGCCCATCTCCCACGTTTCTCCAGAGCCTGGCTGGAGAGGGAATCTTGCATGAGCAGAGCCAGGCTGAACCCAGTGACCAGGCAACCAAACAAGGAGACCCTGCATCCGGCCAGCCTGGTTCAACCGGATGCAGGCAACCAAACAGGCCCGTAGCAGCTCACGCTTCTCAGTGGCCTGGAAACAGGCTGGGGGTCCGTGGAAGCCCCCGCGCCTCGCCCCTAGTCTCTGTGGGGATCCGATCCCCTTGAATTAAAAAATAGGATAAAAACATTTTTTAAGAATTAATATAATTTTATTTATTAATTTATAATTATTTAGCATATATTTTTTTTATAAAAATATAGTTTTAAAATATATATTCTAACATATAAATTCAAATTTTAGTCTAAATATATAAGAAAAATATAATATCTTATACTAAAAAATTATAATATATTATTTAAAGCTATTTTTTAAAATTTTGCTGGGTCCTCGTGAGTGGAGGGTAATCCTATCCCCACCTCGCTAACCTAGCGGGGCTCTGTCCCATTTCCCCATGGAGGGATCGCCCCCTGTCCATCATGGGAAAAATTCACCGCATGGAAATTGCTATCCCTGCTTCTCACGGGCCTCCTTGACTCAAGTGTTTGGTGGTGATCGGTTCGGCTGAAAAGCTCATGGCTTATGGCTGAAAACACTGTAGCTGGCTGAAAAAAACACTGTAGCTGACAGAGGCTTATTTAGTATAATTAAATTTAAAAATATAAAAAATATGTTAGACCATTACGTATAATACAAACAAATACGGGAAAAAAAGAACCGGCAAAAAAACTCAACAAAAAGCCAAAAGTTCAGAAAAAGACAAAACTTATGAATAGTGAAAAATAAGCCAAAAGCCAGAAGCCGAAGCCGAGGACTTTACCATATCCGTTTTGAGCTTGTACATAGCGAATTCAGGATTATCTGGCCAAGATTGATCTTATAAGATTTCTTTGAGGTTGGTGGAAGGATGCTCTACCTTGTTGGGAATGTACATTCCATTCGGGGAGTTTAAGGGGCGTTTGGTTGACAAATGACAATCATACGTTCAACTTACACATATGTCTAAGTTCTGTTGTGCTTATCGATAATCTCTTCCATCATTTGCATAACCGGGGATGGATACGAACCACAGCAATGGTACCTTCTAGTTCCAGAAGGAACTTTGCAGCCTTTCTGTATTTCACAGCCTTGGCGTTTATGTGCAGCGCCAAGTGCAATGATGTGAGAACTCATGTGTGTACGGTACATATATACCATACTCACTTGCTATCTTATCCATCGATAAATAATAAAGAGGCTTTCTGTTTAACAAAAGGCAAAGGTGCAAATATGCTAGCCCCCTTCCATCGTGATTTAACTAATCAAATTATGAACGTTTAATTTTAGTAGTAATAACTCGGCTCCAGAACACATTCGAATTTGGTTGGAGGAGAACATAAAGGACCTGTTTATACCGACTGCGCGCCAATGGTTTTAGTTGAAAATGAATATTTAATAAAAAAGTGATTTTTAGAAGGAGTAGCTGAACAGTGGAAAAGTGAGGGAGATGTTTATACGAGATAGGAACGAGAGAAGTAGGGTGCATGATGCAACAATAACCATGTCTTATTCTAAAAGCAAGAGAATTGCAGAAGGCACTTCTAAAAGCTAAATGTTTATATTGGTTTACAGGGGCGTAGCCAGCCGTGGGATGGGCCTTAGGCCCAGCCCACTAGAAAATAAGATTTTACAGCCCATCCTATTATTGTTACAATACTATATAGTGGGATGTTTTACTCTGAGCCTCGGGCCACTGCCCTGGCGGCTTGAGGCCCAGCTCTACCCCTGTTAGTTTATGACCTATAAACATGCCAAATAGTAGTACTACTGCTAGACAAACAAAGGGTGAGCAACGTTTGAAACGTACTAACAACAAATTGATCTGATCCAAAAGAAAAGCAAAAGGGAACAACATGTTACTGTAATAATTGACAATTATTATAGAGAGTATCTATACAACTTTTGAATATTTTCTTCTTTAAAATCAGCCACTTTTTCTAACCATTAGATAAAAAAAATCAAAGGCCTAAATCATTCCATACACTTCTATATGAAATCTCTTCAACTCAAACCCTACCCTCACTCCCACCCTACCCCAGCCACCACCGCCTCCCCACCTCCCCCATGCCGCCACCTGCCTTCTCACCGGCATCGCCCTGGCGCCGACGAGATCCACCGCCAACCACCTCCCTCCTTCTGCTCCTTCCTTCCTGTCGCCTTCTCCTCCCTTCCCATGGCTTTCTCCTTCCCTGCTGCTCGCCTCCAATGCCCCCCTCGCCTTTCTTCCCTGTCTTCGGTGGCTAACGATGCCGGATTCGCCAGCACCGCCCTCCGCCACCTAATGACTCCACGACGTGTTGCTCCCGTTGCCTACCCTGCCCACCGCCCACCTCCAGCCCACGGTTGAGGCGGCGCCATTGCCGTCTCGCTGCCCTGCCGCCTCCGTCTCTCACCGTCGGTCCGTCGCCGCTCTGGACTACTTCTAAGCTTAGGGGCTTAGGTGAACCTTAACTCTAATGAGGAATCCGAGCCCTAATCCTACGAGACGACGGTGCGTGATGATGATAGTGTCGTCGAAGACAAGGAAGATGCCAGCAGTAAAGACAGCACATAAATCTCTACGAAGATTAAAAGAGCAGAAATTTGATTTCTTTTTTTTGAATGTGATATAAGCACTTCGATTATCAGATCGTCCTGATCTCCCCGCGCATCTCTCTTAATAAACGTGTCCTTGGTCGTCTTCCCCACCAGCCCGATCAAAGGCCTAGGGTTTCCTCAAGCCGCCCGCCCATCCATCCCTACCACCCCCGCTCCTCCTTCTTCCCCCCTCCCGAGCTCGCCCGCCGCCGCCATTGTCGCGGCCTCGCACGAACCCCCCAAACCCACCATAAACCACCCTCGGGGCGTCGAACCCTCCCGGAATCGGCGAAGAACTGGAACGCGATCTGAAGAAGTCACAATAAGACCACACGCGCGCGTCCACTTTGCTTCTGCCCACCTCTAATTTCTGCTGGTTTGGGACTCGATAAGAACAGATCCGCCAGTGTGCAGATCTATCTATGAGACCAGTGTGCGTGTGTGGATGTGTGGAACAAACTTTGACCTAAGGATCGGATCATTGGATTGGTTCGGATTCGTGTGATCTGGTGCTTAGGACATGATCAAATCGGTGGTTTATTACGGGAGCACCTCCATTGGGGAGGTGGAGGTGTGGCCCATGGGCGAGACGAACTTGGAAGGGGCGCCTGCGTGGGTGCGGGAGATCCGGGTGGACCGCCTGTCCCCGCCCAGCGAGCGGTGCCCACCGCTCGCCGTGCTGCACGCCGTCGCCGCCGGCGCCCGCTGCCTCGTGATGGAGTCGAGGCTGACAGCCACGGCGGACGAGCCCCCGCCGCCTCTCGTCGCCATGCACACCGCTTGCCTCAGAGACAACAAGGTATACGAATCATTCCCAACAATAAAAAAAGACACAGAACTGGAATTAATGAACGAATTGAAGCTTTTTAACTTTTCATGGACAAGTTTACCCAACAACGAATATTAATTAGCGCATGAACAAGCTAGTGAAACATTTCCTGCATTAATGAGTACTATAATTCTGCATGAGCATTTTTAATCTGTTGACAAGGATTTTTGACAAAGATGTGGATTTGACTAATGATACCGACTATAACTTATATGGGAATTCGCTTTTTCTGCATGATATGTGGACTAGGCTTTTACTTAATAGAACCAATTGAAGTATAGAACCTGGCCTGACGTTGCTGAATGAATGAGGTTTCAGGAACAGTGTTTCAAATTTCAGAATGGAGCAAAGAGATGTTTCAATTCTTGAATGTGAAACATTGGTTGCTGAGACATACCAGAGATGGTGAAGGATTTGCTTTTCCTCAACAGTTCTGGACTTTGGGCTTAACATTACTTGCTGTCAGCAGTTCATCACCGCAACTGAACGTGAACTCTGAACTGTTGAACTCCATGTATTGACTGAGATAGTTGAGGAACGAGTGAACTGTTGCTTGAAAACTTTTGATTTGAGCACATCGATGTGCATTGCATTCATCCGCCTGCAAGTTAATGTGCTGCTTTATTCCACTGGGACCTAATTTCTGAAGAGCACATCTGTATTAAGATACATGTTTCGTCCTTCTACTTCCTCCATATAGTAAATATTAGTAGTAGTTGTGACCATGACATTGTTGTGAATATTACCGTGTTCTATTTGGCTGTTTTAAAATTCTGATATAGATATTTTTCAGCCAATCCATGCCACATATTTTTGGAACAAAATATCCTTTTTTTGCATTTTCTTTCTCCCTTTTTTCCTGCACTACTATGTGGATATTACTCTGATATGTAGGGCTCGTTATAAAGATATGTGCTAGATGCCTTGGGAATTTCCATGCCTCGTACTTGGGTACATTTTGCATTTTGTATTCTGTTTACAGTTTCTTTTCTAATGAAAAAAGTTCTCCTGTTTGTTTTATCTCATTTCCTTTAATTCTTTGTGCTTGCAGACTGCAGTTTTTCCACTTGGAGCAGAAGATATCCATTTAGTGGCAATGACATCCAAGAGAAACTTGCCAAATCATGCATGTTTTTGGGGTTTTAAAGTACCATTGGGCTTATATAATTCTTGCTTGAGCATGTTGAATCTTCGATGCCTTGGTATTGTGTTTGACCTTGATGAAACATTAATTGTTGCCAATACCACACGGTCTTTTGAAGACAGAATTGATGCACTTCAGAGAAAATTGAGTAATGAGAATGATCCGCAGCGTATTGGTGGTATGCTGGCAGAGATCAAGAGGTACCAAGATGACAGGTCTATGCTAAAGCAGTATATAGAAAGTGATCTGGTTACTGATGGTGGGAAGGTGTATAAAGTTCAATCTGAGGTTGTCCCACCTTTAGCTGATAATCATCAACCTATGACGCGTCCGATTATCAGACTACAAGAGAAAAATATTATATTGACACGCATAAATCCATTGGTATGTAATTCATGACTTTATTCTGGAAGCATGTGATAGCCAAATGCCTTTTGTCTCTGCATTTTTATTAACTGCCATTTTTGACAAGATATAAACGTACCACCATAATTCTGTTTATTTTGTATGATGTGTTCAATTGAAATTTACCGCAATAATTCAATTCAGTCTATCTTGTAGACACTCTTAATTTACCTGATTTTGATTGCAGAGCTTTTTCATAAATAAAATATGACAGCCTGTTTGGCTACGGTCCTGTCAGTTGTTCATGCATTACACAGTTGCTTGCAGTGCTTGAATCGAACTGAATCAGCAAATAAAGGCTTGGCCATAGTACTGTTCAGGACAAGTTGCATGCCTTAGATGTTGTGAGCAACCAAAAATTCATCTTTTTTTTTTGGTGCATACTGCATAGCTGATCTTTGTTTGTTAATTCTAAGCACTTGCCTCTCTTGGGTTTTGATTCAACCATGTTTGCTTGTTTCTAGACTGCACAGTTTATTTTCCATTCCTTTTTCTATTAGATAAGAGATACCAGTGTTCTGGTACGGTTAAGACCTGCATGGGAGGATCTGCGGAGCTACTTAATTGCAAGAGGTCGCAAACGTTTTGAGGTGTATGTGTGCACAATGGCTGAAAGGGACTATGCTTTGGAAATGTGGAGGTTGCTTGATCCAGATTCAAGACTGATAAACTCTGTTCAACTTCTTGACAGGCTTGTCTGTGTCAAATCTGGTATGTGTTAATCTTCCTCCCAAACAAGACAACTACGAAAGGTGCATAGTCTTTTTATACACTCTTTTAATCAATGGTCGTCTATGGTGTAACATCCTTATTATGAATTTCCATGAGCATGAACATAATCTCTTGGGATTTTCCATCCTTTTGATGTTAATGCTAAATGTACTCATCTAGGCTCTAGAAAGTCTTTGCTAAATGTATTCCATGATGGATCTTGCCACCCTGGAATGGCCCTAGTGATCGATGATCGTTTGAAAGTTTGGGATGAGAAGGATCAGTGTAGAGTTCATGTTGTTCCTGCCTTTTCTCCATATTATGCTCCCCAGGCAGAGGTAAGGTCTATTTTGTAGTTTACACCAAAATAAGATGTCTTACTGTCTTGGTTACTGAGGGCACCTTGTCTTTAACTTTCAGGCAAACTTTCCTGTTCCAGTTCTTTGTGTTGCCAGAAATGTTGCATGCAATGTTAGGGGTGGCTTCTTCAAGTAAGAACATCATCTTTGTCTACATGATCTAAGTAATTCATTGTCATGATTCATGACTCATGTTACTGTCCCAGCTAAATTAAATACACTCTATGCTGTCACACAAGCCAGTTTTCCTGTTACTTACAACATAAAACAAGCCTGAATGATTTGCCGACACATTTATGATTTAATTGACAGAGAATTTGATGAGGGCCTCCTACCACGGATTAGTGAGGTTCATTACGAGGACGAATTAAATGATGTTCCTTCTGCTCCTGATGTTGGCAATTATTTGATTTCAGAGGTAAACTTTGTAAAAGTGGATGCTTCAGATTGACTCCCCAGTAACTACCAACTAACACCGTTTGTCTCTTTTTTAGGATGAGAATGCTGCAATTTTGAATGTAAACAAAGATCCGCTTGCTTTTGATGGGATGGCAGATGCAGAGGTTGACAGGAGACTCAAGGTTCGCACTTTCACAACCTTTTTTCTGAATGTTTGGTTATAAAATGATAAATTGCAAAACGGCATTCAAGAAGTAGGGTGCTGTTATATGAAATCAAATTGAATGCTAAGATGTCTAAGATTTCCTAAATTCTGTGATGTTTAGTAAGCATTTCAGCCATTGTTCTTAGGGTTGAGCAATACATTTTAGAATCGCAAAGACATATTGTTTAATATTTCATGTGTCATTTTTGTTCATTTAAGTTGAGTTATGCCTGAAAAGTTTAACAAAGCTAAACTTCTTTCTTTAAAAATACAACTTTGTTAGGGTAAAATGCTTTACTTGAAACTCAACTCGGTTAGTTATTCTTATTTGAAATATGCAGTTGCTGAGTAAAATAAAAGTCTCATTACCAACAGTGTTATAAATTTTTATTTGAAAATATGCAGTTGCAGTAGACAACATTGGGGCATTGGATCAGTGTTATATTCGAACCAATACTTAAAAATATTTACTGTTCAGTATGACATTTTTCTATCTGTATGATTTTAATCCGCCTAACTTTACTGTTTAGTATATCTCCAGCTCTAGTGGCCCCTAAAGTAACTAAGGGTTCCTTTTTATCCAAAGTGAATGAGAGGGTATACTTGAGTATTAGATTCACCTTTTTTTTTGTTGGAACAACCGTAATGCTAAAAGCTATGCCTATGGTGTAATTCCAATGGTTTTTGCTTCATGTAACAAAAAATTTGATATAAACTGCAGGCCAGTATCTTCGTATTTATTAGTGACTACTGCCAATTTTTAGGTTTTTTTTATCACCCTCCCACTTATGTGTATCTAAACAATTTTCAGGAAGCAGCTTGCAGTGTTCATGCTGTGAATCCAATAACAACAAATGTCGATTTGATGCCAGCTGCCCCTAGCCAGCAATTTGTTACATCTTCATCTACTCCACTAGCACCACCACTGGGCATGATGCCTTTGAATAATGATCAAGGTCCTCAGCCTCCTTCATTCAACCGGCCACTTTTTCAGTCTGGTCCTTTGGATCCTTTGCAAGGTTCTCCAGCTAGAGAAGAGGGTGAGGTTCCTGAGTCTGAGTTGGATCCTGACACAAGGAGAAGGCTTCTCATATTACAGCATGGTCAAGACACAAGAGATCCTACACCACCTTTTCCTGCAGGACCTCCTGTACAAGTCTCAGTACCACCAGTGCAATCTCATGGAAATTGGTTTCCTGTAGAGGATGAGATGGACCCAAAAAACCTGAATAGGACCTCAACAGGGTTTCATTTAGAGTCCGATGCTGTTCATTATGATAAAAAGCAACTGCTGCATCCATCATACTTCCCTGGTGGGGATAATCCTATATCTTCTGATAGATTTAACTATCAGACCCAGAGATATCCTTCTCAGGTGAGTGATAATCTAATGTGATAAAAAATTATTTATATTGTTCGTTAATGAGGTGATCCTATACGATCTGGTGAGTGGTGACAAATGCTTCATTTACTCAGCCGCCTCACAGTGAGGATCATCATATGCTTCCGAACCATGCACCTACAACCTACAGATCCTTTTCTGGTATGTTTTGCTTTACCTTTGATGTGTCTGATGTTCATCTCGTGGTTAGCAGCTGCATAGGATAATGCATGGTCCATGTCTTCATTTTGTGCTTACTGAACATAGCTTAAGATATTTCGGATATGCTATTCTTCTTGCCTTTCTTCTTGTACCATCCCTGTACTGTTGTGTTTGTTGTCACTTGACAGAATGCAAGCTTTGTCCTGGTAAAATTTTGGATTGTCATCATTACTATAGTAATATGTACTTTGTTAATATGTTTGTTAGTTAGGCATTACATTTTGGTTTGCATTTTGACAGAAATGACAAGACATTATGGATTGCACACAATATGTACTTTGTTAATATATTTGCTAGCTAGGCATTAGATATTGGTTTGGGTTTTGACAGAAATGACAACTGACACGATATTACGACTTGCACACAATGTGTACTTTGTTAATATGCTTGCTAGTTAGGCATTACTTAAAACCCTTTGGTTTGAGTTTTGACAGAAATGACAAGACATTATGGCTTGCACACAATCATTGAGTTTACCTCATTTGAGTTTGGCTTGTCATATTTTGTTTACACTGCTGTGTTAATATGATCTAAGTTGTCAATCATGGATTCATGGGCTGGATTAAATCCTTATAATTTAAGTTGTGTTACTCCTTTTATTGTCTATTGAATAGTAAATGATTTGCTGCAATTGTACTTTAGCTGCATAAGTGGTTAGTTGCATTCATAGTTAGCACTTGAAGTTCAGTGAGCCATTTCAAAACCTGTTGCAGGCGCATGAGTCAATTAGTATGACATATCTATTTGTGTTTGTCATGTCTTGTTTTTCCACTCTTCATTTGGTCTAGTCTCCTGTGGTTAGATAATGATATGATGTCACGCCAATTAATTAAATATATGTGTACCTTTTCATGGTCCAGTGCATGTATACATGGTTGTTATAGCCCATCACAGTGTCTGTTTATCACATATAATATTATTAGATTGCTTTTTCCCCTGTCAGTAAGCCTCTATACATGGTTGTTTGATAGCTTACGCTGGGGCATATTATAGGGGGTATCAAAATCAAAACTGGATAAATGATTGCTTCCTTAGTTCCTTTATTACAATAACTTAAATGTGGTTTGCCTCACTCCAAAATTCATTCTTGTTTGCTTAGTTAGTGGTGCTTCCGTTATCATGAAAAGCTTGCAAATTCATGAATGCCCCTCTTAAACTTCAATTTTTAATTGTACTTAGTTTAGAGTATCTTAAACTGTGTCTGCAATGTGAAGGAGAGGACATGACAACCCGGCGTGTTCCTTCAAGTCATAGAAGCAGCCAAATGGAATCAGAACGTCAGTTTGTACAATATGCCGAGACATCTGCTGGTGTATTGGAGGAGATTGCGGTGAAGTGTGGATTTAAGGTAGTTTTGATGTGAAAAATCAGATAGTTATCTTCTTCATGTTTTAGTTTACCGTGTCTGATATATTTCTTCACGCATTGCTAGGTGGAGTACCGATCGATTTTATGTGATACTACAGAGTTGCAGTTCTCCATTCAGGTAGATTACAAGTTTACAACTTCTGCTAATTGAACCTGTCAATATTACCATCTAATTTTTATGAACAATCATGTTAATGGGCAATGATATTTTCTATTCATTGGAAATTGTAAAACTTGATGTGGATGTCAGGATGTAATCTTGATGGCAGGAGTTACGGGATCCCTGCAATGGTCATATAATTCAAAGCATATATTAACATTTTCACCAACTATTTAAGTTTGCTACTGCATGCAAATTACTCTAATCTGCTTGCAGTTTTCACAGGATTGTCTCATGTTTTTCTATTCCTACCTTTCTGTGTGCCTCTTTCAGGTTTGGATTGTTGGAGAAAAGGTAGGTGAAGGAATTGGAAAAACAAGGAAAGAGGCACAACAGCAAGCAGCTGATATATCTTTAAGAAATTTGGCAGGCGAGTTTATGTTGGACTCCCTAATTTCTTCATTCCGGATGATACATGCCAAATATGCAACTAAGCTATAGGAGTTGATTTGGGATATTAACATATTTATTTATTCCCGAGTATGGGCGACAATTACATGTTCATGGAGATATTTTGTTTTAAGTAGTTGACTTCTGACGTATCATCAAAGTCTCAGAATCGTGGAACAGTTTGTTGTTTGGAGTTCTGACTTTTGACTTCTGGGGCATGTTTTAGCTAGTATGCATCTGAGGTCGGCAAAATATTTCTCCTTTTTTTGTCTGTCCATAATTTACCAATTTCCATTTTGTTTGATGGCATGATCTATGGGCACATAGAAATCTTCTCTACTTTTTTTTCCAAATCAGGTTGAAAAATACAAAATACTGCAATGAGAACAATCATTTTGACTTAGTTTTGGATGTTGTTGGTGCATAATTGCATATACTCCACAAGTAGGTCTGGATGAGGCCACTAAGAGGTAATTTTGGGAAGACCTAGATGACATGGTTAGAAGTGTGCCTAATATTGAGAAAATTTTCTTAGGAGGCGATTTCAATGGTCATGTTGGTACAATTAGTGGATGATTTCATAGGGTGTATGAGGGTTTTGGTTATGGTGATAGGAATCAAGAGAAAGAAGATATCTTAAATTTTGTCGTAGCCTATGATCTCATGATAGCTAACACATTTTTTTAGAAAGAGACATTCCCATTTAGTTATGTTTAGCAGTGGCCAACATTCTAACCAAATTGATTTTGTTCTTGTTAGAACGGATGACAAACGAGTCTGCATAGACTGTAAGGTTATATCTGGAGAGTGTGTTGTCCAACAACATAAGTTGGTAGTTTCTGACTTTCGTTTTAGGTTACGAGTTCGACAGGCTAAGGTCGCCAAAGACACAAGGACAAGTGGTGGAAACTCAAAGGGAACACCACACAAGCGTTTAAGGAGAGGGTGATCGCGGAAGGACTATAGGACATGGGAGAAGTGAATAGTGAAGCGAATAGTGTGTAGGCAGAGATGTTAACTCGTATTAGGAAGGTGGCTACGGAGGTGCTTGGAGTGACTCGAGGGACAAGAGGCGAACCTAAAGACACATGGCGGCCGAACTAGGAAGTGCAAAGGCTATCGAGGAGAAGATATGTTACAAGCATATGCATCATGATAAGAGTAATAACAACGTACAAAAATACAAAGTAACAAAAAAAACGAAGAAAGCGGTGAGTGAGGCACGAGGCAAGGCATATGAGGAAATTTACCAGAAGTTAAGTACAAAGGAGGGAGAGAAGGATGTCTACAAGATGGCTAAACTTCGAGAAAGGAAGATGAGAGATTTCAACCAAGTTAAATGCATCAAAGACGACACTAATAGACTTTTGGTGAAAGACGAGGAGATCGGGGATAGGTGGAGAGATTACTTCGACAAGATGTTCAATCATGAGTTCATGACAATGACGATAGTATGATTGAACTGACTGATGCTTTTGACAACACCGATAGATGGTTTGTTCGAAGAATCCAGGAGTTGGAAATAAGAGAGGCCTTAAAAAGAATAAAAGTGGGTAAGGTGTTGGGGCCTGATAATATCCCTATCGAGGTATGGAAATGCCTAGGAGAAGTGATGATTGTTTGGCTAACTAATTTGTTTAATAACATTTTTAAGTTGAACAAGATGCCAAACGAGTGGCAAAGGAGCACATTAGTACCAATTTTCAAAAATAAAGGAGACATTCAAAATTGTACTAATTATAGAGGAATTAAACTCATGAGCCACACAATGAAGCTTTGGGAGCGAGTGATTGAGCACCGTTTAAGAAAAGTGACTAGCGTGACGATGAACTAATTTGGTTTTATACCTGGGAGGTTGACAACGGAGGCTATTTTCTTGCTACGATAGTTGATGGAGAGGTATAGGGAGTAAAAAGACCTTCACATGGTGTTTATTGACTTGGAGAAAGCCTATGCAAAGTGCCAAGGAAGGTCATGTGGTGGGCGCTCCAAAGGAAAAAAGTCCTAACAAAATATATTACCCTAATTAAGGACATGCTCGAAGATGTTGTGATTAATGTCAGAACATGTGGTACTATTACTAATGACTTTCCTATTAAGATAGGACTACACTAAGGATCAGCGTTGAACCCATATATTTTTGCCTTAGTGATGGATGAGGTCACGCTGGACATACAAGGAGATATCCTTTGGTGTATGCTTTATGCTGATAATGTGGTGCTAGTTGATGAGAGTAGAACAGATGTTGATAGGAAGCTGGAGTTGAAGTGCTTTAGATTTAGTAGGACTAAAACTGAGTATATGAGGTGTAATTTTAGCGGTGTCAAGGTAGATGATGGAGATGCTAGGTTGGACGGGCAAGTAGTGCTTAGGAAGGATACATTCCGCTATTTGGGATCGATGCTATAGTGGGTCAATGAGATCGATAAAGATGTGAGTCACAAGATAAGAGCCGGATGGGTGAAATGACGCCAAACATATGATGTCCTGTGTGATAAAAACGTTCTTCAAAAGTTAAAGGGTAAGTTTTATAGGACGGCGATCAAAACTACGATGCTATATGGAGCAAAATCTCGGGCGACTAAAAGACAACATATACCGAAGATGAGTGTAGCAGAGATGAGGATGCTGCGATGGATTTGTGGTTAAACAAGGCGGGATCGTAACCACAATGATGATATACGTGATAGGATGGAGGGAGCACCAATTGAAGAGAAGTTTGTGTAACGTCGTTTGAGATGGTTTGGGCATCTTCAATGGAGGCCTTCTGATGCACCGGTCCGTAGTGGAATTTTAAGACGTACTGAAAACGTAAGAAGAGGCAGAGGTCGACTAAGATTGACGTGGGAGGAAACAGTTAAAAGAGACTTGAAGGATTAGAATATATCTAAAGAATTAGTTTTGGATAGGAGCGCATGGAAGTTAGCAATTAACGTATCGGAATCATAATAAAGTTGAGGGGCAGTGTTTTAGACTCTCGGCTCAGATGGCAGGATGTATGACTTAGGTTTTTTGCATTGTAGGTTTTCAAGACTCTCGTTTCTTTGACCTTGAGAATGTTTCATTCCTAGTCTACCCTAACTTGTTTGAGATAAAAGGCTTTGTTGTTGTTATTGTGAGTGCAATCTTCTCATGAAATCTTTATATAACTCTTCAGTTTCTTTTCTGTGTAAAATATATTTAGATTTTGACTGACGAAGTTCGCTTGCAGGCAAATTTCTGTCATCTGATCCAGATAAGATGACAGTTCTGAAGGACAATGGTTTTAGCAGCAATCCAAGCTCATTCAGATATCCAGGAAGTAATAGAGATGACATGTTACCAGTTGCAAGCACTTCAGATGAGTCTAGATATATGAACGGGAGAGTTGATAATTCAAGTATACCTGCTGGTTCTGTTGCTGCTCTCAAGGAGCTTGTAAGTAGCTGCTTTAATTACCAGTTTTTGGACAAGTGCGCCCTTTTAATTAAGATATGCTGTGAAATGTGGTGCATTGCAGTGTACGGTTGAGGGGTATAACTTAGTTTTCCAAGCTCAGCCATCTCCAGATGGTTCAACAGGTAAAGAAGTTCATGCTCAGGTTAGTGCTTCATTTGGATGAATGTTCATCCAACTATATCTGATACATGGAGCAATACACATACTATAATATTTAGTGAAAGCAAACTTCCATTAAATTTACAAGTTATCATAAGATGTCTGAGATCCAGTTGTATCTGATGTAATGTCCTGTATTACTACAATGCGAGTAGGGATTTGTTGTATGTTGTCATCCTTTTGGAACATTTTGTTCTGATGGCTTTGAAGTTTGAACAGTAAACCTCATTTGAACTCATGCTTTCAGTGTACTTTCTTCTCATTATCGCTTACTTGCATTTGCCTTTTTAGGTCGAAATAGGTGGGCAAATCCTGGGGGAAGGAGTTGGAGGAACATGGGAGGAAGCTAAGCTACAGGTTTGTAAGCAGATAGAAGAAATGGATCTCTTTGATTGCTTTTCTTTGTTCTTCTTGGAGTTCTGAAATCAACAAATAGACCCAGGGGGGTCTCACTTTTTGAGTTGTATTGAGCAAAAAGGAGGGCTCTTTCTCTGTTTGCAATCTTCAATTTATACCTCTTGGCGATGGTAGTGAGCTATTTTTTATATAATAAATGACGAGTTGCATGAATATAATTTTTTAGACCAAAGGGCCTTTCTGGATTATGTGCAGTTAATTTTTATGTTTTACTCCTGAACCGTTCTTTTACATAATGTCCTTCTGTAGGCTGCTGCTGAGGCTCTGGGAACTTTAAAATCCATGCTTGGTCAACTTGCACAGAAATGGTCTGGATCTCCAAGGTGATGGTTGGCTAGTCTCTTGTGTGTTGTAGATCTGTAAGGTTATTAGCACTAAAATATTATAGAAAAATCCGGAGAAAGTTCTTTTGAAATAGGGTATTTGGGGCTTTTGACCTGAGTCCTAGTTTTGTCTACTCGTGCTTGTCTCCATTATCATAGAAACAGAATATGATACGAGGTTTACAGCAAATCAGGCACACAACATTGGAGTCTGCTGTTGTTTAAGATAGAAGCGGCTTACACAATGAGGCTTAGTTGGTTGCTGTTTAAAGTTTGACAATGTAACAAGATGAAAGTGCCCATCCCGCTGACTTCGGATGGTTAGATGGCACCATTGTCTTCGGTGTAAACCCTTGATAGATGTGTTGAGAAGAAGTCTTCATTAGCTAGATTACAGGCTAGCAGAAATGATGCTCGTTTAATTACATTTAGGCTGAAGGAAGATGAGAAGAGTTTCAATTTAGCCCCTTGAACTGATATATGCAACATATGTGTAGCATCTGAGTCAGTTTTCCAGTAATGCTGTTTGGTTTTGGTAGTAGTTGATGAAGTTAGCTCTTTCCACAGGTCATTGGCACCAAATTTTAGTAAGCGTTTCAAGTCAGATTTCCAGTGGACGGTACAAAGGATTCCTTCTGGCAGATATTCTAGGAATGACGGCCGTGTTCCTTGATAGTTGTGTCTGAATTCTGGACTTCTTAACTGGACGGGATCCATCAGCAAATCATGGCAATCTGTTGCCCCGGATGAACTTCCATAATTGCTAGTGTGGACGAGATGGTTATGAAGGGAAATGATTGTGCACCTTGATGCCTGAATTTTGTGCTTGGATTTCGTGTCACTGTCATCTCCAAGCTAACTCCAAAAGGTGCAGCTCACGATGCTGTTGCACGAGTTGCCTCGAATCCGTTAACCGTGATGCTCCAGCTGAGAATGGACCTTAAAGCAAGATGGCAGTCAGTTTGTAAAGAGACTTTCTTGTGTACATCAGGTTGGCATTGCATTGCTCCAATGGGATTGGTGCTTGGTAGTTGAGGTCGAGTTTGCTGCCGATCTTGTTGAGGCGACTACAGTGTTATGTAGTGTATCTTGCGCCATGTACATTTTTTAATATAGTTTTTAGATTTAAGGAAGTCATTAGGTTTAACAATTTTGCAGTGTAGTGGTGATTGGTTGAGTCACTTTTTTTTATTCTGTTTCAAGATTTGCCTCTACCGCTGGCTGCTGCTTTTCAGGCGCTAGCGATTGAGATGGCATGAAGACTGTTCTATTGGCTGTCAAAACTGAGTGCTGTTCTGCATTTACGGGTCTTATTCAGACAGCCATTTATAGCTATGCCATTTTATCCAAGAAATGCCAGGGCATTACTGTCCTTTTTCATGGGGAAAACAATCTTTTTTGCGTGGGAAAAAGGAGAAGATAGGGTGGAGATGTAAAAATCCACCGGAAATGGCATACGACGGTTCTTTCTATGTTGGCCGCGGCATTCTACGAAACAATTTCTTTTGTCATACGACGGTTCTTTCTATGTTGGCCGCGGCATTCTACGAAACAAATTCTTTTCTAGCATTTTACAAAAGTGCAATATTTGTGTCATAGTTACAGATCAAACAGTCAATAATGGGACTATGGAGAGATCACCAAGCGGCTGTCTAAAGCCTTGTAAACCATAGAGACGAAGGACACAAATGTGTATTGCATAAGCTTATCTCTTGCGAAAGTGGGCTCCTCCCCTCATGGCACCTTGACGTATATATTTATAGCCATAAGAAGGTTGTTTATATAAACATCTCTATCTAGCTCTGTAATTTTAGGAGCAATAACGTCTTTTCCCTTGTGCCGGCCCCTTGGGTTGGCTACGTCGTCATATGATTATTAGATCTTTTGGTGCAATAGACCAACTGGACCAAGATGGAGCTATTTTCTTATCAGTAGTCTCTTATGGTTAAAAAGGCCTCAATTTATGTGGATTGAGACAATGTCCGTTTGTTCATTGGCCTCCTTTGTTCTTTTGGCCCATTGAATTGTCACCTCCTGAAATTCCTGCTTGTATTGATAGTGTTGGCGCATGCAAGAGCCGAGACCAAGTCGCACGTGGCGATGGTAAATCTTCCGATAGTACGACATGGGTCGTCGCGTCAATTGCGGCATGGCGCACATCCCCTCGATTCTCGCACCCACCGTGCCATCATTAAATGGCATTGTCGCAATGTGTACTTAATCCTCGCGGTTCTTCTTTTAGGGCATTTGCATATTCTCTGTATTAGCAAAGTCTTGTTGTTTGCATTCTCTTTAATTGCCATCATCTGTTCATTGTTGAGCTTTTCCTTGTCGTCCTCTTGTCACCGCTCTCGTGCCGCTTGCGATGGCCCGTGGAAGTGACCGAAGCGGTCGTAGCAATGTGTTGGTTCCATCGAGTAGCCGCACCAGTCAAGATGATTGCTCCAAGGTCGCCATCGACAAGCGATGGAAGGTGTCTGGGAAGTTCGGCGGTGTGTTCATGAACACACTCGACCCGTCTATCGCGACAGATGAATTGGTGGAGTCGCTCATGTGCGACGGCAAGATCTTGTCCTACGAGATCGTCTGCCTCTCTGCTAGCTACAAGATCATGCCGCGGGAGGGCGAAACATTGGTGTTTGCGGCCTACTTCGATGCTGGGCTCCGAATCCCCGCGCGCTCTCTTCGTAGGCGATCTTCTCTGGCTGTATGAGCTGGAGCTTCAACAGCTAACCGCCAAACACCATCACTTGTCTCGAAATGTTCTCTTGGGCGGTGCGTTCGAAGGGCACTATCTCCAGTGCTGCCATCTTTGCATCTGTGCATGATGCGCGATACCAGCCGAAGCGGCTAGGCGACGATCAGTATTATAACTTTTGCAGTGTCAGCTTGTAGCTATACTTTGTCACTTTGAAGGGCTTCCCTGCAAGCTTGACGTGGACGCAGTAGAATGCTCACTAGCTGCAGCTGTGGTTTTATCATAAAATTGACGGTGAAGACGGTAGAGGCCGTGAAGACCCCGACGGGCGCAAGGGTTCGATTTCGGCCATAGTGATCGTTCCCCGTTCTTTGGCCCTAGCGGACCGCTTTCTCGCGCCCCCCACGCGCACCTCTCGGTCTCCGCTCGGTCTTTCGAGTTGGAGTTCTGTTTCCGCGCCCGGGCCTAGGTTTAGGGATTCGGATCGAAATTTCTTCCCCGAGAGCTTGCTTCGGTCCCTCCTTTGGCTGTCTGCCTCCCTGGCTGGCTTCTCCCCTGACCCCGGCGCTAGGTTTGGAGTACGCAGGGAGAGGGCGGAGGGGCGGCTGGAGCTGGGGCGGGCTGGGGGTGTTGTTTGTGCTGTGAAGCTGACGGTGCTGTGTGGAGGCTGGTGTGGCGGTCCGCGGGTGAGCCTGGTGGTGGTCAGGGGAGGAAGGGCGTCCAGTGCTAGTGGCGAAGGAGGCTCGTGGCTGGGGTGTTGTCGGGAGGGGGTGGTTTCTTGGTCGGTTTGGAGCTGGAGGCTCTGGTCGGTGGTGGGGGTTTGATGGAGAATGGGCGGAAGCAGGGCGCGGAGGATCTGGAGGGTCTGCTGGGTGGTCTGAAGCTTTCGGAGGAGGAGCGGAAGGCTGTCAAAGGCGCTTGACAGTCAGTTTCGAGGGAGGCTGATCGACCTCCTCAGGCGGTGGGCAAGCTGTTCTCGACGAAGGCTGGATATGTGGAAGGGATGGTGCAGACTCTGGGTAAAATCTGGTGTCCGGCGAAAGGAATCCGATGCAAGGAGCTGGGGGATAATATGTTCCTGTTTGCTTTCCTCCAGCCGGGGGCAAGAGAAGAGCTGTTACGGAGGGTCCGTGGGAATTTGGTGGTGATCTGCTCATTGTGGTGGATTTTGATGAGACTAAGAGGCTGAAGGACTTGGAGTTTACTCATATTCCGGTATGGATTCGTGTTTTCAACCTGCCTCTAGGTCTGATGAATGAAAGCACAGGTCGGTCGATTGGGGAAAAGGTGGGGAAACCGTTGGAAGTAGAAACTGATGAGGATGGGCCGGCTGTGGGGGGCTTTCTTAGGTTTAAAGCTCTAATTGATGTGCGCAAGCCGCTTTTCAGGGGTGTGATGGTGGAGAATGGGGTTGGTGAGCCAAGCTGTTGGTGTAATTTCAGATATGAATTTCTCCCAAATTTCTGTTATTCCTGTGGTTTGTTGGGTCATGTGGAAAAGGAGTGTGATGAGAAGGTTTGGAAGGTGCACGATCATCAGTTTGGAGACTGGATGAGGGCTTCTCCGGCAAAGAAACGTTATCAGCGAAGCCGCTGGTCGGGGGGCAGCAGCTCAGGGGGCAGTTATCAGCACAAGTCGTCGGGTTCTTGGAGGCGTGGGGAGGTGGGGAGGAGGTTGCAGCAGAATGAGGAAGAAAGGAGGGGGAAGGTCTTGGAGGACAATGAGCTTCGTGACGATGGGTCGAGCCCGCTCAAGCTGCTGTCTAACAATACTATAACTGGAGGAGTACCAAAAAAATTAATTTTTGGGGACAGTACAAGTACTGACAAGGAGAGCAGGGTGGAGTTGGTGGGGCTGGAGGATGTGAGAAGGGTGGTCCTGGAGGCGAGGGAGGGGGATCCGGCGGGGGTTGCAGCAGGGAAGGGGAATCTGATCTGGCAGAAGGGGAGGGAGGAGGAAGAGGGGTCAACCTGCAGGAGTGTGTTTTGCCAGGGGGCTCTGAAAAGGCCGGCATGGAGGTGGATGGGGTGGGTTCTACGCCTTTAGGGGAGGGTGCGGAAGCAGGGTTAAGCAGGGATGGGGGGCCGCCGGTGGAGGAGCATAGACATGCCAAGGTTGGGGGAAGCGAGGCAAAAAAGATGAGGTCTTCTTTTAAACGCCGTCCGCGCGAGCTCAGGAATTCGAAGGGGGAACTGTTTCCTTCCCCATCTGTTTCGCGGAAGCGAGGGGGAGAGGATGCGGATGGGGGGGAGGAAGCGAAGAAGAAGGCTAAGCTCCAGTTTGTTCCAGTGGAGGTGGAGATGGGGGAGGAAAACTCTTTGTTGGCGGGGCTGCATGGTCAGCCCGGGCGGTCCCAATGAGGCTTGTGGCGTGGAACTGCCGGGGGTTGGGGAACGGCCCGACAGTTCGCGGCCTTCTGGATGTCCAGAAGAAGGAGGACCCCGATGTTGTGTTTCTCTCTGAAACAAAGCATGGTGAAAAATGGATGGAGGGTTTCAAGTGGAAGCTGAACATGCCATATATGGTGGTAAAGGATAGTGTAGGGGCGAAGGGTGGTCTGGCGCTGTTCTGGAAGAAGGAGGTGGATTTGCGGGTGCTGAGTTGGTCTAGATATCATATTGATGCCAAAATCAAGGAGGAGGATGGGTGTGTTTGGCGGTTTACTGGGATTTATGGTGAGCCCCGGGGGGAAGAGAAGCAGAAAACATGGAAGTTGCTTCGAATTCTACTGCACCGCAGCAAGCTCCCTTGGCTGTGCTGTGGCGATTTCAATGAAATTCTTTTCAGTTGTGAGAAGGAAGGGGGAGCTCCTAGAGTAGAGAGCAGCATGTTGAAGTTCAGAGATGTTTTGGAGGAGTGTGACCTGCATGATTTGGGCTTTGTGGGGGATGCTTTCACTTGGAGGAACCACCATCAAAATGCATCCAGCTACACTAGGGAAAGACTGGACAGGGCAGTGGCGAATAGTGCTTGGCGGGCTCGCTCTCCTTTGGTCCGTGTGATTAATGGTGATCCTCGGCACTCAGACAATAGGCCCATCATTGTGGATCCCGGTGCGAAGGAAAGGGTCCAATGGAGGAAACCTCTGGAGGTCATGAGGAAGTTTGAGGCGAGATGGTTGGAGGAGGAGGAGTGTAGCGAGCGGGTGGAGGAGGCTTGGGAAAAAGCTATTAGAGGTGGAGGGGTTAGTCTTATGGAAATCCAATCTCGGGTGTTGGGGGAGTTATGGCAGTGGGATCGTGAGGTCCTTGGAGCCTTGGAGAAGAGAGTTAAAAATGCCAAAAGGGAGCTGAAGAGGATCAGGAGGGCATCAATTTCCCAAGGGTGTATAAATAAGGAGCACTTGTTGCGCTATAAGCTTGAGCGTCTCCTGGACCAGCAACATGTATACTGGAAGCAGCGGGCTCACTCTACATGGTTGGCCAAAGGCGACCGTAATACAAAATTCTTCCATGCTCAGGCTTCAGAAAGGAAAAGGAGGAACACTATAAGCAAGCTGAAAGATGAGAGTGGGGGGGTGGTGGGGGAAAACACTTGAAGAGCTTTATTGCTAATCAGTATCGGCAACTTTTTATGTCCACTGCAGGTTCCCAGGTTGATGAGGTCCTTGATTGTGTTCAAGTGAAGGTTACTCAAGAAATGAATGACAACCTGGTAGCACCGTTCTCAAATGACGAAATATGGGTGGCTTTGAAGGATATGGGTGAGCTGAAAGCCCCAGGGGCTGATGGCATGCCGGTGGTCTTCTATAGGAAATTCTGGTCTCTTGCGGGTGATAAGGTTAAAGAAGAAGTGCTTGCTGTGCTTAATAGGGCTGCTATGCCGGAAGGTTGGAATGATACTGTTATTGTTCTAATCCCAATGACCAAATCACCGGAGAAATTGAAGGATCTTAGGCCAATCAGCTTATGCAATGTAGTGTACAAACCCACCCCCAAAGTGCTAGCAAACAGACTGAAGTTGGTGCTCCCGGAGATCATTTCACCGTCTCAGAGTGCTTTTGTTCCTGGTAGACTTATTACTGATAATGTCCTGCTAGCTTATGAGCTCACACACTATCTAAGGCAAAGGAGGTGGGGAAAACAGGGGGTGGCTGCAATTAAGTTAGACATGAGTAAGGCCTATGACCGTGTTGAGTGGACCTTTCTGGTGAAGATGATGCTAAAATTGGGGTTCACAGTGCAATGGGTGGAAAATATGATGAAGTGTGTTACAACAGTGAACTACTGTATCAAGGTCAATAGGGAATTCTCAAACAACATCCACCCTCAGAGGGGTCTCCGCCAAGGAGACCCTTTATCGCCTTATCTCTTTATTCTTTGTGCGGAGGGATTATCAGCAATGTTACAGAAGGCAGAAGTGGAGGGCAAGATTGAGGGTATTAGAGTGTGCAGGGAAGCTCCAAGGATTAACCATCTTTTCTTTGCTGATGACTCTCTGATTCTGATGAGAGCATGTGGAGGAGACGCTCAGGAATTGAGGAGGATTTTACAGGCTTATGAGCGAGCCTCAGGACAAGTGGTCAATAGGGATAAATCGTCTGTTCTGTTCAGCCCAAACGCTAGCTCTGTTGATAAGGATGAGGTGAGACAAGTCCTTGACATCATGTAAGAAGCAAAGAGTGAGAGATATTTGGGGCTACCAGTATCTATTGGTAAATCAAGAAAGAAAACTTTTGAGTATATAAAGAGGAAAGTATGGATTCGTATTCAAGGGTGGCAGGAGAAATTGCTATCTAAGGCGGGCAAGGAAATTCTAGTAAAGGCTGTGGCCCAAGCAATCCTGTCCTGTTTTGAGCTGACAAAAGGGTTGTGCGATGAGTTGAACTCTATGATTGGCAGGTGGTGGTGGAGCCAGAATGATAAGAAAAACAAGATTCATTGGTTGGCTTGGGATAAGTTGACACTCCCTAAGAATAAGGGAGGCTTGGGCTTTAGGGACCTTTATTTGTTCAATTTGGCCATGTTGGCTAGACAAGCTTGGAGGATTCTGGTTTTTCTGGATACTTTGTGTGGCCAAGTGCTTAAAGCAAAATATTTTCCCAATAGCAGTATCCTGCAATGTGTGGCACAGGATGGGATTTCTTACTCTTGGAGGAGCATTCTCAAAGGTGTGAATCTGCTGAAACAGGGGCTCATATGGCGCATTGGCAATGGTGAATCGGTGAAAATCTGGACGGATCCTTGGATTCCTCACGGGAGTACAAGACGTCTTGTTACAAGTAGGGGGACGACGGTGTTGACAAAGGTGGCTGATTTGATGGACCCGAGCTTGGGATCTTGGGATGAGATCTTAGTGCGGGATGTTTTCTCAGAGTTTGATGCTGAGGCCATCCTAAAACTGAGAGTGAACCAAGATATGGTAGCTAGACCGGCATGGCATTTTGAGAAAAAGGGGACTTTCTCAATTAAGTCAGCTTATAGGCTGGCGATTCAGAACAGGGAGAATGAGCTTGGTAGAAATGTAGCAAGTTCTGAGCCAGGCCCAGATGGGGACTCCATGTTCAGGTGGGATAAAATTTGGAGTATGGAGGTCCCAAACAAAGTGAAAATGTTCCTGTGGCGTGTAGCCCATAATAGTTTGGCTGTCCGGCGGAATTTGAGCCGTAGAGGGATGAAGGAGGACACCCTGTGCCCCTTGTGTCACAGGTTGGATGAAGATTGTGGGCATCTCTTTTTCAGATGCAAAAAAGTAAAGGAGTGCTGGAGAGGGCTAAACTTAGAGGAATATCGCAATATCCTAGCAGCTTGTCATTCTGGCCGAGATTTGCTGAGGAAAATCTGGTGAGAGCAGTTGAAGGAGGAGAGATCCATCCAGATCTGAGCTGGGTAAAGCGAGTGCGCCAAGTTGTTAGGTAGGAGGAGTCGCGAAACACAAGAAGGAGGAGAGGAGGTAGCATCTCCGGTGCTGAGAAAGATGAGTGGAGGAGTGAGATCATCGGTCGAGGAAAAAGAGGGGTACGGGAGCTGGTCGGGAGAGAGGAGTGCGAGCACCAGCCGAATAAGAGGAATGCGAAGCGTCAGCCGAGTGTTGGGCCGGGTCGAGAGGCCTGGGCCTTTAGGGTAAAATTTTGTAGTGGTTTAGTAGGTTTTTAACTAGATCTTAGCCATTAGATAAGTTAGAAATCCACCGACGTGGGAGCGGGAAAAGTTTTCCAATCTACTAGTACCCTAAATAAATAGCTTCTTATATATGAGCATCTGCCTATAATGCAAAAATCGACCAAGGTCAAGCTGAGGTAGCAAACCAAGTTGTCGTTGATTCCAGCATTACTGCTACTCAGGCAAGCTAATTCTTGATCATGAATATAGTTATGTCAAATGTACAAATTACTTTTTGTATCATTACTGTATAATTGCATCTGAAAAGGGTATTTGAAAAGATCAAATCGATAAAGAATGAAAGATGTATGAATGAGAAAAGAAAAGAGGAGTAAAAAGAAAGAGAAAGAAAGAGGAAGAGATGAGGTAAAGTAGTAGTCCGACTGAGAGGAGCAGTAGGACTACAATTATATGTATAAGGAGAGTAAAGGGGACCTTGAAAAGGTAGAGAGAGGGCAGGCAGGACCCCTTTACATATGGCTAGTATATAAGGATCTACCAAACTCTCACTCAGAATGGGGACTGTAAATTAAGTGCCAACTATTTTTTTCCATCTCGGACGGGCAGGAAATAGTACCCCGTTACATTATTCATCTCTCCACATTAGGTAAGTAATTATGTGTGAATAGAAATGGATGAAGCTCAAGACCAGTAATGCTAGTTTGGAAGTAAGTCCCAAGACGCTATATGCGTAGGTGGAGTGTTGGACTGGGAGCCGGTACCAACCAAACGTTATTGGAAGTCAGTGGAGCCCGGGTGAGCAACCTAGTACACCGCTGGATAATAGATGGGTTGGAGAATTGAGCAATGTAACTTGAAAAAAGTTCTGTACTTTTAACTTGACCCCACACTAAAGGAAGTGTGGAAAGCCTAGTTAAGATAGTTTAGAGTAGCTATGGGTATAGTGGCATAAGCCTGCGCAGTGCTAAATAAAATTATGAATTCATGCCAGTCTCTTAGATTGGGGACTACGGTGATCACTAGGGCCGAGTGAAAAGTAGAATTCTTCATAATTAAAAGATGTGAACTGATTTGGTGAAGCTAATTTCTAAATTTAGAGAACCAGAACCAAACTTAAGAATAAAGAGAAGCATACAGTGCATTTGCTACTATTGTGTTTGCTGAGTACGTCAGTACTCACCCTTACTATTATTCTCCTTTGTTAGACCCCACTCCAACCGAGAAATACTTTGAATCAGATGAAGGGGCAACATGCACTGCTAAGTTCATGGGAGAGGAGGATGGCGATTATGAGGAGCCAGGGGAGGTGGAACCCTTATACTATGGTTGGGACGAGTAGGCATCTCACTGAGCCAAGCAGGAGAGTTCTAGGTTATCGGTCCGTATCTTTCACCCCTTATGTATTTCTAATTAAGACCATAGTCTTCGTGGCAAGTGCTGTAATAATAGTATAGTTTCTATATTATTATTCTGTTGTGCGACTTTGGTGAAGACTTATTATTCATTGAAACAGTGTTCTACTGATTAGGCAAATAATAATCTGTGCGCTTTTGTGTGATTATCCTTGGGATAATTACATGGGGTGCCACAGTTCATCACAATATTATTCTAGACTTTCTTATATGGTCCTTCACTCCCCCGTCTCGTGTTGCTTTACAAGTACGGGGGGCGTCTACCTCGATGCTGATGTTGTCGTCCTTAGGTCCTTCTATGACCTCTGCAATGCCATCGGCGTGCAAGCCATGGACGCGGCCAGTGATGACTGGATGCGGCTAAACAACGCCGTGATGGTGTTCTACCAGGGCCACCTACTGCTCCGTGAATCCATCACCGAGTTCATTGCCATGTTCAACAGCAGCAAGTGGGGACACAATGGGTTGTACTGGTGTTGAGGGTGGTGGCGAGGATCCGGCGTCGGGGGCCGGGGCTTGACGCGACGGTGCTACCGCCGCGGGCGTTCTACCCCATGACTGGAACAAGATCGGTGGGCTATTTCTTGCACCCAAGGACAGGAAGGACGAGCAACGGGTGAAGACCAAGGTGGACCCCATGTGTGTGATGAGTACTTGACTTTGCTTGTGCTTTGTTGTCCAAGTTTGAGTTTGATTTTGTGTCAATTGCATTATCTATTTTTGCTGTCAGGTGATTAGTGGTCTGATCGGTCGTGGGCGGCAATCCAACTGGTGGTTCGATGTGACTGGCTATGGGCGGTGGTCCGACTGAAAATCTGGTGTGATTGATTTCTAGTTGGTGGTACGTTTATTTCAGAGAGGTGCTCGTTGTGTTGCGCGAAGTTTTTAGGAGCGGTATGGAAGTCATGCTATTATAGTCCCTCCATATAGAAGATAAAAGGAGAGTAGTCCTAATTAAGGGAGCACTTTAAAAAGCATGTAAGTGTAAAACCAGTTTGTATGTAAGTTACTGGGTTTCCCATTTGTAAGTAGTTATATGCACTAAGGGTTGCTGGTTGTTAAGGTTTGGTGCGATATGAGGAGCCTCCATTGTATAAACCCTTGTCTGTGTTAAGAGAAGAGTTCTCTTAGGGTTTTGAGAGATATGTTAGAGTTTTCTTGTATTGAAAGCGTTGTGTGTGCGCGCCTTAGACTTAGAGATTTGTCCTCCATGAGAAAATGGCTGTAAAACATTACTCTCAAAGTGAAGTGAACATCCAAACTTCGTCCAAGTGAGTTGTGCCTTGGATTTCTCCTTGTGCTTTTGATTTATTTAGTTTTCTTGTTTGGATTTTATTTCCTCTTGATCTATCTCGGTGCTAAGGACGTGTAAGAGGTAGAGATATCTCTTGGAGATCATATTTTATCTATCTATGCACATTCTATGGAAAGTTTTTGTGATCGCCTGGTTTTGCTCAAGAAAGCATTGATTTAGAGGTTTTAATCTTGAGAGCGTTTTGGCTTGAGCTTGTGCTGCAATCTAACTTGCTATAATATATGAGAACGCATCCAAAATTATTTAAATCATCAAGAACTCACGAGTGAGGACAGATCGAGGTTTCTCTTTTGCCCATTTTGGCGCAACATTCCTTGTTTTAAAGTCTGGACTTTGGCATTGATCTTCATGATCCATGACCGAAATAGGTTTTTGACATTCTAGAAAGGATTTGTACTAAGTTTTATCCTATTTGGATCAATGGTTTAGGAGTTAGTTATCTTCTTTGTCATGTGTCATGCTGCTTCTTCCTCTAGTCGGTGAACGGTCAGACCACTGTAACCCGAGTGGTCCGACCATCCAGGCCCGGTCCAATCGGTGGCACTTGAGGTCAGATTGACTGAGCGGTCTAACCACTCTCTGGCCGACAGTCAGACTGTTGTTTCGAGTGACTTTGTGATCTTTAGCTCTTAGTTTCGATGAAGGTTGTGAGTTTGTATTTTTCATTACATCGTGTTGATAATAAGTCATTCTCTCACTCAGTGTACCCGATCCTAAACACTTGTTCATGTGTTAACATTAAATTGTAGAAATGAACTTCTCAGCAGCTATATTCTTTATGCAGGTGGAAGGTACCACCAGATACAACATCATTCGTGTCCTTCTCCCAGGTAACATTTGGGATATGGTTGTATAAGGAGACCTTCACACTAAAAACATAAACAATCAGCTATGTTGCACCTATACCTACTAAAGTCCAGTCGAGATCTCAAAATTGGCAGTAGTCCCAAGGCAGTTTGATCATTTTTGAAGCTGAAGTTCCGAATTCCATAGGTGATGGAAGCGGGATGAGGCTGGTTCATCATTGAAACTCATGGAGTGATATGAAGTTTATTGTTACTAATAATATCAACCTAGAGACACAGACTTCTTGTCACCCTGTATTAAATGTTGTGTATCCTCAAGCTCGACCTCACCTCCTCTCCATTCTTTCCCACCTTCAAACATCATTTCAATCTGCTCCAGAGTTTTCCCTTTAGTTTCTGGCACACAGAAGTACACAAACACTACGGAGACAGTCGAGATTGCTGCGAAGACGAAGAACATTCCCGCCACTGATATAACACGGGCCATGGAAAGGAATGACATGGAAACCAAACCACTGCTCACCCTACCACCCACTTGACCAAGTGCTGATGCCTGAGCTCGTAGTCTTAAAGGAAATATCTCTGAAGACAATACCCAACATATTGGTCCGATGCCGATTGAAAAGAATGCGACATTCCCACAGACTGCAAAAATTGCTAGGTCAATCCCAACACTTGGAGAAATAAGCCCCATGGCATGCTTTTGCAACGTAAGTGCAATCCCCAAGACAAATAAGCAGACGGTCATGCCAATGGTGCTGACATAAAGAAGCGGCTTGCGTCCAACTTTATCAATGAGGAAAATTGCAACTAATATGAACATTGTCTTAGTAAACCCAACAGCAACTGTCGCTGCAAGAAGCTCCTGATCAGACTTGATCCCAGCATCTCTGAAAATTGTTGGGCTGTAATAGACAGTAGCATCAATTCCAGTAATCTGCTGGAACATTTGAATACCACAGCCAGCATATAGCATCCGACGAACAGCAGGAGATGGGTTCAATAGCTCCCACCACACTGCCTTGTCCTCAGATTTCATCGACTTCATAATACCTGCAGCTTCCTCAATCTCAGCCAGCCTTTCTTCAACCTCAGCTTCAGACTCACTTATCTGCAGCAACACTGCCCTGGCTTCTGGAACTCTCTTCTCCATCATCAACCACCTAGGGGACTCTGGGATCACAAAAAGCGCAAAGCCAATGAAGACGGATGGGAGGATACCAACACCAAGCATAATCCTCCAGTTGATGTGCTCCGAGAGGCCCGAGAAAGCATAATTGGAAACATAGCCGAGGAGGATCCCAAAATTGATGCAGATCTCAGGGAGGGATGTGAGAGACCCACGGGCAGATGCAGGGGAGATCTCAGCAATATAGACTCCAGATACCATGGCGCCAAAGCCAATGCCCACTCCGGCGAGGAGCCTCCCTATCATGAGCACGGTGAATGAAGGAGCAAATGTCATGATGGCTGCGCCGGTCTGGAAGACAATTGCACCAAGGGCCATTGTCCATTTCCTGCCAATTGCATCAGATGTTCTTCCTCCTGACAGACTTCCCAAGAGTGAAACCACACTTAGGCAACCTACTAGGATTTCTACCTGAAACTCGGTAATGTGGAGATCTTTCTGGATGTAGATGATTGCGCCACTCATGACACCAACATCTGCAGATAGCAAAGTGTTAGATAACAGTGGAACTTAATCCCTTGGAAGTTCAATTGCACGGCAGCCATAAAAGCTCAATTTGTCCTGTTTCATATGCTGATTTGCACGTTCAGGGCAAGGAGTGATCAAAGTACTACTCGGAAATCAATCTACATAACTGTAGGTTACAGAACATCAAATCATAACAATTTCAGCTTGCAACCTCCAAATATCCCCCTCCCTTTGTTGCAGTGTCAGAATGAAATCAAGATTGTCTCGTGAAGACATGAAAAGCGTAACATTAAGACACTAGCAATTGCAAAGGCTATCCCTATCAGAAGGATGTTACGATTCCATTCACGGGACGCACAAATTTATGAGAAAAGACTCCATTTCTGTCCGTAAATTCGGATCCCTGGGAGCGCGCACCACGGCATTGCAAGAACTCACCGTAGCCGAGGAGGATGGCATTAAGCGAGGCGGAGATGGCGCAGGCGTACACGAACCGCTCCTTGCTCCTCCTCTCGGACGCGGAGGGCCTCCTCCGCCCCTCCGACCCCGCAGTGTCCAGCTCCGGCTCGTCGCTCCGATCAAGAACCGCGTACTTGTTCCTGCCATTGGCGGCCTCCGCACCCGCCATCGCCTCGCTCCGTGCTCCTGGCGATCCGGTGATGTTGCTCTCTCTCGCCGCGGGTAATTGGTACTGGATTCAGAGGTGGTCGTCAATGGCGCTCCCAATCCAATGGGGCGCGAGGAAGGTGGGAGATGTTGATGCGTTTCGCTTCGCCGGTTGCCTTCCTTTCCTACTGGAGGTGCGCGGATTTCCAATTTTCTCTCTCTTTCGTGCGCTAATCCTGAGTACTACAGATATTTCCAAACCAATCCTTTCTTGTAAGTAGTCATAGGGCTCGAATTCAATTTGTGGATTTGTTTAGGATTGGACTTAGAAATTTGGGTGATTCTGTCCCGCCCTAACGAGATACGTGTTACAACCTCTCCCGCCCTACCCGGCAGACAGGAGTGATGTGTTCTTGGATTATGGAGTAATTTACAGCGAGTAGAATTATCTGGGGGCGTTTAAGATTGGGTTGGTGGTGGAAAAAAAGAGAGGTGGTTTGGCTGCCTAATTTTGCCGAGTGGCAAGATATCCGGGGGAAAAAAAAGGAAATGTGGTGTCATCAGCAGGATAATCTTGAGATTCTTTTGTCCTTAATAGATATTCTTTCGTCTTTAATAGAACTAACTACTAGTTATACAATACTTAGGTGCCACTTTCCTACAAGTTTTTTTAGAAAACAGTTTAATTTTCGTAGGATTCAGAAAAAATTCCAACTTTTTAAATAGAATCTTATAAAATTCCTGTTGCTACATGGTAACAGTAGCTGTCCCCGTACCCTCCTGAATTCTTGTCAGAGACTTCTACTTACCTGAATTTGCCGAACACGGCATTCTACTTTTGACTGGTTGATCCATCCTCAAAACAGTTCTTGTTTAAGCATGTACAGGTAGCTCCAGGTGATACGCTATTGGTATTCGACAGGTCAACAACCGACAAATATCTTTGGAGTTGTTGGGACTTCGCAACGTTTTTAATCTCCTTCCATGGGAGCTTTTCCTCGCGCCGACTCAAGCTTTGCATGCGCAAAGCGACTCGAGTTCACAAGTCGCCACACCAAAAATCACGGCTGCTCTTTGTCCGGTCAATTCCATCATGCAAAGATTGCAGCATTCTGCCCCTGAGCAGAAACGAAGCTTGTAGTAGGAAGAAAGAGCAGGAGACTGACCGTAACCAAGGAGGATGGCGTTGAGCGACGCGAAGAGCGCGCAGGTGAAGACGTATCTCTCGCCCCTCCTACGCCCGTGGCCCTGCGCCTCGGGCCTGTGCGCCCACTCCTCGTCGTCCAGCTCCACCGGCTCCATTCTCCTGTACTCGCTCTTCGTCGCCATTGCCGGCCTCATCTTCATCGACCCCATCCCCTTCAACGCTGTGCTTGTGCTTAGGCCCCTAACGAGATAGAATCATAGAACACCGAGTACTGCTGATGACTAGTTGACTACCGTGTTAAGATTTAAGAAGAAATGGACATGGCAAACTGCAGGACTGCTTATCTCCTCCACTTCAGATCTAATCTGGGAGCTCAAATGCATGCCTGCCTGCCTTTTGATTTGATCAGTGTTGGTCAATGGCCTTTGAGCTTAGCTTAGAGTCTCCATCACGTTCACGGCAGGCCTAGTTTTTTCTACGCTGCACGTGCCACGGGCAGTACTTGCAAATGACTATCAGATTCCGGTCTTAGTGTTTAGAAAGTCAGATCCGTTCGGTTGCGCATGACGAGGATAGCCTAGATTAATAGCTAGTGGTGCAGAAGTATTGGAAGACCATGACACTTTTTTATGGAAGTACTGGATGGCATTAGAATTTAGAAGTACAGTATCAGGGTTCTAACAGTCTTGCATGAGTTTTGAGACTAACTTAGCAACTTCGAGCTCAGTCCGCCGTAATGCGGATTTTCAGAAACCTGTCAAATGTTTCGAAAGAGACGATAAAGATTCACTAGAATCATTTAATGCAAGTTAAATAAAGCCAGAGGATGCTAGTGTAGTGGACAAGCTTAATAAGTATCATCCTTAATTCTGTTTGGAGGATCAATGGACAACCTTACTGTACAATGTAGACATTAAATTAGAAAAAACAGCCACATGTTTTGTTTCAAATTTCCCTGTCCTTATGCTGATATGCTCTATGCTGCTGATGATCCACATTAATCGATCGAAATTTGAGGATCTTGTGAACGCTTGCAAGATGTTTCACCTCCTTAGATGGTGCTTCCTTACTACTGCTGGCTTGTTTGTCCTTATTTTCTCCAGATGGTGGCATCTCATCGCGAATGGGTTCTGGTGGAGCATCTGGCGAGAAAAAGAAAACATTGAAACGGTGAACGAATCTACAATAAAAAATTGCATTAGGTCAAACAAAGGTGATTTTTGAACTCTGTGTGACAAGTTCTATACATACATACGAAAATTATATCTCTGGTTCAATCATATCCTTAATAAAGGAATTCAAGAATGAGGGTTTATGTGCAAACAAGGTCATCTCATATAAAACAAACATATAAAATTTTCAAGAAACAATATCAGTATCTTCAAAGGGCATCAAATCAATATACTAAGCTGTAAATGACATTTAACAGGCCTTGAAGTAATATTTACTGAAAAGAAAGAAGAGGGGGAATGATCTCAACGCACGCACTTACCACTTTCTGAGAATAAATAACATGTGCCAACAGTCTCTTCGTATTCTCCAATCTGTCATTAAACAAGGTATTAGCTACCATTCACTCAACAAGCAGGTTTAGAGTTTGAGCTCTAAAGTACAGATTGGAAATCTTCAAACCATTTTTTTTAAGAAGCTAATCGTTAGCAGAAGGAAACCAATGCAGTCTACCGGAGCAAATAACTGTCCTCAGCAAAGCAATCAGCAGTAAACGCATTGATTGTTCGTACTACAGCTAGCAGAAATAATGTATGAAATTGGAATGCATATTATTTCTATCGTGTCCTCTTAGAACTTAAAAATACACAAAGTACGGTTATGAAAATTTTCTCAAGGAATAATACTCTGTCGACAGTATCCAATAATGAAACTTAAACAAGATCTAGCTTTTGATCTGATTAACAAACAACAATAAAGCCTTTTGTCCCAAACAAGTTAGGGTAGGGTAGGACATCCTCAAGGTCAGCTTTTGATCTGATTGCCAAAGTTAAAATGGAGGTATCGAAATACTTGTTCTAATATAACCCCAAATAAAGATTGAACCGTGGTACATTAACTGTATATTTATATGCACGCAAAGAACTTATTAGCAGTGTATGCAGCTAGTGCACAAATGATCTACTCACTGCCAACTAATCCACAATCCACATCTAAGAGGCATGATTAAACATAAATTCCAATATTAAGAAAAACATCTCTACTAAGAAGTTCAATAAGATAAACACCTATAGGATCAACAATGCCCCTTAAAGTGGCAAGTACACGTCTTCAAAAGCAAAAATAAGTTGAATAATACTCACCATCTTCAGACCATCACCTACTATCAAGGTAGGAGTCAATGTATCCAAACCCTGAAAAACATGATTACAGAGAATTTGGTAATGTGAAATACACATAAAGGTGAACAAAATTGTAGAGATAGATATGAGCCAACATATCAGTGATCGAAGATTTATAGATGCACAAGCCAATCACTAAGCATCTGACGAAAAGAACCTTGATTTTTGCACATACATAAATTGTACACTGTTAGGCATTGAACAGCTAAATAAGCAGCAGATGTGTCGACAAGTTACCATGTTCTAAGTTCTAACACAATGCTACCCAGATTTTCTCCCTGAAGCTACCATAGGCACACTCTGAAAAGGACTTTGTAGCTGAAAATGATATCAATTGCTAAAATCAGCCACGGAGAAGAAATCTGAACGTATGCCAAGGAAGGTTGCTCAAAATTACTAATGGCAAAAACCCTCTTAGATATCAGCATATAGCCTAAACAAGAAAAATTGGCTCCAGCACTTTATGGCCCATCTAAGCATTTCTTACTTGAACAAATCTCAAGCAGGCTCTTTCTTGATATTGACAATACAGAAGTATCAAAATCGCTTAATCTAGAAATTATAGAACCCCTGCATCTTGTTATCACATTTACAACATATCCTATTATCTTTATAAAAATTTCGCAGTCAAAAACACCAGTTTCCTAAAATCAAAAGTCTAAAATGCTCATTTGTACCATTAAGCTGCAGATTCAGAGAAGAACCAACTTACAGAGATTACATATGGAGCATTTGGTGGTATGTCCGAATAAAGACAATCATCCAACTCTAGCAAGATATGCTCTTCTTCTTCCTCCTCTTCCTCTTCCGCTAGTTTATCTTTCTCGTGTGCCTCTGACATCTCCAACAATAATAATATACTCCTATGTATCTGCATAGTTCAAAAGTGGGAGATCAATACACAGGTACGGCGATATTTACTTGAAATTTTCTCCAGGACCGAGCGAAAGCACAAATTAGCATTTGCCTTCCCCTCCTGCTAAACGCTCGCTAGTAATAGACTACTGACTTTGCAGGTTCCTGCTAGAGATGTTTAGGCCTATGTGCCACCGAGGAAATATTGCAACACATGAGCTAATAGGTTCACCTTTGAATTTCTAGCCTGGTTGGATGTTTGGACGGAGCACGGGAAGGAGCAGCCGCCGCGTCGCTCAGCCGGCCAGCCCGGCCTGGTCCGGGTCAGGGGCGAGCCAGCGCAGGGAGCAAGGGCCAAAGCACAGCCGCGCTGGGGACTTGCCACTCGTGGCCGGAGGGGTCAGGTGGAGGCGAACTCGGCCGGCAGGAGCAGGTGCGCGGGGCACGTGGATGTCTCGCTCGCCGCTCACAGTCGGTTCGGCAATTCGGTAGCGCCTCGTGCACGCCGATGACTGGTAACCACCAACACCCCGCGGGCCACGCGGCCCACTGAGTCCTGTGAGGGGAGAGCGCGAGGGCGAGCAGAGCGCGGCTGCGGCGGCGGTTCGTGCAATCTCGGCAGTCGCAACTCGCAGGCAGGTCCCGGCGGCTGTGTTCGGCGGCGGAGGCTGGCCAGGAGGATTTTCGCGTGAGGAATCGAGGGATTGGAGCTAATGAAAAAACGGGCCCTACAGCGGCCCAGCAGCATTGCACACGCAGTCAGTCGCGCGTGGCTAGGTGGGCCTTCGATTCGATCGGAAGGTGCCACTGCCAGCTGCATCATAGCCCATGCGAATAGTAACAAGCCGATGCAAGCGTGGAGTCCGTTCCCCGTTTGTCCCATCCGCACTTTGCGTTTCTCGGAACGGTCTCCGACCGCTCTTTGACCAGCAAGCATTGCAGCGTGCTCGTGCTGCCACGCGCGGCACGCCTCCGGCTGAGCCGAAGACTCCTCGATTCTCGCACCGGACTGACCAGGTGTGCTTCACTTTATTAGAGCAAGTACAATAGTATAGCCAACTAGTGACTATAACACTTGTTCATTTTATCTATAGCTTTCAAAAAAATAGTTCATACAATAAGGTAGCTATTACAATAACTATTTGACCCCACGTGTAAGAGAGTGAAATGCATATTTTTACGTGCTATAGCTAGCTGTAATTTAGTAGCCAGCTTCCTTCTCTCTCTTCCTTTCTCTCTCTGCCACGTAAAATTTTGTTGATATTATATTTGCTATAACCTGCTGACTAAACCTTATTGTACATGCTCTTATGCGTCCCAAGAACGAAGCGAACAACAGCGGGCAGGATCTGAAACATCAGATCCCAGCCTCTACCGATCGGAACCTCGGTTGCAATGCTGGAGCCTGGAGCCGGACCGGAAAGGCATTCCCGTGCCAGTTCTCGGCAAGTCGGCAGTCCTACTTCGGCCCCACAACAACCGGCTTAAGGGACCCTCTTTCAGAAACCATTTAAAATATATTGATTTCTTAATTTTAGTTTTTTCTTTTTATTCATTTTGCAATCACCGTAAAGATACAACGTTTTCCTTCTTTTATTAATTTTTATTAATTTTAATTTAAATAAACTAACAACCCCTACGTGTATTACATCCAAAAATCAGCTGACAGGAATCAGCCCGTTAGAACGAAGCATTTGAGAAAAGGAAACGCAGAGCGGCACAAGGGTGCAGGATGCATGTTCTTGAGCAGGCCCTCGTGGCGTCAAATCAAAGAGGTCGGTACTACAATCCGCATGCACCCTTATCAGGCATGGAGCACCGTTGACCATACAAAGAAGGAACTAACGAACAATCACTACTCAACTTTGATACGAAGCCTGAAAAGCGAAAAAGAAAAAAGGAGCCAAGGTGGCTAAATTATGTCGTTCTTCAACTGATTGCAGACGGCGTGTAGCGGTGTAGACAAGTTCTACAACGAAAAAAATAACGCGAAACTGAACTGCGATCGCAATTACATTCACAAGCCAAACTGTTCACCAGTGATTCATCACGGGTAATGCTAGGAATTGGATCTCCGATCTGGACGTCCGACTACAACATTTTTTACCATGTTTGTAATATTTTTTAGTTATATTTGTAAAAAAATGAAGAACGATTTGAGTATTTCCATTCGCAATATTTATCGTCTATGTATCCAATATTTGTCGGTCATGTATGCAATAAAAGAAAGAACAGTGTGAGTATCCGTGTCGTATGCTCCGATGCAATATTCTCAGATAATGTGATGAGGCGATGGGGTCCCGATCTTCCGATAGGATGATAACTATCGATTTTGGCGGAGGCGACCCTTGCGATCCGACTACAACCGAACGACGTCGCTTGCGCCTTAGCAATCGCTGAACCACACTCCAAGTTGTTATCAACCGTGCCAAGAACGCGGTTGACCTGACCACGAAGGTCTATTCCTGCATGCAACCGAAGAACACGCAAGAACAAGATAACAAGCAATCTGAAATTGCAAATATTGATATGAAGATCAAAAGGTGGGATTCCGAAGGCTGTCTTGACAGGTGGTCGTCCGACACAACTGAAGAACAGAAGTTTGCATAATAGCTAAACCTAAACTCAACAAAATCCAAGTCCTAACAAGGGAGGCGGCGGCTCCTTTATAGGGAGAACAACCAGGAGGGGCGTCCAAAGTGCATGCTCTAGGGTTACAAGGCCCATGGGCCCAATTGGTGGTGGCGCAGCACCCTTTTGACTCGGACTCAAAAACCAACGTGAATTGTTTTGATGATTGCCACCGGCTCGGATGGAATTTGAAGATGAGGTTGGATCCGTTGGAAAGTAGACTTCATAAGCTTTCCATGAAGTACAAGAACGTCCCAAACGGAGTCCGTATGAGAAAGTTACGTTCGTTTCAACTTGCACCATTGCAGCAGTCCGAATCTGATTCCAGTACGTGACCAACACGGACTCTTTTGATGATTGCGGCTGTCTCGGATAGAATTTGAAGATGTGGTTGAATCCTTTAGAAAGTAGACTTGATAAGCTTTCCATCAAGTCCAAGAACGTCTCAAACGGAGTCCGTATGATAAAGTTACGTCCGTTTAAACTTGCACCATTGCAGCAGTCCGAGTCTGATTCCAAAACGTGTCCAACTCGAATTCGTGCTTGACTTGGTCTCAAAGTGACGTGGTGACCTCCATTATTCCTTCCATGCATGTCCAGGACTCCATGTCCCTTTCCTTCATCCTTTCCCAAATTCCTAAGCACAATTAAATCACTTGTATTAGGTAGCGGTCTATTCTCAGTAACATATGAAGGCTGAAGAAACGAATTCACCTTTAGTTCAATCTTGATATTGGGCACGATTGTCGTATGTGTTTGTGGCGTGGTCACATCATCCTCCCCTTCTTGATAGAAAACCGTCCTCGGTTTTAGCATATGTGTAGCCTCACGTATTGCATGATCTTCATCATAAATATCGGTACATAATAACAAACGCAACAAACTCTCATTATGTAATATCATACGTTCTTTATCACACAAAGTAAAACCTTTTTGAAACGAGCTCACCTTATAATTTAAGTGATGCGTAGGAGCTCTTGTAATTGGAACAACAAGCATAGCAAATATGGTTGTATCCATAGGGGTCGTGTCCTCATCATCCTCCCCTTCTTGAAAACAAAGCCGTCCTCGGCTTTTGATAAACTGAAAGTATGGTAACAAAGAAGTCAAGGTGTATGCATGGTATATGTATATGTCATCCGTTTTAACAGTTCTTCGTTGTTGCACAATTAATGTTATAACACAGCAGCAATCATAAAAGCTCATTGTATTATTAACCCAAAAGTAATCATATATGTTAATGAACAAATCAAAATTTCTCACACGGTAATTATCGCAACTTGTTTTGCAAATGTAAGTGAAACATTTATGCAATTCAAATCCTTGAAGTTGTAAACTTGTTGTGGTGGCACATATAGGCAAAGCTACAACTTTTGGAATCAAACAAAGTTTATCCATATAATCAGATTTCAATTGAGCAATAGCAAATTCATCTAGTAAGGGTGAAAATATTTGCAAGTTCTTCCATACATCAATTTCATTATTCAGATTGCCAATGTTAGATGGTTCAATAAGAGAAGAACACATAGGCATTGAATGATCACTAAATTTTATTTTTCTTTCATAATGAACAAGATTGAGCATACAAGAGTTGTTGTTCAAAACAACAAGCTGCAATCCATCCATGTGGTCACAAGTTATGCATATTCGATATACAAGAAATTGATTTCCTACACCATAATCTCCAATCAAATTAAACTTATACCCAGGGGTGTAGGCACTAAACAAGAATTTTGAACATGTAAGTTCAGAAACTTTCTCCAAAGCATGTGACAATTTCATAGGAAGATCCAACATGATGTAACACAATGAATTGGCAGGAGAAATTCTAATTAAAACTTCTTTATGTCTAACCAAAGCCACATGATCATTGTATGTGATTAATTCATCACATGAATCACTCAAAACAGTAGGCAATTCAATTATTTTTTGACAAGGTGCACTCAACGTATTCTCAACACTCAAATCAATGCAGTGTGAATTCTCTACTTGAAATATGGGCATGTCAGAATTGTTTTCCACTAAGTTTTGCTCTAAAATAGCATGAACGGTGCATAATTGTTGTTCTTCACAAGCATACTCACCGTGAGTGATGATAGCACCATGATCTTTACCTTTTTGGCTCCCCTCAGATGATGTAGGTGCATCCATCTCCTCATCTTCGTTCTCAACGAATGGAATCGATGGTTCAATCAACTCATGCTCCTTTTTGACATGGTTCTCAACTGCCTGCAAGTTGTTAGTCACAGAAAAAGGCACAAACATGGGTTTGCTCTCATGTTTCTTATCATCAAGCACTCTCAATTTCTTCTCAATCTGACGTTCAACATTACATGCAAGTATAAACAAATGAGGGAGAGAATTATATTCTTTGTGAATGAGAAGGTCCTGAATTTCTTTATTAAGGCCACGTAAGAATCTATTCTCTGTAGCTTCAGCATGTTCCTCTAAGCCACAACGCAACAAAAGAGCTTTCAATTCTTCATAGTATTCACTTACAGTTCTCCTACCTTGTTCTAAACGTTGCAATCTGTTTAACAAGTCACGTGAATAATATGAAGGAACAAATGTAGATCTCATCACTCGTTTCAAAACATTCCAAGTTTTAGGTACATGTGGTAGTCTACATTGTTTCCTCCACCAAAATAATGCGAAATCAGTGAATTCACTAGTAGCAGCCCTAACTCTTTCATCATCAGGAAAATCATAGCATGCAAAATTTCCATCTAATTGTATTTCCCAATCAAGATAAGCTTCAGGGTCATATCTACCAGCAAATGGCGGAATTGTAAACTTGGCATCATCATCACATACCTCTCTTGTTAACCTACCTGTGCCTTGTTGATTTTGTCGAAGTCGACAACGGTCGTGATCATTGGATCCCTCAATTCTGTTGTTGATGGTGGTGAGGGTCTTATTAATACGATCCAACAAGTTGTTGGTCTCACAAAAATTGCTACAATGTGATCTTGAACCTGTCATGGTTACTAGAAAACAAGGAAATACACTAGAATTATGTAAGTCCCTATAAACTACTAGGAGGTGGAGCTTCGCAAGTCACACATCTCTCGAACTCTTACCAAGCTCTTACAAGTTCTTACCAATGCAAAACAGGTGGTGCAACTGGTGGCTGGTTTGTGATAACTTAACTTAAGTGATGAGTATAGCAATTGCAAGGTACAGCGAGACCTGTTCGGTTGTAGAAAAGTGGAGCTTGGATAGGCTATGTATTTTGTAGCAAAGGAAAACAATCAATTAATTTCAGAAATTGCACAGAATTGAATTATAGTTCGTATCTAGCACTTAGCCTATGTTGCTGATCAACCAAAGATGGAAGAAGGCTAAAATAAGTGTACGGCAATGTATGGGAGTGGTAAATACAAGATAATTCGATCGAATGCAATCTGGAATTGAAGAACACAAGGATTGTTCCAAAACTTGGAAACTGAAGATTTCTGTCCACTGGACAGCGCGTCGGTATTTCGGCCGTAACTTTTTGTCAGTTTCTTTTTTTTCAATGATTCTTTTTTTCTCCGTTTTCTGACAGCTTTTTCTACAACTTTTGTTTTTGGGCCAAGGTCTGGAAACCGACCTAAAAATTCGCATGAAATTCACAAGTGCCGACTGTTGCAGATTCAATCTGGAATTTTGGGTCAACTTCCACCGCAGATTCTCTTAACTGCCTTGCTGGAATGACGTGAAATTTTACAGATAGATGGATGATAAATTTTTGAATCTAATGGCGGTGGTCTCACTCAAAAATAATCTCGGAATCAAAAGATATGGCGTTTTTGGTGGCGGCTGCAGAGAAAGGACAGATCAGCCGAAATTGGAATTAGGGTTTGGGGTGGGGGAAATTTTTTTTATTTGGATTTTTCTTGGAACAAAGATATGACCAGCAACTAGACAAAGCTAAAACGGACACAAATTCAATTTAGCAAACCAAAACTAACAGATTGAAAAGCACAACGGGGTTTGGACAGCGGAAATTAACTCTTTTTGTGGGGCAATTTTTCTGGACTATGGGAAATAAAAATCAATCTACTAACTAAGGATACAAGAAATTCCTACCGGTCAACTGAAGCTCTAATACCACTTGATGAGGCGATGGGGTCCCGATCTTCCGATAGGATGATAACTATCGATTTTGGCGGAGGCGACCCTTGCGATCCGACTACAACCGAACGACGTCGCTTGCGCCTTAGCAATCGCTGAACCACACTCCAAGTTGTTATCAACCGTGCCAAGAACGCGGTTGACCTGACCACGAAGGTCTATTTCTGCATGCAACCGAAGAACACGCAAGAACAAGATAACAAGCAATCTGAAATTGCAAATATTGATATGAAGATCAAAAGGTGGGATTCCGAAGGCTGTCTTGACAGGTGGTCGTCCGACACAACTGAAGAACAGAAGTTTGCATAATAGCTAAACCTAAACTCAACAAAATCCAAGTCCTAACAAGGGAGGCGGCGGCTCCTTTATAGGGAGAACAACCAGGAGGGGCGTCCAAAGTGCATGCTCTAGGGTTACAAGGCCCATGGGCCCAATTGGTGGTGGCGCAGCACCCTTTTGACTCGGACTCAAAAACCAACGTGGATTGTTTTGATGATTGCCACCGGCTCGGATGGAATTTGAAGATGAGGTTGGATCCGTTGGAAAGTAGACTTCATAAGCTTTCCATGAAGTACAAGAACGTCCCAAACGGAGTCCGTATGAGAAAGTTACGTTCGTTTCAACTTGCACCATTGCAGCAGTCCGAATCTGATTCCAGTACGTGACCAACACGGACTCTTTTGATGATTGCGGCTGTCTCGGATAGAATTTGAAGATGGGGTTGAATCCTTTAGAAAGTAGACTTGATAAGCTTTCCATCAAGTCCAAGAACGTCTCAAACGGAGTCCGTATGATAAAGTTACGTCCGTTTAAACTTGCACCATTGCAGCAGTCCGAGTCTGATTCCAAAACGTGTCCAACTCGAATTCGTGCTTGACTTGGTCTCAAAGTGACGTGGTGACCTCCATTATTCCTTCCATGCATGTCCAGGACTCCATGTCCCTTTCCTTCATCCTTTCCCAAATTCCTAAGCACAATTAAATCACTTGTATTAGGTAGCGGTCTATTCTCAGTAACATATGAAGGCTGAAGAAACGAATTCACCTTTAGTTCAATCTTGATATTGGGCGCGATTGTCGTATGTGTTTGTGGCGTGGTCACATCATAATGTGTGCAATAATTTTAGTCAATGTATGTAACAAAAAAATGTGATATAAAATCGATACTGTATACAAGAAATTAAAATATTACAAAAAATATGAAAAAACGTGATAAATATAAAGAAAAAATATTATAAATATAGCAAAAAAATGTTACAGTCATTCTTTGGGGGTGGAAGATGTCTGACACCAACGAACACGTACTGCGTACAGCTCCACGTTTACCGGAACCCACCTGCTCTCCTCAGTTCCTCACATGACCTCTCACAAAAAGACCGCAAAGACCCAAGACCATCCATCCCCTTTCACACGCTGACAGCGTGGTCCCACCTCGGTACCACCATCACACTCACACCCCAGGGATGGGATCGTCGTAACTAGATGAAAAACAGGTGTCTCCGTTAGCGCTAGTCCTCGCGTGCTGTGGCAACGCAAAACGGCAACGGTCAAGCGAACCCAACAACCCCTGCTCTATTTCCTTTAACAATCTCTAACAAAAATAAAAAAATCTACAAAAAAACAAATTATCTAACAAAAAATAATATAGCTCTACCAGATGCCCAGCCAAAGGTACGGAGACACAAAACAACCAAGTGCACAGACGAAGCCAACGACGAAGTCTAATAGGCTAATCTTAATACTATTACCTAGGCATATTTGGATAATATGTTTTCTTTATCTGTAGCAAAATACATGTATTCCACTAGTTACAGTCATGCAAGAGCTGATTCTCTCTTCCTATCTCCTTTTTACGGCCTCTCTCCTTGCATAAGTCAAGGCCACCCATCAAAAGCAATGAAGAAAGGAGGGCTCCACTTCCCATCAGCACACTGGTAACTGGGTTAGCTTACTACTAACCATAGCTCCAGTGCCCTGCCTCTGCGTTGCCATTTGTACAGACTAGCCAGCCAAGCTCCTCTGAGCTCTGAGCATTGGGGCTTGGGATTTCTCGAAGCCATAAAAGAGAGCGCCCCCCAAAAGAAGCCAACCAACTCTCCCAGTCCAAGCAGCCGCAGAGCTAGTACAAGGGGAAGGGCGCAGGGGAAAGCCGGAAAGGAATCCCCAATGGCCTCCTCGCGCTCCTTTGCCCCCTTCTTCCTCTGCATTTTGCTGCTCGCGTCCCCCATTTCTGCCACATCCTTGTTCGACGGTGGGAAATCGGCGGCGGCGGCGGGCAAGGAGGTCGACATGGAATGGCGGCCGGCAACCGCGACGTGGTACGGCGAAGCCGAAGGCGACGGCAGCGACGGTAAACACTCTGAACTCACCTCCATTGTAGAGAGCTAGCTCTACTTAGTAGTTTCTCTTTAAGTTTACTGGTCTTGCATTTAATTGGAAGTATGTATGAGCAAATACACAGGAATCAGTATTTAGTACTGTACTGCGCGTTGCAGCCAGGATCAGAACCTAGAGACAGCAAGTATATTTGTCTGTCTTTTTTTTACTGAGGTGATGATTAGGATTATTTGCAGAAAAAGGTAATTACGATTATTAGATGCTATCACAGCCGTTTGATTTGCATCAGACGGTCAGAGTTTTTAAAAGATTTTGGTAAAAAAAGAGAAGAGGAACGAATAATTCCGTCCGTTGCGAAATTTTTGCGCGACCTCTGGGGAACCCAAGAGATCCCCAGGGAGTCTTGGTGGGCCTGCGCTGCATCGCGCTACACGTGGCAAGCAGCAAGGTTTTCAGCTCAGCAACCGGCGAAGACCGTGTCAGGTCTTCCAATAACTCCTTGTTCCTTTACTCGGTACCAGATGGGTGAAATCTCCATGATAAATGCACTCTGTGGCTCAGTCACACGCTCCACGGACGCTGCAGGCAATAACAGCTTATTATTACTTTGGGTGGATTCTTTTTCGATTTATGACTTTTTATTACAATTTATACTTTTTAGTTATGTTAATAAGTAATAATAGTTTATAGAGAAATCGTACGGAGAAAGATATTCACATAAAATTTTGGTTGATATAAGTAAAGTTATTTTAGTATCTACTACAATCCATTAGTGGACTCCTGTCTTGAAAAACATCGTTTGAAAGTTAGATACTATAGAAAATCTATTTACTATAGAATAATTAGAAGCTGGAGCTGAAAAGAATGCCAACCTCGTCTTACAACAGAACAGTGCCACTTGTGACTTGTCCATCAGTCACTGGCTCTGTTTACGGCAAGTTGCTCTTAGATTTCTGAAGCTTTGATGCTCTGACTTGAACGTTTCTTCTGTGATGACTTTTTTTTTGCAACCCCATACTTAAACGGTGTTGTTACCACTAAACAGTCCATGGCACGTCCAGCACTGTTTTGCAACTTCGCGTGAATTTTTTTTGGTTTTGGGACTGATTCTAAGGGAAAATCGACGTTTTCAGGCGGTGCGTGCGGGTACGGGACGCTGGTGGACGTGGTGCCGATGAAGGCGCGCGTGGGGTCGGTGAGCCCGGTGCTGTTCAAGGACGGCGAGGGCTGCGGCGCGTGCTACAAGGTCAAGTGCCTCGACCACACCGTCTGCTCGCGCCGCGCCGTCACGGTCATTGTCACGGACGAGTGCCCCGGCGGGTTGTGCGCGTTCGGCCGCACGCACTTCGACCTCAGCGGCGCCGCGTTCAGCAGGATGGCGGTTGCCGGCGCCGGTGGGCACCTGCGCGACCGAGGGGAGATCTCGGTGGTGTACAGAAGGTGAGCACCACTTCTTCAAGTCTTTAGTAGTGCATTGTTATTGCTACAACTTGCTTTGCTACCATAGTTTAACTAGTTAAGGGCTTGTTATTTTAGGTTTTGTTTTATCTTTTATAGCTTTTGACTATAGTTTATTAGTTTAATAGATAGTGGTTGTTAAAAAAGCTAAAAGTTAAAAGGTGCTAAGAAAAAAACAGGGCCTAAATCAACTACTGCATGGATGCATCTGTGAGCAAATAGAATAGTAGAGATGCGAACAAAAACTTCCGTACTCCCCGGCCCGTGATGTTTCTAAAATGGTTAAATGGTCACTGGACCCCTGTCAAAGCACTGCTAGTACCGTGATTTTCCCCATCGTATCTTCAAGCACAGAAGGAATTAAATTGCCCAGGGTTAAATGCGCTTGCAGCCCAGCTGTCGTGGATCTGCCTGCTGCTCAGTCACACATGCCTCTGCGTGATGTAACTCAGTCAGTGCTGCACATATCTATCCTGTAGCATTCAATCTCTTGTCAAGATTCCCTGGTCAATTCTTCTCCGTTCATCAGTCTGTCTGACCATAGAAAGCTGTCGTCTATCTATGTAACTCACTGCTGCTGCATACGTACTGTAAGTGTGTACTGAAATTACGGCTAGGAATATCGATTAATAATTTAGTTAACCGTCAGATTTGGTGTTTCTTCTCTTCGGGAAACTGATCAGTGCAGCGTTCGTTTGTACCAGGACGGCGTGCAAGTACGGTGGGAAGAACATAGGCTTCCATGTGAACGAGGGCTCGACCAACTTCTGGCTCTCGCTGCTCGTCGAGTTCGAGGACGGCGAGGGCGACATTGGATCCATGCAGATAAAGCAGGTAGCACATGCTTACTGGCAATCTTCTTCCTTCTTCAGGCCTTAACAAGCTTCTTCACTTCTTGCATGCATTGCCTTTCTCTTTTAGCTAGTAGCAAATTAACACAAGGGATGGGAAAATGGGGTTGTATTTTTTCCTTTAACTGGCCTTTAGTGCTAGGAACATATTTTGGGTTATATGGGACAAATGCTTTGGTGGGGTGCAAGAGGACCACAAATTCTTCCCTTTGCGAAGATGTGTGCATGTGAGTTCTTCATATTTCTTTCCATCGGAGGGGCACATGTGGTTGCAGACATGTGCACTGTTTAATTCATTGTTTGCTTTTACCCCCTCAGGCCTCTGCTAACTAGCATTTCCAGTTTGCCACCGTTATTAGACCTAATTCTAGATTCTAGAAATCACATTTTCACATCAATTCAGCATCTTACAAGAAGTGAAACCAAAAGGTTTTTAACTATAATAGCTAAGCTTTGCCGAGATTAACTGTTTGCCCAATCTAAGCTTACACATGAAAATGGCACAGTTACCAGGCACAGGAAAATCAGCCACACATGACCAAGAAAGTGTGCTGCTTTCTTGCGCTGCCTACCAAGGACTCACCTTTCCCCTCCAAAATTCCACTGCCCTATGATGCCGCTTCGGTCTCCCTCCCGTCTTGCACTGGTCTCTCACACGCACCGCCCCTGCTTTTGCACTTGCCAATATGCTTTCACGGTTGTTAAATCCGACACCCATCCTGCACTCCGCGGCACGCTTGCCGGTCACCGCCTTGCGTTGTGGCATCCAAAGATTCCGGGATCCCATGCGACGATGCTGCTTTGCTTTGTGCTGCGCTGTAAAGTTCGTTTCAGGCGCTGCCTGATTGCACTCGTGCTTGCACCTTCGGAATTAACGATGATGCTGCGTGCAGGCGAACTCGGGGCAGTGGCTGGACATGAAGCACGTGTGGGGGGCCACGTGGTGCCTCGTGCAGGGCCCGCTCGTCGGGCCCTTCTCCGTGAGGCTCGCGACGCTGTCCGCCCAGAAGACGCTCACCGCCCGGGACGTCATCCCCAAGAACTGGACGCCCAAGGCCACCTACACCTCCCGCCTCAACTTCGAGGTCTCTCTCTGATGACCCGGGATCGAACTGCCGAGTGGGCCCGCAAACGTAGGCCCACATGGCAGGCAGGCAGGCAGGCATCCTATTGGATGGAGTGGATTGTTTCTGTTTGCGGCTTCATCTGATATTCCTTCGTGTGTAGTGTTACTGTGTGTACTGTAGCTTGTAGCTATGTGACGAATCGTTGATAGCTGAGCTGGCCCAAGTAGCCGCCCTCTCCAAAGGAGAGAGAGCGCACTTGCTGGAGGCTGGGAATCCGATGTGGAAGCTGATTGGACCGAGGGTTTTGGATCCCTCTTGGTCCTGTGCTCTTCTTTTCTGTTTGTTTTTGTTTGCCCTGGTCAAGGTGCAGAGTTCGAGACAATGTGTCTTGTTTGTTGACTGGTCCGGAGATCTGCGTTCTTGTTTGTTCGCACCAGGACAGGAGTGTATGAAAGTACGAGATCTGCATGTGAGACTGTGTGATCAGAATGTTGAAGAAGCAAATGCAGTATGCATGAAACTGGGAAGAGGGGAGGCGCAAGGAGACGTACTATGCAGTACTTGAGTAATTTTCTTCGCAAAATCAAACAAGTTTAGGCCATTGAAGCCGGATCCTGTGATCATCTCCATTCCCACCTTTTCGCCGACTCTTAATTATGAATTTTTCCATAACTTCGGTAAGTGGTTTACCAACATATGTAGGCTCTGTTTTTTCGGTTAGAGCATTAGATAGTAGTTGATTCAATACCAACCTTGTTATCACTGGCCATGGTTCGAAGTCCCACTAATCGCACATTAGATGAGTTTATCTGTGTATTTTCAGGCTTTGATATTGTGATCTCTGTATTGCTAAGCCTTAAAGATAATTGTGACAACTAACTAGGTCTCTAAAAAAAGGATTTTTTTACGGTACATTATACTGATAATAGAAAAATGATAGTAAAAATAAAATCGTTCCATTGATTTGTGAGGGTATCATAAAATTTTTCTTTTCATCTTTAAGGTAAAAGAGCTCCTTTTTAAACATCGGGCTTTCTCGTTTTCTCTGCGCTCTAGTACACCACCAGTTCACCACCTCTCATACTCTCTTCACACGAGCACAGGCTCCTCACTTTGCGCATCCACGCCGCATGTTCCTATCAGATTAGAAGGCTTCGATGAAGGCATGATATCACAACGCCGCGGTGCTGGCGGCGGGCTACGCGTCAAGAAGATAGCATGTGGCTTCATGTGCGGCTTCATGAGGGAACTGCAAGGCTGTGAAGTGACATATGAAACGTGTAGGATCGAATACAACAATCAGAGGGGGTAAATAATTGTCTCTGTTTCTTGAAATCTCTTAGTGCTTGATGAAGATTTCGACCATTCGGTGCTGAACTGCTCAAATGCTCAGCATAGTTCTTCAACACCGGATCAAAACCTCTCGATCACCTGTGCCTTTGAGATGCACAGATGTAATTCCTTTGCTGTTTCAAGGAGTCGCATGTGAGCGGATGTTTTCTCATCCAGTTAAGCTTCACCGTAGAATGAAATGTTTAGAGCATCTAGAAAGTTCCTTCTCCAAATTTGATGGTCAAGGGTAGAGGCCTTTCCCGCGTGCCTCCGAGGGTTCCGCTGAAGTCTGAACCACACTGCAATATACAACTAACTAATCATAGAAACTTCACGCGCGGGTTCAGAGATTGATTTACACAGTGTAAATAGTATGAACAACTTGATACTAGCTGCTAAGCGTAACTAGCGAGGTGTTGCTATTCAACAACTGGGCACATCGCCTCAATCGCGGACAGTGGGTTGTGTGGTAAATGCAGTACTAGTAAACCCTGCTCTGAATCTCTGATCGCATTCAATCAAGAAACTCTGAAGTTTTGTTACCTGTTTTATTTATAATTTTATCTTTTTAAAGATTCTACTATTAGAATTATGGGTGATAGTATAATTAATTTTAACTAATCTAAACTATTGGATCATAAAGATTGAATGTCTTATATTCATTTTAAGGTACCGTAAAAGAGCTTATAAAAACATATACAATTAAGACCCTTTTTAAATCGATTTACGAGCAAGACCAGGCACATGGTGAATTTCAAGAGAAAAAAGTCAAAAGACTTGACAAATAGTATGGGTGTTCTTTTAGACTCGGTCAGTTAGCTTTTAGCTACGTTTTTAAACTTACTAGTATAGTGCCCGTGCTAACGCTACGGCGGCATTTCAGGGATGCACATGAAAACAACCAAATGAGGATATTTTTTTCATAGTTTAAGTTTCACGCAATTGTATATCACCATGTATATAATCTGGAAAACACTCATGTATATCACCAGCAAGTTCAGGTCATGAAATTACAAGCCTAGGCCAATTATAATGCATAACAAGGCAATAATAAGTCATGTCTTGCCTGAACCATCTAATTTCTGATTTGCTTAAGTAGGTCTTGGAGTTCTCCAGGGATAATGTCTTTACATTCATTTTCACTGCTCTTCAAAATGTCCACCAAGAAATTCGTCCTCAGTGAATGTGATCGCTGTGCATGACAGATATAATAAGTTAACTTATTAATTTGCTATGTAGTCTACAAAATATACATAGAGAATATTATATGCTCACAGTGTTGATAACTGGTAATCTTACGCCATTCCACGACCACATGAAACTGTATACAAGGAAGCCTTCCAATTTCCTGGAGAAGAGCACGTGTTTAATTGTTATAGATAAATCAAATGATATTCGATAATAAAGATGAAACATATTATAAGTTATTACCAGTCCGTAGTTTTTGGAAACCATGTTGGGAATTTACGACGCCAGTAAAAAATATCGTCTTTCCACGCAGGATGTGCCAATTCCATGGCGAGTTTGAAATTATTGGCAATATTGTGTAATTTAGTTATATATGGGATGCTTGGATCGTTACCCTTGTACCATGATTTTTTAGGAAGCGGATCCATAATGTACACAGTTCTCTTAACCATGTCTAGTATGAATAAAATGTAGGACCTATGTCGATAGTATGGCAGTAGAACCTGTAAACAAACACCCAAACTATAAGTGCAAAATGATAAAATATAAGTTTTTAAAGGAGTATATAGAACATATAGCTTACAGTGCTGCAATTTTCAATATTGTAGTCCATGTCAGGCCAGCATTCAAGCAATTTTGCCAGTTCTTTGTAGTCTACCTTGTCACACCGCCGCGGATCTCGTCCAAACTGAGATATAGACTGTTGATTTTGCAAAATTTGTAATTATTATTTGAGTAATTATACAATTATATATACACAACAAGGGAACAATTATATCAACTTACACAGAACTGTCAGTCCATGAAGTGGTATTTGTCTTCTATCCACAACCAGGCTTTGTTGCACGCAACTGTCCGAACAGCCATGTTGAAGCAATCACGATCAATGGGTTTATTTTCATCTAAAATATCTCTAATTGTTCTGAGACTTAAAGAAATTGGATATGGTCTGGTGCTTCGGACCCATTCTTTGCTAAAAAAAACAAGGACCAGGAACGAATTAGTTGACCACATCTTTTTTTTAGTATTAGTATATGCAATTAATTAGAAAAAAAATACTTACTCTAAACACTCTTCATCGTCTATCGACCAGATGTATGTGCTCAACCGATGCAAGGTTAATGAAAGTTGACACCTGATTCGCATCCGAAAGCCGACCTAACACTGAACCTTCCCTTTCCTAATTTCCTTTTTCTTTCTTCGTACCATTATGTAAAATGGTCAAAGTGAATTGCAGCTTAACGGCGAAGTTTTAAGTGTCCTAATTCCATAAGCATTTCTCGCAAGTCTCAAGTGAAATGTGATTCAAGGTTCCTGCTTGCAAGAAAAAGGAATTTGGATGTTGCCAGAGGATCTGGCTGAAGTTTTAAAAGCACGTTGATTTTTGGTGATGTCCTAATAAAAAGGTTCAGGCAGACAGCATTCAGAACCACAAAAGGTGGAGAAGTTGAGCTCATACATGGATTTGCAACGTTTCAACATCAAGTCTATAAACTCTCATTACTTTTAGAACTATCCCAGTTCCTATTTCAACTCAAAAGCCTGGTCTATCTATCAGTGCACGTATGTTCCACTAACTCTTGCCTTCAAGACTTGTCAACATTTTGACCATAAAGAATGAGATGATCTGTTCGCACAATCGCACATCCTTTACAAGTTCAACCTAGTACCACTGACAGTGCAACATGGAAACCAAACGAGGGGCATAATAAAACATGGGGCATTCCAGGCATCTCAAACATCCGACAGAACAAAATGGATAATCATAGTATTCTTATAACTCATGACAAGAACAGTATATAGTCTCGGTTTAGTTCGCAAATGATGCAACATACAACTTTGATACTGACAAAGAGATACAATGGTTAGGGCTTCGCAGCACTCCAGAATCAGGAGCCACTGGTGGACCGAATACAAGAACAAATTCCATTTTTCTGTGTACATGAGAGCTCAAACCTGAATTGGTTTGGCTCCCTTTGACCACCGGTATCACCCAAGGTAGTTCTCATCAATGGCAGCTCAGCAAAAAAGAGCGTGCATCGAGGAAAATGAATGGATAGATATCTAAGGTAAACCTATACTAATGTACACGGCTAGAGCGTGTCCGCCTCAAGTTAATTATCGGTCGATAGTATACATGTTGTATGCAGGGTAGCAGGAATAAAAGGAGCTCTGCTGTTTTACCCGACAACATGTGACTTGGCCGCACGGCGTGAGCACCTTGCCCTCTTCTTCGAGAGACAGCAAGCACAGCCTTCAAGCAGCTCAAGGTCCTCATCACAGGTCAGAATAGAAGCTAGCTCTGGGTTTTCCAACAACATCTTGGAGGTCAGAAATCCAGCAATAGTCCATGTCTGATACGATCGTGATTGCTTCCCAATGAATCTTCCAGATCGGGTGTCATAGTATTCCGGCCACTTGTCAGCTGAGAGCCTCTCCTCAGCCACAGCAATGGCCCTCCGGGCCAACTCTGGTCTCCCCATTTTGATGCAGGCCAGTGTAAACTACAAACAGAAACAAAGATTGGTCAGTGATGATTTATAAGCATAAAAGGGTCCAAGAAATTTGAAAACAGTGTGTTAATATCTATGTACCTGCCACAGCAGGGTTGGCCAAGATCCACCATTATGATATGACCATGGGCTGCACATGCACAAAATGGTTACTGGTTAGATGACAACTGTGATGTAATGTTTAGGAAAGAGATGTTGATTCTTGGAAAATGAAATAGAGACTACACAGTAAGGATATAACACCAACCAATAGACAGGGAAGCACAGTATGAATGATTAATCTAATCAGCATGATGGCTTACGTGTTCTTAGGATCACTGCCAGTAATAATGCGCCATTCATCATCTTCCATTGCAGGGTAACAAATCTTGAGGGGCATGTTTGCTATGAGATCGTCCCATTTCTCTTCAATAAGGCTAAGTATTCCCTCAGCTTGTTTTGGAGTAGTTAGAGATGAAGCTATGGCCCAAAGGTTGCCAAGAGAGAAGAACCTAAAATCCATGTGAGCTGGCTGCAGATTACCAATAAGATAACCCCCTTTCTCAGGAATCCAATCAACAAGCCAGGAAGGGATTTGCTCGGGATAAATGTTGAATTTGTTACTTGCATCATGAGAGTATTCTTCTGTCTTGTATCTGTAGATCTCATTTATCTTCTTCATGTCAACCCAGTAGTATTCCCTAATGTGAAAAGACAGCGCACTGAGCCTATTGTTGATGGCACGGAGGAGGTTTTTTGACCCATCGTTCATAACAAGCATTTCTCGTGAGCATCTTAGAGCAGAGTAGAACAAAGCCTGAGAAACAGTTGTAAACCTTGGTCATTAAATTAATCATCTTTCACTGATAACATGTTTAGATAAATCTAGGATAAAAGTAGCAGCAACATATTCTTTAAAATTAGTATTGTATCGCACAAAAGCATTGTTTCCTTCTTGGCTGATCTTTTTCCCCCTAAAAGGGATACCCCACTCTAAATTGAATTAACAGCCTCTCTACCTACAAGTATTCTAAACCATTGAGCTAATACAATCGTTTAGGAAAGATCGTTCTGTAGGGAATTGAGTCATCACTGATTAAAATTCAACTTACTTGAATCTCAAGAGGATGCCCATGTATTCCCATCCTCCTGTCTATCATGCATGATCCGTCTGTGACCAGTAAAGTTGGAAACATGTCGAACCCATCAGACAAACACAAGCTCAAGATCAGTTTAATGCCAGTTTGCACATCTACTCTTTCTTGCAATGCATAGTCCCCTGTAATCTTGCAGTATGCTCTCAGCAAAATAATCCACCAAAGTCCTGCCAAAGAATAAGTTCAGTTAAGAGTAGCAGGATAGACATTTTGCAGTTGTTAATTATTATTAATATCTCAAAAGAAAAGTGCTTATGTGTATGATGTAATATGTCTGCACTAATCCCCTTGCCTTCATCTCCCTGCAGGCCGCATTAGCCTCATCCATCCGTCCAGCCTTTGCATATCCATCAATCAAAACATTGAAGGTGATTGTATTTGCTTCAATCCCCACCTTCACCATCTCATCGAACAGCTTCCTCGCCTCCACCATATTCCCATCACGGCACAGCACATTCACCAATATGTTATACGTCACGACCGTTGGCTCGCACCCAGACTTGCACATTTCGTCAAACAGCTTGAAAGCACCATCTGCCCGCCCAAACACACAGTGCCCCTTGATCAAAATGTTATAGCTGCACGGGTCTGGGACAATGCGGAACCTCCCCATGACCGCGAGCAGCCTGGCCCCAACGCGGACGAGCCCCCTGTGGCAGAAGCCAAGGATCATGGCGTTGAAGGTGGCGAGGCTCGGCCGCGGACCCCTCGCGGCCATTTCCTCGAACACCTTCCATGCGGTGCGGACCTCCCCGCCGCGGAACAGGAGGCGCAGCAGTGATGCCAGCGCGGACAGGCTGGGCGTCTTCCCGCCGCGGCGGACGCGGGCGAGCACGTCGAACGCCTCGGATGCCATGCCGGCGGCGAGGAAGGCGTGGAGCGTGGCGTACCTCCCGCTGCCCCCGCGGGAGCCGCACCAGGCGAGGAGGTCCGGGGAGGCGCCCGGGAGGAGAGCCGCGAGGAGGATGGAGGCGAAGGGGCGGAGGGCCGGGGACGACGCAGCGAGGCGAGAGGCAGCGGCGAAGCGGACTGGGTGCGGGGAGGGGGAGGTGAGGGCGTGGGAGAGGAGGCGGTGGTGGTGGGAGTGGGAGGGGAGGAACTGCGCGGTAGGGTCGTAGGAGGAGCAGTGCTGGGAGGAGGTGGAGGTGGTCGTGGTGGTGGAGAGGTGGTAGGGGGCAGGGAAACAGCGGGTTGTACGGGGTGGTTTCGCCGCGGCGGCGAGGATTCGCATCGGGCGCGGCGGCGGCGGCGGCGGGGAGGAGATGGGGGGAGGGAAACGGAGGCAACGGGTGTTTTTTAAGCGAAGAAGTTTGGGGAGGCAAGGAGGAGGGGGTACTGCAGATCCATTGAAGGATGACCGTCAGATATGGTTGAGTAAGGAGAGAGAAAAGAGGAGAGTTAATCTGGTGCAGACGTTTTTAGGATGGTGTAATTTTGGGTGCATATTGTGGTGTGGACGTAGTTAAGGTCATGACTGTGGAGCAGGTAATTGTTGGGTGGATATAGGATAATTTTAACTGGTGGTTTATTAGTTTAGATAATGCGATAATCAGCAAGAAAGCTCATATGGCCAGTACGCCTATTGGGAAGCCCTGAAACTTCTCATAAGCTAAGGGACAATAGTAGGGTGCCCGTGCGTTGCAACGGAATCTTAAAAAAGGGTGAGACATGGGTGTAGATTGTATGGTAAATATAATTTTTCTTTCACATGCATGTCAAGCAAAACATATCTATACAAACTAAACTCCCAAATGCAACATAAAATCTCGTAAAAAATTACTACATGTGTAAAATATCTAAAAACATTATTATATGTTATAAAATACCAAAAGCAACATAAAGCCATCAGGGCAGTCAGGTCATTGAAATGCCTCAGCCATCACTTTATAATTGGGCCGAGAACCTAGCAGGCTAGCATGCCATACACGATTACACGTCCAAATCAACAATGCGAGAAATGGAAGAACAATTTGAAGCCATGAAGCAAATAATAGATGGATAGCATGATAGCTCTAATAGATGTATAGCAAGCGATTTCAACCATGGAGATTGTATGATTGCAATGTGAAAATATCAAAATATCTAATTTGAGGTTCACTATTCCAAACAGTCTTCTAGCTTATGTAAACATTTAGCTCACGAACAACATTGCAATCAGCACATTCATTTCCCAACCAATTTGTGCTAATTCTGATTCTTTTAGTAGCCATGGTACTTTTTATGTAAAGGGAAATACTTGCTCAGAAATAGTCAATAAGATTGTTCATGGTATTCATTTACAGAAATTCCAAGCTCGTTTCAGGCTGGAGTGGAGTGAATTCGGAAAAACAATGCATATGGAGAGCCAAAAATAACTGATGACGTACATGTGTTTTGTCTACTGAAGACCGGGGTTAGCTTTTTCATATGGATGTAGTATGCAGTTAGCTTTTTCGTATGCAGTAAAAAAAACTGTGTAGCTCCTGATGATCACATCACAAAACTTGCAAGACTTGTGCTTCCATTGGGAGCAAAAACATCTCTATTGAAATCATGTTCCAGCAAATTACCATGGAATGACGCTAAAACTACTGGTCGAGAGGCTATAAATAACAGAAGTCACCTAACCAGCCAAGTAAACACCGCATTGTAAATAACAGAATAAAGAAATTCTTTATGTGTTGCTTTCAAACTATAGTATATAGCTGTATGCATTGCACACCTCTTGCCCCCTGAACGGCCGCCGAAGATGAACATGTTACAGTCAATGACAACATCTATGTGAAACGCCCAGGGGTTGGGGCCTGCCTGCCCGTCTGAGCCATTACCGGTGTATTCGGGCGTGTACCAAAGCCTATTCTCTGCAACACGAATCGCATTCAGCGGTCTAAACAACAAGGCTCCGCATTCTCCCATATTATGCTTCCAGAATAGGAAAACTGCATTCTCTAAATGTAATCGAACATCCCCTAGGTTCAAATAATCGCACTAAGTACATAGATGCGGGCACGTAATTAGGCAAAGCAAGCGAGCAGAGTGTGGACGGTGGGATTTACCGACGTCGTAGATGGTGATGTCGGTGAGGAAGCGCTTCTCCGCGAATCCGCGGAAGACGACCACCTTAGACTTGCCGATGCTGACCGCCGTGTGGTCGCTGCAGAAAATCGCATGGTTTTTAGGCGGCTGGGAGGGATTTTATGAGGGGGGATTGACAAGAGGACGGCGAGTTACCTGCGAGGGGCGGGGATTTCGCCTCCGAAGTCGGAGGAGTCGGCCCTCACCCAGTGCATCTGCGTCGGCTGCAGCTGCTGCATCTTGGGGAGGAGACGAGGGCGGAGCGGCGACGGAGGAGGGAGGGGAGGAGCGACGGAGAAATGAGGCAAGGGCGGAAGAAATGAGGTGGGGGAGGCAGCCGCACGGGATTCGGTGGGGGAGGAGGAGGCGGCGGCGGAGTGGAGCGGGGGAGGAGGCGGCGGAGCGGAGGAGTGGGGGGAGGCGGCGGCGGCGCGGGGTGGGAGGGAGGGGATGAGGCGGCGGCGGCGGCAACGCGGGGTGGGAGGGAGGGGATGAGGCGGCGGCGCGAGGTGTGGAGGAGGAGGAGGCGGCGGCGGCGTGGAGGAGCGGTGGAGGAGGCGCGGGGCTGGGAGGAGGAGGCGAGGGCGGAGTGGCGGAGGAGGGAAGGGAGTAGGTGACGGCGGAGAACAGTGGAGCGGGGGGGAGGAGGCGGGGAGGCGCGGAGAACGGGGGAGACGGTGGACGTGGGGAGAAGATTCGGCGCAGGGGACGTGGGGAGAAGGCGCAGGTGGTTTCTTATTTTGAGTCAGTCGCGGGGTCTCGTTGGCGTGGGAGGGTACTGCAGATCCATTGAAGGATGATCGTCGGATATGGTTGAGTAAGGAGAGAGAATAGAGGAGAGTTAATCTGGTGCACACGTTTTTAGGATGGTGTATTTCTGGGTGCATATTGTGGTGTGGACGTAGTTAAGGTTATGACTGTGGAGCAGGTAATTGTTGGGTGGATGTAGTGTAGATAAAACTGGTGTATTATTAGTGTAGATAGATAGATAGATAGATAAAGTCATCTAAATAATTTACTTTAAGAAACTATCTCATTTTAATATTTATCTTTTCGATTCAGTGAGAACCAAAAATAAAAAAGAACGGGTCAGTGAGCCCGCAAAACCAAAGGCTGAGTTCTTGCTGAAGAGTTGTCAGCTGTCTACTGTTGGGCTAGGAGTCCGCCAGGACACGAAGTTGAACCAGGTGGTGATCGGTTCGGCTGAAAGCTTCATGGCTTATGGCTGAAAACACTGTAGCTGGCTGAAAAAGCACTGTAGCTGACAGAGGCTTATTTACCATAATTAAATTTTAAAAATTTTAAAAATAGGAAAAACATATTAGCCCATCACGTATAATGTAAACAAATACGAGGAAAAAAAGAACCGGTAAAAAAACTCAAAAAAAAAGCCAAAAGTTCAGAAAAAGACAAAATTTATAAATAGTGCAAAAATAAGCTGAAGCCAGAAGCTGAAGTCATATTGATCAGGGCCGTCTGCTTTGGCTGGGATCTACATCCTAAACGCCGAGCCAGAAAGATTGTGCTCAAGTCCAAATCACAGGAGTCCGCCAGGACACGAAGTTGAACCAAGTCTGCTTTGGCTGGAATCTACATCCTAAACGTCGAGCCAGAAAGATTGTGCTCAAGTCCAAATCACCCGTATCATCTTTATCAATGACATGCGGGACCCACAGTGCCAGGTCTATTTCATCCCCCAAGATAGCACACAGGAATTCAGCCAGCCACCGGAGCGCCCCACAACCTTTCCCCATTCCCGTTTCTTTCCGCCGCCATTGCCGGAATCAGAGGAGAAGGAAGCAATGGGGGCGAGAGGTGTGAGCGCGGAGGAGGAAGGGGTGATGGCAACGGACTACTTCTGGTCGTACACGGACGAGCCGCACGCGTCGCGCCGTCGGGAGATCCTGGCCAAGTACCCCCAGATCAAGGAGCTCTTCGGCCCGGACCCTTGGGCCTTCCTCAAGGTGACGTGATCTGTTTCTTGCTCGCTCTGTTCTCTGCATACTTCTTGGGTGCTTGTTCTTTTTCAGTGTGTTCTTATGCAATGCAATGAATCAGGGACAGAGCCAGAAACTAGGCATAGGGAGGGCCGGGGGAAATATGATGAAAGGAATTTCATATCTAGTGTAAATGTTTTATGCGCTAATGCATGACTTATTTGATTTGGATATCAAATCAACAAAGAAATTCCTTTATACTTAAATGTAGCCATAAGAGAGTAGTTTAAAAGCCGTGGGATTCCAAATCCCAACACATACGAAGCTGAAAAGGAAAAGGTAGGCATTTCTAATGTATCATGTACGGATCGGTGATAAAAACTAAGAACTAATTTGAAGACATCAAAGATTACCTCGATCGGTATGCTGGGTTTTGGTGAAGCTATGTATGGCATATATCATTAACTTCATGCTTAATGTGCGAAGTTACGAAAGATTACTAGTTAGATAATTGTAGGATATGTACGGATCATGTATTCCTATGATATGCTTGCTGGTTGCTGAGAGATGAAATCATCTAGGTGGCGAGAAAGGCACCCAAAGAAACATAGAAAGATAGGGAAAAAGATGGGAGCCGAACTTATTATTTCTAATGATACGTAGGTCTTGAATTGTGAAAGAGTTGCCAGCAGCTCTTGTCTTGGGCTCGTTAGTCTTTCTTAGTTTCATTGTAGCATCAAGTGTAATTAACACAGCTTGGCAAATTTAAGAAGCTGAAGACCCCATAATCATATGGACACTGCCCCCCTCCCCCCTCTCCGCCCCTGCAATGAATGACTCGCCGGAAGATTTAACTTATGGTGCTTTACGATCTATTTCCATTTTTTGTTGTTTGTAATGAGGTGTGTGGTGCAATGTCCTTTTTGGATCCGTTGAAGTTGAGATCTTTCATAAAATTGAGTTCTTGACAGTTTCAGCGTGGATTGCTTTGGCATTGCGGTGGTTGTATTGTTTTCATTCCTGGAGTTATACTTAGCCATAGCCTAGCAATTGGATTCTAACTGTTGAGTTTGATTGCAGTGACTTGTTTGAACTTTCCAAAAAAAATGTGAATTGCTAGTCCTATTAGCCTTTTCTTGAAAAAACTAGTTATTTGTTATGTGATGCCCAAATTTGATGCATCTCAAAATGGTTACACTTTAACTTAGAATATAATGCTGTATGTTTTAGCATATTCATGTAGTGTAGCTTCATAGGATGTATCCTATATCTGGTGTATTGTGGTGTTCAGTAAAGTCGAATGTTATCTGATCCAATTTCGTAGTTCCTTCTCAAGTTTAGTGCCTTTGTATGTAGAGTAACATTTTGTTTGGATACAACTTAATGCAAATGCTCCTCAAGTTCAGAAAAGCTGGTTAGTTGCATGTCCACATCTAGACCATGTGGGTGCACATGCAATGCTCTAGTGGTGTTGCTCTTGACAATTTTAAGTTTAGGTGTTTGCTTTACTTATGTTGTTCTCGATGATTTGAATTTTGTGTAGATTGAAATCCAGCAACTTTCTATACTGGCAATCGAATTAAGACATCCTGAAACTGGGGTATTATGGTGGCAAAACATATAAACACAAAGTAAGAAGAACACTAACTATCAGGAGCATCTTCAATAGCCTATATTTAGCTACCATGATCAAGCAATTTTGTTGGCCTCAGAGTTCTGTGGAATCTTTCTTGTTGGTCCTGAATTTGTTCTGCCCATGCTTTACGTGCCTGAAACGGTAGTTTGCTCCCCTGATTGGCTCACCATCACATCAAATGAACCGAATGAAGTGTGATTTCTAGTTGTGTGATTACAATGTCACTTGCGCTATTCGTTGAGATAAAGATCCATTGCTCCTATCCTAACTGCAACTTTGGCCATCAGCATCTCTTGCTGCTGCACCTTCAGTTTCATCGTACCAGTTTGCCACAGTATTATCCTTAAGTTAGTCATCAGAGTGCAAACATTTCTTTGGCATTGTATATTATGGATAGAATATGGACAGAACCACTAAAACCTTCAAAAAAGCTAAATTTTTTCCCTGTCAAAGGAGGTTACTTCAGGATATATAAGAATCCAAGTCAGACTTACAAAGTTCAGAAATTTAAACAGCAAGCACAAAGAACGGGATTTCCTTGCCAATACATGAGAACAAATCTCAGATCATCTAAACACTTGGAAAAAAAATCTGAATTGTTAAGCACTTAAACAAAAACTCACTATAGTCACAGTATTCTTCACCATTGCTTTGTAGTTGTGAGAACCAGATGATCTTGTCCTCTGTCATTGCTAATGAAAGATTTCGGCTTCACATGCAAAAGTGGTGCCCTTATATTCCTGTGACCAACACCTACCGCATTGGTGTTTGAACTGCTCAATTACAGTGCCCCACCTCGGCAGGGCAAGCTGGCAACTTGAAACAGCCATAATCTCATGATTCATATAGGAAATATAACGGGCCTATCACCCTGTCCATACGACTGTATTTGCATTGGTTTGGTTTGTTGCGTTGAAAGTTGTTTGTTTGTAATTGTATGACTAATGATATGGTCGCAATGAAATTCATTGGAGAATCTGAATGCAGAAACTTCTCCAATCAATTTTTTTGTGAAAACTATACCTAAAAAAGCATACTTTCTCATTTAACTACTGCTATATTTTCATATTTTCACATCCATCTCAACTTTGATTGCAGATTGCTGCCGTTGTTTCACTTCAGCTTTGGACTACTACACTCCTGCGCGACGCTGACTGGTTAAAGATACTGACGGTTGCTTACTTCTTTGGCTCCTTTCTGAACCACAATCTCTTCCTTGCAATCCATGAACTCAGCCACAATCTTGCCTTCAGAACTCCATCTTTAAATCGCTGGCTAGGTATCTTTGCCAACCTCCCCATTGGTGTCCCCATGTCCATAACATTCCAAAAATACCACCTGGAGCACCACCGCTTCCAAGGTGTGGATGGAATCGATATGGATATCCCCAGCCAAGCAGAGGCACATGCGGTCAAGAATGCCATCAGCAAATCCGTGTGGGTTGTGCTCCAGCTCTTCTTCTATGCACTCAGGCCGCTCTTTCTGAAGCCGAAGCCTCCAGGCCTGTGGGAATTCACCAACCTTACAATCCAGATCGCGCTTGATGCTAGCTTGGTGTACTTCTACGGTTGGAAATCACTCGCTTATCTGATACTCTCAACGTTCGTCGGTGGTGGCATGCACCCTATGGCAGGTCACTTCATCTCGGAGCACTATGTCTTCAACCCAGATCAGGAGACCTATTCATACTACGGGCCTCTGAACCTGATGACATGGCATGTGGGGTATCACAATGAGCACCACGATTTCCCGAGAATTCCAGGCACCAGGCTGCACAAGGTGAAGGAGACTGCACCAGAGTACTACGACAACCTGAAATCATACAAGTCTTGGAGCCAGGTGATATATATGTACATTATGGACCAGACGATTGGTCCTTTCAGCCGGATGAAGAGAAAGGCACCCAAGAAAGATTCGTAGAAACTTCTAGTTGTAGCTTATTTTCGCCATGGATGATCTGTTTGTGAGCGTTTGGCCACTGTCTCGCTGATGGTTAAAGCGAAGGCATTCATCTTGTATAATGTGAGAACCGGCAGTTGATACTGTCGCACTGATGGTTAAAGCGAAGGCATTCGTTTGTGTGTATTTTTTTATTGTCTACCTTTTTCAAATTTCACATATAGAGTATGTTAGACAATATTTGGTATATATCCATTGGTATCTGTCTTGTTTGGTTAGACATGATCTTGTACAGCTATATATGGTTAGCCATCAGCATGTATATAGGAGACTTATCTCCTAACTCTGTAACCGAACGCCTGTACACATATTTACACACATGAATACGAGAGCTCTGATTGAGCCGTGCGTTTTGCGCTCATGAATACGAGAGCTCTGATTGAACCGTGCGTTTTGCGCTCGAGCATGGTATCAGATTGATTCTTCTCGTAACTGGGAACCTGTCCTTCCGCACCGATCGCCGGCATCTTTCCAGCCCGATCGTCCACCACACCGCGCCGTCCTTCTGTCATCCGCCGCGTCTCCTCTCTTCCAGTGGCGGAGCTAGAGCAAAACGGTGGAGGTGCAACGGGCCACACGTGAGAGCATAGGACGGTGAGAGAATGGGCTGGACAGGGGCGAGTGAGGGTGTTTGTTGGGCTAGGGGTACACCATATTGGGCCAAGTGGATGCACAAAAGGTGAATGTTTACTAGTAATAATTAAAAATTTTTTGGACCCGGGTTCCTGGGAACCCCTCAAGCCCATGCAGCTCCGCCCCTGCTCTCTTCTCCACGCGATGGGAGAGCCTGCTGCCAATCCACTGTCCCACCTCTGGGCGCAGGCCGTAGCTGTTTCTTCCTGTAACGCCCCCGTTTCCAGGGGCGCGTACGGACACGGCATTCCGCAACTATTCACGCATGAACAATTATGGAGTGTCGCGCAAGAGTATACCATTGCATGCTTACAACAAAAGTTCAGCATATATTTCACATAAGGATTACTATCCAGGTTTTGACAGCGGGGCGTGCAAGCCCAAAGTATATTTACATTACAAAAGACTTCCAGAATCCGCTTCGAGCGCGGCGAAGACCTAAAGCCACGGGTCCTCGTCGACGAAGAAATCCTCAGGGACGTCCTCGACGGGGAGACCTTCACCAGAGTCTTGATCCTCTAAAGAGTGGATTAAGCAAGCCGTGAGCCAAACAACCGGCTCGGCAAGCCCCAAAGGGACTCTATCTTACTATATGCACGGATTAACAATGGAAGGGAGTATATTTGGTTTATTAACTTTGAGTGGATGCAATTTTATTTGCAAACATTTTAATAAAAAGGACCCAAAACTACTTCTCAAGATCTCAGGGGTTTTTCAACAAAAGTTAATTAACCAACTAAACAAGTTAAAGCATATACAAAACTACTTAAGCTTTGCTGCTGGAATCACCCAAGTGACACAGCTCCATTAACTGGGAGCACGGCGTATTCGAATACCATTTATTTGACTCTGCAGAGTTTGCTCAGCTTTACCCACACGATCCCTTAACTCCCGCTAAAGAGTTAAGAAAGCCAGGTCGTTTTACTGCTCAATTCTTTATATAGGCTCTACCCGGTAGAATTCACTCGGGTCTGGCTCACACACACACCCACAAGACGAGAAAACAACGTCCGCTTCGAGTGAACTCTACCGTTGTTAGGCATCCACAGCACGGGCTACCTAACCTCACTGCTTAACCTCCTCCACCGCCACACCTGTAGAGTTTCAATCGAGTTGAGCAGCTACTAGACCAGTGTTGACAAGTCAACTCCTGTGGTTGAGCGATCACTGTGACATTTGCTCAGCGTAAGGGTTTCAGTCCTTATATTTTCACACGGTCCGCAACCTCGCCAGGCCCGCGACCCAACCTAAGGTAAGCGGTGGGCGTAGACCGTCTCGCGGTTCCCCACTCACCCTTACCCTACCTTGTGCACGCCGGCACTCTCCGCTCTAAGGTACAGTGTCCCATACCACCCTACCTTAGAGTCGGGTTTTCCAAATTCTATTGACCCACCGCCACAACCTTATTAGTGTAACACTTTGCATGATAATAATATCCTACAATTATCTAGATTAACAGATAATTATTTCTAGGGTTACAAAGGCATGGCTACAAATTTAGCAGGACATTTGTCGGTGGTAGGTCTAACTACATAACATGTCATTCTAAATATTTTATTTTTTACTTTGAATTAACATTTCAGAATTAGCTTAATGCAAATAGCATAATAACATAATTAAATCACATGGGTTGCAACATGATCAAAGGATTTGGGACTTGCCGTCAATCCGGACTATTTCAGCTAGCTCGAACGAAGAACTTTCTGGCTCCTGAGATTGCACCTGGGCTTACGGGATCTCCGTCACTAGCGCAAACAAATAAAATAAATAAGTCCGGCTTGAGACTAATCAAGCGAGGAAAAATAATCTATAAAAAAGGAGTAAAATGCATAAATCCGCAAATGGAGAATTTTAGGAATTTATTGGGAATGATTCTGTGGAAATGGAAGCCAACAATGGGTCCAGAATGTTATTTAGAGCAAGGTGGTGAAATTTGGGAATTTTTAGGATTTTCTGTGATTTTCTAGGATTTATTTGGATTTTTCTGGATTTTGGAAATTGGAAAATCACTGAAAATTCGGTGGGAACAGTAACGGGCCGGCCTGGTGCAACAGTGCAGCCCGGCCGGAGGACGGCCCGCGCGGCCCAACTCGCGCGCGCGCTCTGCAGCGAGGCTGGCCGTGGATTCGGCCCACGCACGCGCGCACCCACGCGACCCGGATGGTCGACGCGTGGCTCGGGTGGATGGCCAGGATGGGGGCGGGGCGGGCGAACGTGATGCGGAGCGGGGAGATCGGACGACTGCGACGCAAGGGAGGCGGCCGAAGCGGTACGAAGTGATCCGACGGCTGTGGTTAGATGGCAACGATGAGATCGGGCGGCGGAGGAGGGGCCACGTCGTCGTCGTCTTCCTCCAGCCGCGCGCGCAGCAGGGTAACGGGGACGACGGCACCTCCGCTCTCCGGCGAGGTCCAATGGATTCCGGCGGCAAGGAAGGGTACCACCGGGTGGAGCTTGACACGGGGAACCCAATTTGGGGCTCAGGGAGGTGAGGGGACCAGTGGGGATGGTAGGAGGCAGAGAGGGGGAGTTCGGCTTTGCGGTGGTGAGGGTGGTCACCGGCGGCGAATGGGCCAAATTGGCGATGGCCACACGGTCTGGGGAGTTGGGAGCTTAAATTGGAGGCGGGGTTTCTAGCTGGGGAGCTCTAGAGTGGGCCGGCCACGGGAGAGCCTTTGAGGCCGACGGCGAGCTACGGTGCTGAAGCTCCACGGGCGAAGACCTGGTCAAAGAGGTGTGCCACTGGGTTTAGAAGGTTGCAAAGATGCTCTGGGTGGAAGGAATCGGGAAATGCGGGAACGGGGAAGAAAATCCACTCACGGTGGTCGCCGGCACAGGGGAGAGGGGCGGCGGCGACTAGGGCGATGAAGCTTCAATGGGTTGCTCGGAGAGGATCCTTGGAGCAATGGGAGGCGAATGGGGGGCGGTGGAGGAGCTCGGGGAGCAAGGGGGAAGTGAGGAGGCTGGGTAGGGGCTTTTATACCCGGGCGGAGGGAGGGAGCTTCGTGGGGGAGAAGAAAGGGAAGGGAGAGGCTGCAGGTGGGGTCACGCAAAGGGGCGGCGACGCGCGGCAGTGCTGGCGTTGCTCCGGTGGCGTCAGCACGGCGAGGGGGGGCGAACCCACTGTCGTGAAACCGGGGGCACGACTCGGTCGCAGGCGCGTGCGGCGCGTGCGCGCGAGAGAGAGAAGGTGGGGAGGGAGGAAGGCGCGAGCGAAGGGGAGGGAGCTGGCGGTGCCAGGGGAGGAAGAAAACGGGGACGGGAGCGGCGCTAGCGGGAGAAGGAAAAGGGGAGGCGCCGGGGAAAGGCGAAGGCGGAAAAGGGGCGGGCGCCAGCGAGAAAGGGCGGCGTCCGGACAGAAAAGGAAAGCGGAAACCGGGGTGACTTTCCAAAAAGGGAAAGTTCCCGAAAAACACTCAAAATTCAGCAAAAATCAAGGAAATTTTTGGTTTGAAAATTTGGGGCTTTTCACTTCCCTCCCTTCCCTTGTGCCCATTATCCTCGACATCAAAGCTTCCAATTACGCCAAATGGCGCAACCTCTTTCTTGTTGCTGTTGACAAATTCGCCCTCGATGTCCATGTCACATCAGCACCACCCAAAGATGCCATTGCCGAATGGAAACGTCTTGATTGCACCGTTCTCCAATGGATTTATGAATCCATCTCCATGGAAATTCTTGACATTGTCATGGAGTCCACTACTACCGCTCACACCATATGAACTCGCATCGAAGATCTGTTTCGGGACAACAAGAAAACCTGAGCCCTTTATCTCGACGCTGAGTTCTGCAACCTAGTCTAAAGTGATATGTCTGTCATGGACTATTGTTTTCGGCTCAAGACCCTGGCCGATGCACTCGGCGATGTCGGCCAACCGTGACAAGTCCCTCGTCCTCACCACTCTCAAGGGCCACAACCCACGTTTCAACAATGTGGCCACAATTGTGCCGTTGCTAATGCCCTTCCTGAGCTTCATCCAAGTCCGATCGATGCTCCTTCTACAAGAATTGAAGACTTGCCGATCGTAGCCTCCAACCAATGTCAACTTCTCCAACACGTTGGCCTTCTTCGCAAACTCCACCTCCCGTCCGAATAGCCAACTGGTCTGCGCGGCCTGGCAACAGCTACTCCAGTGGCTCTGGAGGTGGGCAAAACCACAAGAAAGGGCGCAGCTGAGGAGGCAAAGGCAGCAACCACATCGGCCATGGTGGATATGTTTCACCTGCTACACCCCACTAGTAGTGTGCCCGTGCTAACGCTACGGTAAAATACAAAACAAGATAAAATTTGTAAAAAATAAAACGAACAATCAGATTCATTAAGATTCACGTCTCATATATTGTATAACCAAATATTTTTGTCACATAATGAATGTCACATAACGACTGATCCTTTGAGGAGGCGACAACATCATTTGACTCACCCACCGACGACTTTCTCCATCCCCACATTGTTTAAACTTTGCCCAGAACCTTTACGACCTCTCATGATCGCCTACGACCGGGTTCGACTGCTACCAACCGCTTCCGACCGCCTACTGCTGCCAATCGACCACTTAGGCAGCCGTTCGATCGCTCTTCTCCGTCGCCACGCTATCCTTTCTACGACAGCGAACGATTTACCGTGATTGCACGCAGTGATGCTAGCGATAACTGTTCCCCATAGTCGAAACACTCTTTCGACCATGTTCACTTCCTTACAACGTGGTTGGAATCGCTTCCGACCACGTTCAAGTCTTCTCGGCTCGATCGCACTACCTTCCGACCACGTTCTAGTCAGCAAAATTTTCTACCAGAGCAGCAATAAGATAGTGAACAGTGGAGCTAAGGGAAACTAATGCTGGAGATGCAATTTCCTTTTGATTGTTCACAGTACCCTATAAAGTCACCACTACCTGAAGATCAACCTCATGCTCAGCAGGTACAGAATTCTCCTTGGAACTATCCTTGGACTGTAAGGCGATAGATTCCTTTACTGAACCAATTTCTGATGTCATAATCAGTGCATCTTTACCAGATACCCTAATGTTTAACTGCTCATCTAGAAAATCATCCGTATGTGTTACTGCAGCAAATTCACTATCTTCGGTACTATCAAGCTCTTTCGGACTTTTATGACTGTCAAGATCTTTTGGACTATTATGATTATCAAGCTCTTTTGGGCAGTTATAATCATCGAGCTCTTCCAGACTGTTGTAATGCATGATGACTATATTAGATTTAGATCAGAACACCAAGATATAGGGGGAGAGCAAAAAAAAAAAAACACACGACTTTTGCATCTAGGTTGATAATAAACTATCCACTGTGGTGATGTTACCATGCATACTAATTGCCATGTGAGATTAAAAATTTGGCACAGAGCAGGGGATCTCGCAACTACGGCAATGAAGCAGCAGCGAACTGTACAGTTACTTCTATGGAGAAGAGTGATTCCAAACGATTCCTGTCCTGGTAATTTGCCTATGTATACCTTGTAATTTTACTTGCTACCAGAATGGCTACATGGCATAGGTCGCAAAGCAGAAAATTACAGTAGCATTGTACGTGAAATTGGCAATTAAGATTCCCTAGATTTTTTTTCTTTTTCTTTTGAGAAGTCCCTTATGAACAGACAGATTTTTCTTTTGAGAAATGAGATTGCCTATTCACTGACGCAGATAAACAGATACGGCATTTACAAAATTTTAATTAGCAATCACACCATAATCACATAAGAAAAATATACATTAGAAGGAACACACAGAATCGAAGTGACGTATTAGCAACAAATATCGGAAGAACATGCACTTCAACCAATCAGATACATTCCTTTGTATCTATGTACGCATCAAGAAGTTTCCATTCTTCAGTCCCTACTTCTGGTTTCTGCAAACAAATGGCATTTTAGCAAACTTGCCCAAATTTAAGGTCCAAGAATTCAACGCTGTAACAAATCCAACTCCCCACATTCACATTATACACCAGAACACTATCACTAAAACCTAATAATTTCAAATATATGTTTCCAAACTATTCAAAATTGGAAGCTTTTTAATGTTTTAGCGCCTTAAAACAACAAGAACTTGACAGCTTAATGCTTGTTGGAGCTGGATAAGAGAGCATCACAACTTACATGATCATACTCCCATCGTGCGGTAAGAGGAAGAGAAACAAGGATACTCTCAATCCTTCCTCCAGTCTTGAGGTCAAATGTGGTGCCACGATCATAGACCTTCACGACAAGCAAGTATAAGAGCCAGAGTAGAGCTAACAGTGACAAGTAGAGATGGCAACGGGTAAATACCCATCGGGTATTGCCATTCCATACCCGTACCCGCTAGGTGTAAATTTACCCGTCGGGTTACCCGTATCCGCACGCGGGTAGGAAAATTTACCCATACCCGTACCCGCGCGGGTATTACTACCCGACGGGTAACCCGTACCCGCAAGCATACCCGGTTCAACACATAAGAATATCATCAATTTAGACATTCATTAATCATACATGCCAAGCACAAAAGCGTCTAATGATCAAAATTAGTACATCACATAAACATACTTGACATGACCATATCAACATATGACAAACAAATAAACAATCAACAACAAGTAGATAATAAAATTAACATTTAAGTGGGATGTCTAGTTGTCTAATGCGGGTATTCATTACCCGCGGGTAGGCGGGTATGGGTAGTATATACCCACACCCGCACCCGCCTAACCGGCGGGTAGAGGATTTCGCCCAATAACGTACCCATGGGTACATAAAATTTTCCATACCCGTCTCTTTATCGGGTAAAACCCGTCGGGTATTCGGGTATCGGGTACCCATTGCCATCTGACAAGCGATATGACTGTTCATGTAAAATCACTAACAAGGTTGAACTCCACGTAGCGACCCCTCTGTGGCTGCTGCCATGACTTGTGCTCTTCTGTAAATGCGGTATCTTTCCGGCGTTCTATGATGGGGATGTATGCAATAATAACTGTCTACGCACTCTGCAGAGAAGGAAGTGTCTTAATAGGCATAACTTTGATCAGCAGTTAGAAGTGCAGGCTGCCAGCCACAAAAATGCCGAATTTCTATTAGAATTCACTTTAACCAATAAAACATGGTAGAAAAGGAATCAAATCCAAGAAGCTAAATATATCTGCATTTTAAAGTAGGTCCTTGTGACATAAGGTGATGAAAATGCCATCTCATGCATGATAGATGTGTAGGCCATAGTGTCAAGCAACACAAATGCAATTATAAGTTTCATTCAATGATACCTGTAGGGAAGTCAAGAAGCGTGTCTTGATCATAATCATTAAGATCATCAAAAAATATTCCACCCACCCCACATCGTTCGCGACGATGCTGCAGTCAAATATAAATAATCATCTCTGTGTCTTATTCTGGCCACAAGGCATGACAAACTACCTAATGCCCAGTACTGAATAAGACTAACAAGCCTCATACCACTTTTTAGATGTCTGGGCCTGTTTGCTTTGGTTTCTATAAACCACTTTTCTATAGTAAATGGTTTTTCTACTTAGCTTTCAAACGGAGTGTCTTTTCAAGGCGGGATCTACTATAATACCTGGCTCCTATAATACCATCAACAATCTTTTCCAAAATATTAGCCAAATGAAATATGTAATTAACAATTTCAACTCTGTGACTTGTACAGAAATAGCACGTGGTGGTGCTAGGCGGCCGACGGTGGGGACGAGATGGGGCGCCGGCGGCCGGAGGAGGGAGGGTAAGAGGGAAGGTGTGCGTGAGCACAAGTACCGCTCCAGGAACATACCTTCACTTGATGATTAGGTAGTGCAAAGCATAATTTACTCCAAAGGAAACAAAGAGAAGTTGCTACCTTCACTTGACAAAATTGAAGATAATGACGCGAAAACGATATACGCACGAGGTGAGCGTGCGCACTACAATCGTCCAAAGTCTGATGCATCATAGAGAAAAATAATCAGGACCACAATCTTGTAACACAATTAAACACAAGATACAATTTCTTTTTGATGAAAAAGAAGTCACATGATCACTCCTCTCCTTAGGATTACATGCGAGAGTAATGTGAAGGTATTATTTGTTGGGTCATCCAAGTTCTTTTCACTCAGAAATCATCCCGGAAATGTGAAGGTATCAAAAGTTGTAGCCTTCTTCCAAGCCTAGAATACTAAAGCCTCTCCTTCAGGTTTCTCGAAGAAAGTTTTCTTGATCCAGTCAAATGGCTGAAAAAGTGGTAGAAAGAATTTTCAGTCTTGGAGATGGTGGCACTAAACTCTATAAACCTAATAAAATCATGGATTGCAATGAAAAATTGCAGAAGAAAACTCATTAACAACAAAACTTAAACTTGAGAGTGCAAACAACACACAAAATATCTAGATACAATAAGTTATCTCCTACTCGAAATCGAAGCATGTGTTAATAGAGTAACCACAAATGTGAAGCCAAAATAGTGAGAGGGTGACAGAGTATAATTGCCATAACCATAGCAACGGTTATAAGTCTAAGAAACTCAGATAAAGTTGGTAATGACCACAGACGATCCATGGATCATAATAAACATGTACTATTATGTGCCAGTGCTCCAGAAGATAAAAGGAAATTCACCAGCGAGAAAAAAGGTGTGGAGACTTGAGAGCATACTTATTGTACATGGTATGTAGAATACCTTTAGCTAGATATGTTCATAACAGTATGAAATCATCAAAACTTCAGTAAAGAAGAGAACGAATGGTGTATGGATTGGTCAGTCATTTGAAAGTCCGTAGCTGATTGATATAACATACAAGTAAAAAAGACTACACAGTGCGTTTCAGAAGGGTTGAATATCACCATATCTAGGACATCCGATTATAAGCATATTTGACGAAAATGTTCTTTTCGGAACATAGGACCTAAATAGCATCATGTTTGATGATTGCATCAACAAATTGCAATCAATTTGATTCTAAGAAAACATCGCAACAATTTTTTTTGCTAAACTTGCTTCTAATATATGAAGCGTGTTGATTTTTTTGGTCAACTAACTTGCTTGACCAATGCGCCATCTTAAGATCTGAAGTATTGCAAAACGTTCCAGTTCAGTAGTAGCAAACCCGGCGAACAAATTTGTGACCATTACAAGATCACTGATTCTTCTTCCCCTTGCACTTCCCTATTAGCCAGATCGAGAATCCAGACAGATAGTACGACACTAACGCAACGACCATCTAGAGATTCCTTCACATCCCGAATAGATCTCCCAATCACTCAGATCGCTGAGGCTATGACGATGTAACAAACCGCATATCCAGGCCAACAACGAGCGCACAAACATGACAGACCCAATCTACAGAAACCAAACCCTAACAACGATGTAACAAACATATATACCGATCAAGCCATGACCATGAGAGGACATAAGGACAGGCCAAACGGACGGAGAGTTGGTGGTGGATATGAGCCGTTAATTAACCCTGACCTGGACGAGGTAGATGGCGGCGCTGCCGGCGGCGACGCCCCAGGTGGCGGCGGCGGCGATGTCGGTGGGCTGGGGGCGGAGGCGGGGCGAGAAGAAGCGGAAGATGCCGGACCTCGACAAATTGCTGAGGGCTAACAAATTGCTGCAACAGAGCAATCAAATAAGGGCTCGTCGGGAGGGGAGGCGAGGCGACCGGAGTAAGGGGTGAAGGGGGGAGGAGGGTTAGCTTGCAAGCGCGAGTGATCGACTGACCTCTTGATGGAGCGGAAGAGGCCGGCGGCGGCGGGGCGGCGCATGCGGTCGAGGAAGTCGTAGAAGTCCACCCGCGACGCCAGCGACGTGGGGCTCTCCATTGCCTCGTCTGTTGAGGCGTCGGCGGCGCACGGGAGGATGCGATGAGGAGCGGCGGGGAGAGGTGACGGTGATGTCGACGGCCGGAGGTGGTGAGGTTGCGCCCCGGTGAATCTGGAGGAGATGAGGGGCGTCGGCGGTCGGAGTAGATGGCAAGGGGGAGAAGGGAGGCGGCCGGTGTAGAGGGCGGCGGCGGATGTAGAGAAACGGCGCCTCCTGTTGCTCCCTTCCCCAATCCGATCGCCGCTCGCACCGCCGCCCTCGCCGCCGCCCGCCCGAAGTCCCCGCCGCCGCTCATAGTCCCGCTCCCGCCTCTGCCGCGGCAGATCTGAAGCTAGGGTTCGGTTTCACCGCCGCAAACCCGGATCAGGCACCGCAATCGGCCAAATGAAATATGTAATTAACAATTTCAACTCTGTGACTTGTACAGAAATAGCACGTGGCGGTGATAGGCGGCCGACGGTGGGGAGGAGATGGGGCGCCGGCGGCCGGAGGAGGGAGGGTAAGAGGGAAGGTGTGCGTGAGCACAAGTACCGCTCCAGGAACATACCTGAGCAGCCGAGCTGGCCGGAGTGTGGCGGAGACGAGCTGGCGACGGGCGCAGGCGGCGGTGCGGGGGAGGCGACCGTGGCGGAGAGGCTTGGGCGGTGGAGAGCTTCGGCCGACGGTGGGGGAAACTGCGGGGTGCTAAGGCGCTGCTCTTGCCGCACGGAATCGGCCCGGGACCGCTTGAGGAGGGGACGGCGGCGGAAGTGGCGGTGGTCGGCCGGAGGCGGAGAAGAAGCGGGCGCGGGGTGGGGTGGGGAGGAGGAGGAGGCGGCGGCGCAGGGGGTGGGGGGAGGAGGAGGCGGCGGCGGAGCGGGGGAGGAGGAGGAGCGGGGGAGGCGGCGGTGGGAGATGGGACGCGGCGTGGGGGGGTGGGGGGGAAGCAGGTCTCGGGCGGAAATATCGCGAGGTAGGGGATATCAGAGAGAGGAGAAGTTGAATGATGTGCATGATCCAAATAATTTTGGCCTTAGGATCTTTAATGAGTAAGATAAGAAGGTTTGAGGAGAGATACAGGTCATTCATTTGTATGAAGTTGGATTACTTGGTATACAAATCTGGGTGGACTTAGATTAGGCATGACTGTGGGGGTGGTTGAGGGGGTGGATTTAGTAAAGAAAATTTTGGTGTATTATAGAGTAGGGTAGATTAGCTGACCATCTTCACTCCTTAGATTGGTGCCATCCAAATCCAATTCTGGTCATCCGATGGCAACGGCAACACCTCTTCTGCTGGCGTCCTTGGCCCCCGCCCCCAGGCCCCTACACTGCAGGGCCTCTTCGCCACGCTTCTATCGTAACAGTCGTGGCAGTACTCCACCACCACACGACAGCCGCCGTGGCAGCCTACCGCACCTTCTTTGCATAAGCAGGCAGCGCCATGGCAGTACTAGGCTGCTGCCCCTCCACCTGGGCACCTGCATATAGAGTAGTATTTTTTTTTTGAACAGTCCCAACTGAGTCCCCCCAAATTTTTTTAGAAGTAATCCATATTTTATTTAAAATAACAGAAATATACATACGTGAATTTTTTTTATAGAAATGGACTCTAGTCACCGAACCATCAGGCGACTGGAACCAGTCACCCAATGGTCGCGTGACACGCAAGCAATCCACTGGCCATTGGGCGAAATATTTGCAGTCGCTGAACTGCCGGACGACTGACTCCAGTCGCCCATCGGTTAAGTGACTACAGTTCTAGTCACTGAAGGGTTGGGCGACTGGAAGCGCATATAATAACACCGCGTGGTCAAGCGGGCACTCGGCCGCACGGAGAACGAATAGAGGGGAAAAAGAGAAGAGGAGAGGAGAGGAGGGAGAGAGGGGAGGAGAGGAGAGGGAGAGAAAGGAGAGGTCTCACGACTTTTGTAAGGTAAATATTTTTGTATGTTGTAGTTCATTTTTTTTATATGAAGTAGATAGTTTATTTAGTGTTAGTATCATAGAAAATTATAGATGTAGAAAAGAATAGTATAACTTTGATATAAAAAATTTAGTCAATGTAGTTATAGAAAATCAACAGCCATAGTAACCTGTAGTTGTAGAAAATTTAGTGAACATATTTGTAGAAAATTAGTATGTGTACAAAATTGTAGTTGTAGAAAATTTAGTCAATGTTATGTAGAAATTAAGCCTCCGTAGAAATTTGTAGTTATTCAAAATTCAGTCAATATTTTTGTAAGAATTTAATAATTAGCTTTGTATAAAACAATAATACATAATATTTATGATTACTTACGAATAAATGTAATGTTGTTAGTACATTGAAAAATCATGTGTACCGCTATAACTGATATATTGGCATTTAAATCGATATCTCATGTAAATTGTCGGAACCTATTAAAAATTATTTGCAGTAGGAGAGAGCTCGAGTAGCGAGACAAGAGCGGCGTCGGTGCATGATCTACCGAAGGGAGTTAATGCTACGAGGTTAGTGTAGTTGGTTACGATAGGTGAACGGTCATTGAAATGTAAATTACAGTACATCAGTACTTCCGTAATGTACGATGCAATTTGACTAGTTGCAAAATTGAAAATATATGCAAGCAGATATCAGTAATGCTGATACCCACTACATTGAAAGTACATTATAGTGTTGGCACTGCTCATGAAGGTCCGAACAGTGTTGACTTGAGTGGTTTTGCGCAAGCCACTCTGGTACACTCGGACGGCGAGAATGCTTGAATCGCAGATGTGATGCACTAGCTTACCCGTAGTTTCTCCTTGGACCTTGAGGTGTTTAGCATTGTCATATAAGGGCTTTAGAGCCGCCCTCCCATGGACATTAAATGAGAGTTGAGAACATTGATGTGCACTGTTGCGTGGAAGGGGTTTGTGTAAAGGTGCTGGCGACGTGGATACAAGTGCGTGATGCTTGTGCAACCATGCCCAGTAGAAGTTGTGCAAGGTCATGTGGACGGCCATCATCCGGGAGGTGCGAGCAGCTTCAGCACCCTACATGTTGATGAAGAGAAGGAAGCTGTTCGTAACAAGGCTGATGCATTACATGGAGGAGAGGAAGAACGGTCACGGTATGATGAGGCTGTAGGACAAGCCGATAAAGGGGAGCATATGGAGTACATAGTGCATCAAATGGAGAGCAATGACTGGATGACTTGAGTTGAAGAGGAAGCTGTAGAGGAGGACGACGAGGACAGTTCGGATGAGAATGAATCTCCCATGCTGTATGAATGGAACCAGTTTGATGTTGATAGTGTTGCCGCACATGACGAGCATGAATAACCGTGGGAGTATCATGGCACAGAGATTCAGTTGCATTCAATGTTTACTGACAATGCATCGTTATAGGATTCCATCAAGCTGCGGGCCATGTCCATGCAGCAGGCTTTTTGGGTCGTGAAATCTAGCCAGGAGTAGTACACTATGAAGTGTGAGCAGGCCGGTTGTCCTTAGAGGGTGCACGCATGTAGACCGAAGTATGAGACTCACTGGATTGTGTCAAAGGTGGAGCCGCACTCCTGCATTCTCAGCAGTGTTTTGTCGAGGCATCGTAACCTAATGTACACCTTTATAGCCAATCTGATGTATAGAGAGATAGTGGAGAAGAAGGACATGGAGGCCACGCACATCATGGTGGCTATTGAGAAGAAATTTAAGTACAAGATTAGCTACGCGAAGGTGTGGCGTGCGAAGCAGAAGGGGTTGGAAAAACGGTTCGAGTCTTTCGAGGCGGTGTATGACAATCTTCTTCGTATGCTTCAGGTGTTGCAAGATAGGAAACTAGACATGTATATCGCTGTGAAGGACAAGCCATCTACAAGGCCGTCAGGTTTTATGATGTTGTAGAGCACCTTCTTAGCTTTCGGTGTGTACATCGAGGCATTCAGCCATATGCTTCCCGTGATTTTAGTTGATGGGACCTTTTTGACCAACAAATATAAAGGCCAGTTCCTTACAGGCATTAGCATTGATGGCAACAATCAAATTATGCCTCTGGCCATTGCATTTGTGGAAAGTGAGAATTACGACAGCTGGTTATGGTTCCTTAGACATGTGAGGGTTGAAGTTGTCGGCGCTTGTCTTGGTGTGTGCGTAATCCATGATCGCTATGCTGGGATAGTGAAGGCCATAAGAAAACTTCAGGAAGACCCCGAGGAGCCCTTCCCCTGGTCAGATATGAGGAATAGATGGTGTATTCGTCACCTAGGGTCAAACTTCTTCAAGCAGATTGCCTTGGAGTGCGTCTTATTCTTCCACAGGTATGTACGTACGTATATACTAGTATATAGCTTGTTCTGGGCATTAGAAATCTTTTCTAATTTACGTCCAAATATGTTTTTAAGACGTCTTATAGTTGCAACCGAATTGAGTTTTCTCTCATGCACCCTGTCCAAATAGAATTGATATTGGATGTGAGCATGCGAGACATGCATCCCCTCTGAAAGTCTGGATACAGTATTGGAGATGTCTTTAACCCTAGGCCAAGCTAGCTGACATTGATCCTTTATGCAGGGAAAAGATAAAATAGTAGTAGAAGCCGGAGCTCCAAGCCAGGCCCAGGCCAGCCAGCTGCGCACATCGGCGGCGCATGGCGTGGATGGTTGATGACAGATGTTGGCTTTCTTCCACTAGCCCTCCTAAATTTTCATTCTGAGTCCGCCACTGGTTGTATTGTATGATGCATGATTTGGCTAACATGAGTCAAATGAATGAAATTTGTGCTCGAAATCAGATTGCTTTATCTTTGAATATGCAGGTGGTTTGGAGAATAGCAGCGGTCAACAACAATAGAACAGGATTATACGGAGAGCTTAGGTTCTTGCGGTCGGGTAAGTCCAGGTGAGACTACGTGATTTAAGTGGAAAGCACAAAAGAGATGAGGATTCTCATGAGGCGAGTTGGTGCATATGGTATCTATCTATATTATCCATTTTCGATCTGAATCCGTTATATATCCGTCCCGACGATACCGTAACCGAAACTCCAAATGCTTCGAATTTGTATCCGTCTTTACCATATCCGACTTTGAATCTGAAAAAAATATAGATTAAAATACGGTATAAACGATACCAGTGCGAATCCTGTAACGCCCCCGTTTCCAGGGGCGCGTACGGACACAGCACCCCGTAACTATTCACGCATGAACAGTTATGGAATGTCGCGCAAGAGTATACCATTGCATGCTTACAACAAAAGTCCAGCATATATTTGACATAAGGATTAACATCCAGTTTTGACAGCGGGGCGTGCAAGCCCAAAGTATAATTACATTACAAAAGACTTCCAGAATCCGCTTAAGCGCGACGAAGACCTAAAGCCACGGATCCTCGTCGAAGAAGAGATCCTCCGGGACTTCCTCAACGGGGAGACTTCCACCTTCATCTTGATCCTCTAAAGAATAGATTAAGCAAGCCGTGAGCCAAACAACCGGCTCAGCAAGTCCCAAAGGGACCCTAACTTACTACATGCACGGAACATCAAAGGAAGGGAGTATACTTGGTTTATTACATTTGGTGGATGCAGTTTTATTTGCAAATATTTTACAAAATGGACCCAAAACTACTTCTTAAGATCTCAGGGGTTTTTTTCATTAAGAGTTCATTAACCAACTAATCAAGTTAAAGCATGTACAAAACTACTTAAGCTTCGCGGCTGGAATCACCCAAGTGACACAGCTCCAATAACCGGAAGCACGGCGTATTCGAATACCATTTATTTGACTCTGCAGAGTTTGCTCAGCTTTACCCACACGATCCCTTAACTCCCGCTAAAGAGTTAAGAAAGCCAGGTCGTTTCGCTGCTCAACCCTTGGTATACACTCCACCCGATAGGCGAGGAAACCCGCACATCCTTGGGTATCCGCTGGCCCTCGCGGAACGCCGGACCCGAGTTGTGGAGACCTATCGTTGTCTTAGTCCGGCTCCCAAAGCGGGGTTTCACTTAAGTTGAGCAGGTACTAAACCAGGGTTGACAAGTCAACTCCTGTGGTTGAGCGATTGCTATGACATTTGCTCAGCGTAAGGGTTTCAGTCCTTATATTTTCACATGGTCCGCAACCTTACCAGGCCCGCGACCCAACCTAGGGTAAGCGGTGGGTGAAAACCGTCTTGCGGCGCACCACAACCCCGCCTTACCCTAACCTCAATCCTAGGGTAAGAGGTGGGCGAAAACCGTCTTGCGGCGCACCACAAACCCCCTTACCCTACCTCGTGCCCACAGGCACTCTCCGCTCTAGGGCACGGTGTCCCATACCACCCTACCATAGAGTCGGGTTTGCAAATCCTATTGGCCCACTGCCACAGCCTTATTAGTGTAAGACTTTGCATGATAATAATACCCTACAATTTATCTAGATTAACAGATAATTATTTCTAGGGTTGCAAAGGCATGGCAACAAATTTAACAGGGCATTTAACGGTGGTAGGATTAACTACATAACAAGTCATTCTAAACATTTTATTTTATTTCAAATTAACATTTCACAATTAGCATAATGCAAATAGCATATTAACATAAATAAACATCATGGGTTGCAATATGATCAAAGGATTTGGGATTTGCCGTCAATCCGAATGATTTCCGCTAGCTCGAACGAAGAACCTCCTGGCTCCTGTGACTGCACTTGAACTTCCGGAGACTCCGACACTAGCGCAAACATACAAAACAAATTAAATCCAGCTTGAGACTAATCAAGCGAGGGAAAATAAACTATTTAAAAAGGAGTAAATTGCATAAATCTCCAAATGAGGAATTTTAGGAATTTATCTGGGATGATTCTGTGAAAACGGAGGTCACCAATGGGTCTGGAATATTATTTGGAGCAAAGTGGTGAAATTTGGGAATTTTTGGGAATTTCTGGGATTTTCTAGGATTTATTTGGATTTTTCTGGATTTTAGAAATTGATAAATCGGAAAAAATGGCTGTGAATAGTGTTGGGCTGGCCTCTGGCTACAGTGCAGCCCAGCCCGGATTTCCAACGCGCGGCCGGCGGCCCGCGCGCGCGTACGCGCGGAGAGGCGGGGCAGGCCGAGGCCTCGGCCCACGCTCGCGAGCGCCCACCTTGCTCGGATGGCCGACGCGTTGCGCCGCGGACGGCGGGGATGGCGAGAGAGGGAGCGGCCAGGATTCGCGCGGGGTAGCGATCGGGTGGCAGCGAAGCAAGGGAGGCGGCGAAGCAGTACGGGGAAGATCGGACGGTCGAAAAGAGACGGGGTTATGAAGATCGGACGATCGAGGAGGGACGGCCATCCGACGCTCCGAGTTAAACGGCAACGGGAGAGATGGACGGCGAAGAGGGGGCCACGTCGGTCGTCTTCTTCCTCCGTCCGCTACAGCGCCATCGGGATAGAGCCACGGTGGCGACGGCGGTCCGGGCGCACGGAGGGTCGTCGGCGGCGACCGAGGGCACCGGCGGGTGCGGTTCGACAAGGGGATCCTATTTTTGGGGCTTGGGAGGTGAGGGGATCAACGGCGGAGGCAAGAGACAGAAGGGGGTGGTTCGGCTCATCGGCGGCGATTAAGGTTGCCGACGGTGATTTAGTCCGATCGGTGGCGGCCACACGGACAGGGGATCTCGGGGCTTACAATGGCGGCGGTGGTTGGGGCGGGGAAGCTCCAGAGTAGGCTGGCCACGGGGAGCTGGTTCGGCCGGCGGCGGGCTACGGGGCTGGAGCTCCATAGGCGTCTACCTGGCCAGGGACATGCACCAAAAAGGTCAGGGGAGGAGGGTGAAGCTTCTGACGAATGCAATTGGGAAATGAGGGGATAATGGGGGAGATCCGCTCACGGCGTCGCCGGCGCAGGGGAGAGCGGCGACGGAGCTCAGGGCAACGGGACTTCAATCGACTGCTCTGGGAGGTGCACGGGAGTGGTGGGAGGTGTTTGCGGGCGGTAGGGGAAACGGGGAAACAAGAGGGCGTGCGGGAGAGGGAGAAGGGGTTTTATACCCGGGCAGAGGGAGGAGAAGGCTTCGGGGAGAAGGAACGGGCGCGGCTGGGGAGTCAACAGAAGGGGATGGGGAGTTGCTCGGGCGTCTCCTCCGCGCAGAGATGACGTCGGCTCTGCACAAGCGATGGCGACGCGACGGGAGCAGGTGGAGCTGCGACAGAGCGGGGGAGGCGTCCGCGCGCGGGAGAAGGGGAGGCGAGGACTGCCAGGTGGGGTCGGGCGCAGAGGAGCGACGACGCGTGGCGCGGAGACGCTGCAGGCGGTCGGGACGGCGGGGCGAGGCGGTCTGAAACAGTGGGCGCGGAGGGAGGATCCGAGGGGCGGCCCTGTCCGCGCGCGCGTGGAGGCGGTGCGGGGGCGGACGCAAGCGCAGGCGCACGCGCGAGGAGAAGGCGGGGAGCACGGGAGGCGCCAGCGAGCGAGGGGCGCGGAGGGAGGCGCTGGGCGCGGGAGAAAGCGGGGAGGGCGCGGGGCGCCAGCGGAGGGAGGAGGAGGCGTCTGCGCGAGAGGAGCCGAGCGGCGGGAAAAGCGGGAAAGGAGGAGGCGCCAAAGGAGAAAGGAAGGCGCCTGGCCAGAAAGGGAAAGCGGAATTTCGGGCGACTTTCCAAAAAGGGAAAGTTTCCAGAAAACACTCAAAAATGCAGCAAAAATAAAGGAAAATTTTTGGGTTGAAATTTTGGGGTTTTTCAAATCCTCCCCGATTGCGCCCTATCTCAGAATATGATCCTCATCGAAGCCAGGCAGCAATATCAGTGAAAAAAATGGATTAGGGCCAGCCATGCAGCTGTTTCGTCCTTCCTCTTTTGCCTTCGGACTCTGTACCGCCAAAGTTCAAGAACATCTATACACTGCTCTCTTGTTCTCTCAGGAGAGGTTTCTGTTCCATCGAGTACACACTTGTTCCACGCCAACCAAATGCACCAGATGATGGCAATGGCAACTAGAGAATCTGGAACCGGAGCTTAGGCTCACTGGTTCTTAAAAAAAAAAAGCAGTACGAGTCGTGAGGTAATCCAGATGCAGGCGTTCCGTGAGCAGCGGAAACTCTGGTCGGTGCGTCGTGCGTGCGACAGCCCGAGAAGCTACGAAGCACAGCTGCGCCGGCCCACAGCGCCGAGTTGGTGCGGCACCGCAAAGCCTGCTCGTGACGACGAGTTTTTTGCTATTATAGTACTCCTCAAATGCGGCTTCGACGAAACGGTATCTACGTCGTGGGCTTCTCTAAAATAGTATCTATTTCGTGTACTCCTCTCTATAATAGTATTTTCAGATATTTAAAGTCATTTGAATTTGATTTTCGAATTTAATCTTCATCATATGACTAAAATGCCCCTTGGTTTTTTCAGCAGACCCAATTTTTCCTCCCAGGTCTGAATCTTTTTCTCTCTTCTCCGCTTGGTTCTTTTTCTCTCTTCTTGTACGCCATGGTCTGAATCTTCCAACGCCCCAGCGATCCCGGCCGAGGTGACGCCGGTGAGGAATGGCGACGCCGGCTCGGGGACCTCCCTCCACACGGCTGCGACGGCGCCCACCCCCGACGGCCTCTCCGCCCCGAGACGCGGCGTCCTCCGACGGCCGCGACACGTCCCTCCGTCGGCGGCGCCCCATGCGGCTTCGCCTCCGCCTGACGGCAGCGCCCTCAGCCGGCGGCCGCGGCACCTCTTCCACGCGAGACCCGCGACGGCCTCTTTGCCCCGACCCGCGACGTCCTCCGGCGGCCCCGACCCATCCCTCAATCGGCAGCGCCCCATGCGGCCACGCCTCCGGCCAACTGCAGCGCCCTTAGCGGGCGCCCGCGACGCGTCTGCCGCCCAACTGCGGCCCACCACACCGACGTTGGCGGCAGCGCCTCTGCGGCACAGGAGCGACCAGCGGCAGCCTCATGTTAGAAGTTGCAATTTTGGATGATGTTGATGAGTACAATTCTGTAATCGTCAATTTGTATGCCAAATTTGTTGCGAAATTTACATTGCAGGGTTGTCTGAGTTCAGTAATGTAATATGTCTTGCTTCTATGGAGAAATCAGTATGAAACTATGTTTGTGTTGAATCAAGTTCACTAGATATATGACCGAATCATCATTCTCAAACTTGTATATGTGTGTAAGATATATGACAGAAGAATAACTCAGTTGTATATCTATGCAAGACGTTATGACCGAATCATCTTCATTCTCAAACTTGTAAAATGTGCTGTGCAATCAGCTTCAGTTGAATTGTCCATTTTTTGACAATGGAGATTTGGCTTCCTCGGTTGACATGTCTGGGATTTCGTCTGGGTGCGCTAAACTTTCAAGTGCTGAAGATCTACGTTGTGATGATAGGCGATGCTAGCTGAACTCTGGTTTATATAATTTTGTTTGCACTTGTTGGCGTTACAGGTTGCTCTCCTTGATGGAAGCCAAATATGGAAGCCAAATAAACCATTCTGTTACCTCAATCTAGTATGGAAGCCAAATCTACACAAGTCATTTTATAACCATTGTCCAAACAAAAACAAACATAATACTAGAAAAGGAGAAATATGGACTAAACTAGACTACTAGAAATGTTAACCAAGCATCCAACGAAATGAGCAGCATATACTACTAGAAACCTACACATATCATGTCCCATGACAGTTTAATATCAGAAGGGACTAATATCATCATCCAAGGGTGGGGAGAAGTTTCCAGCTCCAGTTCCCATTGCGCTTCAGTAGCCCCCAAACACCGGCATTGGTCTTGCGCTTCACGGCATATAGTATCGCAGACAAACATGTCTAGAGTCATTTCTTTTTGTTTCAAATCTATATCCTTAAGCACTCCCCATTAATAGGAAGAACTATCACAGTTACGTGTTAAAGTTGCATTTTTGGAGGAGGAGCTTAATAAATCACGGCAAGAAGCAATGGACTACCGTCAACTTAGTGATAGGTTAGCAAAGGTAAGGCAATACTCACTACAACTTCTCATTTTATCTTGACTTAGTTAGGTCTCTGACATGTTGGCTTTGCTTTATTCTACCAGGAATTGAAGGATCTCAAAGATCATGATCAACAAAAGAAATCAAAGGTTGTTACACTTAGATAATTGGATACGATAGTGGCAGATTGTTATTATCTTATAATCAACTATTTTTATTTAGCTACTCTTCATTCTTTCATTTGTATACATTAGTTAGACCATTTTATCTTGAAAATTTAGAACTCACTACTCAGGCATATCAATATTGAATAACTGTAGAAAACGGCTCGCGTCCTCGATATGCGCTACATCTTGAATATCATAATCTGTTAAACTGCATGTATGCAATAACTTGTTTCCTGATCAATACGGTAGAGAATGTCATGCCATTGTTGCATAGGGGGGGATTTCTGACCTTGCATGTAACTTGCACGTAACTTGTTTCTTGATCAATCTGGCGCTGACCTTGCCGCGCGCTCGCCGTGCGCTCACCTTGCTGCGATCCGGCCACCTTGCGTGCGTGCGATCCGGCCACCTTGCCGCGCGCTCACCTTGCGTGCGATCCGGCCAGTCGCCGTGCCGCGAGTACTCCCGTGCCGCCGTCGCCAAGGACAAGTGCCGCGAGTACTCCCGTGCCGCCGTCGCCAAGGACACCGAAAGGAATAAAATGAGAGTTATTAGGGTTAAGCAAGGGCATTTTAGTCATATGATGAAGATTAAATTCGAAAATCAAATTCAAATGACTTTAAATCTCTGAAAATACTATTATAGAGAGGAGTACACGAAATAGATACTATTTTAGAGAAGCCCACGACATAGATACCGTTTCGTCGAAGCCACATTTGAGGAGTACTATAATAGCAAAAAACTCCGTGACGACACTCCAAATGCGTGGGCGCGCTGAGGCGTTGTGGTCGCCACTCGTTTGCTGGGTTAACCGGACGCTATGTGGCTGTTTGGTTGTCTGTATGTGCTCATGCAGCTGCATGAGCATGGTCAAACTGAGGAGGGAAGCTCCTCAGCCATGTTTCTCCTCAGCCTGACTGCATTTGATTTTTTGTATCCACTCGTGCAAGCTCTCTGCTCCATGCAGGCAACCAAACACCATCTCCCTGCATGCGCTGATGCGAGCCACCCCATGCAGGCAATCAAACAGATCCTATACCAACATCCGCCGTGGCCGGGCTCACCGTGCCGGCCGAGGTGTCCACCCGCCCTGCCCTGGCGCCCACGTCGTTGCCGCCGTGCCGTAGTAGCCCGGCTTCTACGCCGCTGTTGGATTCCGGCACCCCGAGCGCGCAGGCGCCAGAGGCTGCTCCTCGATTGACACACACACTGCACGGCACTACTGCAGCTTGCCTTGTATGGTTTCGGAACGGAGCTTCCCTGTGCCCACTTCCCTGTCCCCCTCCCTGTTCCCTTCAATCTGGAGCGTCCAAAGTTGATCCTTTTCACTATTTATCTATTTTCATCTCAAAACTAAAAATAAAAATATGTTAAACCATAATAAATAATAAAAAATACAGAAAAAATAAAATTTATTTTTTCTGTAAATAAAATTTATTTTTTCTGTATTTTTTTATTATTTATTATGGTTTAACATATTTTTATTTTTAATTTTGAGATGAAAATGGATAAATAGTGAAAATATAAAAGCTTAGCCGTTGGATCAACTTTGGACGCTCCAGATTGAAGGAACAGGGAAGGGGACAGGGAAGTGGGCACAGGGAAGCTCCGTTCATGGTTTCGCGCTTCTCAGCTGCCACATCGGGTTTGGATGTGTATGCGTGCCGGTTTGTCGTGGTGCATACATATGACGGATAACGACAAGTGGCGAGTTTATCGAAGGAGTCGTGCGTGCAACTTCTCCCGTTGAGAAACAGAGAGAGAAAAAAAAAGATGAGCTACTGCGATCAAACTCGAGTCAAAATCCACGCAAACCCACCCCGACCCCTTGCAAAACCGAAGATTCTTCAATAACATCTCGTCGAGAAAGTCTTAACTAGTGCCGAATCACATGGACCAGATCCACCTAAGTTTCACAGGACCGATCTACGCGATTCCCTCCCCCCAAAAAACAAAGGAAGCAAAAGCCAGCGTCATTCTTTACAGAAGAAACTTCCCAACAAGGCTTTGATGAAGGAACAACGAGGAAACCGGAACGATTGAGCACAACACTGACTGGCAAACGGGCCCTCTGAACTGGACCTACGCATTTCAGACCCACATGTCAGTCGGTGCGACAATATCTCACAAGAAGAACTGGTTGTACGATTAGCAGGTGGCAGCATCGTCAAATCCCGTTGCTTACTTCAAACGCTGCTCTTGATCGTTCCTTCAACGCCTACGCAGGTACACCTCGTTTTCAAACTTTACAGATCAGCTCGCCGGTTAGGTCCGCACGCACACCGGTTATATATCCAGATCCAACCCACCAAACGCACGGCAAGTCGCCAACCCAGCATCGTCTCTTTCTACACACGAAAGCAGATTCTTCCTCCCTCCGGGTCAGGGAGATGGGCGGGTTCGATCTGCAGGTGAAGGAGAGGACCAAGGAGCTGAAGACCGTGGTGATGAGGGGCGTCAAGGTGGTCGGCGACTCGTGCAAGAAGGCGTGGAACAAGGTCAAGAGCATCAAGCGCTGATCGATCGAGACGTGTGCTGTTCGAGTTGATCCGATCTTGGTAGTCGTGTGCTTTTGGTTGTGATTGTAGTTTGTATTGTTGGATTTGTATGAGGAAGTTTTTAATGTGAAATCGTCTGTCGGTATGGCTTATGTATTACCTTTTTGTCCTCGATTAATTCTTTGTGCGTGTGCTATTCTTCTTCCTCCTCCTCCATCGGTGAGGTTTGTGGTGCTAGATCTGTTGTTGAGACATTCGATCCCTTCTTCCTTACTAGGCGATCGACATGCTAACTGGATATGAGGCCGATATTGCAGAGAATTTACTTTGTTTCACCATGTCGGAAACAAGGCTCAAACTTATGAATGATCCACAAATACCTTATCATCAGCCATCAGGCCACCTTCATTCTCCCCTTTATCAATGATTTCGAATCCCTGAATTATCGTTATTATGCTCACATCTCCTGTGTACTCTCTTCAGTTTAAATGATAGGCGATACGGTATTACAATTGGGTTGTCTTACATGCATGCAGATCTGCCGACAAGGTAACGCATAAGAACTTTCTTCAAGAAATCATACTTCTTTTCGTAAGCCACAAACAAATTAAACGTAAACAGAACATTGAATGCAGAAACAAGCCGAAGTTATGAAATGAACAAACGTGATATCGCACCGCCGCACAACAACGGTAAGTTGCGCATGCGTGCTGTTGAAGTGCTTGATGTTTTAAGATCAGACTTCAGATGGGCTAAAGAGGTAGCCAATCGCTTCTATGCATACTGCAGCAAGCCCGCAGCCGCCATGCCAATGGCACCGCGGTGGCACAGCCACAACGAATGCACCAGCTCTGACTGTGAATCCGTAGCATCAAAGTTAACCGGCTAGAGCGGGCGTATAGAAGATTTTAAATTGTTTTGGCTAAAGCACAATTTAAGAGCAAATATGAACTAATAAAAATTATTTTGCACAAGTCAAGACCTAAAGTCTTTAAGTCTTGCTATGGCACCACAAACCTAATTCTAGACAAGATACAATTATAACTAAACAAGTCGATCAATTAAATAGTAGAAATACAAGTGCAGAAAATAAAAGCAAGAGAGATAAACTACACGAAGGATACGAGAATTTTTCCTGTAATCTTGAAGACTTGCCGATATTCCCTAATCCACATTAAGAAAGTTTGGATTAATCGAGCCAGCTCCCTATGCAATCTTGAGCCTTTCCTTAATGCACTATGGTAGCTCTTTCCTACTCCGGACAAACCTTTTACAACTATGTCAGGTCTCTTCACAAATTTCTTTAAAGACATCACCGTACAAACACCTCTAAGCCGTCCAGGTGTCTACAACCACTAAGAGTAATAAGCCAATGACGTTTGCTTAAAGGATTTCAAGTGGCACAATGATCAACTAGGTGATGCAGTGCATTTAATGGTCTCAACAATCTCAAAATGAGGAAATAAAGCAAATGAGTTGAAAACAGAGTGACAAGAGCTCAAGTTTATTCAATGAGGTCCAAGAGTTTTTGCTTGCTACAGGTGGGTGGTATTTATAGTCTCCACCCACCAGGATGACCGTGGGGATCAAAATCCCCAAAAATCAGATGATACAGTACTACCATCATGTAATGATCAGTACTATCTACTATTCAATAGCTACTTAAGATTTATTGAATGCACATAAACTAATTGTTAATACAAAAATTGGTAGTATCACACTCACAATGCTTGGTCATATCGATACTGTAGTAATACCACACTCCAATTGCGGTAGTACTGATTTTTAGAAGAGAGAAAATGTACCTCTAAAAATTATGCACCGTCAACTAAAGTGCGGTCACACTACACTCCGAAAGTACCAGACACCAGGTGTGTTCAAACTGCTGCAATATTACCGACCAACAACTACGGTCATACTGATTTCCAAATGAAAATCAATGAAGGTTCTAAACTAAATTTCCAAATGCATGCATAACCCATATTTGACCAAAATGGCAAAAGATTGACTTCAAGCTACTGATCCTCTTTATAATGCAATGTCTATTCCACAAATTCGGACTTTTTCAATCAAACACCAAGACCGGTAAAAGTTATAAAAGAGGTCCTTAGGCTAAAATGTACCTTTGCCGAGCCATATCAATTCTTAGTCATCTTTGCATACCCTTTCCATGATATCATCAAAATTTAGGACTAAATTGTCGTTGGTACAAGTCTGGACAGTAAATTTAGAAGCACCTCCGGTCAGATACGGAGACCGCTGTGTGTGCGAAGGGACTTCAAAGTAGCACAGCCACCAAGTGGATTCAAGAGGAGTGTCTTAGGGTTACAAGAGTGGCCTCCCCTCTTCCATTACAAGGGGTCCTATTTATAGGGGGAGGCCAGTGTAGTTACAACTTTCTCCTTAGGGTTTGGCCTACAACTGAGACATTCCGATCATTTGCTCTACACGAGCCCCACCAAGTTCGAGACCCCAAGGTCAATCCGGGGTCAGCCCCAGACCCTTCCAGGGTCGGTCTCGCGTACTTCACCCCGGATTGGCCCAGGGTCCTTCTAGGATCGGTCTTGCGTACTTCACCCGAGGTTGACCCGGGGTCCTCTTAGGGTCAGTCTTGCTTACTTCGCCTAGGGTCGGCTTAAAGACTTGACTCAGGGTAGACCTTTCATGGGCCCAAGGAAGCACGGGCAGTTGTTAATTGCCCGCTCGGGCTGGCACACCAATCTCAGAAGGGGTTGGCGCGCGGCCTCGGGCCAATGGTTTCTCCGGCGGTCCACAAGAATTCGGCAAGGCATTTCCTTTGCACAGGGTCAAGTCCGGAGGAGAAATTCATAAGGAGCCTAACCTCAGTTCGGTCGCTCGGCCTTAGGGGTGGCACATGGTACGAGACACTCTCGCATCATTGAAATTCCCCCAAGGAGGGGCAATGTATGGTCTCAGTCCATGACGGACCAAACCTTACTAGGGGGCACTGGGCGGACCGAGTCCACCATGAGCCGGTCTAGCCCTATAAATGCCCCTCACCTCTTCCTCAAAATCCCCCATAACCTTACCTACTCACTTCTCTCAATTTCTTCTCCAAGAGTAATAAGTCAAGCCTCTCGCTTGACTCTCACCATGTGCAATGAATGCACAAGCTCAAATGGATACACAATCTATCTCTAGATGCAACACATGTAATCTAGAGCCTTCCTCCTTGCTCACATGGTGCAACACATGCACAATTAAGAGGTAGACCTCACACTAGCTTAAGAGAGCGAAATGGAATAATGCCAAAGCTATCCTTCAACTAGCCACAAGGGGGTATATGTACCCCACACCTCGAAACTAGTCGTTGGGACAGAACAACAAAATTTCCATAAGTACCGTAGGCAAACGACCGATACTTCCGCTCTCCTCACCAACGGTCAAAAAACTAGCTATTGCAGGCAAATCTGGTAGTTCTGTCATGTAAAGTCCGGTACTACAGATCATCAGAAATACCACAGAACTCATGTGGAATTACCAATTTTCTCGGGGACGAGAAGACTCCACACAGGTGTCTCTCTGGAAAAACTATACCGCTACACTGTAAGATTGAGGAGGCCGACTAGAGGGGGGTGAATAGGCGGTTTTAAAAATTATTTTAGGCTACTAACAAATTTATAATACAGAAGCATAAACTATTTCGTTTTCACAAGTAAAACATAAAATATCTAGATTTGACTAAGTGCACCAATGATATAATTCCAAATCAAAATAAGCAATCCTATAAAGACAAGTATTCTAATTAATTCAATGAATATAAATGCTTGAATATGAATTTGTTAGAAAGTAAATTGAGCACAAGATGACAAATCACAATGACACTTGATGTTTTTATCGTGGTGTTTAGAAACTTGCTGGTTTCCCTAATCTACATTGAGGTAGCCCAATCGAGATGGACCGGCTCCACGAATTAAGCCTAACCACCTCAATCCACTAAGGTTGCTCTTCCTCCACTCCAGAGATCTCACAAGCTTCTTGAGAAGATCACTAGACCACCACATCTCCGAAGCCGTCTAGCAGTCGACAAACTATAAGAGTAACAAGTCAGAGACCCCCGCTTGAACGAATCAAGAATCGTAGCTCAACGGACACAAAGTCCACCACCAAGTGCAACACATACACATATGAGGAGAAGACTTGCTCTTAGCTCAAAAAATGGAAGAATAGCACGAACAACTTCCTCTCAATAGCCCTTGAGGAGGAATTTATACACTTCCCACAAAAACTAGCTGTTGGAGTGAGGGAAGGGCAAGAATCAGCCCAAGAGCCGGTTCTACCACCAACATATAGTCGGTACTACCACAGTCCTCTCAACGGCTACAAAACTAGCTGTTAGAATGAAAAACTGGACAGACCGCCCACACAAAGACCGGTCTGACTGCCAAGTTTGGTCAGCCGCAAAGGTACCAGTCAGACCGCTATCAGAAAAGTTACTCTCTGGAAAAACATACCGCGAGAAGAAACAGTAGTTCCGTGGACCGATCAGACCGCTACCCGTATGCCAGTCTGACCGCCGGGCGGTCTGACGCCACATGCATGCCGATCAGACTGGTTTGACAGGTTAGACCACTGTCTATACTCTGGTCAGATCACTCCACAGTCAGACTGCCCTTTTGGCCTGGGTGAAATTAATTATTTTGATCTGACTGCATATACAAAGTCGGTCAGACCACCACCTTGAGGACAGGCTCTGGAGATTAGAATACAATGCATATTTCTCAGCCACTTTGCACAAAAGCTTTGCAATTTATAGAGATATGCATTCAAGGTTAAAATATGACTCCCAATAAATCATGGAACATATCCGCAAGTATTTTTTGGAATCACATCACTAGAAAGACGACATGGACTTAAACCAAATTCAAATTGCCCTTTCAAACTTAAGTCCTATGTAGCAATGATATTTGCATGAACTACAATCATTTGAGAGACACATATCAAATATTAGCATCATGCCTCAAAGAGGAGAAATAACATGGACTTTAACATGTTGCAAAATACATTCGCAAACATCCAGTCACATGTCACAAAGGGACTTATGCATGAGCTACAACATTTTTAAAACATATTTGAAAATATTAGTATCATATCACGGAGAGAGCTAGAGCAATTCAGTGAGCTATCAACACTTGTTACGTTCAAGCTATTAATCACGACCCCTCTTAATATTATGGCATCATATACTAGTAACATGGCCTTCAACCAAACACCAAGACCGATAAAAGATTAGAAACACATTATGAGCCCTAACTAGTCATACATATGAAGTCTTTACATGACTTATCAAACACATGTGAAGTCTTTACATTGCTTGAGAATGATCAACCACATGAACCATCTTAAGTCATCCATCACCGTATGGTATATCCTGTTCATTCATCTCAATGAAACTATTAGTTCCATAATCATTAATTATCAAAATATGTCATTAACTCATAATGTCGGGTTTAGATTATTCATTCACAAGCTGGACGTTCTGCAAATTGAAAGTACCGCTCACACAAAGCCGATAGTACCATTCCCTAATAAGACTGCCCACACAGAGCTAATCGGACCGCTCACACAGAGTTGGTCGAAAGTATCGATCGTCGACTACACTGGTCCCTGACCAAGTCAGATGGTTTGACCACTGAGGTCTCCGACCACGTTATTTAGGTCACTACATAGGTTTTTGACTACATTGGTCCACGCTGATCTTTGATCACATTGTCCGGATTGACCACACAGATCTCTGATCACATTAGTTTCGACCACAGAGGTTTCGACCATGTCGATCTTTGACCATGTCAATCTTTCATCACATAGATCTCCGACCACCACGTCGATCTTCGACCACATTGCATTAATCACGTCAGTTCATCCACATCGACAGTAAACTTAGAAGCACCCCCGGTCGGATACAGAGACCGTTGCGGGTGTGAAAGGACTTCGAAGTAGCACAACTACCAAGTGGATTCAAAAGGAGTGTCTTAGGGTTACAAGAGTGGCCTCCCCTCTTCTATTACAAGGGGTCCTATTTATAGAGAAGGGAGACCAGTGTAGTTACTTCGCCCTTAGGGTTTGTCCTACTCTTGGGGACATTCCAGTCATTTGCTCTATGCGACCCCGCCAAGTCCGAGACCCCGGGGTCAGCCTCAAACCCTTCTAGAGTCGATCTCATGTACTTTGCCCAGAGTTGACCTAAAGTCGGTCTCGCGTACTTCATCCGAGGTTTGACCCAAGATCCTCTTAGGATCGATCTTGCGTACTTCGTCTAGAGTTGACCCAAGGTCCTCCTAAAGTCGATCTTGCGTATTTCGCCCGGGCTTGGCCTAAGATCCTCCTAAAGTCGATCTTGCGTACTTCGCCTGATTCCCGCCTAAGGACTTAGCTCAAGGTAGACTTTCAATGGGCCCGAGATAGAACCCTCCCCCAACACTTCAATCATCTTAACAAACATATTAGTCCCTTAAATATTGTCATCGTTAATTACCAAAATCATTTTTAAGGTGCTAGATAATTCAGTTCGAGCAAACCCAAAACGAAAAAGTCGCCTAGATGGACACCCCTGGAACGAGCTTGAATAATCTTGCAGCTCGTTGCACCAAATTGGCGCATATAGCATGCGAAACTGAAGAGGGAAGTTAGAATTCAAAATTATACAGCTACAATAGCAGCATTTTACAAGCCAGTTCGGCAAACATTTTTGTAATAAACAGCACTACATTATGATAAGTTTGCTCGTTCTACAGCGTTCATGAAGGCCTATGAGGAATAACTGCAGGGAATTGAACTCTCCAGAAGCCCCGCCTACTGCAGAGGAGCATCAGGATCCAACCTTTTCTGGATTGCAGCTGCAGCCTGATAAAGAACAAGGTTGGCATAAGTTGTATGCATTTCCCCCTCTAATTACATTGCAGGGTTTCAAATTTAGAATGAAGGGCATACCTCAAAATTGCCCAACCTGTACTGGTACATCATTTCCTCTCGTAGACGGGCCTGCTCCTTCATTGCTTGAGCCTAAAATGGGGAGCAAAGAATAGTAGCTTAATTGACAGAACGAAAAATGACTTTTCATGCAACCCCATGCTAATGTTTGCATAACAATCTATTGCTAACAATATCACCAGAAAAATACTGTGCAGCCAATCAGGAACGACTTATCAGGGATCAAGTACAATTATAACCAAATAGGCATTCAATATCATGCACATAACAAACACATCTGAATTAAATAAACCTTAAAGTGCATCACCCCTGGGACTCATAAGAGTCATTGTATTGTATTGTCATGAACACTAGTGTCAGAGCACATCGTTGTGGTGGTTGAGGTCATGGGTTCAAGCCCCCATTATCCTTATCTAAACATATCGTTTTTTTTCAAAAGAATGAGAAGGAACATAAACTGGTGCCACTTGGCATCAAGTAACCCAGTAAGTACAGGGTCCAAAGCAGATGCAATGCAACTACCTGATCTAAGGATCACTACACTTTCTTTCATGAAAGATTGAACACATCTAGGATACAATAAAAGATTTTAGATGCTACACACCAAAATTGGACAGCCTATGCTATCAAACTGGTTACACCCACAAAAAAGATATCAACTACAAAGGGCATGCCTTCCTGATCATAGAAGCAGCTGTGATGATAGTTTGATACGATAGAAAGGGCCATTGCAGATTACTTCCCATTATTTGTCAAAACTCAAAAGCCTAACAATATAATCCTTATCATTGTACTACTTATGACACTAAAATATCTATTAGAGGCCAAAGCTGCTTAGCGCTGGATCATCATCTTAAAAAGAATTAAGACCAATTTATTTAGTGTGGAGAAAACAAGACACTACTGATAAGCATTCTTGTATTTAATGTAAGTTCAGAGGATAGATCAACGAAAAATAAGAGTATGAGACCAAAAAAAGGCTGCAATATTCTAACCATTCCAGTTTGCATGGATCGTTTTAGAGCTGTCACTTCTTCTTCCTTTCGTCGCTCACGTTCTCTGAGCAATTCTAGCCTGCATGACAATTTATTAAGAAAAGTTTTAGAAAACTAACATTAAAGACATAATAACTCCAAATCCAATCAATACATAAGTGTTTCGCAATTGTCTTTCCATACCGTCGCTGTTCCTCATCATCAAATACTGTACGTTCTGTTCCCATGGCACTCTTTAAGCCCTTCTTTTTCTCTTTTTCCATCATCCGGTGATGATAAGCATCTAAATCATAATATCTGATAAGATAACAAATGGAGGGAAAGCGTAAATTCACATGCTTAACTTACTAGCAAATCTGAATATATACAACAACAACAATATCAACAAAAGAAAATAATGAAGCATGCATTACTTTTTTGAAGGAAAAGTAGCTGTGTTGTGATCTTCCATGAATCTGAGATAAAAAGCAATGTATGTTAAACATCCTAGGAAAACGAACAATTCCAAAGTGATATTTTTCCCCCTAAGTCCATCAGAAGCTTGTAGAATTCCTCAAGTAATTTCATGGCAGTACAAACTTACTCCTTAAACATTTGCTTCTCTTCCCAATTTGACAATGACTCCAAATTAACCTGTGGCCACATTACCAAGAAAACTAATTTTAACACACTGATCTCGCAAACAAGTAAAACAGCAAACAAAATTGAGTAATAAGCTTTTGACAGATTGGTATAGAAGTAAATGCACAGTACCAATCAGGTAATAGATCGTCTAGTCTACTCTAAGTGACCCTGATTACAGAGCCAGAATGAGGAAAATTGGGCTTAACCAACATGCAACCCAACACGGTAATTTTTTTTGGTTGAAGGAAACCAAACACAGCAATTGTAAAATATGAAGGAAAAAAAGAAGAAAAGGAGAGAGAACAAGTACTGTTTGAGTCGTTGAACTTTTAAGTCAGGTCTAACTTAAGCTCCAAATCTTCAAATCACTCCAATGATCAACTAACTTTATGACATTGAGTTTTTTGCTAAAGACAAAGAAATAAGCTCTGAATGTTCAAATGGCTGCAATTTACCCTATATATAATATTTTTACTAAAAGATGAACAATACAGACATAAGATAAATGGTTCCTTTGGAGCTAATTGATTGTATTTTCTTACTTAGCACCAAATCTATACATACATTAGAATGACAATTTCTTAGCTGGAGATACACCCTGTTGATCTGATTTTTTTTTGCGTGTATAGATCCTCCATATTTCCTGAAAAGACAACATCTATAGAATGGTAAAAACAAATATACCTGCTTGACTTCTGACAACCATGCAGTGAACTCTGGCCGCTTGTTCCTACAAAACGCATGGTTTAACACATGAAAATGTGGTAGAAATACTACTCTTTTGTATGTCATATGGTTTGTCTGGAGTTTAAACTCACAATCCAGTCACAGGGTTTCATCATTTAAATCAGTTAATGCCATCAATCAAAAGATTTCAGATTGATCTAATCTCCACTTTCTATGAGCATTGGCCATTGGATGGCACTTACTTATTTCAATTCACAAATTTCAGCATTACTACTGGTAAAACAACAAACAAGATTAATGTTGTTAGCTATTACCACATTTCAACCCCCTCTCACATTATGGTTCCCTGCCAAGGAATTGCAATATGCCTTAAAACAGTGATCTCCACGCTTACATGATTAGGCAAACTACCATACTTCCCTTGAGCTAGCTTATCAGGATCAAGACATAGTGTTCCTTCCATATGCACTAAATAAATTCATAATTTTCGTATGTCTTGGCTAGTGAAACCCTAAAACTAAGAAATAGGATCCTCACCACATATCGACCTCACGGATGATGCCATACTTCCCCCACGAGTTGGTCACCGCAGCCTTCTTCCCCAAATCCTTCTTCTCCTCCTTCCTCTTCCTCTTCTTCTCCTTCTTCCTTCTCTCCCTCTCCTTTTCTTTCTCCTTCCTCTTCCTCCTTTCCTTCTCCTTCCTCCTCCGTCTCCTCTCCTCCTCCTCCTTCCTCCTCCTCTGCCGTCTACTTCGCCTCTCTTCCTCTGACTCCGACTCGCTCTCCGACTCCGCGCTGGAACCCGAGTACGACGACTCGGACTCCGACGACGAGCCCGAGCTCTCGCTGCGACTCCGGCGCCGCCGCCGCCGTTCCTTTTCCTTCCTCCGCCGCTTCCGCCGCTCGCATGAGTCCTCGCCGGAGCTCTCGCTCCCACCTTCCTCCTCCTCCTCACGCCTCTTCGACTTGCCACGGTGGCCCCGGTCTCGGCTCCCCTTCGAACGCTCCTCCTCGTCCGCTTCTAGGGACTTGCTGCGGTTGCGCTTCGCCGCCGCCGCCGCCTCCTCGCCGGCACCATCTGGGACCGAGCCGTTCTGGTCCTTGGCCATGCCTACTAGCCTAGCGCCTAGGGTTTCGCGTTGCAAAGACGAGATGGGATTGGGGAGGCGAGGTGGCGAACGCGGAACGAATCGGCTCAAGTTGCTAGTGTTGATGGCCAGGGACTGCGAGGACGAGATAGCCCATTTGCTGCGATTAAAATGGTTTCAGCTTCTGGCTTCCGATTTATTCTTCACTATTTATAAATTTTATCTTTTTTTTGGACTTTTAGCTTTTTGTTAAGTTTTTTTACCGGTTCTTTTTTTTCCGTATGTGTTTGTATTATACGTAATGGGCTAACATATTTTTTAAAATTTAATTATGCTAAATAAGCCTCTGTTAGCTACAGTGTTTTTTCAGCCTGCTACAGTGCTTTTCAGCCATAAGCCACAAAAAAAAGCTCAAATGATCACCACCTTAAAAAAGTAGTTGCGAGTTCCTGGAGTTTAGCTCATTCTAGCCTTGAGTTCCAATTGAATTTTAAACAAATCAAACTCGAGTTTAATGTCGAGTTCACGAGCTTTACTGAACCAAGCTCGAATAGTTTACGAGTCTTGATTCGATCTTAAATAGTGATACATATTAACTCTTACTGAGTTTACTCGAGCTGAACTCGAGCTTAGACTTTTGTTGTTATTAAAAATTAGTGTATATTTAAATTATTTTGACTATTATCGAGCTTATTTGAGTCAAACTTGAACTTTTCTTATTGTTGAAAATTAGTGCATAGTAAATTATTTTAATTGTTATCGAACTTCAATGAGCCGAGCTTGAGTCTACTCGAGCTTAGGCTGAATCGAGCTCGAGTCCAAGTCCAGACTTGCACCCTAGTTCGAGCTCGACTTGAGTTTCTACCGAGCTCGAGCCTGAAAGGCCAAACTCGCTCGAGCTCGATTTATTTACAGCCCTATAGCCCATTAGGCGGGTGGTATGCACCTATTTTTTAGTAAACTGTGCTACATGTGCACGTAAGGTAGGTATATCTAGGTTAATAAAAAATAAAACTGTGTATTTAGATCAATAACTTGTTAAATCATGCAAAGGGGTTCAAAAGAGGTTTTTTAATGATGACAAGGTATCCGCATGGTACTAATGCTTAGTGGCGTTGATGTGGGGGCCGATATGAAAAGGTGAATGCCTCTGTCTCCACCCCGCCAGCTATACTCATCTATGTGTCCATCAACTCTATCCCAAAACGTTCAAGAGTATTTTGGTTTTGATTAAGAAGGAAGTCACGACCTTGCTGCAGTGATGAAATTAATTGTGAAGTGAATTTTTATTGCCATGATATGTATATGAAGTTGATGTAGTTGTTACTAGATATAGATAAAAAACCAACAAATAAGAAGGCAACAGGGTTGTCCACGTGCTCTAAGTCGTGTCACTCGTGGCTGACTACTTCATGCAATCCTTGTTCGAGAAACACGTGAAGTGGCACCTCCTCCTTTATTGATGTCATCTCCTACTGTTGTGATGCCTCCTCACGGATCATGCTGCTCATATTTCTTGATAAGAGGGTTCGGCCTGAAACTTAAAGTAGTTGTCAAAGCATAGGACTAGGCTGCCTATTACAGAACTTACGAGCATAACAAAGAGAAACACTAATCACTAATAGATTTTTTTTAATATGGCCAAAGAGTATTTGCAAGAATATAACAATGAATGCGAATAATTTTGTTGTGTTGTTATAAGTGCGTAGACCTTTCTATTTATACAAATCTAAAGAGTGACAGTTAATGTTTGAATATGTGCCTCTTGTCTTCACGTGCAAGTCTTTTTAGTGTATTTAAACATTGAGTCTTTTGTCAAACATCGTTAACTGCTTTGACATGTTGAATTAAACACCCATATGGAAAAACCGTACCAATTCTTACTAGTTAATACTCTGCTTGAGAAAGTGAACAGTTATTGGTCATAATTGACCATAACTGGTCATCATTTGGGGTAATCGATTTTTGACTAGTTATATTTATTAAAGAGGGGACTTCCTCTTTTATGTACTCGTAGGTTAGACAAGATACTTAGTGAACCCTAATAATATGGGCCTAGATAAGGAGTTTTATTTTGATTCTTATTGATCGAATATATTTACATGATCAAGAATCCTTGTCAATGGTCAACTAGGGTTCAACAAAAAAAGTGAGAATAGAGTATCTAAATGACAGAGAAAAAGTAGGTAAGAAGAGAGAAAGAAGTAGAAGAGTTGCCAATGCCATATAAGCATTAACACTATATGGATGCATTGTCAACCTTGTAAAAGCTCATCTGAATGCACGATTTAACAAACTTATTGATCTAAATACATGATTTCATAGACTATATATACCCACCGCACAAGTTGGAATAAGGGTCTGTTCTTTTTGGCTGAAGCTTATGGCTTTTGGCTGCGATTTATGATTTTTAGACTGTTCATATGAGATATTACAAAGTAACAGAAACTCACGTGCGGTTTTTACCATATAAATGAAGTCGATACAGTATACACTATAATTAACTAATAGACCTTATCTTTAAAAAATATTTTATTTGAAAGCTAGTTACTGTAGAAAAGTCAAAAATTAAAATCAAAAGCTGAAAAAGAACCTGTCCAACTATGGTGTAATTTACTCACCTATTTTCCACCAACTCCACTGACACATGGGCCAGTATCACTATGACAGGTGGGCCGGTAAACGCCTTGTGCTGTTACACACTGTACACGTCTCCCTCCTCACGGCCCCGTCTCCCTCTCCTGGTCCTAGACACTCCCACCCATACTCCTACCTCGCCGCCCGATCCGACGCGCCGGCGGCCGCCTCGCCTGCCCGCCCTCCTCCAGCGTCGCCAATCCGACGCACCGCAGCCGTCAATTTCTTCCGTTCGCCCGCCCTAGCAGCTCACGAACGCAGGATCCGCGCATCTCGCCGGCTCGCGGACCAATACACGCGGATCTGATCGAAGGAGGCCGTAGCTGCTACTGCTTTCGCGATGTCGAGGGTTCGGGACAGGACGGAGGACTTCAAGGAGGCCGTCCGCGTCGCCGCGCTCGCCCATGGCTACACGGAGGTGAGCTCCATGCCAAACTTGACACCGCGCAAACCTGCGCCTTCTCTCCTCTGCGCTGGAAGCTATCAGAGTTATCGCCTCAAAAATAATTTATTTATTTATGCGCCGTTTGTTGATTTCTTTTTTGCAGTCTCAATTGGCCGCTCTCATGTCATCTTTCATCATCCGGAAGCCGTCGCCCAAATCACCATTTACAAATGCAGCGATCAAGACGGTAGAAGTCTAGTGTTTCTGTACTCCTGTCTTCGGTGTGGGGGGTTGCTAGTCTAATTGCTCGGTTGTGTCGGTGTAGCTTGAGAGTATCAGGGAACTCGAGAAGTTTATAGTGAAGCATAGGAAGGACTATGTGGACTTGCGTCGCACCACGGAGCAAGAGAGGGACAACATTGAGCATGAAGTAAGTTGCACCCCGTCTCTGCGATTGTGTGCTGATTTGCCTTTTCTTTTTGTATGAGGATGCTTGTAAGTAATCTAAACTAATCTAGTTAGTAGGATAATTGTGTTAAGACATAGTTTGCAACATGGTGTTTTTTTAGTTCAAAATTTGAGATTGAGGTTTGTTTTACATTGCATTAGTTCTGTAGAACGCTTCCTGATGATGTATCATAGTGTCATCCTTTTGTATTGAGATAGTTCTTTCTCAGTTCTTCCTTGATAGTTGGAGAAGTCTAGTATTAAAATTGTTAAAGAGCATAGGAAAGAATAATTATTTATCTTCTTTGTTGCATACCTGTAAATACATTCAGTTTGTATTGGTTGTGCATCTTTCTCTTGTTGCTATTAATCTATATTTGGATATAGCGGCGAAGTATATTCCTGTTGTATTGTATCGACTATTGAGTTGATAACATATATTCATACAGGTATAGAGTGTGTGAATTCTTGTAAATTTAGGCTATTGCTCAAGGTGTTTTTCTCAATTTCGTATCTGTGTCTAATTACTGGAAGTATGTTAGGTTGGTGTTTTTGTAAAAGCATGCAAGGAACAGATAGATATCCTAAAGAACAAGATCCATGAAGAAGAGAAGACTGGAAGTGCGAAGACATGGCTTGGCACAAGGGATGAGAGTTCCCGGTTGGACTTGATAGCTCACCAGCATGGTGTGGTATGACATTATCCTTGCCATGGATCAACTAGTGCCAATTATTAACGCTGGAACACTGCAGTGCTCTGATATTACTGTTTTTGTGTGTATGTGTGAACACACTTTGTAGTAGTGAATTCTCACTGTCATGGTTGCGTGTTTTCACCCTTTATATCAGTGCAGATCGTTCTCAAAAGTCAAAATGATGTTGTAAGGTCTGTTGGATTAGTTTAGTATTTAAGGGAGAATATGATATCGCAAAAGGTAGAAGAATAATAAATTTTTGAGTGGAATTGGCAATTTCACTTGCTACAAAAAACATACAGAATAATGCTATTGTTCCCCTTTTCTCTCTGTTTTGGTGAAGTTGCACATATATTTGCTTCTTCTTTCTCCGTCATTACAGAAGTTCCAGGCATTCTTTGTACATTTAATACTGAGCATATATCTGTATTTTTTTTTTCAATGGATTGGACTAAGTGATTCCTCAGGGATACTTGATATACTTACGATGAGCAATGATTTCCTTTTACAATAGCCGAGGTGTTAAATAGACAGATCAAAGTGAATAAGTATCACCCTATTTGGGTTTCATTCCATGAAAGGGTGGCTTTTTTTTTTGCGTTGGCTCGCCGAGACTAACACAACACTTCTCCTTTTTTCTGGCTTAGGTCAGGCTATGTAGAAAACTATACAGACGGAGTTAAAAAGTATTATCCTATTCCTGTCAAGAATAATATAGGTCCGACATTTATTTGCTAGGTGTTTAATCGGATGTACACTATGCCTAGTTGGTAGCAGGATATCCATACCTTCATTGGTTTGATATCATTAGGTAGGGAAAAAATTATGATGCATAATTTTTAGAGGACATATTGTCCAGTCAAAACAGGTGAATTTGAACAATATATAAAAAATTTCTAGTGCATGGCTGTGTTCTTTCTTACTAGCATTTTGTCTATTGTAGTAACAATTAAGCAATATTTTCTGAACTATCCTCTTTGCAAGTATTTCTATGTATTTTCTTATGATCAGTGCCAATAAACTCTGTGCTGTTCGTATGTTTACCAGGTTTTGATTTTGAGTGAGCGTCTCCACTCAGTAACTGCACAATTTGATCGCCTTCGGTCCATGCGTTTTCAAGATGCTATTAATAGAGCAATGCCAAGAAAGAAGATTCAGAAGAAACCAGAGATAAAACCTGCTGAACCATCAAAGTCAAATCTTGTATTGAAATCTGATGTATCAAAGGTTGGAGATCAGGAGGTATCTCCTGCACCTATAAGAGTTCAAGAACAACTCTTGGATGATGAAACACAAGCTCTCCAGGTAATATTTTAATGGGGATGTGTATTACGCATTAGTGAAACTCTGGTTATTTTTCTGGAAGTCTGGAATTATCATGCATAATTAAATTATTTGCAACATGTAACTCTTGGCTCAGGTGGAGTTGACAAATCTTCTTGATGCTGTCCAAGAAACGGAGACAAAGATGATAGAGATGTCAGCACTTAATCATCTTATGTCGACACATGTTCTACAACAAGCTCAACAGATTCAATATTTATACGATCAGGTAGGAGATCTATTTTAAGTATTTATTATTTCGTATCGTATGTAGCAGAGGCTGTAGATTTTGTTTTCTGTTGTGAACATAAGCATACAGATTCAACCAAAAAAACATATTACAGCATTTGGACATACACCTTTTGTTTATGTCCATGTAAGAGCTACATGATAATGTGTAGATCATTTGTATTCAACCACTGAACGTTCATCAGGATCCATGCAACAAGCATTTCCCTTTTTAATAATATATCAGCTCTAGGAATTTAGATATAAGATCTTTACTTGGCGACCTTTATTTGAAAGAACACAGACTTGATTTGAGAAACTGTACACGACTAGCGATAATTGTTTGGTCACATGTCTTTTATCAATGTGTGCTCTGTTCTTACAGCGCATCTTCTGCATTTTCGCAGGCGGTTGAAGCTACGAACAATGTGGAGCATGGGAACAAGGAGCTGTCCCAGGCGATCCAGCGCAACAGCAGCAGTAGAACCTTTCTCCTGCTTTTCTTATTTGTTCTTACCTTCTCCGTTCTTTTTCTTGACTGGTACAACAACTGAATTAGCACATGTAAACGTTGAACTTTCGATTGTGCAAATGGGTCGAGCTATCAATGCCGCCTCGTTTCTTTAGTCTGACCTTTTATGGACTTTCTACCATTCTTCATGCACGTTAGTCACTGTACTCCCTATTTGTAACTTATGAGATCTGTCATTGCTGCAAATATAATCTGTACCCCGCCGAGCACATGGAAGGTGGCATGTACTATTGTGCTACCGCCCTTTCACCGAACACACCAACAGTACTGTTTGCCCGGAACTGAGCTGCACGAAGCACAAGGCTTCGAGCGCCCATGCTTCGCTGTGTACATGGACAAAATGCAGTGGGGCAAGCGCTTTTAATAACCCATACAATAAACTATGATTGATGCTACTACTAAGTACCTGCAGAATTTTACGTGACATATGTCTGGTCATGGGAATCTTCCTGCACATTGCACTACTGGTATCCGGATCTGACCAGTGGGGTCTCCAGTGTGCATCAGGTCATGCTAACTACAGCTAGATTTGACGCCACCTGACTGCAAAACTACAATGAGTGATGCACTATTGACTGTAAAGCTCTATGACAAACCAATGCACATTGAGAAGCAGCACGTAGCATCGCATGTCACTGACAGATGCAGGCAAGCCAAACAGGCCACCCATATAGTTCAGGTAGTCGAGACAACGCAACAGTTCCTGATATTGGGACGAGAAGAATGAAATCTGCATTTCACCTCCATGTCTCGTCATATTACAACTCTATATCAGCATGCTTTAGGCACATGCTTATCGATTCAGACTCTTGGAAGCGTTGACCATTACCCTCTCTTCTATATGCGTAATCCATTAGTATCTCGCATTTCCATATCTACAAAAAGGTATATAGCGCTTCTTGCTTCAGAACAAGAGCAGGCACAGCACCACAAACACGAAGAGGAAGAAACAGATCTGGTGCAGGGACCTCTCCACCTCCATCTGCTGCCTCCTCAGTCTGGGGCTCACGTTGTGCGCCGCAACATAGTAAGGGCTTGTGTAGTACATGCTCGGTGGCAGCTGGCCGCGGAATGCCCATGGAAGCACCGCCACCGCCATCCCTCCAAGCACCCCTCCAGCCGTCGAGTGGATCAGGCCCCGTCCCATTGGTGGAGGGTAGAGGAGATCGAATTCAGTGGCACCGTGATGGTGGTGTGCATGCCGCAATGGCCGGAGAGGAGGGCTGGGTTCCATGTTCTGGTGGTGCCGGTCATTGATGTTGCCTTGTGTGTTCTGCTCAACAGTCTCCCGGTGCACGGTTGGCCTGTGCGGAATGGCCATACCATTCAGTGATTTCTTGGAGCTCCCACCGCGGCCATATAGTGGCACAAGGTTGTCCACGGAGAGTGTTGCCTTGCACACGGGGCACTGCCGCCTTGCTGCACTGCTGTTGTCACCGGCAGCTGATTCCACCGCTGGGCGCAGCCACTCGTAGATGCAAGGCCAGCAGTAGAGATGGCCACAGAGGGTAACCACTGGGTCTGCAGCAAAATCGAGGCAGATGTTGCAGTCAAAACAGCCACTTCCAGCCGTTGCAGGTATCTCCCCGCTGATTTTCTTCATTGGCTTATCGTCAGACACGGAAGGCTGGCTATTGACGGCAGCCATGCACATGTGATCCATTCTTCCACCTTCCATGGCAATCAGGATGCTACCTCTCGCAAACTGTTCTGGTTCAACTACTCACAGTACTGCAATTCAAGAAAACAAAAGGAGAAGTCAGTACCCCAGTAGCAATACATGTAACTGAAAAAAATTATGTGAAGCAACACATGGAAGGAGCCCATTGCGCTAATCGTGGAGCAGCCAAGGCGTTTAAAACGTTCATAAGGTGTGAACACCTACCTAACTGTGTTGAAGGACTAGAGAAACACCAGGAAATGAGATGGGAAGGAACAGAGCAAGCCACATGGCTACATATCTGTAGTACTTAATATAGATGCTTAATTCTGAGACAGAGGTAGGGTGTACAAACACAACTATTAAAACTAAAGAGTGGTCCAGGCAGCAGGCAGCTTTCAGGCCCACACCACATCATTCTGTCCTGGGAAGTCTATCCATATACATTTAACAAGTGTGATAAGTGGAGCAATTGTGAGGTAAAGCTCCAAAATTCCATGTTAATATGCCTGAAGAATAACTTATCACTTCACATTATCCTAGTTAGCGAGCAACAGGCACATTATGGAAGAATCCATCATCTTTCCTAGCAGGCTGAGTCAGCAGTCATGGATTCTCCGATTTTTTACTACTAGGGACTACATCTGCTGCACTTTATTTTTATCCCCTTTGTTATTCTTATCCTCAAGCTACTTTGCGTGTCACTGACATGTCATCCAAGAATCTATCTATCAGGATACTTGGGAAACTTGAATCAGCAAGGAAATGAAACCACTAGCTTATGTCCAAGGTATGCAACGCCACAATATTTTGACTCCAAGATTTGGCCCCATGTTCAAGGGAAGAACCATCACTGCCAGCTTGAATTACCTTGGGAAGAAAAGGAATAGAAGACAGTTTGCATTCTATAATATGCAGCTGCAGTTTGCAAAACTGGAGCTTGGACAAAGCTGGCAGGTCCTGACTAGTTTAACGCTGATCCTTGGTAATTCAATATTCGGGTAAGCAGCTATCAAAAAGACCAAACGAGCAGACTTGACTAAACAAAGAAATAGTATTGAGAGGCTAAAGCACCCCGTCCTAATCTCCAACATAAGCTTCCATGACATGTTGATCTTTGTGTGGTTGTGGAGCTCCTTCCACAAGAGAATCATTGAAAAACAACAATGGGTGGGGTTAGTGATGTGGACCGCAACAATGATGGATTGGCTAAAGCACTTGGCACACGCCGAAAAGATCATCATTAACATATCTAGTTATCAACAAAAACAATAATAACCGAGAGATAATGGCGCCTACTGTATTAGGATCGGGAAACAATGAATTATTTGCTCAAAGAAAATTTCTTAATCACTCTGACGACCCCATATGTACCAAAATTATTAATTTATTATAATAGTGAACTTCAGCAGGTCTTCCCCAAATTCAAACGCCTCCTTGATTACATCAAGTACACAGATGAAACTCAAAAGCACATCAATTTCCTACATTAAAGTTTAGTTTTGTAGACCTTCAGAAAGAAACAACTAAACAAGTAACCCAGGCACACAGATCTGCTAAGTTTGATTGTAGCTGCCACTACAATCATGCACACGATGAATTAATGTTGAGGGGATACAGTGTAATCTATCATCAGAAACCATATTTTTAGAGTTTAAGCACATGTTGATGAGAGTTTGATCTGATCCAGGTATGCCGGTGTATCAGTTGTTCTTATTCTCTCGTAAGTCATAACCCCTCCACATCCATGAGATCTCAGGAGTTGCTATGCATTTTACTATATGTACCAAGCTAAGCATCATAAAGTTTTCCCTCTAATCTATGATACACAACATACGTTTCTTTACTTTTGCAAGGGAGAGCAAGCATTTCTTAATACACAAACACAATTTGACAATTCAAATGGGCATTGAGCATTGTACTAAACATAGCTACAAGAATAATTTCTTCCAGCAAGGTATTAGGTTCTATCACCAACTTCAAATGCAAAAGAAAAGCAAGTTCATACCCCCAAGAATCTGACTTCCGCAGACAAAGAACTCCTTGAGGAATGCAAATGAAGATCAGACACAACATGGAGAAGCGGACATCACGTTCCCGGAATCAAAGAGGGGAAAAAACGAGTTTAGCACAGCACAGCAGATTTCCCAAGCAGAGGAATGGGGGTTGGATTGCACCCTTAAAATCCTAAATCCAATAACAAAGGAAATAGACAAGATGCCTCCTTTCGTACAGAAAATGGCATTAACGCGCCGAATTTAACGAATTAAAGAAAAGAAACTGCCACCCACAGAGCTACGAACGATCGCCTCCTGATCCTGGAGGACAAGGCATTCCCCCCAACATAAACCAGATCGTGCCAAGAGCAGCAGCAGCAAGGCAAAACACAAGACTTTCGGAGGTAACCCAAGCGCAACTACCAAGAATGCATCCCCCCCCCCCCCCAGGTGACATACAACGGTGCTAAAATCGAACATAGAACGCAATGTACTGAAGGTTCACATGAACAGAAACAGAAAAACAAAAGGAGGTTTATTTGGCTGACCTGAGAAGGAAACCAATCGGCGACGGCGCGACGCTGCTCTTGGTTCTTGCCTTCCAAGGCTCGGGCGAGGGGGGAGAGGAAGAGGCGACAAGCAAGTGGAGATGGGGATGGGGGAAATGGGGAGACTGCAAATGCTATATATCGCCGCGGGCGAAGGGCGAGAAGAGCGAGACGAGGGGGTGATGCGATAAGGCGACGGATGACGCGTCGGCGTCACCCGTCTGCGGAGAGGGGGCGAAAGAGACCGAGGACAGCGACCCGGCGGGGCGTTCGGGCCGTCCGATCTAACATCGGACGGCTGGAATCGTGCTGGGTGGGTCCGGCAGATCCGCGCCGTCGGTCGCCCCGATCGGACGGCTCCGGGGATTTCCCACGTTGCCCTCGGTGCGAAGCTTCCCGTTGAATTTTTATGCGGGATACGGGGGGCGGAGACGGCGGCTTTGGCGCGCGCAACTGAAAAGGATATCGTTTCGGGATTCTCTGCGCACTCGATAAAGCTGGATTTTTTTATGGTTTTTATTTATTTGCCCTTCGAGAGGAGCGAGAAAAAAAATTTCTCCGTGTGCCCTGCTCGAAGCCTCGCACTTCAAAATCAAGAAATCGGAAAATAAAATGTTAGTGGCAACCAGAAAATGGTTTCTCTGTGATTTAACCGATGTAAGACATTATTTTTCATCCTGTGCACAGATCTCGAGAGAAATGGGTATAGGGGATGGTCGTGGTGGTAGCACGTTGGACTTCGATTTTACCCTTGCCGTGTCCATCCCCTTGTCTCACAGAGAGGTATTAAGACTTTATTCATTTTGATTTGGGTTTCTGATTTTTAGTTTATTTTTTATTTTTTCTAAATTTTAGTTTTTTTGTGATTCTTTTTTCTCGTATTTATTTGAGTTATTTATGATGGGCTATTTTATTTTTTATTTTTAAATTATTATAAATTTTACGTCAAATAAGCCATCATTAATTATAGTGTAATTTCAACTAATTACAGTACAATTTTACCCATAAGCCAATTTATTTCAGTCTAGCGACACCTAAGTTTAACGAGATTAACACAAATTGCATTGCAACTCAACCACAAATGTTGCTGTACGTAGCACGCAAACCTTATGTAACGCGTACGATGAAGAAAACAGACGAGCCTGTGCCAACGAATTAGGCTCGCCATGCTCTAGGAAATGTCAAGCAGAAGATAGGCCTCGTGCACAGTCGGTTGCCATCTGTAAACACATTGTAACTTTTAGCCTGTCATTTTTTTAAAATAAAGTATGAGACAGAATGCACACACTCATCTCACAAGATCTTGGTGGTGATCGGTTCGGCTGAAAGCCTCATGACTTATGGCTGAAAACACTGTAGCTGGCTGAAAAAAACACTGTAGCTGACAGAGGCTTATTTAGCATAATTAAATTTAAAAAAATTTAAAAAATATAAAAAATATATTAGCCCATTACGTATAATACAAACAAATACGGGAAAAAAAAGAACCGGCAAAAAAGCTCAACAAAAAGCCAAAAGTTCAGAAAAAGACGAAACTTATGAATAGTGAAAAATAAGTCAGAAGCCAGAAGCCGAAGCCGAGTTGATCAGGGCCCTTAAGATGGGCACATATTTTCATACGGAACTCTCTCTACATATATATATATATATATATATATATATATATATATATATATATATATATATATATATATATATATATATAGGAAAATTACGTAATGCACCATGGTGCCTAGGCACCAACATCCGATACACGTGTATGATTGATAATTTTTTTGAGTTTAGGTATGAAAATGTTTTATACCCTTGATATATTTATGGTAAGTTAGTTTTGAACCCAGTTCAAACTAGTTTGAACTACTTTTGAGTTCAATGCAACTACAGTGAGTATATACCATAAAAATAGTTCAAACTAATTAAACTGAAGTTGAATTTAAATTTTTTCGGAGTTTGATATCTCAAATATACTTTTTTATGGGTATATGAAGATACCCACATCAAACGTTGCGAATCTCGAAGCAAATCAACGGGTATTGATATTGGTGCCTAGGCACCATGGTGCATGAAACACTTATATATATATATATATATATATACACACTAAACCTTAGGCTAGATATATGTCTGTACAATTAGCCATCTGGGGCCACATGCTAGCTTTCTAATACATCAGACCCCCTCAATACCCGGGGGTTCCTCGCCGCGCGCGGTGTCCACGTCGCCTCCTGCGCGCGGCCGGCCGACGGGTGTCCCCCGGTTTTTGGTACGGCCGGGGGAGGCAGATCCCTCCACTTTTTCCGAAATTACGTAAAGGTCCTTTTTCCTCGCGAACAGGTCCCTGCGCCCAGTTTTTTTGAAAAAAATTTTGGATGGCGCCCCGCGGGTTTCCAGAATTACGTATAGGTCCTTATTTACTTACGTGCAGGTCCTTTCAGGTCCTCGGTTTTTTCCAAAAAAATCCTTTTGTTTTTCCGGAATTACGCACGGGTCCTCGATTTTTTTTATAAAACTCCCTGCGAATCGCTGTCTCTTTTGCTTCGGTCCACACGGTAGCTGGCGTGGCGTGGCGCCACGCCTACGTGGCTAGTTGTTACTTTCTTTGGAGGAACACATTGGAACTTAGTAACACCGAAAGAGGCACTAACTAAACAGGCCCAAGCTCCCTGTTGCTCATGTTCCACGGGGACGACTGGACGAGTGGTCTTGAACGATACTGTTGAGAAACCGTCGCTGGCGACCAGTCCGAACGATTTCTCTGCTTAGAACAAGAACGAATCAATCACAGAATCACAGAGAGAATAGATTGAACACAGAGAGGTAGAGAGAACTCCTGGTCTTTCTTTATTGCTTTAGATTGCATCGGGGTACATAATGAGGGGGGTCTAAGTCCCTATTTATAGCCTACGGTGGGGTGCCCAAATATGCCAGGACTCTTGGCCATGGGCCCAGTTTCCTAACACTCCCCCTTGGGCACTCACCTAACATGCTCATGCCTCGTCAAAACTCCACAAAAACCCAGTGGGAAAAATTGGGAGAAAGAGTACATGATACATGTGATGCTGCGATGCACGAATTGCCTCATTAAAAACCTTGGTCGAGAAACTTCATGGAAAACTCGTCAAGGGAAAAAGAGTACAATTCACCCAAATTCATTTAGTCTGCAAGACTTTATTTTTGGGTACTTAATCTTCATGATCAAGATTTATTAGCGGGCTTGTGAGAATTCTCCCCCTGAATTCTGCACTTCTCTAAGTCTCATCATTCCAATTCCACGCACGCACCTTTCAGCTAGATGCGGGGAGTGACTTAGTGAATAAATCTGCGAGATTTTCACATGACTTAGTATGCAGTACTTTAATCTCGTCCATCTTTTGCAATTCATGTGCATAGAAGAACTTGGGGTTGATATGCTTTGTGAGATGACTCTTCACGTAGCCCGTTTGCACTTGTGCAACGCAAGCGGCATTATCTTCATAGATAATTGTGGGGGTTTGCACAATGTTCATCCCACATGACTGCTGGATGTGGTGAACCATTCGGCGAAGCCAAGCGCACTTTCGTGCGGCTTCATACAGTGCTATAATTTCTGAGTGGTTCGTCGAAGTAGCTACTAGGCTTTGCTTAGACGATTTCCATGAAATTGTAGTTCCACCACACAGGAATACATAGCCTGTTTGTGACTTAGCAGTATGCGGGTCTGACAGATACCCAGTATCTGCATAGCCAATCAAGTTCAGGTCTTGATTCTTTCTATAGAACAATCCGAGGTCCTTGCTACCTTGGAGGTATCGGAAAATGTCCTTTATGCCCTGCCAATGCCTTTTGGTGGGCTCTGCACTGTACCTTGCTAAGAGGTTCACGGCAAATGCAATGTCCGGTCTAGTGCAGTTTGCTAAATACATGAGTGCTCCCACTGCACTCAAGTATGGGAATTCCGGTCCCAGGACTTCCTCCTCCTCTTCCCTAGGTCGGAAAGGATCTTTTTCTTGCTGTAAAGACCTACCGATCATCGGTACTTTCGAGGGAAATGCCTTCTCGAAGCCAAACCTTTCAAGCACCTTCTGGGTGTAGGTCGACTGATGTACCAAGACTCCTTCAGGGACGTGCTCAAGCTGCAGGCCTAAGCAAAACTTGGTTTTGCCCAAATCTTTCATTTCAAATTCTGACTCCAAGTAGGAGCTTGCTTCTTTTATGTCTTCGGCTGTCCCGATGATGTTCAGATCATCTACATACACAGAGATTACACAGAATCCATTCTGGGATCGTCGTATAAATACACAAGGACAGTCTTCATTGTTCGTGTAGCCTTTCTTGCAGAGAAAGTCGCTCAAGCGATTATACCACATTCTTCCAGATTGTTTCAGTCCATACAGTGACTTTCTGAATTTCACACTGTACAGATTTGTATTTGCTCTGTCTTGGTTCGGGAGAGTGATTCCTTCAGGGACTCTCATATAAATCTCCGAATCCAAGTTACCGTAAAGGTATGCAGTCACAACATCCATCAATTTCATTTCCAAATTCAAGTTCACTGCCATTGAGATCAAGTATCTAAAGGTAATTCCACTCATGACTGGGGAGTAGGTTTCTTCATAATCAAGTCCAGGACGTTGAGTGAAACCTTAGGCTACCAACCTTGCTTTGTATCTCACTACTTCATTTCTTTCATTTCTCTTTCGAACAAATACCCACTTGTGCCCAACGGGGTGTATGTGGGGAGGTGTGCGGCATACGGGCCCAAACACCTCTCTTTTATTCAGAGATAGCAATTCAGTTGCTATTGCCTTCTTCCAATCTTCCCAATCTGATCTTTTCTTACATTCAGCGAGCGATGCAGGCTCGGGATCAAGATCGATGATGGTGGCAATTTTCTTTGCGAAGTAGATATCGATATTAGCTGTTGTCCTATTCAGGGACTCTCCCGTGTGCACATAATTTATAGCTATTTCTTCAAGAGTTGCTTCTTCTGGAGCTTCACCTTGCGCATCGCTTCTTTCAATTGCGGTGGCAAGTCCCTTTAGTTTTTCGGCTCCGATGTGTGCGCACACATTTATGCCGATGGGGATATTCAGATCCGGTATGCCCTTTTCTGAAGGTGTCATACTCGTGCCAGGTCTCAACTGGCTCCCCTTCTCATTCTGGGGGACTTCAATGATCGGCTGTGATAAATCCCTCTTATCCTTTTTCACTAGGCGTCCCCGGTTACTAAGGATTCGAGGAACCGGAGTTCTCGTCCTCTTTTTTTTTATTTTTCTGAGGCCTCTGGACGAGATTAGGGATACCTTCAATTTTCTTTGGTATTTCAACCCTCTCCGGTGCAGTGCGTTCAGGCACATGCGACTTAGTCACGCTCTTCAAATCACTAAAGTGATTAGGCAGTTCATTTGCTAATGCTTGCAAATCTATTGTCTTTTAGACTTCTCTTGTCTTCTAGACTTCTCTATTTGCTTCACTAGTGCGCGGGTCATCTGCATGAATTCTTGTGGCTTGCCATGTAATGTCTTCTGGACTTCTCTAGTGCGCGGGTTATCTACATGGATTCCCCAGGCTTGCCACGTAATTTCCCGACATTCTTTATCAAGGGGTTGATTTCCTCCCCCTAATGTTGGGAAAATTTCGGTGGTGACCCTTGCGCTAGTTGCATAGGTGAATGGATGTTGTAGGCCGAAAGTCTAAAATTGATGAGATTCGCTGCATGCAGGACTGCGTGTCCCCAACATGTAGCTAGATTTCAATTATGCAAGAGGGTCGGACAATAATTCTTTTAATTAAAGCCTCTGCCAAACCATTCTGGGTATAGACATGCGGTACCGAATGCTCAACTGCAATTCCCATCGTCATGCAATAATCATCAGATGCCTTTGAAGTAAATTCTCCGGCATTGTCCATTCTGATGGACTTGATATGATGATCTGGAAACACATTTCTGATGCGAATGATCTGCGAGATCAATTTTGCAAAGGCGTGGTTTCTTATAGACAGCAAACCCACATATGACCACTTCGAATAAGCGTCAATGAGCACCATAAAATACTTAAACGGCCCTGAGACAGGCTGAATGGGACCGCAAATGTCTCCCTGGATGCGTTCCAGGAATGCAGGGACTTCATCCTTCACTTTCAGAGTGGAGGGTCCAGTAATTAGTTTCCCGGTGGCACATGCAGGGCACACAAAATCTTCATGATTCGGGAAATTCTTCACATTAATATTATGCCCATGGGAGTTATTTATAATGTTTCTCATCATCCTAAGACTTGGGTGGCCTAATCTGTCATGCCAGAGACAGAAGAGTTCAAAGCTTCTAAACATTGTTTTCAGAACAGTGTACGCTGCAGGCGCTTTAATTGTGATATAATATAGCCCAATTTCTAGTGAAGGAAGTTTCTCTAATGCACTTTTTCATTCTCTTCGCGCTTCGTAATGAGTAGGTGTTCCTCACCGTACTCTTATTTAGTCTCAACGTGGAAACCGTTGGCGCAAATATTCTTAAAACTTAGGAGAGTTCTAGCCGATTCTGGGTACAATAAGTCTTCTTCAATGACCAAAGTTATGCCCATTGTGGTTCTTCCTGAACCAATTATACATGCATCGCTTCTGGCGATTGTCGTAAGGCTGCTAGTGCTCTTACGAATCGACTAAAAATATTCAATCTCTCTTAAGATGATATGCGTTGTGCCGCTGCTAGCTAAGCACACTTCCTTCATAGGGCGCTACACGTGTTCTAATATAGGGTATTTATTAACATGTATGAGAAGACAATCAACACATAAATAAAATACTCCAATATCAGAACATATCATGCCATCATAAACTGAATAAATGAATGAATTCTTCAAATATCATCCAACCATCACGAGAAAATAACAATTCTTAAGTACCATCCATGCAAATTCTAACATATTCTTCCACACACAAAATAAATGACAATTAAAGTTAAATGCATTCTGTGCACTAGACTTCTTCTGCTATTTTCTCGGGGTGACATTCTCTTCAGGAGAAATCATGGCGTTGGCTGCTTCTAGGTTGAGAAAGGGTTGCTGCTATCGTGATGGTTTCAACCTTCACTAGTGCAGGCAGCTACTCCGAACTCTCCCCCTCAGCCGATGCAAAGTGGGCTTCATGCTGCCCTTTGCCATCCCGCTTTGGCTTGCTGGCCTTATTCTCTCGTGGAGCAACTGATTCGCCTTTCTGGGCTGCGGCCTTACCCTTCCTTCCCCTTTTCTCTATCAAGGGCTTCCGCACCTTGTTGCTCCCAACGTTGGCTTCATGGCCAGTGGAGCTCCCAGATGGCTGAGTGACTTAGTTCTTATGGAGAACTTCGTCCTGAGCCTCCGCGACTTGCATCATATCTATCAATTCGGCATATTCCTCATAGCCGTCTTAACGATAATTGCGTGCGGATTTCACTGCATTGGGGTGGAAGGATTTTCTCAATTTTCTGTATTGGGGTACAAATCCTGTGCAAAGCAGAATTGTATTCCTTGACCGTCTTAAAGTCGGCAAACCTCTGTCTGATCCACTCTTGCTCTGCTTGGGAAAGAATGGTATACTTTAGCCCCTCAAATCGCTTCTTGAGTGCGGTCCAGAGTGCTAGCGCGCTTTTCTCCGCTATATACTCATTCTTGATAGTGAGGCAGAGGTGGTGCCTAAGAATATGAAGTGCCTGATCATTCTTCTCAGGTTTGGGTTGAGCGTCATTCAGTCCGCCGATCCCAATAGCAGCGCGGAGCTTCTTGGCTCCAAGCATAATCTCGACATCGGATGCCTACGTCAGATAGTTTTGGCCATGCTGGGCCAGCTCCTCGAACTCCCAGTTCGTGATGCTAGTCATTTAAATGTGTACAAGTCTACTGCTAGTAGACATGCACGGAATAATTCACTGCGGGTAAATAAATGGTACAAAAGTTTCTCGCAATGTTTCAGAATTTTCTATGCATTTTCTATAAATTTTACTGCTAATTCAGTGATTAAAAGCAATTTAAACAATTACAATTAACCAAAACAGTAAATAAATACAGAAAATACATAAAACAGTAAAGGCATAAATAAATAAGCTTCAAATGCTAAAAATAATGCAAAATTCGGATCCCCGAGGCCCTTTTATGCTAAAATATAAAATTTCAGCAAATTCTGCAATGCCGGGGGTTTTTTACGCTAATTTCCAGTTCAGAGGAAAATTCGCGCAATTTTCTGATTTACTGAGGGGTTTTTTCTGAAAATTCTGGACCCGCTCGTAAATTTGAGGACCTATTGGTAATTTTCAGAATCACCAGGGTCTTTCTGCAAAAATTCGGGACTTAAATGCAAGTTTAAGGGCTGATCGGTAATTTCTAAAACCCGAAGGATTTTTCTGCAATTTGTCCCCCCGGGCCGGGCCACCCTTTTTTTTCTTTTCTTTCCCCCTTCCTCTCGGCCCATTTGCTCCCTCCCTCTCGGCCTGTTCATCGGGCCATCCGGCTTATGAGCCCACCCGGCCACCTCAAGCCACTAGGGTTTCCCCTTCCCCTTTTTTTCGTGGCGGCGGCGGCACCCGATCGGGTGAGGCGAGAGGCGGCGGGCTGTGGCGCAGCTGCTGGCCGGGACCGAGGCGCGCGGAGGCGGGCCGGCAGGCCGGGCGCGGGGGGGGGGGGGCGGCCGTTCCGGTCGGACGCCGTGCGGCGGCGCGGGAGGAGGCCGGGCGAGGCGGGTGGCCGGTGCGGCGGCCGGGCCCGGCGGAGGGGCCGATGCGGCGGTCCGGGCGGGGCGCGGCTGCCGTCTTCGGGTGGAGACCGGGGGAGGCGCAGCTGCGGGAGGCGGCGTCGGCTACGGGCGGAGGAGCCGAGGCCCCGAGCTGCCGGCTCGGGCGGGCGACGGGCGGCGGGGCCAGCGCACAGAGGCAGCGGCGGCCGGAGCCAGGCGGGCGACCGGAGGCGGCGGGGCCGGCGCGCCATGCGGGGCGGCGGCGGCCGAAGCCAGGCGGGCGACCAGAGCGGCGGGGCCGGCTTCAAACATGAGCTGCGGCGGCCATGGGGGCTCGGCTTCGGGCCGGGCAACCTTGGGAGGCGCGCGTCAGCGAGCATGATAGCGATGCAGGGCTAGGCGGCCATCCGTGCAGGGGCGGCAGCCAGCACTTCGAGCGCTGGGCCATGGCCGGCTATTGCTCCGGGTGGTGCTGGTCAGTGGTAAGCCAACGACCGGCGGCAGCCTTGCATGCGGCGGCCATACAGAGCCGCCTGTTCCAAAAATTCCCCACCTCTTTACTTTATGCAATGACTGTGCAGAGAAGATGCAATACCGGAACAGAGACAATGCAAATTTCTTCGTGCAATTATCAACAGAAAATAATGCATAAAATTTCCTGTTTTCTATGATGCAATCAACATCTGCCTCTTTTCTTAATCTACCGATCGACATTGTGCCGACGATTTCAGATCTGCTCGCGGTAGATTTAGGGCGGATTTGCATCGTTCTACAGTGCAATCAACATCTACCCCGTTTCACAATCTACCGATCGGCATTGTGCCGGCGACTTCAAGTCTGCTCGCGGTAGATTAGGGCGGATTTGCACCGTAGAATTTCAATCTAGAACGCGAAAAGAAAATACAGATTCAAAAGCGATCTAGAAAATTCAATCTGTGCTTCGATGATTACCTCGTTCACCAGAGCGAAGTCGTGCTGATAACGTGTTGAGAAACCGTCGCTGGCGACCAGTCCGAACGATTTCTCTGCTTAGAACAAGAACGAATCAATCACAGAATCACAGAGAGAATATATTGAACACAGAGAGGTAGAGAGAACTCCTGGTCTTTCTTTATTGCTTTAGATTGCATCGGGGTACATAATGAGGGGGGTCTAAGTCCCTATTTATAGCCTACGGTGGAGTGCCCAAATATGCCAGGACTCTTGGCCATGGGCCCAGTTTCCTAACAGATACAACAGTTCGGTCCGTACTCTTTGGATCGAGATAAAGGTCTATCCATTCACCTTTGAAGATCTCACCAGCGACACCGATGTAACATGTCGCTGGAGTAGTGTCAGGGCACTAGTCACCACACGTAAGTATCCATTATTTTCAGTGGGACAAGAGTAATATATTCATTTCATCTAAATTTATAAAATATTTTTTCTATTTTTACATAGATTAAAAAGATAGTAAAAATAACTAGATTATATGTAATTATTATATCTAATAAGTATATTCAATACATATATATAGAGAATAGCAAATAAAGATGTATATTTATTAAGAGTATAAAAGGATCATCACGCTAATTTTGTATTGGAATATAAAATATACCTTACATTTATAGACAAGATCATTTTAAAATATATTCTATAAATCTATACGGAGGAATACCTTTTTAATTATGTTTGCCATTGTTAGCACAAACACCACCACATATGATTACCTGCAATCTGGATTCCCTTTTGTTAGTTTAATTTTTAAAAGAAAGGCTATTTTCTAGCCTTATCGTGCCGTTGTGGGTATGGCTGCCATGGCGTTGTGATATGAGCACACGCAGGCATGCCATCTGTTTACCCCCATTAAGAAGACCAGTAAAGTGTTCGTATGTTGCGAAGGAGTCTCAAAAAAAGAGATTATAGGTGGTGATCGGTTGGGCTGAAAAGCTCATGGTTTATGGTTGAAAAAAGTACTGTAGCTGACAGAAACTTATTTAGCATAATTAAATTTAAAAAATTAAAAATATAAAAAATATGTTAGCCCATTACGTATAATATAAACAAATACGGGAAAAAAAGAACCGGCAAAAAAGCTCAACAAAAAGCCAAAAGTTCAGAAAAAGACGAAACTTATGAATAGTGAAAAATAAGCCAGAAGCCGAAACCGAGTTGATCAGGGCATAGCATCAAACGCTATCCGTGATTGACCCAATGATCATGTTGGTTCAGTTGTCGAATCGTCGGTCCACTGGTACAACCATTGGTTCAATAAAAATATAATTAAATAATATTTACTTGCATTATGGTAGTAAAATTCTTGGTGAGATACATTTATTTTTCCCACACAAAAGAAGCAAACTATATGGCATGTTCTTTTCAGCTACGGCTTATGGCGTTTGGCTGAAAGTTTTGAATTTTGGCTGTTTACGGTACAGATTACGGAGAGACAGATACTCACTTGCGATTTTAGTTGGTACAGATGTTGGGCTTTTAACGTGTAGATCGTTTAACTTGTAAACACCGTCTTGAGAAAATACTCCGTTTGAAAGTTAGGTATTATAGCAAAAGCGAAAAGCCGATTTCAAAAGTCCAAAAGAATATGCCCTAACTTTGCTCAGTTGGTTGCGTGTGCTATGAGAGATTCGCGAGCTGCCTCCATTCATAGTGGTGTGGGGTGAATGGGCAACCTTTCCTTTTACATTAGTAAAACATAGGTAGATAGAGATACAGAAGTTTCAAAATATGTAAAAATTAATAAGTTATACCTCAACATAGTTCAATGGGAGTTCACACAAATGAAATATGTGCTCTGAAAAATTACAAATTCATATCTATCCCATGAAAAAAAATTACATTCTACATTAACCACTAAAACTCACTGGTCTGGAAAGTTAAGCATCTGCATATGCATGCTCCTGCAAAATGTAAGAGAATGGCTTCAAAGTTTTGAAATATAACTACAGACCACAAATGCTTCTGAGAATACGCTGACATTTTTGTTGATGCCTCTTTCTCTTGAGTGACCATATCAATTCATCTCAAATAAAAAGGTGACCATATCAACTGTAGCTACCCCTTTTATCTCCTTCGACATGGGGTCTTTTTAACGACACCTACAATATCACCATACTTGCATGTAGAGGTATTTCGAATCAAAACCGTCAACCACACCCCAGGATGATATACAAGAAGAACTTATATCCATCTTGATGCAATTGCACCATGTTGAACATCGGAAACATTACTTACTTGTTCTTGAGTCTTGTCATTCCCAAACCTAGACAGCCAAATTATCCCATCAACATAAGAATTCGGAATATTTATGTATACACACAAATAATTTGAGGTAGAAGCTAGCAAGTATCATTATTCAACTGGCAATTAATTTGAATGCTTTTACCCCTGCTCGTTGCTGATCAAGCCCTCGTTTGTAGCAATCATACGACTTAGGGTCTGTTTGGTTTATGACCAGAAGTTGTCTAGCCACAAGTTAGGCGTACCACAGTTTTTAGGTAGCTGTTTGGTTCACTGATGCAACTGTGGCATGCCACACTTTCTTAGCACCCGGCCCCACACGTTATAGACTCAGTTTCTTGCCAAACTTTACCACAAGTGTGGCTTCGATTTTGTTAGCCTAAGTTTAGGTATGGTAAACTTAGACACCAACCAAATATGCCCTTAATAAATCAAGTGATAGAGAAGTGAGCTTGCAAGTATAAGTAAATACCTCTTGCTAGTAGACGTCTTTCAATGCAACCTGTAACTACGAAGATCCAAAGTTCTATACAAAGAAAGGTAAACAATGCCAGCGAGTGCAAGTGAGTGGGAACAACATTACCATCTTTAGGTTTTGTGTTGATATCAATTGAACGAGACAACCACACAATACATAAGAATGTGGAATTTTCTATCGATATTGATAACACTGAAAGGAACCAAGAGATGACAGTAAGGACGTGCCTAGGCTCGAGCCGCAGGCATGCTGCGTGTCCAGGACAGGGATGCATGACAGCATGAGAAAGACATGACGGTGATACACCTAATACGGCTTGGACGACCGAGCGGTGATGGGAGTATGGAATAGAAAGAGATCCTAGAGAGAACTCATTGACATTTACATAGGACCTTTTTAGACACATTTAGATAGGATTTGGCTGTTGAGGAGAGACAGAAGCGGGGATGGTTGCATCTAGGGCACGGTTTAGCAGAGGAAAGGAATTCACCAGAAAATAGATCGAGCGTGAGAAAAGGCACACACGTCGGATCAATCTTTTTTTGGCAACGCGGAGCGCGAGGGGAAGTAATCTAGATAAAGGCCCCGCTTGATTGGACTGAAAAATAATGACTTATGATTGAAATTGCACTGTATTTAGCTGAAATTATACTGTAGATAAAATAGCTTATTTAGCGTAATTAAATTTAAAAAATTTTAAAAATAGAAAAATATATGTTAGCTCATCACGAACAACGCAAACGAATACATGAAAAAAGAACCAGCAAAAAGCTCAAAAAAGCCAAAAATTAAAAATAAGAATTTTATGAAGAGTCAAAAATAAATCAGAAGTCAGAAACTCAAACCGAAATAAGCAGGACGAAAATCACTAGTGAAGCCACAGTAAGCGCAAGCAAACAAGCACACACACAAGATTTCAATCTGAAAGGTTTTAAGAACACAATCTTACACAAACGCACTTATCAGAGAAAGATACCCTCAGAAGTGGAACTGTCGCGAGCCCCGGTTACGGGGACTCCCGACGCTGGGCCTGACCGACCGACCAACCTCCGGCTTCCACAAGCCAATGCGCCAAACGGACGGAAAGCGAAAGCAGAACCGACGAGTGAAAACCCGGATGGCCACCTCCTCCCCGTTCAGCCGCACGAAGCCGGCTGCCTGCTGCACGCGCGCGCGCGTTGCGTGGCCGGTAAAGGCACGGTGCAAACCCGTCACTCATCCGCAAGCTGCAACTTGTTTCCCCAGCGGTCAAACGGCCGCCTCGGTGCCACTTGTTTTCCACGCAGCCTCACGGTCCTCGGGAGTCAGGCCCCTCCCACGCCCACAGCCGGAGCACACTGACACACAGACGGTACGACGATATTACCACCGTCAGATCCATACGGAAAACGGTGCATTTACGCTGTCGTGATGCGCGCGTTTAACGGGAAACCGAAAGGCCGCGCCAGCTCGCTTCGCACCATCGATCGCTTCGCCCGGGGACCAGTCCCGCGCGGTTGTTGGGTCACCGGCCACTCGTTTAATCTCGGCGCGGCCAGTTTGATTGGCGATCGGTACGGTCGCGTACCATCCCGTTCCCATGCCGCGGCAGGAAACGATAAGAGCAAGTACAATGATGCTGACTAGGTCGTCTCTAGCGAAATCCACGTCAACACAATCCTATGTGGAAGAGAGAGACAAGAGGAGAGAGAGGCAAGCTGCCCCTCATGCAAGAGGTGACCTCTAGCACATCATACGAGAACTTGGAGGCGATGCTAGTTCTTAGAGCATCTCCAATAGTGACTTATGAGCTAGCTCTAAGCATATTATTTCATATTTTAATAGAAGAGAGAGAAAAACTATCTCTTGATCAAGAGCTAGTCTCATACACATATTCCAAGATTATGTGAGATGTCATATGAGGCTATTTATGTTATAAGCTATGTGCTAAAAGTTAGTACTATTGGAGAAGTTGTCTTAGAGCTAGTAACTAGCTCATACTGTTGGAGATGCTCTTAGAGCAAGTACAATAAGGGTTAGGGTCGCCTCTAGCGAAATATTAAATGCTTGAGTGCTTTAGTAGAGGTAACCTCTACTCAATTTATTGTATTAGCTACCTCCACATGAACCACATGTACTCTTTTTACTTATGTGGTTAGTCCTAAAGGTGACAGCCACCTCTTCTATTGTACTTGCTCTAAGACTCGGGCTCTGGCACAGCGGCAGAGCGGTTGGCGCGCGGCGCCCGTTTGTTCGCACGAGTAATGATTGGGCCCGGTAGGCGCGGGGAGAGCGCGTCGCGATCCGCCGTTCTGCGGTCACACCGACGCCGACGAGGAACACCGGTTCGCGGTGGTAGAGCCAGCCAAGGCATCTGGTCCGTCTAACATCGAAACGGCCTGGCTGATGGCGCGTACGCGCACGCGGGAAGTTGGTGCACGCACGTTTAACACCGGCAGGAGCGGAGGTCTACATTTATTGAGAAACTGTAGACCTGTAGTATGCTAGTAGTATAAACTACTAGTGAGTTCGGTGGTGGTAACCGGTTACAGCTAGGACGACGGGACCGGAGCAGCGTCCGATCCGCTGCATTGAATCTGACACATGCGTCCATCAAAGGCACAGATCGCCCACTGTTTACGGCAGGAGACCGTGGATTGGTCCTTGTTCCTGCCGCTGCTTACTGCGGACTCGAGGACACGATCGAAAGAAACAGGGGGAGGGGAGAAACCGCGAATCATGCATGGCCCGATGTACAACATCTGTCCCGTTCCGGATGCAATGCAATTGCGATGTAGGGTTCATAACCTCTTCAGTCTTCAGAGCTTCAAGCCCTTGGGGGTTTTTTTTTCGATTAATGGAAATCTGATCAAGTTTTTGTTTCCTCTGAAAAATCAGTGCATCTGCACCTTACCTCAGCGATCTAACATCCATGAGAATCACATGAATGCGGAATTGTGTTCACAAACAAGGTCTAGATCTTTTGCACAGATAGATCATAGAGGGCATGTGGGAAATGATCACATGAAATGGTGGAAATTGTAACAATACAGAATATGATTTTTAAAACAGTCACGTCATACATATCTACAGCCCAAAAGAATGGAAAAAAATGGAACCAGGCTCCCTTGCGACTTTTATCATAAAGAGTTCCTTATCCTCGAATTCCATTTATTGGATGCTACAGAAAGGCAGTTCCCAATACTATCCAGACGCAGGTATAGAAAGTTTGTGCGTATGAAGAGGTCCATTCGGCATTTTACCTCTCAACAATTTTCTCGATGCATGTGATCAGCGTACTCTCAGGCACAGCTCCAATCACCGAATCTTTTTTCTCGCCATTCTTGAATATCATCATGGTTGGGATGCTCCGGACGCCATACTGGCTTGCTATGTCTGGATTCTCATCAGTGTTGAGCTTGTAGCATTTCAGCTTTCCTTCATACTCCTTTGAGAGCTTGCCAACAACTGGATCTATCATTTTGCATGGTCCGCACCATGAAGCCCAGAACTCAACAAGGACAGGAAGCTCACTCTCCATGACAAGTGATTGCCATGTTGACTTAGTCACATCCGGAACTACAAATGGACAGTACACAATGAACAGTTGAGAACACATCAATGGATGCAACTATTGATATAATGTTAGAAAAAACAAAAGAATCAACTAAGCTTTATGAGCTCCCCAAATAAAATGTCGACACCATGTAGCTTGTAAAAACACACATAGAATGATCAAACTCCAGTATGGAGAAGCAACATTACTATTTTACTACTAGACTACTGATACTGTTTGTATGCCACAGCCACTGTGTTCCTGTCCAAAGATCCTACAATCCTATAAAAGCCAAATTTGATCCGCTCATTTCGGCTTATATAAGTTGATTTATAGCTTTTTTGGTATTGCAGCTAGCTTTTTTTGTACTGTAACTGCTGGTAATTTTTTTGACATGATTAAATTTAAAAAATTAAAAATGGAAAAAATATGTTAGCCTATCACAGACAATGTAAATGAATACGAAAAAAAGAAAAAGCCAAAAAGCCAAAAAAAACTAAAAAAACAGAAAAAGACGAAATTAAGGAATAGTGAACTAGAAATCAAAAGTTATAAGCTGAAACCAAAACGAGTGTAGGTAGTCTAATTACTGTGAAATGTAAAACCAACCCTCAAATGAGGTCAGACAAATACCATACAGACTGGGAAGTCCGTTCACATAAGATCTGTAGAACCTCTTTTACTGGTTCAAAAGATCTTCAGCATCAGAAGGCACATAGCATTTGCGGGCGCAGATTCTCTGACGTAACGTCACCTGACTTACGTCAGAGAATCCGGGCGGAGCATTTGCATGTCAGATAATGATTTAGGCCCACTAGGTTTTCATTATTAACTGACAACGCTTCATGAATGTCATGCAAACATGCTTAAGTGTCTTTACCGTGCTTTGCATTAGATGTCAGAGACTTCAAATTTCCACACACGTGCACTGAACCACGAGTCTACGACCATGGCATATGTTCACAATGGTGTGATAGTGCCTTGAATACACGAGGGCACTCCCAATTGCATGTTAGTAGTTTCCATTAAGTGTCATGTAGGATCAAATATGATGTAGAAGGAGAATTAAAGAAGAGAGAGATTAAAGGTGTCTCATGCAAGATACAACCCATTTAAGAAAACCACGAGGTGGGGATTGGAAGGAAGGAGAGAGGGGGGAGGTGGGATACTTCAAAAGAGAAGAAATTAATTGAGTATATTGAGAATGTTGTATCGATAACTGTTTCCGTATGATGTGGTATGTTTAGGCCAGTCTCAGTGGAGGTTTCATACTTTCATGTCCCCGTTTCCAACACACCTATATTTTAGAAACAGTGCAGAAGAGTTTCATCCCCATGAAACTCTCTACTCCCATGAAACTTTTATCATCTCTCTCTTCATCAATACAGTGTCATGTCAACGTATTTAATGCCCATAAAACTCCATGAAACCCCACTGAGACTGGCCAGTGGAGGTTTCATGTCTCAGTTTCCAACACACCCATATTTTGGAAACAGTGCAGAAGAGTTTCATCCCCATGAAACTCTCTCTACTCCCATGAAACTTTTATCATCTCTCTTCATCAATACAGTGCCATGTCAGCGTATTTAATGCCCATGAAACTCCATGAAACCCTCACTGAGACTGACCTTAGAAACAAACTATACGCACTATGCATTGGGAATGCCCTGAACAGCTCAATTGTTCACTGTTCATTGTGAATGTTTTTATCACTATAGTCCATATTAATATCTCCATAACCTGTTGCCTGCTTTACAGTTGTATTCCCTTATTCATGTACATCCTTCAAGATATCATGGTTATGGTGTCATTCAAGTCAGGAATTTCTAAGTGGAAGAGTTATAACATAAAAAACCCCGGCAATTCATTTACCCTGTGAACCATTGCACCCATCATAGGTCCTTGCTTCTCAAATGGACTTCTACAATTTCCGAAACAATTCAAAACATTTCTGTAGAACATTCCAAGATTTGATGGTCATGTCTTGTACTGGGAAAAGAAATCATAGTTATGCCAAAGGGGGTGATATGAAATACATTAAACCATCTCAGTCTCAATAATGTGATCTGGCCTCTTTACCTTAAAGCGAGTAGTGTTCCACTCACTGCCGTAACAAAAAACAGACAAGATATCGAATGTTGGATGGCATCAGTGAACCATGCATTCAAATATCAATTTATTCAACTACCATAAAACAATCTAGAACCAACAATAACTCTAGCTTCAACAGTTATATGCTTCCATACTAAGATTCTAGTGCCCCTCGTAAAAACAGCTGCCTGACAAATTAATAATTGTAATCCAGGTAGATATCGCCCAAGTCTTGCTCACGCATACATCCAGGTACACCAAAAGGGTGTGCTGATCGCACAGCGAGGTAATGTGCAACGACATCACAGTTGCTGCACCACGCAGGTGCAAGACACACATATTTGCGAGAGCTTCCCAGGAAACACAACCGCGACTCTACACCTGAAGGCAGCACAGCAGAAACACTTGCTGCATCTACCTCTCGCGTGCACATGATGATGCGTGCACGAAGGCAGACATGAGCACAGAGGCAGGCACAGAAGCATAGACGTCGAATATTGCTCATGAGCCGTAGCCTCATACAGAGTTGCTAAAATTCATAATCTCGCATCCACAACCCTAGGCCTCCGCTGGACCGCAGCCCTGCCTTTGATAGTTTGATCCCCTAACTCCTCCAGACATTTGCCTCCATGGAGGAACCACGCCCAGGTGACCCAACACCGGATTGGCCGATTCCCCGTACCGAAACATTTCCAGCATCTAATCCCAAATCCAAAAACAGAACCTCGTCTCTACGAAGCGAAAACTTCTACGAGATCCACCACTCGGATGAGTAGTTCACCACTTAATCTCGTAACAGATCAATACATGAGATTTAACGCGAGCGGAAGACCGATCAAGTTCGCGCATATACCTTGGATGGTGGTGTCCTGGCCCTGGACCGCGCACACTACGGACGCACCACGGCCGCCGCCCCGGCGGTTCCCGGCAAGATCGGAGACCACGCGGAGGGCCGGGGAGCGGAGGCTACGGGTTTGAGGGAGCGCGTGGAGCCGGCGCGCAGGCGAGGTGGAGGCGGAGGCGGCGAGCGGAGGGGAGGAGACGGGGATGGAGATCGCGAGGGTGGAGGCCATGGCGATGGCGATGGGATGAGAGTTCGAGGGGGAAGAGCGCGCGTTTGCTGTGATGCGAAGAGGGGGGACGTTTGTTGTGGTGCGTCGCGGCTCGGTTTCTGCAAATTTGGCACGACAGAAGGCTGAAATGACATATTCCTTCAGACGTCCAGCACCTGCAGTGCGGTGCGGGCGTGCGGCACTGACGAAGCGGTTAGCCTTGGCAGGCGGCCGGAGGCGGCCGGCCGGCCGGCGCGGCACGGGGAGGCCACCCGGTCCACCGACAAGGTGCGTATGTGAGGATACAGTTTAGGCGTGGGGGCGCGGGTGTGGCGTTTTGTGAACCGCGCCTCCGTGGGCCGCGAGCGACCCCGGCCGGCAGGAGCTCCAGCACGTTCGGCAGCTTAGCGAACGATGGTACCGTCACGCGCGTCGGCGGCCGGGAGTCCAACCTCATGCGGTGTGCACAGTGGTTGCAGGAATCGTCCAGTTCAGGATTCAGGAATCTGGACAGCCCACCATCGGCCGTGTAGACTAGTGGAAACGGAAAAGGTGAACAAAAAACGACACAGGATTAGTAACGTCAACCAGGGCATGTATGCATTGGATTTTACTGATAGATTTTGTAACGCCCCCATTTTTGGAAACAGAGACGTCGTACCACCCGCAACAGCCTAAGACTACAGTTGCGGATAAACAGTGTATCATACCTGCTCACGAACAATTAAAAGAAGTTAATTTAAATGAAATAAGACCTAATGGCCAATTTTAATAACAATACGGGCGTTCAAGCCTAAAACTTAGCTTACATACAAAAAAGACGAAGAAAACTCCACAGGAACACTTGAGTGCAGTCGTAACCCTAACACGAACACTTGCAGCATCTTCTTTTCTTCTGGTATCTGTTATGGGGAAAAAGTTTGCAAGTCTGAGTACCAACCACTGTACTCAGCAAGCCACATGGGAAAACACTACATATCTACTTGCAAGGAACAATCAAGGGTGGGAATATATTGGTTTTATTACAGTGGGTGGATGCAGTTTTATTTGCAAACAAATAAAATTAAAATATTTGCTCCTTAAGATCAGGGGTTTTAGTATCAGACAAAGTTTCATCATTACTCAGATTAACCACATCAGAAACTCTACTTATGCCTCGTTATTGGAATCACCCAATTAACACAGCTTCATTAACCGGAAGCACGGCGTATTCGAATATCATTTATTTCACTCTGCAGAGTTGCTCAACTTTACCCACACGATCCCTTAACTCCCGCGACAGAGTTAAGAAAGCCAGGTCGTTTCACTGCTCAATTCTCTATAAAGGCTCCACCCGGTAGCATCACTCAGTCACGGCCAAATATAAACAAAAACTTCTCCCTGCCGTTTTAAGTGTCTACTACCGTTGTTAGGTACCCGCAGCATACCTAACTCCCCAGCATCCTGTCATCTCATCCTGTAGAGTTTCAATCGAATTAAGAAGCTACTAAACCAGTGTTGACAAGTCAACTCCTGTGGTTTGAGCGGTCACTATGTCTGTTACTTGGCACGAGGTTATTGTCCTTATATTTTTCACCTGAGGCACTCAACCACAAACTTCCATTGTGCTCAACAGCACTCAACACCACCAAACCATCCAGCCTCACTCCAGTGTAAAGCGCTGGGCGAACTCCGCCGCACGGATCCCCACAACACCCTTACCCTAATCTGCACACCAGTATCACCGGCCTAGGGTATGGTGTCCCATACCACCCTACCCTCTCCGGGTTTTCCAAATCTACCGGCCAACGGCCAAAGTCACTTAGTAGTGTAAAATGTTGAATGAGATGGTCGTGTGTGTGTGTGTGTGTGTGTATATACATACACCTAGCATGTATATATATATACATACATACATACTTGTACCATATTTTAATTCTTACTAAGGTTGTCAAGGTGAATATGACCATCAATCAAACAGGGTATTTTCGGTGGTAGGATTTATCTACCTAGCATGTCATTCTAAACATTTTATTTTAAGCAATTATCAGTTCGCAACTATCCATAATGAAAATACATTAAATAAATAATGTAAATTTCATGGGATTCAATATGATCAAAAACATGTGACTTGCCTTCCTATTGTTGCTCTTGATCTTCTTGATCAGCTTCAAATTTACTTCATCTGCTTTTGTTGTCCTCCAGTCGACCAACCTGCTTGGTCTGCTCACTAGCGTAGAAAACGAAGCCAAATAGGTTCCTGCTTTGCGAGATGCAAGCTGGGAACAAAATGCAATTAAAAATAAGAAAGAGCATAAAAAGAAATGGGTTGGGTTGGGAGGTCGAGGTTCAATGGTGCTTGGATGGTTGACAGGGCTAAAGTTGGAGTGGACAGATTTAAGACGATCGAATGTATATTACATGTACTAGATCAATTTTTGGAAATAGAGGATAGATATTTAGGAACGGATGGTTGATTTTTGAACTAGATAAATTTGGGTTTTATCGGGATTTATTTTGACAACACGAATGAATTTATTTGAAAATAAACATGGTGGAAGGGTAAATTTGAATTAACAAACTTTTGAATTTATCCGACTTGAATTTGGTGAAAAGGTGAAATTTGAATTTATAAAATTGAATTTGAAGGAATGGAGGCCAAATTGGAATTCAGAGTATTAAATTGGTTAAAATGATGTATTTTGGTATTTTTGGGGTTTTTGGATTTTTCTAGGATTTTTGGGGATTTTTATAAAATAACATGCACGGTGTTGGGCTCGACTCGGGTGAACAGTGCAACTTGGCCGCCGCTATCTCTCACGCGGCTTGGCGGCCCATTCGGCCGGAGGCACGAGCGCGCGGTCAAACAGGGCATTTGACCCGCGGCCCACACGTGCGTGCGAGCGAGGCCCAACGCGGGCGCGCGCACGTCCGCCCGATGGGCGACGCGCGGCCAGCGTAAACGGCACCGATGGAGCTAGCACGGACGCTTAGATGAAGAGACGGCGGGGCATCTACTGCCCGAATTCAAATATACGTGGACACTTTGGATGGACCGACTCTAGTGGCTACGATTGGGCCACGCTGTCCTCGGGAGTCGTCTTCTACCTCCAGACGGCGCTCCCGGCGGGAAACAGAGCAAGTTGACTGCGGTGGCGCGGAAATGACAAGGCATTTGAAGTGAAGTGGTTCTACCAGAAGATGCATCTATAGCTTAAGTTTCCATTTTGGCCTTTTGAGGAGTGAGTGGAGAAATGGCCATGGCTGGCGGTGGCCGGAAAGGAGGTGGTGTTCGCGGCGACGCCATTAACACCTAGAGGCTCATCGGCCAAATTGAAGGCATTTTCACCATCTAGGGAACCTATGGAACACACTGGGAGTGGTGCTTGAGCTCGGGGACAACTTGAACAGGCTAGCCACGGTGAGGTCTTTTGATCACCGGCGACTTCCGCTGCTGGCTTGCTAGGCTAATGCTACCACTCAATTGAGCATGCTACTGCGACATACACCCAACAAGGACTCTACTGGAGCTTGGAATCGAAAAGTAACCGAAGGATTTAGAAGCTAGGGTTTTAGGGCTTACCGGCTCAGGGGCGTTGATTGCAGGCGGCAGAGGCGATGGGGAATCAATCGGTTGGGGGAGGAGGTGCGGGGGAATGTTTGGAGATGTTCCACTATGGCCAACTGGGTTTATACGAGGTGTAAGGCGGTTTCCACAGTGAAGGCTCTGCTGCGTTCTTCTCACGCAGGGCAGGAGAGGGGGAATGTATTGAAACTACGGCCAGGGGAGGTGAACACGAGGGAGTTGCAGCCAGGGGAGGTGAACGCAAAAGGGGCTGTGGCCAGGGGAGATGAACGCGAGCGACGACCAACGCACAGAGGCAGTGGGATGGCGCGCGCGGGAGCGCCAGAGAGAAGAAAAGGCGGAATACCGTTTATGGAAAGCGGGATTTCACCGAGGTTTGACAAAAAGGGAAAGAAATTCGAATTCAAAAGAAATTTAAGAAAATTCAAAAATTTCAAATTTTTCGGGGTGTTTCAGATTTCGGTTACGACTAATGAATAATAATGATTGATAAATAGTATTGACTGGTAGAAGTGGCTGATGAAAAGTGACATAATAAAATACAAAATACGTTACAATATATAAAAACAAAAAGTAATAGCTGATAGAAGCAAAAACCAGAAGACAAAGCCAGCATAAACAGGCGTTACTTCGAAAAAAGATCTCAATCACGAACAATGATATTAAAATTTAGAACAGTGTGTAGTCCCTCCGTCTAAATTTATAGATGGTATTTTCTTTTGACACATACATAAGGAGATATTGAAAATGACTAGGTTGCTCTAATTATTATCTCTAAGTACTGTATTCAATACATGCATGTAAAGAATATCAAGTAAAGCTAGATATTTGTTAGAGCTATATAGAGAACATCACACTAATTATGTAATGGAATATGAAATGTGCTCCACTCGTTTAGGCTCCAGCTTTTGACTTCTAGTTTCTTAATTTTGTTTTTTTCTGGTTGTTTGACTTTTTGCCTTTTCTTTTGTTTTGACGTATTCTTTTCTATTATCCGTGATAGGCTAACATGTTTTTACTATTTTTAATTTTTTAATTTAATTACGTCAAAAAACCACCAGTAGTTACATTGCAAAATAAACCAGCTACAATGAAAAATAAGCAACACTTTATATTTATAGATAAAACCATTCAAAATTCGTCCTTTAAACTTAAAAGAAAGGTGAAAAACAAGAATTTAGAACAGTGTTGAATTTAATGCTGGTGTTTTTACTGCAATGGCTCCGACGGTATCTGCATCCAATGAATGTTTACAACATGTCTCTCGTACAGCTGTACAAGTGTCATCGGAGTATTCCAAATCTGCCACTAGAAATGACGCACGATGCAGCTTCTTTTTCATGCTTCGAAGAGCAGCTCGTGCTCTTCATCTCCCACCATCAGAAGATGGGATCCCAAGAGCAGTACCCTTCTGCCTTCAGGGTTGGCTGCGCTCATAAGCTTGCACGGATCCACCGTGATCTCCACATTGGTTGCTTCGCCAGCGGCTGTGTGGACACGCTGAAAACCAACCACTTGTTTCAAAGGGAAACCTGGAACGCTCGATTTCGATCTTGCAAACAATAGAACAGCATGGCTCCCGTCCATGGCACCATCATTGGAAACCGAGATGTGAACAGAAAATGTTAGGGCTTCACATGACGCAATGTCTTCAACTTGGACATGGTCTATTCCATCCTTCCGTACGTATGCATTCTTCCTACTGATAACGTCTGAAATTGGTGAATGTGATAAGCTAATTCTTTTTGGAGCCCGTAAGATACTGTATGAATATTTTGAGTAACTCAAACCATATCCAAAACCATATACCACGTCTCCAGTGTAAAATCGATATGTTCTTCCAGGGTAACCGCGTGAAGCATCAGCCCTCATGTTCATATCATTCATTGGAACAGCGGTGAAGGACTCTGGGTACCAGGTTACAGGCAACTTTCCACCTGTCATCAAAGTGCACCAGATCAGCCACCACTACAAGTATTTCATTCGACTGGATACAAGTGTAAGTTGTTAACACACCTGGATTATACTCCCCAAAAAGAATTTCTGGAAGAACTTGTCCACCAACTTCGCCAGGATATCCAATCCAAAGAATACTTGCAATTCGTTGATCTTGCTTTGCAAACGAAACATCAACAGGACCACCACCCGTGAGGACCAACACAAGGGGCTTCTTGGTTACACTAGCAATGCTATGTATGAGATCCATCTGCTTGCCCGGAAGGAGAAGGCTCATTCTATCATGATCTTCAGCCTCTTCAGTTAGGTTCAACCCAGCTATGAGAACAACAATATCAGCTCTTTTAGCTGCTTCAATGGCTTCGGCAAATTCATCTGTTGAGTTACATGGAACATCCTTGCATCCAGCAGCGAAGGTTGTTTGGTTAACATATGCTTGCATGCCTTTAAGAAAGGTGGTAGTATCACAGGGAACACCTGAAGAAGTTCAAATTAGTATTAGTTTATGTAGGATGGTAAAGCAAGGATAATGTTTAATTGAGGCCAGTGATTTAAACCTGTATAATCTCCACCCAATATATATGCATCATTTGCAGCTGGTCCAATGATAGCAATATGACTAACTTCGTTTCTCTTTAGAGGTAAAAAACTGTGGTCATTCTTCAAAAGGACAGTACCCTGCCTTACAGCTTCTGCTGCAAGCTCCCTGTGCTCTTTCGTGCACACATTGCTAGGCCCTAATCGAGTGAACCATTTATTCTCATTGGCTTTATCAAAAAGTCCAAGACGTAGCTGGACAGAGAACAGATTTAAAAGGGCATGGTTGATATCTTCTTCTTGAATCTTGCCCTTCTCAATTGCCGACTTTGTATGTCGAAGTAGAAAAGACCCGCAATTGATATCCATTCCTTGAAAAAGTGGAATCATAACATCTCAGCAGGAATATGCTTGGTTGAAGACTATTCAGAAATTGTTCTAAGAAATCTATTTTGAGAAAAATGTTGAAACAGTCTGATTTGGCAAGGTGTCACACTGGAAGCAGAAAGTTCAACTTCAAAATGGATAAGTTCAGTAATTATCCTTCTGAAATTGGGGTTTTCCATAAGCACAACATAGTTTTAAAGTAGTTGGACTTGATAAACAAAATTGTCACTAGTCTCTTAGTATCTGGTTTTAAAGTGTTTATTGAGCCAAGAAATCCTTTGGGAAGTCAAAAATCCCTTATGTGATGCTAAGGAAAAAGAGAGTGTTTCAGGCCACTAACCTGCCTTAAGAACAATGGCTATTGAATCCTCATCTGAACTCGTGTACGTCTGGTTTTCGTGAATTATTGCCACAGCATCACAATCAGATGTAATGTACCTTCAGATAATCAAACGAGCATACATAAACAGTAATGCAATTACAAGCTGATATCATGACATTCCTGACATATCTAATAGCTCAAGGCTCTTATAATAGAGAACAGTTCAGCGGAAGAGCAAACAGTGTACCCCTGAAATCCCCATTCGTCCCTAGTCTTCTGCAGGAGATCTTTGCGGGCACATGCTGGCACACCATTCACCTGGTTGTATGAACACATCAAGCAACTTGCACGACCGTCCTGGATGCAGCTCTTGAAAGGAGGCTGGTACGTGTCCTCGAAATCTTGCTCATTTACCTGCCAACAATGGATGTGCCCTTACATCATTTGCATTAGAAGTTCAAAACAATTATTCACCTGATTTCAAGCATGTATATTTTGATTCTTTGGTTGAATATATTGCTCAACAAACTACATGAAAGGGAATACATTAATTGAAATAATTCATTGCTACAATATTTCAGCAGCATCAAGACGCAATCAATCTAAAGCTTTTAGTTCATGTTAGTGAATTCGTATGTACCATTGCTTTCTGTGCGCGGACTAGTATAGCGCTAATGTGTTGACTGTCTGTTCTCAATAGGTTTTCACAAGTTCAGAAAACCAAATGTGTAAGCATCACACGCTGTTCTGTCAGGTAATTATACGAAGATAGAAGAATACTAGTAGCCAACAAATCTAATAAGTCAGAAACTAAAACATTCATAAGAGCAAGTCCTTCACCTTGGCATTGAAGGTGTACCGCGTGAAGTTCTCCCATTTCTCCAGATCGTACGCGATGTAGTGCTTGCAGCATGCGGAGAGCATCATCCTGCCTTCCTCGCCGTACTCCCCCTGGAACCCCTTCACGTACTCGACGGAGTACGCGGCGACGACGGCGGGGTCCTCTCCGGGCGTCTCCTGGCCGCGCCCCCACCGTGGGTCGCGGAAGACGTTGATGTTGGGCGCCCAGAACGTGAGCCCTGCCTGGCCCGCGTTGTGCATGGCGCGGGCCTCCACCGCGATGGCCTCGGCCACCGCGCGCCACAGCGAGCGGTTGAACGCGGCGGCGGAGAGGATGACCTGGGGGAAGATGGTCGCCGCGGCGACGGGGCCCGAGGAGAAGTTGACGCCCGGGCCGTTGTCCGCGAGGCCGTGCAGGGACTCCGACCACCACTCGTAGGGCGGTACGCCGAGGCGCGGGACGCCCGCGGCGGTGTTGGAGAGCTGCGCTATCTTCTCGTCGAGGGTGAGTAGGGAGACGAGGGCGCGCGCGCGGGCGGGGAAGGGGAGGGACGCGTTGCAGAAGGGGTAGGAATGGACCGCAGCCGACGCGCACGGGTGTGCATTCGGCGGCGTGGCGGCGCCGGCGCAGGCGACGAGGAGGACGGAGAGGAGCGGGAGATACATGGCGAGTTTTGGGGCGAGGAATTTGGTCGAACACTTGGCTTGGTTCGCCTACTACACCAATACAGAAGCTGGGACGAACCATCAGAGCATCTGCAATGGGTCTATAGCAGCTATCTACAAGAGAGTCAATGTCATCAACTGTCCTACGTGGAAGATGTTAAATGAAGAAAGAGAACGCAGCTCTCTACAGCTCTAGAGATAGTCTATAGCGCCAAACGAGGCAGCCTCCATAAATTCTGTGTGTGCATGTAAGCATCAAATAGCTATCCTTAGAGCAGGTACAATAAGGCTTAGTCAGCAGGCTATAGCAAATATAATATCAACAAAATCTTATGTGGCAGAGAGAGAAAGGAAGAGAGAGAAGGAAGCTGGCTACTAAATTACAGCTAGCTATAGCACGTAAAAATATGCATTTCACTCTCTTACACGTGGGGCCAAATAGTTATTGTAATAGCTACCTTATTGTATGAACTATTTTTTTGAAGACTATAGATGAAATAGACAAGTGTTATAGCCACTAGTTGGTTATACTATTGTACTTGCTCTTATAGATAGTTCTTTAGAATGCTAACTTTAGTGTGTACTATATAGATGATATGGAAGTCTTATAGTTAGTTGCTAGCTATAACCATTGGAGATGCCCTCAGTGGAGTCTGACGAGCGGGGCCGGTTGAGACTTGAGAGGAAAATTGTCTCACTGTTTATCTCCGCGGGAGTGCATGGTGGTTGATGACAAGGAAACCCGACCAGATTGCTTGCGACATCGGTTTTTATTCTCTCTGCACATGTCATGTTTTGGCTGTTCATAGGGAGTTTTTATTTTAAATTTCCACGCCATCGATAGTTGACCCGATTTCTAATTGGACATTGGAGAAATACGATTCCCTACATGTTAATAAGCTTTTAATGTTTACTCTTACACGCCATTTCCTTCAGCTCTCTTAGCTATGCTTGTCATTAGACTCCAAAAAACGTATCATATTTTTTGCAAAATGTCCATCTTACCCTCGCATAACTATGACCCACATGTTAGTGTTGCCTTCTTCCATTTTCATCCCGCGCCCACTCGTTCTCATCAACGATAGCCGTGTCACGCATCACACGCTTGTCAAGGCAGGCACCACCTTCACCGATCGCCTGCCGCCAGCTGAGCGCACGGGTGCTCTTCACATGCAACGATGTCGACATCAGCTCAACGGCCTACAAGCCTCGTTGGCGTCTGTGATTGGCCTGCTAGTGCTCATGTGCTTCGCAAGGAGGCGGACGCGGCGAGGCTTCGTGTTCTCCACCTTTGTGGACTTTTCGGTATTCTCCTTCCTCCCGACAGTGACCCAGTGGCTCTTCCACAAGCAGTGGGGCGCCTACGTCGCCGCCCATCAGTGGCAGGAGCATCTTTCCCTCCCGATGATCCAGTCCTACCGCACGCGTGGTGCTACAACAAATGATGGCCATGGTGCCGTCGCATGCTATGTGAACTCGCTCCTGGCACTCCAGCTGCCGAAGAGGGCGACCACGCGCTCACTGACAGGAAGCTGGTGAGCCTCTGCTTGGAATTCCTCAACGTAGGACGGACACCATGACGATAGCGCTTGATTGGCTCATGGTAGATATGGCTTGGCATTCGGAGAGATGCAAGCCAAGGTATACGTGTGAGCACCAGGGAGGAGTTCCAAGAAGACGACCTGCATGCGATGCCGTACCTCAAAGCCATCGTGATGGAAGGGCTTTAGCTACACCTGTCATGCAATTCATCCTACCCACTCCATGCTCTCTGATGAGGTCCTCGATGGCTATGTGCTACCCAACGGCACGGAGCTCAACTTCATGGTTGCAGAGATCAGCCGAGACAATGTGGACGGTGGCACAGGAGTTCCTGCCGAAGATGATGCTATTCGGTGGTGACCGCAAGTTGTGCCTCTGGTATGTACCCACTGTGGAGCTCCTCAAGTTCATGGTTGGCAGCTTGGTGAGGTTGTTTGAGTGGAAGCAAGCAAATGTTGTTGCGGTCAGGGTTAAATATTTCGGACGAATTTGAACGAAATTTTGAAAATTTTGGTTATTTTGTTACCCAGCAAAAGGGAAATCATTCGATTAAGTTTTGTCCAAAAATTTCTTCGTTCAAATTTTGTCCAAATTTAATTAAATTTTACCAAAAATTCAAATAAAGTCCAAAAATTTCGTTCGAAATTACGAACAAAATCTCGAAATTTTGCTTAATTAGGTTGTTTCATTGGGTGGCTAATTTTTTTCCATCTGAAATGTTTAACCTTGATCGCAGTGCAACCATCGGTTAGGAAGAGGGACTTGCCGGCAGTGATGAGGGAAGCCGACGAGAGGAAGGGATGCGATGGCCCCGGCTAGAGGATGGGAGGAGGCCGGTAGGGCCAACGATTGGTTGGGGGAGAGGTTGTGGCATTCAGTGATAGTAGGGGGTGGGAAGAGAAGAGGAAGAGGAAGGAGGAGGAAGAGAGGGAAGAAGACGAAGGGCAAATCCATCTTTTTTCATCCAAGTTAGCAGCAACCTCACGACAATCTAACGGAAGTGGCATCGAATGGCACAAAAAAGAAACTCCGTGGTACAGAAGGAATCATATTTTTTTTATGGCAAATCAAGAATCGGGTTAACTCTTCATGACATATTGGGAATTTGCGCTTTGGTTTTTAGACTTTAGGAGTTTAATATGGTCGCTAGTTGCTTGCTCTAGCCTCTATGCATCTGCTTCACCGAAAGTCATGGCAGTGCTATGTTAGTATTGTTAAGGTAGAGTACTAGACTATTGGGTAGCTACTGGTCAGTGGTCACTGTCTTGGTTCCGTTTTCCTGCATATAATTCACAATTTCATGTAGTTTTTCTATCTCCAGTTTAGAAAAGTGGAGTTCAATTATACCGAAAAAACGATGCTTGTGATTGTTCCTGTGCTGTAATGGGTACAATAACGCATTCAGGTACTGTAGTAAATTATTGTAGCAGTGCACACTGATCTTTACTCCGTAGTACTAGATAATAATAGTCACTTTTTTATTTTCCCTTTTTGTGATATCAAGGAAGACCCACACACACCCCTACATGCGCATGCACATGTAGTGCGTCTCCCAAGAGCGGGCATTGGTTTTTTTTTTCGATTTTTCAGTGCAATTTATCCGGTATAAATTTAATTTAGCTTTTCAGCATTGCCAATCGAAGATTGCCACATGAAAAATTAAAAAAATCAAACCTAACGAGCCGAAATAACGAACCAATGGCAGTGAGTGGAGGTGTGGCAGCTGACGGTGGGCAGTAGCGTGGCGATGGAAAGGATGCGACGGAGCAACATGCGGACAATGCTGGTCGGCGGCCAGGGCAAGCGATGGAGGTTGGATTTGGGTGGTGGCGACGTGGCGTGGCAGGAGGGAGTCTAGATCCATCTTCATCGCCTCTGGCGACGGTGCAATGTGTGAGTGACGATGGACAGATCTGGCCACGACGCAATTGGGGCAACTAGATTCGGCCTAGAGATGGCAACAGGTATAAACCCATTGGGTTTTGCTATCCCAAACCCGTGCTCATGAAAGTTGGACGTGCCCGCTAAAAAACCCATGCCCGTGACGGGTGCAAATTTTTGCCCAGACCCATGCCCACTGGGTTAACGGGTACCCATGGGTCGCCCGTCGGGTCAGTAATGCGAGCTGCAACAATGGTTAATGGAGAGGAGGAAGAAGTTCACCAGCCATCTTCGTTAGAGCCGGAGGGCAGCACCATGGCCAAGGGCCTACTACTGTGATGTGCGTTGGCTGCGGCGTGGGGGCGGCGGGCTGAACTGGAAGGCGAGGCGACGACGAGGGTGTGCGGGAGGACGAGCGTGCGGTGAGAGTGGCGGGAGCAGGACCGGGAGCTGCGGTAGGGGAGGGCGAGCGTGGAGACTATCGGAGACCGAGCGCGGAGCGCCAGATGCGCCGCCGCTGCGGCGGCTGTTGAATCGGGGTTGGGACTGGGGAGGAGTGAGTAGTGACCGTGGCGAGTGCTAGCTAGGGTTAGCCGTATGGGTAATGGGGCATTGCCGCATTGGATTGGGGGCTTGGGGCTAAATGGCTAATGAGCTATGGGCTGGGCTGGTTTGCCTGGGAGGCTGGGAGCCTGGGTTTATAACTCCTATGGATCGGGTTTATATTACCCATGAGTTTACGGGTTTGGGTACTATAGGAACGTACCCGAACCCGGCAGACCCGATGGGTTGGGCTTTTTGCCCATTAAGAGACCCATGGGTTAGGAAATTGACTCAGACCCATGCCCTAATAGAGTAAAAACCCACCGGGTATCGAGTTTCGGGTACCCATTGCCATCTCTAATTCGGCCACAACATGATGGGCTGCATATGTCCAAAAGTACAAGCATAGAAGCAGCCCACTCCATTGACGCCGTGAGGCCGCACCGCCGCACCACCGCACCCCCACGCGACATGCCCAAACTCGTAGCATGGGAGCAGACAGTAGGGGTGAAAATGGATCAAATAGTTTCTGATTGATCCGGACAAATTTTGAATACGAAATGTTTTGGTTTGGATTAATCTCGATAGTCTCGAATCAAAAACGAATATGGATTTTTGTTTCTGAAAACGAATACAAATATGATACCACACGAGAATTAAGGTTACCGGATAACTGGCCCACTGGCCACTGGGCTACCGGCCACGGCCCACTGGTCCGGTCGGTTTGAAGGCCTCGAGCCTCAAGTTTGCTCAGTCTTTTCGAAGCCCAATCTGACTAATGGTAATTATTTACTAGGATATCATACTATCATTAAATGTACCTTTTTGGCAAGTGATTAGCCGATCCAGATAAACATGGGGATGAAGCACATCATATTCTGCTGTCAGATTAGTACTAGCTCTGTACGTAATCACACTCTCTATGCTGGTCAAGCTAATTAATTTAATGTAATTGCAAACCCACTAAACTTAACCAAATCTCTGAGGAAAAAAAGGTATGAAATGAGATGTAAATGGGGGTACTATGAACAATTCTTTTCGTTGGAGGCCCTGTACTAGTGCAGCATCAATATTAGAGGCACCTAAAGAGTGTCTCAGCTGTTGTATTGATTTTGGATGTTATGTTCTCATAAATATTAGTACTGGCTATATTTGTTTTGATTCATATTTGCTCTGTATTTATATTTAATATTATTCGCATCCAAGATATCCATACTTATATCTATATTTGATAAAAATAAATATAATAAAAATATTATCTATTTGTATTAAATCCGTTTGCTAGAGCCAGCTCCCTCTCCCTCCCCGTCGAAAGTAACCAACCCAACGTCCGGAAAAACTCAAAAAACACAACCCGAAAAACCACGGGGAAACCTCATACCGTCACACGTCTTCCTCTTTCCAGCCTGTCCGGCCCCCCGGTCTCTCCGCATCATCCCATCTCATCTCCTCGTCGTCTCATCTCCCCACCCATGCCGTGTCCATAAAAATTCCATTCTTTTGATTCTTTGTTTTTTTCTTCTTCTTCGCAGAGACGAGGAGAATAATAAAAGAACACACACTCCCATCTATCCCACCCAGGCGGCTGCAATGCGCGCCCTCGCTGTAGTCCTGCTGGCCGCGGCGTGCGCGGCGGTGGTGGCGGCCGCCGGTGGGGAGCTGCCGGAGTTCCGGGAGGCGCCGGCGTTCCGCAACGGCGCGGCGTGCGCGGGCGCGCCGACGGTCCACATCGCGATGACGCTCGACGCCACCTACCTGCGGGGCTCCCTCGCCGGCGTCCTCTCCGTGCTCCGCCACGCCGCCTGCCCGGAGTCCATCGCGTTTCACTTTGTGGCCTCCTCGGTCAACTCGGCGCGCCGCCTCGCCGCTCTCCGACGCGCGCTCGCGGCGGCGTTCCCCACTCTCCCTGCCACTGTCCACCGCTTCGACGCTCGCCTCGTCCGCGGCAAGATCTCCGCCTCTGTCCGCCGCGCCCTCGACCAGCCCCTCAACTACGCCCGCATCTACCTCGCCAATCTCCTCCCCCGCTCCGTCTCCCGCGTCCTCTACCTCGACTCCGACCTCCTCGTCGTCGACGACGTCGCGCGCCTCTGGGCCACCGACCTGGGCCCCGGCGCCGCCCTCGCCGCCCCCGAGTACTGCCACGCCAACTTCACCCCCTACTTCACGGACGCCTTCTGGCGCCACCCCGAGTACTCCTCCATCTTCGCCAACCGGGCGCGCGCGCCGTGCTACTTCAACACCGGTGTCATGGTCATCGACCTGGACAGGTGGCGAGCCGGCGGGTACACCGCGAAGCTGGAGTACTGGATGGAGGTGCAGAAGCAGGAGGCGAGGATATATGAGCTGGGGTCCCTCCCGCCGTTCCTTCTGGTGTTCGCCGGCGAGGTCAAGGCCGTGGAGCACCGGTGGAACCAGCACGGGCTCGGCGGTGACAACGTGGCGGGGCAGTGCCGGGAGCTGCACCCGGGGCCGGTGAGCCTGCTGCACTGGAGCGGTAAGGGGAAGCCGTGGCTGCGGCTGGACGCCGGCCGGCCGTGCCCGCTCGACGCGCTCTGGGCGCCCTACGACCTGCTCCGCCGCCGTGGCGCCCGCGACGACCTCCTCGCCGCCGTCGCCTGACAATGCGGGGCGCACATCGGTTGTTCGAGTCCGGATGACTGGCCATGGGCCATGGCTTTGGCTTGGCTGCTCGCGTCGCCATCGTTCGCCGTTGGGGGTGGGTTTCGGCGTAGGGGCACTGACACGCGGGCCCGTTTGGCCTCTTCGGATGGGCCCGACCGTGGGCGCAAGTTGTCAGTTGTTAGGGTAGGATGGATGCCCTGTCGTACTGACATCCGGGCCCACATGTTGGTGACGGATGGCAAGGTTTATTTGGGAACGGGCCTGAGATGAGATGAGATCAGACGAGCAGCAATGGGTTGTGTACAGCTGTTATTTTTTTCCTGTTGGGGTTTAGATTGCATTCGTTTTTAGCTAGGGTTAAAATTTTAAATTTTCTTGTGGATGTACTCCATCATAATAGGATACTGTTAAATATTTTATTATCAAGGGAATAAATTTTGGTATGTTTAGGGTTATAGATCAGATGCTAGGAGGTGGAAACAAGATATGTTCTTGGGAAACGAGATATATAGGGAGCGATCAACATAGCTGCCATAAGCTGGCTGCAGCTTATTTGTCACTATTCATAAGTTTCGTCTTTTTCTGAATTTTTGGTTTTTTGTTGAGCTTTTTTGCCGGTTCTTTTTTTCCCGTATTTGTTTGTATTATACGTAATGAGCTAACAAATTTTTTTATTTTTAAATTTTTTAAAATTTAATTATGCTAAATAAGCCTCTGTCAGCTACAGTGCTTTTTTCAGCCAGCTACAGTGTTTTCAACCATAAGCCACGAGTTTTTCAGCCGAACCGATCACCCCCATAGCTTTGTGTAATAGTACTAAAATTTGATAGTAATGCACGACAGAGACTAGGGCCTTTTAATTTCGTCGAGAGCAGCTAATTGGATGTCGTTTGGTGGCGCAAATCTCAAATTTGGCGCTCCAAATTTCAGTAATCTGATCTGACCTTTTCACTTTTGTTTGAAGCCTGATCGATCCATGGATGATTTGATTAATGCGTGGTTTGGCGCCATGTGAATGGCTGGCTGCTAGTGCTAAGTGCTCTAGTGGACTTTTTTTTTGTAAAGGCTGGAAATTCTTTGCTTCTCTCGTGCGCGAGGGACGAAAGGAAATGGTTCAGTTGCTTTCTGCCTTTTCTCCTTTTGTTACTGCCGATGGTTGGTAAAAGGATGATCACTCGATTGCAGTAGCGTGCGAGTGTGATGTTGCCGTCAGAAATGGCTTGCTTTGTGCGGGATTACTGTAACAGCGGCGCAGCTTCTCTGACGTAATGAAGCAAAGTTACGGTGACTTTGCTTCAGATCAGTCCTCCATCTTCTAACAAACAGCCCAGATTAATCTAGTTTTTTTATTTATTATTTTTACTTCTAGTTTTTAGTTTTTTAATTTAAACTTTTTCTATTTTTTTATATTTCTTTATATTATCTGTGTTAAAATAACCTATTTTTTAAAAATAAAAAATATGTTATTTTAACACAGATAATATAAAGAAATATAAGAAAAAAACTAGAAAAAGATTAAAGTAAAAAAACTAAAAACTAGAAGTAAAAAAAATAAAAAAAACTAGATCAATCTGGGCTGTTTGTTGGAAGATGGAGGGTCGATTCATTACGTCAGAGAATCCCGCGCGCTGTAACAGAGGCTAAGACCCACATGTGCGTGCGTAAATCCAAGCTCATTTCAAGGTTTCCTTTTTCTTTTTCTTTTTGGGGATAGACGCAGCAGCACATGCTCGTTATGGTCTTGTTCCTTAATAGAATTTTGGACACTGTTGGACTCCAAAAACATCCAAAATTCCGTTTTTGACCCTTTAATCAAAAAAATTCCAATTTTGGACCCCTCCCGACCGCGCGTTTTCTCCCGTCGCGCCACGTACCCCGGTCGTGCGGTCTGGGACCGCACGACCGGCCTGCCGCCGCGCCGAGCGCGCGACCTCCGCCCTGAGCGCGCATTCGCCGCGCCGAGCGCCCGACCGAGCCGCTGAGCGCGTGACCTCCGCCCTGAGCGCGCGTTCGCCCGCCCGAGCGCGAGATTCCCCACCCGACTGAGTCAATTCCGCGGTCGGATCGGCGGGTTGCGCGGCCAAAAAAGCAGACGTGCGGTCGGAGCGGCGAATGCGCGCTCAGGGCGGAGTCGCGCGCTCGGCGCGGCGGCAGGCCGGTCGTGCGGTCCCAGACCGCACGACCGGGGTACGTGGCGCGACGGGAGAAAATGCGCGGTCGGGAGGGGTCCAAAATTGGAATTTTTTTGATTAGGGGGCCAAAAACGGAATTTTAGATGTTTTGGGGTCCAACAGTGTCCAAAATTCTCCTTAATATACATGCGTGTACCGATCTTGCGAACTGCTTTACTGTACGATGCTAACACCAGCTTTGTTTGGCTTGTTTGGTTTGCGCCAATCTTTGCCTCGACTAAGTTAGCTAAGTTTGATTTTTTTGGCAAACGTTTGGTTCTGATTCGTAGTTGTGATGTGCCATATTTTCTTAACCTAATCATTTGCTAACCAAAATTTGCAATAAATGTAACGTCTTTGGCCGCCACAAGAAGTATGGTTTACCATACTTATGACACAAAAATACGACAAAGATTGAAAAACAACCTCTAAATATCTTTGTTTCGACACAACTGCGAGCTAGCTAACAAAAGACACCTACATGATTGATCAGTTGATGCCGCTTGCCAAGATCTAACAGTGGAGCACGCTCACAGTGCAGGTCTCTCAGCAGATCGTGGTCGGGTACTCGGGTCATGCCCAGCGAAGAGTAACTCGACAACGCTAAAGTACACAGGTCGAGTGATGGATCTGAGCGAGTGTTACAGAGCTCTTTCTTCTTCTTCTTCTTTAATTATACTAGATAACTTATACTTACAAACACCATACTTATATCATACATCATATAGACACATACATGTAATTTTTACTGATTTACACACTACGACTTAAGCGGAGATAGCTGAATAAATTCTGGATTTATACGGTACCTCACAGAACACGGTCCAGGATCAAACCTAGACAGACAGCTACATGACAGCAAAGCTTGCCAAGTGAGCTACGCTTGCTCCTGGAAGCTCTTTCTTCTTCTTTCTCTTCCTCTTAATGGTTGCCATTGCAGGACTACTATTTAGAGAGGGAAAAGTACCACTCCTGTAGATCTCACCCCATTGATCATGAGGATATGGAAGTCGATCGTATACATGGCACTGCAGTAACTTTTTTAAATTTGGCCTCCTAATGTACGAATTTTTAATTTTAGCACCATCTACAACTGTGAAAGTAGTGACAGGCGATATATGTTTCCTGCTGAGCTTCCGCATCATGGCAGATGCTTGCCGAGCTAGCTGGCCCCGGCAGAAGGTGAAAATCAATGTAAGCATACTTAAGTTAAGCACTCATGTATCCTGTAGATGGTTGCCAAGCTCGGGTAGCCGAGCTCCTCTAGCTCGGTGATGGTACCATGTTGCTCTGAATATACCACGATGTGGAAGCGCAATAAATGATATGTGTTATCTATCATTTCTTTCGTGATCGTAGAGCGGATCAAAATTAAAAATTTATACGTCCGGAGAGCAGCCAGATTTGTCGGCGCTGGTCTACACTACAGGACTGCAAAAGGCGCCACCGACAATCTCGGCGTTTTACGAGGGAAGGGACAAGTTCCGACATACCACCGCGGCACCCCTCCTTGCACTCTAAAGACCAGCGGGCCACCCACTCAGGGCCCGTTTGGACATGGATCTAATTAGGATGACATATCTACTTGAATCATATGAAATTCTAAAACATAGGAATTGTTCGATTGTACCGCTTAAATGCTTTATAAAAACAGTATAGGATTTTAAAGAGACATAAAGAATTTTTTTTATGAGCTCATGTTATATTTCCTCTAAAATTCCTATGGATTGAGTCCTTCCATACAACTTTCATAGGAATTTTTGAGCTCGTTCCTTTGTTCCAAAAAGACTCGTAGAAAACTTTTCTATAGGATTCTAACCTTATAAAATTTCTCTAATTTTCATTTGTTCCAAGTACGACATTTCAGCTTCTTGGGAGCGAACAACGCGTGCTACTCCTGGACTACAGATCAGTACTAACTCGTAGGCTCCTCTGGCATTGTGCTTCAGTGGATTTTAGTTGTGGGCCGTGATTGAGTAACTGCGTTTGAGTATAACATTTTTAGAGTATTTTTTAGTTCGATGAACACCGTCCTCTGGGAACTTTTGTGTTAAAGAACATATCGCCGTCTTTTCACTGTTTATTGGCACCCCTTGGAGTAACACCAATTTTGTTATTAAGAAATCAATAAAGAACACACGAGGTTGCCTTAAACAGAAGCACTATAATAAGTAGTTGTATGCTTCCAAGTTCCCTATTCCAGTTGGAAAACAAATTCAAGATCCCTATTCCAAATGTCAAAGTAACACAAAAACCCGGACCATCTGGTTGGCCCAATATGATCACTATACAGCCCAAATCTAGCCCAGCCCGTCCATATATGCAGCATTGGGCCGGGCCGAATTGAACTCGGACCAAAACGATCATCGCGCTCTTCTTGTTTCTACCGACCCGGGCTAGAGTTTTCGTCGTCCATGGAACATACATCAGCACATGGGATGGGTCTCGCCTGACGTTAACGACGTTAGGTCACTGACGCGTGGACCTCACGGCTTGTGGGGCCACGCGTCAGTGACCCAACGTCACTGACGTTAACATTAGAGGATCCGAATCCCAGCACATGACGACGACGTCCGCCGAGACGATCGCACGAATGATGACAGACCGCGCGAGTCGTCCGTTCTCAGCACAGTTCCTGACCGATCAGGCGGTGGGAGAAGGCGAGATCAGTAAGCCGGAGGAAGATGGTGCAGGGGGCGCTGGAGCTGTTGCTCGTCGGAGCCAAGGGCCTCCAGAGCACCGATTACCTGTGTACGCATCAGTTTGCTTTACTTTTCTTGTTCAGTTTTGATGTAGCTTTGGATACTTGATCGAGTAATTTGTTGGTAACATCGAGATCACCCAAAAATGAAAAGTTCAGGACTTGTTGCTCTTTTCGTTGTTATTGCTCTTGTTATAGATCGCATCAATTCTTTTAGCTTTGTTTTTGTTCTCTTAGCACATGCCCTCGTGTTCTGTACGTGTTTGCCAACACCTTTTCACAAAGGATTAAAGAACAAACAGGTGCGAGTACCCACAATTTTTAATTAGTTTTTTTTTGTAAGAACGGTATGATAATGGAGGGAGATAAATGGTCCCTTCAAATTTTTTTCTAAAGTATTCTCCTAATCTTTATTCCAATAGTTATAGGAAGCTATAAAGATTAAGCAGCTAAAAATCAAAAAAATTCTCAGAGCTACATGATTTTCAGCCCATAAATAGTAAAAACAACACTGTTTCAAATCCAAAAAATCATAAAGTTCATGACCTTAGAAACCTATGTCATCCAAAAAAACCTAAAAGAACTTGAGAGAATTAGGATCTTTTGGTTCATGAAGCTCTGCTGCACTAAAACCAGACCAAAACCTAAAATTGAGCTAACTCTTAAATCAAAGCTCTAAATCACTTAAAACTTGGTATGCATCTTCCCTAGAATGTCAGGAACCTATTCCAATAAATGATAAGAAAATCGTTGCCAAAATTTTGACCTTCACAAAAAACGAGTCAAAAATCACAAATTGTGAATATGACTTGCTCGTGGGTGGATGATTGTCAAGATAACTCTATATGAGCTCTCACATGTCTCACAAGCAAGAATACTAAAGAAATCGAGGTAGAAACAGTTAGATCAAAAAATAACTTGGAGAGGTAAAAAGAGCAAATACTGGGTTTCTTCATGATTTTGCCAACCAAGTGACTAGATGAATGGAGATTGATTTTCTGAAATTATCTCTATTTCTTACACGTCTTTAGCATAGCAAGATCAAAAAGGGAAGAGCAAAGAGGAAAATCAACCAAATCAAGAGTAAATCAATCAAAACAAGAGATGACCATGGAGATGATCAAATATTGATTATATTGTTGCTTAAGGAGGAAAGTTTTACAGGCATTCTATCTTAGAGGACAAAGAGCACACAAAACACTCAACTCTCAAACCCTAACCTTAAATAAGAGAGCACAAGAGAGAAAGGTTGAATAGTTAACCACAAGTCTCCATCCTAACCACTTAAATAAATGGGCTAGCCAGCCACATCTAATACTTAGTGGATATTATCTACTTAGCACAACGAAAAATCCGATAACCCCACACACACGAGTTTTACTCATACATGTTCACTTATACACGCTTTTCAAAGCGCATAAGATTGAATCCGCTAAGTCTTTAGCCTTGATCCATCTTGACAAACCAGCTTCTCCTTGGCCTAAACCGCTCAAACACCGTTCAAGCGTTGTGGTTTTGATTCAAGCTAGTTTCTACTATTTGTCTAAACTATCAAAATACCATTCCTTCACCCGGTCATCTCCTTCCATTGCAAACAATTATCATACTTGCCACATGTAGGTGTACTACTGGCTTGCCATGTGTCGATAAGTCTCTCCCGTTTCGGTTCTACCGGACTATGCCTCACTTGGACCGACCAAGCCACATGATGCAAACCCGCTGTTCGAACTTTCTTTCAATATTTTTCGCCTTTCTTGTGCCATACTTGAGCTCACCATCTCATCTGACATCCTTGATTATTTTGAGCCTCGGCTCCTGCATAAGCGTAACCTCGATTCTCACTATTGACCATAGTTTATTCGAAGCGACTCTGCACATCCAAAGATAAAGAAATCGTTTTTGAACACAAGTTCTTCACAATTTGACCCATATTAATAATAACGTGCCTCATGCAACCTAAAACTAATGATCTAGGTTACCAAATCATCCTATGACTCAAAATACCCAAAATCATCCATTTCTGCAACTTGTTCAGAAAAATCTGCAAATTTGCAAATTCCACATTTTCACTCCTCTAAAACGACAACGGTTCATCACAGGATGAAGAAATAATTCGACAGACAGAACGAGAATAGTTCAGCTCTAAGGCATTTAAGCAGGAAAGATATCTATGATATGGTTAAGGATTTAGATGATGTGCTTGGAAAGGGATGTAAATTGACAACCTGTGAGAAGAACGTCTGGAAGAAAAGATTAATATTTTGGGACTTACCTTGTTGAGAGCACTTAAAAGTTCACCACTGCATCGACGTCATGCACGTAGAGAATGAATGTATATGACAGGTTGATTGGTCTTTTACTAAACATTCATGTCAAAACAAAGGATGGTGTCAACGCACGGCTTGACTTGGTTGATATGAACATCAGGCCTGAGTTAGCACCAGCAAAGACCGATAAAGGCACGAACATGCTGATGCTCTCGTTCCTCTTGCGGCCGAGAAGCAACTCATCGTCAATGGCATTGAGCATGGGGTCGTCATGCGCGAACGATGCGTTGCTGCTCACCATGCGTTCCTGGTCAGCGAGCATGAGTGCGTGCGGGTGCTGGCACGACGGGACAACCTATTGGATGTCGTGTAGGTCGTGGTTAGCGATGGTGGGCATGAAGCGTGGTGAGTTGCAAAGTATGGTTTGGAAATAGCCCTCCAAGGAGATGAAGTTAGCGTAGTGCATGAGTAGCACGCGACAGGTTGTCCCACCCCCACACCACGTACTCCACGAAGTCGTGCGACAACGCCACCCACGGCGACCCCGTGAACAGCTTGAACGCCGTCAGTAGCTCGCACAGTTAGCTCACATAGAAGATGTCTTGCTTGCGCGACATGTACAACCCCGGGTTCACGATCAGGGGCTTCGCGTGCTAACCCCTACGTTTCAAGTGAACTCTCATCAGCCGTTAGCCAGACAACCAAGGTGGTGAGTGAAAATTGGCCACGTGCTCCGTTCCGACGAGGAGACTAGGGAGGGAGGGAATTATCATCTCTTTTAAATTAAGAAGAAATATATTTTAAGCAATAATGTATAACGGCTACTATAGTTTTTGCTTAATTAGGACCTACTTTATTAAAGGCCAGATGTTTTACTTTTTTGTGAAAATTTTTAGCTTTTTCTCTTTTTTTAGTGACTCTAAAGCATTTGTCATCGATTTTTTCGTAATAAATAGATGATGTAAATTTGGGAAGGAGGTGAGGATGGTACCCTCTTGCAGTAATATACCGGTACTTGTCTATGGTCCTTGCGCAACATATTACTACTATGTTAGTCAGGGCTCACCACCATGTTCCCCTTGACATGTTTCTGATGACGAGAGTATATTATTATGGCTTAATGTTCACTCAAACTGCGCAGAGCGGTTGCTCTTTGACCTTCCAGCAGCACCGCATGACTGTATCTCTAGTTCCCTTTTTGTCGCATCAATATATAGATTAACCTAAACTGAGAACAATTTTTTTTTATCTCCTACACGATGTTTCTTACCATGTGAGCGATGATAGCACGCTCACAAGTCGCAATAGAACAGAAAGGCTAGTAAGTAGTAATCATAGTTTAGCGAAGGCGCGGCAAAGCACCAGGTTGTCCTGGCTTCCCATGTCCGTTTACTACCTTCGGTCCTTCGCCAAAGTGAAATGACGCTAAACACCCTGAAAAAAATTAACACAAGGCCGGCCGGCTGTTCCAAACTCTCGCAACAACAAAGACTGAAAGCTCCCAATAATTCTCCTATCTCAAATCTTTGCTCGAAAGAACAAAACACTAGGAAGCAAGAGAAGGAGACATGTAATTACATGATACGGCTCTTGTCTTTGGATTCAGACTTGAGAGCTCTACGTACTGTGCTAGCTAATTACAGTTACGGCACTGTGTGTGTGGTTGTATTGTGCACTAGTGACTGTTCTTCTGCGCGAGGAAATGGAAGCGAAGAAGAACCTGTGCTAGTTATGCAGCGGGTTAGGGCCCTGGGGAACCAGCCTCTTGGATTCACCGAGCTCTGCCGCCGCGTTGCCGGCACCGGCCACCATCGGGGACGACGTTGCGCGTGCCGTCGGCGGCGTCACGTGCCCGAGCTTCCATGCCGCTACGTCTGCTCTGGGGTCCCTGGGGATCCTGTGGCCGCAGCTGAAGGTGGCAAGCTCGGACGCTAGCAGTAGAAGCATTGCAAGCAGAATGGTTGGTAGAAGAGTGCCGGTGTCTCTCATGCTAAGGGAGATGGGGAGTGGGCTCCGGGAAGAAGCTAGAGGAGGTGCTTCAGTGTGTTTGTATGGATGCAAGCAACCAGGAGCTAGCGTGTTGGGATTTGGGGGTGTCTGTGTCATGTGCGCTGTTGTGTTGTGTTGGAGGTTTGTGTAGGGAGGTGAGGGCCGGCCAAGTAGGTGCTACTAGTGAGATGGGGTCACCGTTTTCTCGAGTGTAAATTGATGTTCTTGTGATCTTGTCTAGTGAGCCAAAGGAAAAGGATGATTGATCTGGTCATGCAGTTGATTCTACGGGGGGAGAAACAGCAAACCCAACTCCTGTTGTGCTGTGCAAACTGCGTGCGTGTGGGATTATATTTTTTGGGTGATCGTTTGTATTTATGCATGGGATCCGATGCTAACAAGCCAAAATGGTAGCAATATCATTTGTTCTCGTCGAAAAACTGAGCTAGTTCATTTGGCTTTGGCTATCTCCATATCTCTACTACTTAAAAGAAAAAATTAGTGGTGATAGTACATCCACTCCCAACTCCCCCTTGGTGGTTCTTCTGCCATCACATCACCCTCTCACAAAACTGGCGCCGATAGGTGGGCCCTAGCCAGCACCCCTCCTAATACGTGTTGGGATTAGCCACATCTCAATCTCTCCTCTCTACTTATGCCTTCTTCTTCGTCCAAGCATTGCAACCCCAGCCCTCCCTGCTCCCCGCAACAAGAAAATTAATCCCCCCCCAAAAAGGCGAAACCCTGACCCCAGCTCCGCACTCCACCTCCTAATGGCCGAGCAGCAGCCCACCGAAATCGACCCACGCAGTGGCTTCTGCGCCGCCACACAGACCTTCCACAGCCTCTGGAGCTTTACTGCTCCCGGTGGAGTTGCTACCCACCACCACTGCCGCCTACGCCTTCTTCCTCCTCTCCTCCCCATTCCCCAACTACCCCATCCTCGTTGACGCCGCCACCAGCATTACTGTCTCCTACCCTTCATTCCTTGTCACTGTCCGCTCGCTCATCGGCGGCCTCTAGTCCTCCCTTGGCCTCCACCCACAGTGGCGTCGCCTTCGTTGTTGCCCCTTCCTGCATCAACATCCCTGTGCTCTACTTCACGCTCATATCCATCGGCACTGTCATGTCGCCCACCAACCAAGCATCCACCCCCAAGGAGTATGAGCACCAGGCCAGGCTCTTCAGTACGGTCATCGTGTTCGCGGCCCTCGAGGTGGCCGCCAAGCTACCCCGCCATGTGAGGTGTGTTTTTATGGGGTTGGAGGCGTATAAGAGGTTGGCCTTCACCGGCAAGGAGGCGACGCTTCCTGCGATGGTGATGAAGCAGTCCGACACAGTGGTTGTGCTAGACTCATCAGGCACAACCAGCCTGGTCAAGCCCATCATAGTCACGCACTATAACTTCATCGCGCTCATGTGTGCGCACAATTAGAATAGGGAGACAGTGCCGAGGGAGGTCACCAAGGCGAACGAGGAGCCTGCGCCATTGGAGGTGACATTGCTTCCCCTTCCCCTATTCCATGTGTTCGGTTTCATGATGGTGGTGCGGTTCGTGTCCATAGGGGAGATGACCGTGCTCATGAAGTGGCTTGACTTTTGCGCTGTGCTGCAAATGATAAGCGGTACCGTATCATGCTCTTGCCCAAGGTATCACGTCTACTTGTGGCCATGACCAAGTTTGAGGAGGCACGCCGCCACAACCTCTCATCGCTCCTCGTCATCAGCGTTGGTGACGCCCCCACTCAGCCACGAGGTCGTTGGGCGCTTCATCGTCGTCTTCCCCAATGTGCAAATTGTTTGGGTTAAGCATCTAATTCCATGCACGCTGTAGAATAATATTGAACCTCTTGTGCGCAGTGCAGAATCCTCTCTTTAATCTAACAAATCAACGTTTATAACACCATAGGTGAGGAAGGCGCTGGATCTGGCTTTCCCCCACCGTGCAATTATCGGATCCACCCTTTGTCGGTCGTCCCTCGCAGCGCAGCCACCTCTTCCCTTCATCAGCCATCCCCTGTGGTGCAGCCATTGGATCTAGCCTCCAGCTATTGTCCCACAAAACAAATCTCTTAATAACCCAACCAACTCATCTTATCTCCAACTATATCTAGGACTACATCCAATTTGAGTTTGGCTGACACATGCACCTCACCATGACATCATGATGCCACTGCAGTTCACAGATCATGAGCCTCGTGACAGCATCATTGTCGTTTGTGGACGTCGATGAACTCAAAACTATAGTGGAATTATGGGCTCTCGGCGAAGTTATCTAGTTGGACAACACCGAGAGTGAGCCAACTGGTGAGGAGGTTGAGTTGGTTGCCCACACGGTTAGCTTATTTGATGCTAATCTATATGAACAACACCTTCATGCTTACACCCTTGAGTTGGCAAGTCGACCAAGGCTAGGCGATCCCCGTGATGTGGTGGTTGTACTGGGGCATGTACAGACCACTGACATAGAACACGTAGTCACCGTCACCATCACTAGAGGGGAATAACTCAAAGGAGCTGCCCTGGCAAAGCACTTACAATTGCATGGAGGTATGGCAGGCGACGAGCATGGTGTCTACTGTCTAGGGCGCAGGTAGCATGGCCAGGGACATGGCGCGCAGGCGCAACTAGTGGTGCATATTGGCAGAGATCATGTATCTCCACTCTATGTCCTTGTCCTATGCGAATGTTCTTCGAGGACGACATACACGACGGCCTACGTGAGATCTGTCTATTCTTTCATTTAGATGTTAAGTAATTAACCACATACACGATGCCCATAACTTTTAGGATATGCATGTTTGCAGTTGTGCAACCATGCAAGTTATAATTTAATCTCATCATTGTAATGCATGAATGTATGCAATGGTGCAACCATGCCAACTTGGCAAATCTCATCGTCCCAAATTTTTGGCCGATTTAAAAAAATCATGAGACACCAGTAGATCGAGAAATTTTTCTGTAGTCTATCATATGATTTTAATGTATTCAATATATATAGATAATTAAAAATATTACTCATCTCATGGGCAGCGTTGTGGCCTCGTGGGAAGGTGGCAAAGCAGGCCGCGTGGAGGCAGTGGCATGTTGATGTGCACCAAAGGACCAATTTAGGCATATGTCAGCCCACCAATCCAGGGTTGCTGTGCAAAAAAAAAACCGAACCGAAAAAACCGAGCCAAAAAAACCGAACCGAGCCGGTCAACTCGGTTTGACCGGTTTTCGGTATTCAGTTCGGTTTTTATATTTTAGGATTTTTTGGTGTTCGGTTTTTTCGGGAAAAACCGAACAAACCGATCCAGCAGTGCAGCAGTGGGAAACTGGGATGCAATGGACTCAGTGAGCTAATTTCCTATATAGCTGGGCCCAATGGATGGAATTGCCGGACTAAGCAGTGGGAAATCAATCCAACGTCCTTTGCAATCTTTATCTTCCTTTTGGCGTACTGCTCATACCACTTTGGTTTTTCTTTCTGAAAAAAAATGATTAGGAGATTAGGAGTAACTGAACATAGCCAAGTTTGTCTGCCTCCGTGGTGACGGCTCGTAGTATATATACTGTCGTTTACTCGTCTCGCTAGTCACTATATTGTTTGCAATTTGCGTTAACTTTGGTAAATATGGTATTAACCGATACCACACCGAAATAAATTGGGATTTACCGATACCGAACCGTATTTTTAAAAATACCGTATACTACCGAACTAACCATACCGTATTTACCGTATATACCGTATTTACCGAACCGATTTTGCCGAACTAACCGAACGCGCAGTCCTAGTTGTGAGTGTATGCCAGAGCGTGAGCGAGGCGGCTAGCAAAGTATGGTCAAGAGAGCGAGCAACGCGTCCAGGAGCACGAGCGGCGTAGGAGCGACGCCAGTTGGGGTGGAGCTTGACCGAGCGCAACAATGGAGTCGAAGCCAGGCATACAGCAGGTCGAGTCTGACGGTGATGATTAGATTTTTGGCATATATATTTTTTCCGTAGTAAAGTATAGATATTGAACTAATATAATTGGTGAATGAGATGCAGTATGGAGGCAACAACCTTTTGTAATTTGTACAGTATATGGCACGGAAAAAGTATCAAAATAAATGCCACAATTCTCTGTTTCTGTGTCCACTCTAATCCTGTCAATCTCATGCTAGCTTGCAGTAGGCAAAGGATGGTTCATCCTATCCACGTACGATAAAGCTTGTTACTTGCTGGCTCTACTAGACTTGTCGACAGTCTGGCAGTACGCAGGGCGGTCAGAGCATTCACTTCAAAATGATATATAATAGTACGAAATGGGACATCATGTTATCAGGACATTGTAAGTTTGATATTTTTTTTAAAAAAATAGTTTTAGATTATATACTTATCTATAACAATTTAAATAAATACATATTTTTGAAAAAAAAATATATTTAAATTCAAATATTTTAAATAAATTTAGATCACATGATTTACTGATTTCACTTATCCATGGCACTTCTCATTTCAGCTTCAGCTTCTGGCTTCTGACTTATTTTTCACTATTCATAAATTTCGTCTTTTTTGAATATTTGGCTTTTTTTTGAGTTTTTTGCCGGTTCTTTTTTCCCGTATTCGTTCGTGTTGTCCGTAATGAGCTAACATAATTTTCTATTTTTAATTATTTTAAAATTTAATTACGCTAAATAAGCCACTTTCAGTTACAGTAAAATTTCAGCCGCTACAATGCAATTTCAGCCATAAGTCACAGCTTTTCAGTCCAACCGAGTGGGACCAAAATCAACACATATCTACAATCAAACTATCATAAAAAATACAACTGTAGCTAAATTCCATTTCACTCTTGTTTGAAGTAGTTAGTAAACTAGTTAAACTTAACATCAAAAAGTTTTAAATTTTTTCACATACAATACATAGAAAAAAATACCTATTTTAGATATATATATTTCACGGAAATGCCAGCATGATTACATACTAGTAAGATGATGGTAGAGCGTTCTAAAAAGAAGTACTGTGGTGGATCTTGCACCCAAGCACTCACTTCACGTACGGTCCCAGCATCTCTCCTTGTTTTAGCGCAAAGTAGGCCAGGCGGGCGGCTCACCTCAGCCCAGCCCAGCCCAACGAAGGACCGGAAGAAACGGGCTTTTTAGCGACCCGGCCCAACTAAGGTCGGGGGAGAGAGGAAGCAGTGCCCTGTTCCCGTACGCACGACGGCAAGAGCGGCAGAGCGCGTCCGCCACCAGCTCTCGCCTTCTGTTCTCAGCGGCGTTCTCCTCGGACAGCTCTTCGTCCTCCCGGGGAAAAGGAGCGTGTCGAGTCAGCCGCGGCGAGGCGAGGGATGGAGTGCCGCAGCAAGCTGGTGCTCGCGGCCATGGTCCGCGTGGTAACTCCTACTCTCGATCCAAACCCTCCCCCGAATCGCCTTCTCCCCTTCGGGGGCCAGTCACGCGAGTTAGCAGCTCAGGATGCGAGTTTTAGCTCGGAGTTCTGGGTCCTACATTTAGGCCTCCCCAAGTCTAGAACCGGAAGCTTCAGATTTCTCCTCGTGCACGCGGAGTGAGTGAGTAGCTCGTCTTGGCGCGTTGTTCGATGAAACCGTTGGACTGAGATCTCTCTAGCTGGAAATCAGTCTGAGTTTCGCATAGATGCGGCTCTAGGAGATTTAGGTCACGCAGTACCTGGACGGTGACACGCCCATGCCGGAGGTGGCGCCGACGTTCGTGAGCTACAGCATGCTGGCGCTGATGCAGAACGACGGGGTTCGACTCGTTCGCCATGTCGTTCCCTTCCCCGGTCACCACGGGCGTCAGCCCCATGCTGGCGGCGTCTTGGCGGTGTCCGGCCTCTCCGGTGGAAGATGAATAAACAAACAGTCGCTGTAATAGTTAAGAGAGGTTGATTTTCCTTAGTGCTGTTGGTCACTAGTCATTTCCTGCAACATACAAGCCTGTGTTTCTGGACTTTCTGAAGCTTGAGCTGTCACTCGATTTACATTCGCCCCATGTCGCGTGTTCACATTGGAACGACGGCTTGGCAATCCTGAGAAGGGTTGCCATATATGCACGACCGAAAATGCTGACTGGCAGCTGATCCTGAATACAAGCTGAACTTGAGCGGGCAAGTGTTCATGTATGTACAGTCTCTGTATAACTAACACCATCTGTAAAGCCCTAGCTGAAGCAAATTCAATTGATACGGTCCCAAATGTGTGCGAGATCTGGAAGAGACTCAACAGCACACAGAACATGGGTCATGTTAAACAATCCTGCCGCGACCATGCGCTAGACGGCCGTGTTAAACAATCCTGTCTCACATAAAAAAGGAATGTTACACGGTCCTGCAACTGCATCCATCATGTGGCAGATTGTTAAACAAATGCGTTATCCTTTGCTTGTAAATCTCTAATGGTGGATTTTTTTTAGTTGTGGCTTATGACTGCGGTTTATGGTTTTTTGTCATAACTTGAGTGCTTGTGTGAACGAACAAAATACCGATAAGTCACTTCGAAAAGGCTCTTCTGATAAACCGCTTTGAAGCAGTGGTGAAAAAATCATCCTGTTTATTTGTTTAAGAGAAACCATAAGTTATAAGTTATAGGCCGAAAAGAAACCAAGTAACCAACAGGTGGAAAACGAAAACAGGAAAACAAACCAGCCCGAGAAGAGAGTTTGGGCCTGTCCACTCGGCCTATCTTAGTGCCCCGTCCATTAAACTGGGCTGGATTAGGCCGCTTGGCCCAAACGCCATGGCCGCGCCGTTCTTGCCTCACTCTCTAGGCCGCGGAGAGACGCCATTTTAGAAGAAGAAAGGGCATCATGAGTCGTCTCCTCCAGCTCCAAGCCGGCCACAGAGCTCACATTCCGCACACCGCCGCGATGAGTTGGAGTGGAAGGATGGAGGTAGCCATCTCGAATCCGTCGAGCAAGAGGTTCGCTCGTTCTCGCTCTCCTCCTTGTCCGTTTTCCACCATCGACTAAAAAAAGTTGGAACTTTTGGCTGCTCTTGTAAACTTGAACTGTTGCTGATACACTCATAAACTAAGCTGTTTCGACTCTATTCATGATTCCGGAAAACAAACCATGGTATATTACTTTTTTGTATCTCTAAATATTTTCTTGTATATGCATTAGTGTTTTTGTAGAAGCGTTTTTTCTCTCTCTGATTTATTTGCAATGCATCACCATCATTGTGTAATTCATGTTGTTTGTAGATCAACAATGTGGGAATTTCAGGTGTCGATCGAGATCCAGTTTTGGTTGCCCAACTTAAGGATCAGGTAACTAAAGTAAAAATATTATAATGTACTGATTTGTAGTTTGTCAGCAGTTAACATATACCTCTATTTCAGAATTAGGCAAAGTCAACAAAATAATACTCCCTTCGTTCTTTTTTACCTGACGTTTTTGACTTTTCACGGCCTTCGAGATGTGACTTTGACCGTTACTTTTTTATAACTTTACACTAAAATATACTAATAAAATTGTAATATTATGAAAGCATTTTTAACGATAAATTTAATGATATAATTTTCGTACAGCCAATCTAGATAATTTAAATCTATTGGTGATCAAACTCTAGAAAGTTTGATGGCACAGATTCCAGAAAGTCAAGTAAAAAAATGGAGGGAGTAATTTCATGTTTCTGTAGCTGTTTGTTGCTGTCTATCAACCACATAATAGACATAAAGATCACTGTTTCTTGTAATTACTAATTTAGTAAAAGAAAACACATCAGCAACCATGTTTGAAAAATTAATTGTGTGTTCAAGTTAAACCTTAATATCTATGTGTAGGACCGGTGCCGATAATTGGGGGGGTGAATGATTGTTAAAACTTTTTCCCTAATGATATTCAAAATGTTTACTCAAGTGACTATAAGTGTCACCAAATTTGGATTGCACCAACTATACTTTACAAAACAATATTAGAGATATAAATTAATAAAATTAGCAACTGTCAGCACAAGGCCAGTCTGACCGGTCCCCTATTCTCATACTTGAAAGCCTCACAAACCTTAAATATCAAGAACTTGCTCGATTCTCATCCAAACACTTTCAAACTTTGCATGAGACTTATTCAAGGTATTAGGAACCTAAACTAATCAAGATCACAAGGTTCTTAGGCTTAGGTTCACTATAATGAAGAGAATCAAATCTAGGACACAAGAACACCAAAAATCGTAAAACTTAAATTACTTTTTGCTCGTGAGGATTTAAAACATGAGGTCTTCCAAATCTATTTTCACATGTTCTAGCAAGATAATTTAAGCAAGAGTTCGGGTTAGAACTCCCACGAGCACAAAATCACAAATTTTCTTCAAGAACAAGCAAAACCAAGCAAGAAGGCAAGTAAGAATATGATTGAGATAAAATTTTGATCTATTTATAGTAAAGAATGAAGTACTCATAGATGATTACACGATGCAACCAAAGCACCGCTCTTTCCTCTCAAGTTTTCTCTCTCACAACCATAGAAGGAGACAAGGTGGTAGAACTAAAACCTAAACCCAAGAATCATTTGATCTAACACCTCCTTTCCTTCGCTTTAATAACTAGCAACAACCCTAATGGGTCCAACCCATTAAGACTACTGGGGAAACTCGTTAATCGCACTAACTCAGGTTTTACACACTCACGCACACTTATCAAAGCGTTCACATGACTCAATCCACTAACCCATTAGTGATTGATGTACTTGGCAATTTCAACTCTCCTTGACCGAAATCACTTTTCCTTTGCGCCTCCCCGTGCCGCAGCTTTGATCAAGATACTAACCCGATATTTGGCCAACTATCAAAATACTCTCAACAAAGCTTCCAGGCTAGGGATGCAAACAGAGCGGATACGGACGGATATTGCTCATCCCGTATCCTTTTCCATATTTTTTGTCGGAGTCGGAGTCAGACACAGATAGTGCCGGATACGAATACGAATGCAAATATTCTCGGTCACGAATACGAAGCGAATATATGCCGCTCTGAATACGGTTAGTTTCAGTCACGAATATTTAATCGGATAATACGCGAAAGCAAATTTCACATGTTGACAGAGACAAATTAAGCAAACTGAGATCTAATACGAGTGTACCGACGTTGCAATAGCCATAGAAACAAGCAATCTTATATAAATAAATGATGCTACATTTCAAGAAGAGTCGGAGATTCCACCTGGCCGGCGGAGAGGACAGGTATCCGACTCCGTTTCCGTATCCGGTAACTATCCAGTAACTATCCAGGTAACTATCCGGTAACTATCCGGAAAAATATCCGGATAGTTCCGTATCCGTCGGATAATGCTTGTTCCGAATCCGTTTCCGTATCCGACAAAAAATATCCAAATCCGTTTCCGTATCCGACAAAACCTTCGGATATCCGAAAATTTGCTCCGAATAGTATCCGAATTAAAACGGACGGACGGTCGAACGGGAAATATCCGCTCCATTTGCACCCCTATTCCAGGCATCTTTCCCTGACTAAATCTTCACCTTCACCTTCACATCAAAACATCTTCACATGTTTTGACACATAACCCATAATGCCCAATGACTAGCCGTCATATTTTCATGCATTCAGTCTCTTCCAAACAATCTCTACGTGCATTGACCTCATCGTTCGGTGCACCATATGTACAAACTCGCTTCCTCACGATCTTTGTCTTCCCTATGCTTCTTACTTGAGCTATGTAGCCTCACATGAACTTACATGACTGTACGGAGCTCAGGTCCCTCACCTAGGGGAGATTGGATCATATACCCTCCCTTTAGTTGGGAAATTGAGGATTTACCCTCCACATCTCAATGACACGTGGGGTCATCATAAGTCACTGACACGTGGGTCAGGAGGGTAAATCCTCAATTTCCATCTAAATGGAGGGTATATGATCGATTTTTTCCTCACCTAGTCCTGGTCCTTTATCGTCGACTGCTAACTTTCTCCAAGCCACCTGTACATTCAAAGACTAAGCAACCATTTCGAGCACAAACTCCATGCACTTGACTTACGTTAGTCAAAATTGTGCATCATATAATACAACACAACCAGTCAACGACGCATATGCCATTCACACACTCATCCAGCTAAAAAACCGTTTGCGCTGTTCTCTGGCCGTAGCCACCGGTCTGACTACTCTCCCCATGACTGTTAGACCGCTGACCACTGGCCGGTTTGATCGCTTAAGGACACTAGAAAATACTCTTTTTTATAATTTCAGTCAAACTTTATCTAGTTTTAGCTTCAGTTTTCAATTCCAATGACACCAAGTACAAACTCATCCCCAAACAAACCTGCACAAATATTTGGTGTTCAATTTCCCAAAAGTCCATGGCCGGTCTAACCGCTTACCCCATGACGGTCAGACTGCCGTCTCTAGGTCTGGTCAAATCGCCATGACCGGTCTGACCACTTATGACCTGACAAAACTGAAACACTGAAATTCAGCAAATTCATTTTGTAAAATCGAGATTCAACTCCACAGATAAGCCAATTGCTCATCACCAATGATTCATAGACCTTCTCACATGGTTCTTTACTATGATCTGTCCATATTACATACGGAATTACATGATTAAATTTCTGATTTATGAATGAAACTAGGTAAATAAGAAATATATATGATTGTACAACAATTATCCTGTCTATGCATGGATAGGTTGAAAGCATGGATGTAGATCAGAGAGTTGAATGGATGAGAGAAAATTCAAAGGAGACATATGAAGAAGCAAAAGAATGTATGAGAACAAACTACCATGGGGCGAAGCTTGTCACAGAGGCACTACTTCCTCTTCTTCAGTTATCTTCCTCTGGGAGAATTGTCAATGTCTCATCAGGCTTTGGACTGCTAAGAGTAAGTTTTGTTAACCACACTGCAAATAGACAGGACAATAACTAGTTTCACAAATTATCTTCTACATTATTTATGCCAAAATATTTCTGCAGTAGCGCTCTTGACTACACTTCTTTTCATATGGGTCTTTGAAAAGTTTCTATGCTGCCTTGCATTTTTTTTGACAGGAAACAGTATGGGAGGCCCCTACGGTATATTAATAAGGATAAGGTTTATGTACATATGCTGCCTTGCATTATGCGTCGTCGTCAAATTCTTTAAAGAGTAAGCTTGTGTAGTAATATTATTCTCTACCTTTTTGACATACTAATGTCCAATAAGTAAGGCATTCCTGTTTGCATACATGATCTTGTTTCAGTGTAGCTTGTCTCGTCAGATGCAATAGGCCTGTGATTGCATATAGTGTAGGACAATGTCCATATTATCACAAAACTTTAAATGATATTCCTTGACTGAGTTTGTGTTCATTCAAAAATATGACAGAAGTTCACATTTTCTGGGCTAGTATGAAACCGAATGTTCATGTAGTCACAGCCCACACCCTTGCCATGTGCTTTATTGGTTGTTGTTATTTGTTAAGCATAGAGGCTCAGATGACAGAAAGCTATGGGGATGCCTAGTTATTGTTAGTTAATATCTATGGTTTTATTGAGCAGAACTTCCATAATGAAGAACTTAAGAAGGAATTTGATGACATTGACAACCTTACTGAAAAGAGACTGGATGAGCTGTTGGATTTGTTTCTAGAAGATTTCAAGGCCAACTTAATAGAAGCACATGGGTGGCCAACAGGTGGATCTTCAGCCTACAAAGTTGCCAAAGCCGCCCTTAATGCATACACAAGGATTCTTGCCAAGAAGTACCCTTCACTGTGTATCAACTGTTTGACACCTGGTTATGTCAAGAGTGACATGTCAATGCACATGGGTGTATTGACACCTGAGGAGGGCGCTAGCAACACTGTAAAGGTGGCTCTATTGCCTGATGATGGCCCAACTGATGCTTATCTTGATCGGAGTGGTAGGGCATCTTTTGTGTGATTTTATCATATGGTATCAGAATAAGGGAGAGAGTAATAGTGTAATTGTGCTAATAAACAGAGTAGTTTGACTTGTGTACTCGAATTGATATATGGAAGATGGAAATAGTAAAGTTTTCACCAAGTCTCTCTCTTTTATGTATGTATGGTCTCTCTTGAAATAATTTGGATGATTACTGCAAATTGCTTGGCAATATTCTCCACTAGTCTTGTAAGGCTGCCTAAGTGCCTAGATAACGAGTCTACTGATATAGGACTGTCAGTGTAATACCTCACCTACTGCCAGGGAGACGTGGCAAGCTGCATGCTTGCCCTAGCTTGCATGCATGCCACCTTGGCCATGAACCCTGCAGAAGTCAACACCCAACCCCTTCTTAAATCAACCCAAAAACCGAAAGACGTTGCCACACCCCTTCTTCGTCCAAGCCATCCCCGGGTTGGTCTCCTCGCCGTAGCCTTAAGGGAAGAGAGAGGGAGGGAGTACCTTGTGCAAGCCGAGGGAGGCGTGTGGCGCAGGCCGGAACCGAGGACGGCGGCCGGGCGGCGGCGCCCCACCGCCGCATGCGCAAGGGGAGGCGTGGATCCGGTCGGAGCTGGCCGGATCTGAGGCGGGGAAGGCGGGGGCGAGCAGGGGGGAGCCCGGCGGCGGAGAGCCCGAGGCCGGCGGCGGCGAGCTGTGCGCAGCCGCATGCGAGGAGAGGGAGAGGGAGTGAGATTGGAGGGGTGGGCGGAGGAGGCGAGAAGCCGGCGGTGGCGGCGAGCTCGGGGCCGGCGAGCCCGAGCTCGGCCGTGTGCCACCCCGTCGCCCCAAACCGCTTGGAGGAGAACCGGTGGGAGGGAGAGAGTGGGGGTAGGGGAGGAGAGGAAGGGGCGGCGGGAGAACCGCCGGCGCCGCCGCGCCTGGCCGGCCGCGCCGCCCCAGGCGGAGAAGAGGAGGAGGCCATTTCGGCCGAAAGAAATTGGGGGGGAGAGAGATGGGAAGGTGAGGGAGGAAAAGGAAGGGGGCCGGCCGGTTAAAAAAAAAGAAAAGAAGAAGAGAGAAAAGAAAGGAGCAGAAAAAGAAAAGGGAGGAAAAAATAGAAAAAAATTAGGGGGGGTTTTGGTGCCGTGCGGCAGATCCCTGAAAAACCCACGCGTTTTTACGCCCGAACTAGTTTATGTATATAGTGCCGTCGCCGCCCATTTAATTTCTAGTCCGTTGAGATGCGTTAAATCGGATTGTTTTCTTGACCAGGTGGAGGTCCCGAGTCGACGCCGTCCGCACGTCGCTCCGCTCCGTTTGGTTAATAGGCAAGTGCATGGTAGTGCGGTAGATCGTAGGGATTATGAATATGTGATGTTTATATGATGTGCTAATGCTTATGTGGAAATGCGATGATTACATGATATGATGTTTATTTATGGATGACCCTGGTAATGACAATGGCATATGCATTTGCATTATGTGCACTCAAGAGTGAGGGCGGTGAGAAAGTCTCTAGCTTCGAGTAAAGCTAGCGGACTAATCCGGAGTGCTCTTGAATAAGACCTACTTCGGTAGGCCTCCACGGGAGTGGAGGGGTCCCCGTGTCGAGATGGGCGGGCCCAGATGATGGGTGAACATCGACGGGTGTTCACTCGGCGATACCGGTATTTGCAATGAGATGAGCAAATGTGCATGTAGAGCCGGATTGCATTGCATTGATGATTTGGCAATGTTGAATATGACAATGCATATGGAGTATGTTATGATTAATGTGGAAACGTGAGAATGATGATATGAGCATGACAATGCATGCGGAGTATGATATGGATGGTTGATTTGCTTACATGTTTGGTCGTGTTTATCGTTCTATTGTGTACTTGCTGAGTCTTTGGACTCACCCTTGCTTTGTTGTTTTTTTAGGTAACTTTTGAGGACGTCTTGCACGGGCGGGTGTAGCACATGAATGACTTCACGTTCTTGCAGCACTTCACGTATCTAGCTTTTGGTAATATGTTTAATTCCACTAAAGTTAGAAAAGTTGCTTAATAATGATATGGTGTAAGTGGTTGTTGCTTCATGATCAAGGTAGAGTTTGCTTAAATTGTTTAGCAGATGTCTAGAAGTGGTATTATTATGCAGTGGTGGTAGCACTCTAGGCCCAGAGGATGGGCGGGGTGTTACAGTTGGTATCAGAGCGGGCGTTAGGTCCGTGGTAAAGAAATTTGACAATCTAGGTTAATTATTCAACTAAAATTTGACTTAGGCCTAATAATTAAATTAAAATTTGACACACTGGTGCACCATAGGATGGGGAATGGGTCTTACATTGCATTTACGCTTTCGCAGCCTTGATGTTGATCTGTGCTGTTGAAATGGATGTTTGTGAGCAAGCTGTGTGATTGGCTATCTGTCTTGAACAGAGATGCCGAGAGTTAGATGACGTGGATGTGTGCACAGTAGGATGGGATTGGGTCAAGCATTGCGTTTTCGCTTCTGTTAGTCATGTTGTTGATTTGCAGTGCTTGATGTTGATGCTGGTGGGTTGATAGCAAGCATTTGAACTGGTTATTTGTGTGTCCTACGGGACTTTGCCATGATTGTGTCATGTACCGATGCAATAGAGACTGAGACCGTGGCCACTGGAGAGGCCTGGTCATGTTGCCATTTGTGGCATTGAGGTAGTGATGTTTTGCTTCAGTTTCGAGAAGTTGGTTCCCTTTGGTTAGCAACTCGTTGAGTTGTTTGATAAATATCTGATAGTGGGGAGTGTTCTATGCAAGTTTGGTATTCGGGAGAATTCTGATTATATGAATGATTGGGGTGACTTGCAAGAAGAGACCAATATTTTTTTTGGAGAAGGCAATATCCCATAGTGGTTGAAGTGTTGGATTAGGCGTGTGTGGGATATGGTGGTTAAAGTAACAAGTTGGTAGGACATGGTATTCTAAATTGTGAGAACCCTGGAGAGTAATTAGCTTTAGTTATGATTGTGGGATCAGAGTTGATTTGAATCCAATGGGGATTTAGTAGTTACATGAGAAGTAGCGGCATAAGGCAGATCCATTTCTGCTTAATAGTTGGATTTGAACTATTGGTGAACCAGTTGGTGGTTACGGTTGCTTAGACTGTTGAGCCATATCGAATGACTTGTTTTACTTTGGTCCCAATCGATGAACCTAGCTAGGCGAGTTAGACTCGCTAAAAAAAGGGGGTGTGTTAATCTATTGTTTTGGTGGAAAATCCCTCATCTGGAGTTATCCTTTTAATTGGTAATAGGCGAATGATTATAAAACTAAGTCCGTCAACCCCTCACCATGATTGATTATTTTAATCATGATTGATGTTCTGGAAAGGTTCTAATAGTTAACATTTTTTAACTCTATTGGAATTCGTTGGGAGGGCTAGAATAGGGATCTTGATGTCGAAAAGTCTCTCAGCTAAATTGAATAGAGAAGAATTGTGGTACAGTTGTGTGAGACTTAAATTCTGAGGGATGAAATTAATGACGTCTTAGTGAGATTTGGTAACAATACCTAAGCATGAATTGGTGGAGTGGCCACTACATTTTGTAGGAAATCATGTGCACACCTACGGAAGTAGAACAGATGGATTCTATGCTTAAAAGTAATTGTGGTTGACGGAAGTACGTATGATGTGTGCTAAAATTCGGGCGATTGATCATCCTTAGAGTCGAGCTGGTGGAGATTAGTTAGCGCCTTGGAATTAGGTGCTCATGGGATTATTTATTGATAGTGGGTCTTTTGATCAAAGAGTCTTGACTGCATCTTGTGGTATGTGCCCTTGATAGTCGTCATGATTGTGTTGTTTTGTACAGTAAGGGGTATTGTTTGGTGAATTATAGAGTAAATACGGAGGAATAAAGTATCCGGTAAGCAGTGGAAAGGTTCAAGATTGGATACTAAAAGTCAATAACTTATGTATTAGAAAACAGACTTTTGCTAATCTGTGCAAGTAGTACAAGAGGTACTGGCTTGATGTTGTTATGGGGAAAATAATTTTAATTGATTTCTATGTTGGTATTTGGAAGAAATGCTTTGTGTTTTGGGCTTGCATTATCATTTGGAGTTCATGACTTCGAAGGAGGTCATGTTTAGTTTCTATTAATGATGATTGCTTGGAGATATGGTAGGAGATCCGCTTGACTACTTGACTTCCCTCACTTCTGCATATGAGGTTTCCCGGACGAGTGGTCCGTGGCGCTCCCGAACGCGTAAGTTTCGGGCGTACATAGGAACGAAGTCCTAGGTGTACTCAGGAGTGAGTCCTGGGCATTTCCCAAACACGTAATTTCGGTCGTCTTGTATTGGGAGTCTAAAGTGGGCCCAGACGCGCCGACTAGAGTAACGTAGGATTTGGATTTTGTTGCATCTTTTCGTTATCTTGGTGTTAATTGTCTAAGTTGTTTGTTGTGATGTGATGCTATGGCCAGAGGGAATGGTTCTCCTGCCTAGGCATTGCATCATTGAAAGAGTGAATCCCGTGTTGTGGGAGTTTTGTAGTTGTTTTGGGGGAATGAGTGATGAACTCATTTTAAAGTCTTGTCTTTTGGGGAATGAAAGCTGTTGAAATTTTGTTCTGTTTTTTGGATGTTTAAATTTGGTAGACTTCTTAATTTCGGAGGGTTGCTGAAGGATTGGAATCCCTTGCTCTCGGAATGAATGTTAAATTCATAACATGAAGCTCTATTAGGCTTAGATCTATAGTGAGATGGTTGATATGTTTGTGTAGTTAATAGAGTTCTGAGTTGATCTTATGCCATAATCCTGGTGGGAAATGGATTAGGGATAAATTGGCCTTAAAGGCAAAACCGATGGTCGATTGTGTTATCGCAACTAGTAGCGTCTATGGGAAATAATGGTGACTGATGTCACATTTAAGCCGGTAAATCATGGGTAGCGACGAGAGTATGACATTTTGGTAAAAGAACTTCCCTGACTTACGTTTTTGAGGTAATCAGCGTTAGGGGTCAATGTTTTAGATTGCTTGATGCCCATAGCATAGATTGAGGTAAAGTTGAAGTAGAGCTATTGGAAGATTTAGTTATTCGATGTTAAATGAGATCCTAATAGAGTTTACCTTATTCTGTGGATGTGAGAAGTTGAGAGTTGGTGTGTGATTTGTTTTATCCTTCATGTTTGGTGTTCATTATTTAAAGAAGTAGTCAGGGGAGCAGTCCATTCCATGAGTAATTGGAATGTTTTGATATGTCGATGAAGGAATGCGCGTAGGCTACGATAGCAGAAAATAAAACTTTTCTACCGCGCACACCAGGATATCATGCTAAGGAGGGATCATGGATTGTTACCACTAGACGCGCAGCGCAGCGGAAGAAGAGTTGGAGAAGCCGATCCAACCACGCGCGTCGAGGTAGTAGTGGAAGTAGGCGATCGTCCCGAACAGATCGTCTCCTCCACGCGATCAACCACACCACGAGCAGATCCAATCTGTAGATTGTTGATGCCGATCAACGCCGCAACGAGCAGCGCCTCCACCGGTATCCACACGTCCGGGGCTGGAACGCTGATCGCGAGTGTACCAGCACTCGCGAGCGGCTAGGGTTTGGCTCGGGAGGTGGCGGCTAGGGTTTGGCTCGGGATTAACAGAAGCATGCACCCCTCAGCCCCTCGCCTCCATATATATAGACCTCCTCACTTGAGCCTCGTGGACCGAGGCCCAATAGAAGTCTATCCGGATCTTTATCTGAATTGAGCCCACATCCGAATCACATTCGAATTAGTATTCCAACCCGTTAAGTGTGCGACCCTGTAGGTTCACGTATACTTGGTTGCGACCCGAAAACGCCTTTCCGGTCACCCTGTTAATATCGGCCTCTAGTAAGACATATTAACCCCAAAGTATACGTAAAGATCATATCGGCTGAACTTGTAATGTTCTCATGTACGAATCCCTTTGCCTCACGATATAGATTAAGCTTAAGGCGAGACCTGTGTCATCCTCTTAATAGCTCAATCACTCCCTCGATTCCGTGATGGATTATAAACTTGTGATTGACTCCTCAATCACCTTGGCATGGCCATGCACTTTCATAATCCATTACATCGAGGGGCCCAGAGATATCTCTCCCATAAGGAGGGGCAAATTCTATCTTGATCATTCACATCCCACTACATGTTTCATGGCAAACCCGAAGACTACTTTTATGACTACCCAGTTACGGAGTAGTGTTTAGTAGTCTCAAAATAAGCTACTACGCATGTTGGGAACCATGATGATCTCAAGTCTAAGGATTCCACATAAACACTACTTGAGACCAACTGATGACACATGGAATCTCTGCAGTGTCTCATGGCGGGTCTATCCAACATATGTTCACTAACACATGTCCATATTATTGATTTGGTATCTCCATACCATGATCCATGAGACATGATCATCAATCAATACATATGCTGATCTTTGAATCATATTTGTTCCTCATATGATATATAATCAGGGATCATTTAGAAATAGCAATATTTTGGCATTAAGAGTCTCATGAATAAATCACATACTCATTGATCAATAATGATAATGTCTATTTCAAGGAACAAAGCAATGTATCATAAACATAGTATGTGATATATTTAACATCTCCATGTTGCCTCTAGGGCATATCACCAACAGTCGAAACATGGGAACCTATTATTCTAGCTAAGAGAGTTAGTGAGAACTAGCTTTGCGAGTTTAGTCACATGGACGTGTGATCGATACGGATTTTTTTTAAGGGACACGAAGTAAGATATCTTTCGTGTTATCTACTGAAGTGATTGGTCGATAGCCAAAGGATTATTTTGAGTTCCCTTGATTTGGGAAGTCGTTCAGGGCCACTTTAAGGGATAGTGGATTTAAGTGGAGAGTTGCGAGATTTTCGCATTTCACTTGTGGTCTATGTGGATTTTCTAAGACGTTATCCGTATGACTAAAAGAATATGTTTTCTTTTCTTTGAAAAGAAAAGACTGATTTGGGGAATAGAAATATTTCGCATGGTATATGCGGCATAAAGTTGTTTGTTAGGATGAGGATTGATTTCCTGTCTGATTTTCACTCTAAGTGGATTTATTGTGATGAAATGGTTTCCTGTGGGGAAACAGATTCCCTTCTGTTTTAGGAGAAGGGTTGATGTTTGTGGATGAATGAGTTGATTCTATGAATATTGCGTGATACTTCTCTTGTTAAAAAAAGATTTCTCCTTGTTGCAAATAAGAGTAAACTTGTCTCTTTTGTGCAAGCAATGAGTATGTTTTCCTGAAGGGTTGGAGATTTTCTTGTCAAGGCATGAGACGTTAAGGATTGCTTTAATGCGTAGGTCGTATCAGACCAGATGACCAGACACAAGATAACATGAGAATTAAGTTTATGCGCGGAGTGCACAATGTGTTTCATGTTTCTCTGTTGAGAAAGTACTTAAGGGATCCAGAACCTGAGTTTGTCCTAGAGTTGTTGTCCCTTAAGTAAGACCTCACATTCGAATCTCATCAAGTTCGGATTCTGGAGGGATCGGGAAAAGTATTGAGGCATAAGACGTTAAAGTATAATGATCACATTAGTCTGAGTAAAACGCGACATGGGAGTTGGAGTCTCGCATGCGCGAGAAGTACCCGGAGTTGTTCACTTCGAGTATGAGTTAATGTTATATTTCGTGCAGTTAGGTTTATTTTGTTCTTTCGTGCGGATTGTTGAATGCCAGAATTCGGGGTCGAATTGTGTTAAGGGGGTAGAATGTAATACCTCACCTACTGCCAGGGAAACGTGGCAAGCTGCATGCTTGCCCTAGCGTGCATGCATGCCACCTTGGCCATGAACCCTGCAGAAGTCAACACCCAACCCCTTCTTAAATCAACCCAAAAACCGAAAGACGTTGCCACACCCTTTCTTCATCCAAGCCATCCCCCGGGTTGGTCTCCTCGCCGTAGCCTTAAGGGAAGAGAGAGGGAGGGAGTACCTTGTGCAAGCCGAGGGAGGCGTGTGGCGCAGGGCCGGAACCGAGGACGGTGGCCGGGCCGCTGGCCAAGCCAACCGGGCGGCGGCGCCCCACTGCCGCATGCGCAAGGGGAGGCGTGGATCCGGTCGGAGCCGGCCGGATCTGAGGCGGGGAAGGCGGGGGCGAGCAGGGGGGAGGCCAGCGGCGGCAAGCTGTGCGCAGCCGCATGCGAGGAGAGGGAGAGGGAGTGAGATTGGAGGGGTGGGTGGAGGAGGCGAAAAGCCGGCGGCGGCGGCGAGCTCGGGGCCGGCGAGCCCGAGCTCGGCCGTGTGCCACCCCGCGCGCCCCAAGCCGCTTGAAGGAGAACCAGTGGGAGGGAGGGAGTGGGGGTAGGGGAGGAGAGGAAGGGGCGGCAAGAGAACCGCCGGCGCCGCCGCGCCTGGCCGACCGCGCCGCCCCAGGCGGAGAAGAGGAGGAGGTCATTTCGGCCGAAAGAAATTGGGGGGGGGGGAGAGAGAGATGGGAAGGTGAGGGAGGAAAAGGAAGGGGGCCGGCCGGTTAAAAAAGAAGAAGAAGAAGAAGAAGAAGGAGAAAAAAGAAAAGAAGAAGAGAGAAAAGAAAAGAGGAGAAAAAGAAAAGGGAGGGAAAAAATAGAACAAAAATTAGGGGGTTTTGGTGCCGTGCGGCAGATCCCTGAAAAACCCACGCGTTTTTACGCCCGAACCAGTTTTTGTATATAGTGCCGTCGCTGCCCATTTAATTTCTGGTTCGTTGAGATGCGTTAAATCGAATTGTTTTCTTGACCAGGTGGAGGTCCCGAGTCGACGCCGTCCGCACGTCGCTCCGCTCCGTTTGGTTAATAGGCAAGTGCATGGTAGTGCGGTAGATCGTAGGGATTATGAATATGTGATGTTTATATGATGTGCTAATGCTTATGTGGAAATGCGATGATTACATGATATGATGTTTATTTATGGATGACCCTGGTAATGACAATGGCATATGCATTTGCATTATGTGCACTCAAGAGTGAGGGCGGTGAGAAAGTCTCTAGCTTCGAGTAAAGCTAGCGGACTAATCCGGAGTGCTCTTGAGTAAGACCTACTTCGGTAGGCCTCCACGGGAGTGGAGGGGTCCCCGTGCCGAGATGGGCGGGCCCAGATGATAGGTGAACATCGACGGGTGTTCACTCGGCGATACCGGTATTTGCAATGAGATGAGCAAATGTGCATGTAGAGCCGGATTGCATTGCATTGATGATTTGGCAATGTTGAATATGACAATGCATATGGAGTATGTTATGATTAATGTGGAAACGTGAGAATGATGATATGAGCATGGCAATGCATGCGGAGTATGATATGGATGGTTGATTTGCTTACATGTTTGGTCGTGTTTATCGTTCTATTGTGTACTTGCTGAGTTTTTGGACTCACCCTTGCTTTGTTGTTTTTTTAGGTAACTTTTGAGGACGTCTTGCACGGGCGGGTGTAGCACATGAATGACTTCACGTTCTTGCAGCACTTCACGTATCTAGCTTTTGGTAATATGTTTAATTCCACTAGTAAGTTAGAAAAGTTGCTTAATAATGATATGGTGTAAGTGGTTGTTGCTTCATGATCAAGGTAGAGTTTGCTTAAATTGTTTAGCAGATGTCTAAAAGTGGTATTATTATGCAGTGGTGGTAGCACTCTAGGCCCAGAGGATGAGCAGGGTGTTACAGTCAGCCTGTTTATTACTGTTTGGAAGAACACGTTATTCAAAAACCAGTTTTGGAAGAACTCATAATTGATCTTGTAGGGCTGCCTAGTCACATTTAATTTAATTTACTTATTTGCTTGGTTATGTTATTACTACTGTCGGTCTGTTTATCCTGGGTAGATGGCAACTGGCAAGATGTCTAGATGCTGTTGCTTCGGACCAGTGCACAAATCTTACTATTGAAACTTCGTCTGTTGGTTCTCTAGGAACGAAGTTGAATATTCTCGGAACCAGGTGAGAAATTACACGACACAGTTCTTCCTCGCTTCCAGAAATTAGCTGAACTTGGATTCAGTGTCAGGATGTAATGCTACTCTCTGAATGTTCTTGCGAAGTTGGTGAACCATCTAGAAACCAATCAAACAAAAAAGGAGACGATGATATACAATAAGGCCCACTATCTGAATTTTAAACTGCTGGTGCCTTGTTGAGAGAACCATTGCATTACATATTATATGCAGTCATTTGGAGCATACCCTACTCCCAGCTCAGATCATCCTGCTCTCTGATGCTGCCATTTTATTCCGAATCAAACGAAGAAATTACGAGGAGCTGCTTGTCGCCTCCGTCAGAAATGCAGTACGTGCCCTTTCGATCTGATACTGGCCAATTGTGAATATCGGTGGCTACCGGTGAGGGAGCTAGAACTTAAACTATATGGGATTAACCTCTTTAAAATATTTAAAATTTTACATATTTTACTGTAAATATTAATAGTATTTAGACTATTTTATAAAAATATATGGGACGCCTGACCCACAGGTTATAACGGGCTACGGCTGAACGGTCAAAGGCAGCACACGGACACGAAGCTGCTGGTGCGATACCAAGGGGAAAATCACCACGGTTAGTCAATAAAATCTTTCAAGAATCTTGAACAGTGTCGGGTTGAAAGGTCTGAAGAATTGTTTATTTGTACTTGTCGATAGTTTAATAGCTACCCATCTGAGCAAGCCATCTCCCATCTTGTTGTTAGAGCTCGTGGTGCACGCAGCACGCTCATGGAAGGAGCCATGTCCCGTTCCCCAAACACAAGGTGCCGTGCGCACCACATCCCTATGCTTAATTCCTGCGAGTAGTTTTGCAGTGATCTTTCAACTCTAGTACTGTATAATCTGGGAGTCATGGTGGCTGAGTATTTTGTTCTGCTCCGTTGCCGTTTATAGGATTGCTGTGGTCACCGGAGGGAACAAAGGGATCGGGCTTGAGGTGTGCCGGCAGCTGGCCGGCAGCGGCGTCACCGTCGTGCTGACAGCCAGGGACGAGACGAGGGGTGCGGCGGCCGTCGAGAACCTCAAGGGGCTGGGGCTCTCCGATGTCATTTTCCACCAGCTAGAGGTCACGAATGCTTCCAGCATCGCCAGATTAGCCGAATTCTTGAGGTCCCGTTTCGGGAGGCTAGACATCCTGGTAAGTTGTTTTCTTTGTTCGCAAACATTAATTAGGCCTGTCTATATTGTCTTTAAATTTGGTTTTTGGTTTTGGTTTATAAATAGTAATAGCTTGTAAAGAGATTTTGGTCAATATAAATGAAGTTACTATAGTGTGTATTACTATCGATTAGTAAACCTCAACTTAAAAAGATATTTAGTTTGAAAACTACGTATTATAGAAAAACTATTTACTATAGAAAAACAACTTTTAGATACCGATACAAACAGGGCCAGTACTCTCTTGTCTCCGTAGGACCGAGGGTGCTGTGGCTCATTACGTTTTCAGCTTGTGATATGGCCACTTATTGCTGGATCCACTGATCTGTAGGTGAATAATGCCGCCATTGCTGGGGCTGAGTTTGTCCAGGATCCATCATTTGGTCCAATGCCCACTGAGGAAAAGGTGAGCGGTGAGCTGACATCTTCAGTTAACCGGATGCTATGTTGCCACGTAAATTTGCTTGCTTGGCGGCCAAAGGCAAAATTGTGGCCCGTCACACCACAATTCTGCCTTCTTTTGGTTTGCTATAAGAACTCAGAAGCGTCACCATAATTCTGTCGCCTCCAAATTCCAAACATTTTTTTGGGGCAAAGCCTAGACAGAATCATTAATTTGTTGATGCGTGGAACAGTTCAATGGCATGGATGGGCATCAGAGAATTGAATGGATGTGGAAAAATTGCCGTCTGACTTACGATACTGCAACGGCCGGCCTGCAAACAAACTACTACGGCACAAAGCACGTCACTGAAGCCCTCCTGCCTCTCCTGCAATCCTCCTCCGATGGAAGAATCGTTAATGTCTCCTCCAGCTTTGGACTGCTACGAGTAATAAAGTTCAACTGATTACTGATCACATTTTTGCAATGCCACATACAGAGGATGTTCAGTCTGAAGTCTGAACGAAGCTTTTCTTTGCCTGATGCAGTTCTTCAGAAACGAGGAGCTCAAGCAGGAGCTGAACGACGCTCATAACCTCACAGAGGAGAGGCTGGACGAGCTGCTGGGCATGTTCCTGAAAGACTTCGAGGCCGGCGCGGGCGCAGTGGAGGCGCGCGGGTGGCCGAGGGAGTTCTCGGCGTACAAGGTGGCCAAGGCGGCCATGAACGCCTACTCGAGGGTCCTTGCCAGGAGGCACCCCGCGCTGCGCGTCAACTGCGTGGACCCCGGCTACGTCAAGACCGACTTGACCAGGCACTCGGGGCTCCTTACGCCCGAGGAGGGCGGGAGCAGGGTGGTGAGCGTGGCGCTGCTGCCGGACGGCGGGCCAACCGGCGCCATCTTCGACGACGGAAAGGAGGCGTCCTTCGTGTGATATGTTGGCCAAGCACGGGCGCTCGTTGCCACTGCCCTCGCGTCCGCACGGTCCGCACATGCTAGTTTGAGAATAAGATAGGATTGGACTGTCAATCTTGTGCCGTAATTATGGAGATGATTATCTCATTTTTATTTTTATGATATTTTAGATAACTAGCAGGATAACTTATGTATTTACGCGGTTAGATTTATTTAAAAGTTTTTAGTATCAAATAATATAACATAGATATTTGAGAATATATTTACATATCTTGTAAGTTATTTATGATTTTAAGACATCATAAACATTAGAAATGACAATAGAAATTTCAAAAAAAAATACAACTAGAGAAATATAGTTGAAATGTGACCTTGATGAAAGAAAAATCATTGAGAATACTAAGTTATTGATATTCTTAAAAATGTAAGTACTCTTCATCATGTATAGATCATGTAATTGCATGTCCCTAGTCTTCCTCTATTAGTTACTCTTTTTCAAATATATGCATATATATATATATATATATATATATATATATATATATATATATATATATATATATATATATATATATATATATATATATATATATATATATATATGTACCTCTATTCAATCTCAAAGCAATGCGTTGATTACATGTGCTGCATATTATCTTATTAGTTTACATAGTATTAAAATATATTGCTCACACATATACCGATGCACCATGAGCGATCTACCTTGAACTTATAATCCCCCACACGCCGACTATCCAACCGAACTATGTATCTTCTATCTCTTTTCGTCACTACAACTTTTGTACTTCAACCTCCAACAATATGCACAATTTTTGATCGATCCCTCTTAATTGTTATCTATTCTAATACAATCTCTTAGGTGCTATCTATTCCAATATAATATTCCACCACATAGTTATTTTCTACTTCTCTCTAATTGTTGCTTAATGCTGATTGTTACAACATCAAACATACATGCATGTGCACCGTCGCTGATCCCTTCCAGGGAAACCTGTCATGCTCTCTTGAGTTGCCCCAATCCTATTCCCTATGGCTGCTCCATTTCTACTCAAGCTATTTATTCCTCAGTTTATGTACACCCATGCTTCTATTTTGTACAGATGCATGCATGATGTTATACATGCTCGATATCGACATTGGCCACCTCAACATTATGGCTTCTCCACTAAACGTGGTGACCTTGCATCTTCACTGATGCAATTGTTTCTACTTTAATTGATATCTAATGATATAGAGAAACTTCTTACCATCATCGATGATGTTGTCCTCCTCACCAATGTTGGTACGCTCCTAGCTACCTGATATCCCATATAGTTATAGCTCATCTTCAATGTAAAATTTCATCTCCTCTCTGCTAAAGTTCCCTAATTATTGAGTTTATTTGGATACTGACTTCTTCAACAATGCTAATGCTCACCACTCATCGTTGTGGTTGGTTCCTGCCTTTCTCTTCAATGACTTTGGCGAGTAGCACGGTATTATCCTTTGTCGAATGGCTAAGGTGGATAGCATGATATTACCCTCACATCTCCAGCCATCGCCTCGGCTCTTCGCTTCCTGGTCGGTCATTGTCTTCTTGTTGCACAAATCAACACTATTGCACTCTTTCATGGTCTTCTCCGACATCATTTATGTTATTCTTGTTATTACTTTTATTTTTATTGAAAATTTCATTTGCTTTTTATTGGAGTTTGTATACAAATCAAATTGCTAATTTTATTTAATTTATTTTGAATTTTAGTTCTCTAGGGAATTCTTTGCAATTGTATGGAAATCAAATTGCAAACTTTCTTTTGTGTTTTTCTTTGAATTTCAATTATTGTTTGTTGGAATTTGTGTACAAATCCAATTGATAATTATTTTATATTTTATATTTAGAATTATAGTTATTTATAGATTTTACTTTGGAACCCGTATCGAAAACAAATTGCAAATTTTATTATATTTTTCATTCTGAATTTGAAGCCTATCACGCGGGAAAGACCCCTAACCAACCACCAATCATCCTTCCAACCAAGCCCTTCGATCCCGCGCAGCTGCTGGGTATATAATCTCGGTCCTCCCAATACCTTGAAGCCTACAACTCAATTTGTTTTCAGTGATGGCAAGAATCCATGAAATACTGCCTTTTATTTTTTTCTTATGTTGTTTCTCTTTTGAATGGCATCATAGCTACACGAGAGAAAGTGATGCTGCCCACTCTGATTATTTTAAAATATTTTTTAATTTTTATATCAAATTATATTTTTAAGGATTTTATTAGGAATTCGTATGGCACCAAACTACTAATTTTATTTAATTTATTCTGAATTTTATTTATTTAATGCTTTTACTTTGAAATTGTATGAAAATCAAATTGCAAATTTTCTTTTTTTCTATTTTGAATTTTATTTTATTGGTTGGAATTCATATGCAAATTCAATTGCTACTTTTTGTTTAATTTTTATTCAATTTACAATTATTTAGATATTTTAGTTTGGAATTTGTATTGAAATCTAATTGCTAATTTTATTTTTATTTCAAATTTTAGTTATTTTTTGTTAGAATTCATATACAAATCCAATTGCTATTTTTTTGTTTAGTTTTTATTTTGAATTATTTTTATTTAGGGATTTTACTTAGGAATTCATATGGGAATCAAATTGCTAATTTTATTTTATTATTTTATTTGAAATTTTGGTTAATGTTTGGATTGTACTTGACTTAGACTATTTCTTTTAATCTAAACCATTATAATCTGGATCCACCACAAGCAATGGTGTGAATCTTTCTCTTGCTCTTTAATTAACGTGAGAATTTCTACCCCTTGAGAGCGAACGTGGTTGCTCCTTTTGCATTTGCCTTAATAACATAATAGGTATGCTATTTTGTCCTTTAAATAAATATCTTTCATATTGATCAATAAGTATGTAACTTTTTCATGGAACTCTTTATTCATGTTTTCATGTTATTTTTAATTATCCATGATTTTATATCATTATGTGGGATAATTATAATTTATAGATCAGTACATGTATTGATTAATAATTATATATCACGAATCATGAATATGAAGATTCGTTGCACTAGTATAGCCTACCTGTGTCCCAACATGGACCTGGACATTCATTGTATTTGTTTGCGTATAATGACGGGTTTGGCTAGTTAGAAAGGTAATATTACTGGACCTTTCGATAAACCAAAGTGAATACGATATTGGCTCTCCTTCTTTTTAGCTTATGACTTATGATTTATGGCTTCTCTTAAATAAACAAACGGAATGGCTTCTCCACCGTAGTTTCAAAACGGTTTATTGGAATAATATTTTTGAAGCAGCTTATCAGTATTCGGTTCGTTACACAAACACTCGTACTAGGATTTAAAAACTATAAACCACATACATAAATCATAAAACACATGGAAAAGAACCCACCCATTAGTATATTACAGCGACCTGCCTGGCGCCACCGTCCACGTGAGCTTGCCGCCGGACATTGGCCAATTGTCCATTCAATGACTACAGCCGAACGGACAGGGGTGACCACATACACGGGCGTCCCGAGCTGCTGGCATGAGATCCAATCACACATTGTGCCGGACCTGCCGGTATGCCTTGTGGCCACACCACCACAAAATGGGAAGAAACACCAGCAATAGTTGCCATTCTCCTTCCTTAATTTCTTGAAGTAATACCTACCTGTATGTAAGCAAGACATCTCCTACCTTGTTGTCGAGCTCGTGGTGCCTGCTCATGGAAGGAACCGTCTCCAATCCTCCAAACAACAGGTATGTACCATCTCCAAGCGTCCTTCTTGCCGCGTACTCGTACTAAATTCCGAACTCTTGCATTGTGCTACTTTGTTCAAATGAATAGCACTATAGTTATTTTTTTTAAAATTTGATCCTAAACACATATTTTTACAAATCTGTGTCCCTCTGTATACCTATCGAGTTCAATAGGCATCTGCCAGAGCTCGGGTGGTCGCCGACCGAGCCCCCTGTCTGGCAGGTCGCCGGCCGATTGTGCATGTTTAATTAAGTTCATAATTAATGTTAATTAATTATAATTAGTTCTAATTAAATGAAAAATGCAAAGTAGACTTTGTTTGGTCCTGTGGTTAAGTTTTAATTAGTTGGCGTGGATATTTTCGTGAACCATCAGTGATGCAGCATCATTGGTCATGTCATGTTAGGTTAGGTCATGTACTCATGTACAATTGTGCATCATTGGTCATGTCATGTTAGGTGAGGTCATGTACAATTGTGTGATATAAACTGCTAAAAATCTTTCTACATAGGATACGAGATGATATGGAGGAGAGAGAGCATAAAGAATTTAGCCATCTGTCTATAAACATTACCACATAGGATACAAGATTATATGGAGAAAATAGAGAGTATAAAGAATTTGGCTCTCTCATGTAGTAGTCGACTGTAACACGATAAACAAGACACATTATATCATAGAGAAACTGTCTTTAAAGACATGCAAAAAGAAAATCTATTGTATGAGTTATCTTTAATGCCGTCTATAGATGACATTAAGATATTATAGATAGAAGTTGTCTATATTATTGTATATGTCCTGGTGAGATCAGGAGGTAGATTAGGACATGGATTGAAGAGGCGAGATGCATCTTTCACAAAGACGCAAGTGCTTTACCTTTTGGTGCCTCTGCTCTATCTTGTGATAATGTTATTTTACATATCTGTATTTTCAATTTGATGACAGAAACAGTTATTAGTTGTCATTGTTACATAGGAATGAGCTGTCAGTTGCTTTAGAACTTCTGCACTCTTCTTTTGTAAAACACAGAAGATTAGAAGGCCTTCCCTGTCAATTTTCATTATCCCAAACTTGCACCTTCATTACAAGATTTTTTTTCTCATCTTCATCATTGGTCATCAACATCTTTTTTGCATTGTCCTACAGACGTGTCATTTTCATTTAGTTATTATAGTATAAGAAATCTGGTGGCGGTAGACGTAAGTGGTGAAAGAACTTCCATTATTTCGTTATGCAATTTGTTAACTAATATTCTTGAACTTATCTTATGCAATTTGTCAATTAGTATTCAATAGATTTCAACAGTTACTAATCCATTCTGAAAGTAGTTAAGAATTATGTTGGGCAAATTAATTTTGTGAACACTATATGGATTCTTCCATACTAGAAAATAATAGTTGAAATTATTATACACCAAAAGTGAACGGTATGAATTATAGAAGTAGTTGCAGTAGGTCTAGTTTCATGAATGCTTTACTGTCATGGGGCATCCTGCGAAAGAGCCTCTAGCCTAGCGGTTAGAGCGCCTCAGTCGCACCCCCCAGGTCCTGGGTTCGACTCCCAGTGGGAGCGAATTTCAGGCTTGGGGGAAAAATCCCCTCGCCTGCTACCACACCAAAGCACAGGTCTAAGGACCCGCCAGGGCGTTGATCCAAAGGATCCGCCGGTCGTCTCACAAAAGTCAGGCGTTGGTGCCGCTGTGTAAGGGTGGAGCAGGGGTTCGGGGGTTTTCTCGGTCTGCGTGAGAAGACCTTCTTCTTAAGCATAATGCCCGGGGGGTTTCTTCCCCCGCAGGTCAAGTTTTTTTTTCATGGGGCATCCTTTACCAGTCTTGTAAGGCTGCCTAAGTGCCTAGATAACGAGTCTACTGATATAGGACTGTCAGCCTGTTTATTACTGTTTGGAAGAACACGTTATTCAAAAACCAGTTTTGGAAGAACTCATCATTGATCTTGTAAGGCTGCCTAGTCACATTTAATTTAATTTACTTATTTGCTTGGTCATGTTATTACTACTGTCGGTCTGTTTATTCTGGGTAGATGGCAACTGGCAAGATGTCTAGATGCTGTTGCTTCGGACCAGTGCACAAATCTTACTATTGAAACTTCGTCTGTTGGTTTTCTAGGAACGAAGTTGAATATTCTCCGAACCAGGTGAGAAATTACACGACACACTTATTCCTCGCTTCCAGAAATTAGCTGAACTCGGATTCAGTGTCAGGATGTAATGCTACTCTCTGAATGTTCTTGGGAAGTCGGTGAACCATCTAGAAACCAATCAAACAAAAAAGGAGACGATGATATACAATAATGCCCACTATCTGAATTTTAAAATGCTTGTGCCTTGTTGCGAGCACCATTGCATTATATATTATATGCAGTCTTTTGGAGCATACCCTACTTCCAGCTCAGATCATCCTGCTCTCTGATGCTGCCATTTTAATACGAATCAAACGAAGAAATTACGGGGAGCTGCTTGTCGCCTCCGTCAGAAATGCAGCACGTGCCCTTTCGATCTGGTACCGGCCAATTGTGAATATCGGTGGCTACCGGTGACGGAGCTAGAACTTAAACTCTATGGGATTAACCTCTTTAAAATGTTTAAAATTTTACATATTTTACTGTAAATATTAATAGTATTTAGACTATTTTATAAAAATATATGGGACGCCTGACCCACAGGTTATAACGGGCTACGGCTGAACGGTCAAAGGCCGCACACGGACACGAAGCTGCTGGTGCGATACCAAGGGGGAAAATCAGAACGGAGCTTCCCTGTCCCCTCCCCTGTTCCCTTCAATCTGGAGCATCCACAACTCATCCAACGGCTAAGATTTTATATTTGTACTATTTGCCCATTTTCATCTCAAATTTAAAAATAAAAATATGTTAATCCATAATAAATAATAAAAAATACAGAAAAATAAATTTTATTTTTTTCTGTAAATAAAATTTATTTTTCTGTATTTTTTATTATTTATTATGGATTAACATATTTTTATTTTTAAATTTGAGATGAAAATGGGCAAATAGTACAAATATAAAATCTTAGCCGTTGGATGAGTTGTGGATGCTCCAGATTGAAGGGAACAGGGGAGGGGACAGGAATCCCGGGACAGGGAAGTTCCGTTCGGAAAATCACCACGGTTAGTCAACAAAATCTTTCAAGAATCTTGAACAGTGTCGGTTGAAAGGTCTGAAGTATTGTTTATTTGTACCGGTCGATAGTTTAATAGCTACCCATCTGAGCAAGCCATCTTCCATCTTGTTGTTAGAGCTCGTGGTGCACGCTCATGGAAGGAGCCATGTCCCGTTCCCCAAGCACAAGGTGCCGTGCGCACCACATCCCTATGCTTAATTCCTGCAAGTAGTTTTGCAGTGATCTTTCAACTCTAGTACTGTATAATCTGGGAGTCGCTGAGTATTTTGTTCTGCTCCGTTGCCGTTTATAGGATTGCTGTGGTCACCGGAGGGAACAAAGGGATCGGGTTTGAGGTGTGCCGGCAGCTGGCCGGCAGCGGCGTCACCGTCGTGCTGACAGCCAGGGACGAGACGAGGGGCGCGGCGGCCGTCGAGAACCTCAAGGGGCTGGGGCTCTCCGATGTCATTTTCCACCAGCTAGAGGTCACGAATGCTTCCAGCATCGCCAGATTAGCCGAATTCTTGAGGTCCCGTTTTGGGAGGCTAGACATCCTGGTAAGTTGTTTTTTTTGTTCGCAAACATTAATTTAGGTCTGATTATATTGTCTTTTAAATTTGGTTTTGATTTTGGCTTATAAATAGTAATAGTTTATAGAGAGATTTTGATATGACCAGTGGTTGATAGATAGATACTCCGATTCGTAGGTGAATAATGCCGCGATTGGTGGGGCTGAGCAAGTACATGATCCAGTTCATGGTTCAGTACCCGGCGAGGAAAAGGTGAGCCGGCATCTTTGTTTAAGGCCTGTTTGGTAATGAGCATCTTTCTAAGCCCTACATCTTTCTAGCCGTGTGCTAAGGGTGGTATGTATGCGTGCATCTTTTTTGTAATAAAAAAAGAAAAACTACCACATTAGAAAAAATAATTTCCATACAAACTCTCCATGCAACATTAAATTACCAGTAATGAGCATTCCGTATTTCATTACTATTATAAAATAACGAGTTGGTGGTCGTACGTCTATTCTTCTCTAACCGCTCTATTTCTTCAACTTCGCATCACTTCCAACTAATCAGAACAACCCCTTTCCATAGTATGATTCTTTAAATATTCAATAAATTTCGTTGTAACACACGGATATGTAATTAGTAACCACAAATATCGAAGCAGAGAGACATAACTACCATTTTTATGGTCAAGGATGACCTGTTAACGGTCTATATTGATGTGGGTGTACCAAAACATTATCCTGTTTTAAAACTTCCATATGCTTTCTGAACCTGTTCGTACGGCAAAACATGACAAATTCCATTCATCTATGCCTGACTGAAACAGCTCAATGGCATGGATAGCTACCAGAGAATTGAATGGATGAGGAACAATATCCGGGAGACTTACGACGCTGCAAAGCAGGGCCTGCAGACAAACTACTACGGCACAAAGCATGTAACAGAAGCCCTCCTGCCCCTGCTCCAATGCTCCTCCGATGGAAGAATCGTTAATGTCTCCTCCAACTTCGGATTGCTAGGGGTAAATTCCATAGACCACACAAAAAATTCTGATCCAAGAAAATGGTAAATCCACAACAAGATTTTCCTTTTGCCACTGCAGCTTTTCAGCAACGAGGAGCTAAAGCAGGAGCTGAACGACATTGACAACCTGACCGAGGAGAGGCTGGAAGAGCTGCTGGACACGTTCCTGAAAGACTTCAAGGCCGGCGCGGTGGAGGCGCGGGGGTGGCCGACGGCGTTCTCAGCGTACAAGGTGGCCAAGGCGGCCATGAACGCGTACTCGAGGATCCTGGCGAGGAGGCACCCGGCGCTGCGTGTCAACTGCGCGCACCCCGGCTACGTCAAGACCGACCTGACCAGTCACTCGGGGCTCCTGACGCCCGAGGAGGGCGCGTCCTACGTGGTGAAGGTGGCGCTGCTGCCGGACGGCGGGCCGACCGGCGCGTACTTCCATGAGGGTCAGCAGATGGCGTCGTTTGTGTGATACGTGCTACGAGTACTGTTTGGTTGCCCTCGCGGCTTGCCGGCCGCACGCTTTGTATCTGAACTCGGGACAATTTGGTAGCAGTACGTAAGAGCATCTCCAAGAGATAATTCATAATATGTAGGTTAAACTTCATATTTAGAGAGTCAAAAGGCTAATCTATACTTCCTATACATCCCCCTCTACAGCAACCTTTCTATTTTGGATTATCACAATTTCAAATCGGGCCATGACAACTCAAGGCACATATATGTGCCCATGTATTCAAGTATTGCCGGCACATGCTATGTGCCGCTATGACAATTCAAGGCACATATATATGCCCCTGTATTCAAGGATTGCCGGCACATGATTTATGCCATGATACTTTTTAGTGGCACATAGTTAATCTTTTCACAGTTAATAATATGTGCCATGCATTACTTGCCGGCACATGTTTTTGCCCTCATCGTGCTATAGGACGACATATAGTATGATAGAAGCAGCCTTGAATAATACGATCTCCGCCGCCGCCCTGTCCTTCCGCGGCGGCCCCCCCGGAAGGCAGCTCTGGCGCCGACCTGCGGTTCCCTCGGCGGCCCGCTGGAAGGCAGCTCGTCCGCTGCCTGCCTCCTCGATGCAGACCCGGTGGTGCGGCAGAGCGGTGGGGTGTGCGGGTGGGGGGTGCAGGGGTGAGGCGGGGCAGGGGGAAGGCGGCAGCGGAAGGGACCAGCGGGAAGAGCTCGAGCGGGAGTGCGGGAGGTGACTTGGCGCACGGGAAGGAACGCGGGAGGAGGGCGATTTCGCCGGGAGAGCGCGCGAGGGAGGCAACTGGCGAGCGAAGTCCGTACGCCAGGAATACACTGCGGAACCAAAGGAATAGTGAGCAAGGCAAAATAGCGAGACATGTACAGTACCTGTTGGAGGACTAATTAGCCCTTAAATAATCTAAAATAGCATTGGAATGATATTTACATTACCTGTTGGACCTGCTCTAAGGCTTGAGAACAAAAGGGGGCTGGATTTGGGTTGTGATTTGTTTCTCTTTTTTTTTTGTAAGTCAGAGTTGGATTGTGATGAATTCAAGTGTTTCTAGTCAATGGAAGTGTGCTACCTAGCTCGACGGTGCGGAGTTTTTGCCCATGCCGATGACGGCGACACGCGCTAGCAGTGTAACACCCCGCCCATCTCTGGGCTCGGAATGCTACCATCATTGCAATTTTTTTACCCTTCTTTCACTGGCTAGAAACTCAACACTAATATAATATCAAGAAGCAGCGACTAGCTACAACATAGTTTTTTCTTTAGCCCCTACTCTACCAGTCTAGCAGAGACTAAAATAAACTGACAAAAGGTGGTACAGGGGGTGCGGTTAGTTCGTGAAGATTATTCATGAGCTACTCCCACCCTGGGCACGGCAACCTCAACAATCACCTAGAAATAAAACAACAGAACAAGAGTGAGTCCGAGGACTCAGCAAGTACATAATAGGACGGTAAATACTAACACAACATGAAACAATTTAATCCAGCGAACATACTCTGCATACATAGCCATGCTTATGTCATCATTCTCAAGGCTCCACATTGATCATACATATTTCACATGCATTTCATATTCCACAATGCCAAATCATATATGCAATGCAATGCATCTCTGCTCTACATGCACATTTGCTCATCATAACGCGAATACCGGTATCGCGGAGTGAACACCTGTCGATGTTCACCCATCATCTGGGCCCGCCCATCTCGGCACGGGGTCCCCTCCACTCCCGTGGAGGCCTACCGAAGTAGGTCTTACTCAAGAGCACTCCGGATTAGTCCGCTAGCTTTACTCGTATCTAGGGACTTTCTCACCGCCCTCACTCTTGAGTGCACATAATGCAAATGCATATGCCATTGCCATTACTATGGTCATCCATAAACATCATGTCATGTAATCATCGCATTTCCACATCAACATTAGCACATCATGTAAACATCGCATGTTCCTAATCTCTACGATCTACCGCTCTACCATGCACTTGACTGTTAACCAAACGGAGCGGAGCGACGTGCAGATGGCGTTGACTCAGGACCTCCACCTGGACAAGCAAACAATCCGATTTAACGCATCGTACGATACGTCGGTCCGGTGTCACCGGCGGCCCTCCCGCCGCCCCCTGTCTCCTCCTCTCCCACCCCTCTCTCTCCCTCGCGCTCGGCGCACCCCCAGCGGCGCGGCAGCGCGCGGCCCGACTCGGTGTCGCCGGCCCCGGGCTCCCCGCCGCCGGCCTCGGGCTCTCCGCCGTCGTCCCCGCCTCCGGCTTCCCATCTCCCTCTCTCTCTTGCGCGGGCACCCCTCCGGCGGCGCGACGGCGTGTGGGCGGCAAGGCTCACCGCCGTCGGCCTCCCTCCTCTCGCCTCCCCGCGCCCCGATCCGGCAGCACCTCCTCCAAATATGGCAGATCTGGGCGGTTCCCCTGCTACCCTATGTGCAGGTTTGCAATTGATTGGAGAGGGAGTACCTTGGGTTGGCCAAAGATGGTGTGGCTATGAGGGGCTTGTTCAGAGGAGAAGAAGAGGAGAAGAGTATTGTGGGCTGAGCTGTGGCAGAGGTGATGAAGGGGGGGGGGTGTTAACTTCTGCTGGACGCATGGCACAGGTGGCTCACATGCACGCTAGGGCAAGCATGCAGCTTGCCACCTCCCTCTGGCAGAAGCAAAAGGCAGGTCAGGTGTACTGCTAGCTGGCATGTTTTTTCTGGTATTGCAGTCTACCCCCCTTAATACAATTCGACCCCGAATTCTGGCGTTCAGCAATTGCACGATAGAACCAAAATAAAATGAACTACACATAGCATAACTTTAACTCATACCCAAGGAGAACAACTCTGGGTACTTCTCACGCATGCGAGACTCCAACTCCCATGTTGCTTCCCGCTCGGACTGATGCGAGCAGAGCACTTTAACATACTTTATTGCTTTATTCCTCAACACCTTCTCCGATTCCTCCAGAATCCGAACTGTATGAGACTCAAAGGTGAGGTCTTGCCTTAAGGACACTGGTTCTAGCACAATCTCATGCTCTAGATCTCGCAAGAACTTTCTCAACATTGACACATGGAACACATTATGCACTCCTCGCAAGGAGTCAGGGTGATCTAGACGGTATGCCAACTTTCCAATCCGTTCTAGAATTGGAAATGGCCCAATGTACCTTGGGCTAAGCTTCCCTTTGGTACCAAATCGCACTATGCCTTTAGTAGGAGATACTCTCAGGAGCACACGATCCCCCACTTCGAACTCTAGCTCTCGCCTCCTGACATCGGCGTAGCTCTTCTGCCTACTCTGGGCAGCTAGTAGATTTTGTCTGATTTCTACCACTCGTTCCACTGTTTGTTGGACCCAATCTGGGCCTAAAACGGCCTTCTCGCCCACGGCATCCCAACAAAGTGGCGATCTACACTTCCGCCCATAAAGAACCTTGAATGGCGTTGCTCGGACACTGGAGTGGTAGCTGTTGTTATAAGCAAACTCTGCAAGTGCCAAATGATCTTCCCAGCTACCCTTCCAGGACAAAACACAGGACCTCAACATGTCCTCCAGTGTCTGAATGGTGCGTTCGGACTGTCCATCCGTTTGTGGGTAGAAGGCAGTACTAAACTGGAGCTTCGTGCCCAGAGCGCCCTGTAAGCTCTCCCAAAACTTGGAGACAAACTTAGCGTCTCTGTCCGAAACTATCGACTTGGGAACACCATGCAATCTCACGATTTCCCGCACATAGATGGGCGCCAACTCACTTGCTGAGTTCGTAGTGCGAATGGGGATGAAGTGCGCGGACTTACTGAATCGGTCCACCACTACCCAAATCGCATCCTTACCTCGCTGGGTACGGGGTAAGCCGATTACGAAATCCATGGTAATATCATCAGTGGCGGAGCTAGAGCAAAATGGAGGGGGTGCACCACTTCAAAACGAATGGGCTGGACAGGGCGAGTGAGGGTGTTTTTTGAGCTAGGGGTACACCATATTGGGCCAAGGGGGTGCACAAAGGGTGAATATTTACTAGTAATAACTAAATTTTATTTCGGAACCGGGTTCCTGGGAACCCCCTCCGGCCCATGTGCCTCCGCCCCTGAATATCATCCCATGGCCACTGAGGAACCTCCAAAGGCTGCAATAGCCCAGCGGGACGCCTATGCTCAGCCTTTACTTGCTGGCAAACCTGGCAAGATGCCACATACTTGGCGATATCCACTTTCATCCTCTTCCACCAGAAGCTCTTCTTGAGATCACGGTACATCTTGGTTTCACCAGGATGCACCGTGTAGGGGGTACGATGAGCTTCCCTCAAAATATCATCCTTGACTTGAGCCTTTTGCGGCACGCAAAGGCGGCCTTTAAATCGCAAAGCCCCTGAATCATCCAGGCTGAAATCCCCCGTTTTCCTTCATTAAGGCGCTCCCTCACTTGCTGAAGCAACCGATCATGCTGTTGCGCCTCCTTTACTCGCTCCGGAATCGCTGATTCCAGCAACAGTTGCATCTCAGCCTGTGTTGTACCAGCGAAACAATAGGAAATTCCCATCCGTTCAAAGTCAGCAATGAGACAACCTAGGGTGGAGGGTGTCAGCTTGCGACTAAGAGCATCAGCAACCACATTTGCCTTGCCCGGATGGTACTGAAGAGTGAGATCATAGTCTTTGATAAGCTCCAACCACCTCCGTTGGCTCAAATTCAGCTCCTTCTGAGTGAAAATGTATTTGAGGCTTTTGTGGGCAGTGAAGATATCACAAGATTCTCCATACAAGTAATGCCTCCAAATCTTTAGAGCAAAAATCACAGCGGCAAGCTCCAAATCATGAGTTGGGTAGTTCTGCTCATGCTTCTTCAATTGTCGTGAGGCATACACGATCACTTTGGTATCTTGCATGAGCACACAACCTAATCCCACCCGAGACGCATCTGAGTAGACCGTGAAACGCTTCCCTGGGTCAGGAAGTGTAAGAACAGGAGCAGTTACTAACTTCTCTTTCAGAGTATTAAAACTGCGCTCACATTCATCGGTCCACTGGAATTTCACATTCTTCCTTGTGAGCTGAGACATTGGCTTGGCAATAATGGAGAAGTCTTTCATGAAGCGCCGGTAGTAACCAGCTAAGCCAAGAAAACTTCTCACTTCTTTAACATTAGATGGCCTCTTCCAATCCACGACAGTGGAAATCTTGCTTGGATCTACTGAAATGCCTTCCTGGTTAATCACATGACCCAGGAAGCTCACTTCAGAAATCCAGAACTCGAACTTCTTCAATTTGGCAAAGAATTGATTCTTCCTCAGAGTCTCAAGCACGAGCCTCAAATGCTGCTCATGTTCTTCCTCCGTTTTGGAATAAATCAGGATATCATCGATGAACACCACTACAAAGTCATCCAGGTACTTGTGTAGCATACTGTTCATTATTTCCATGAAAACAGCAGGGGCATTTGTCAGTCCGAAGGACATAACTGTAAACTCATAGTGCCCATATATGGTGGAGAAAGCTGTCTTCTCAATGTCTTGCTCCCGTACTCGGATTTGATTATAACCAGATTGTAGATCGATTTTTGAGAACACCTTGGCTCTTTTCAATTGAACAAGTCCTCGATACGAGGCAATGGGTATTTATTCTTGATGGTCACCTGATTGAGAGCCCGGTAATCTATACACATGCGCCAAGTCCCATCCTTCTTCTCAGTGAATAGGACAGGGGCTCCCCAAGGTGACACACTACGATGGATCAAACCTTTGGATAACAGCTCATCCAATTGCTTCTTCAACTCTTCCTGCAAGGGTCGTGCCAAACGGTAGGGGGACATTGAAATAGGTCTTGTGCCAGGAACAAGGTCAATTCTGAACTCCACATCTCGCTTGGGTGGCATACCCGGAAGCTCTTCGGGAAACACATCAGGATACTCACGTACCACAGGAATATCCTCAACGTGCAAAGACGCACTAGGCCTCTCCACAATTGATAGGAGTAACCTAGACTTCGTTGTTCGTCGGCCAGGGAATAAGCTGGCCAACACAAGGAGGGAACACGTGGGTGCATTCCCTTGAAAGACTATCTCCTTCCCTGAAGGTGCTTGCAAGGTAACTGTCCTCCAGAAGCAGGAAATCACGGCTTGGTAGCGATGCAACCAGTCCATGCCAAGGATAACATCAAAAGGCTCCAACTGAATAACCATGAGGTTAGCGACAAATCCCTCGCCATCTATTGCAACCACACAGCCAGGGCATACTGTGGAGCTAGCAAGGATACCCCTTGGGGTACTAACCATAATCGATTGAGAAATTTGTTGAACACTCAGCTTGGTCTTTCTAGCAAACTCCCAGGACACAAATAAATAGGTAGCACCGGAGTCAAAAAGAACAAGGGCTTCACATGAGTCCACCAACAGAGTACCTGTCACCACGTCAGGTCGACCCACGGACTCAGCAGCAGGCAGTGTGTAGACTCCAGGTGGTGTCGGGGCGGCGAGAGCCCCGACGCTCTGCTGTGGCGGCAACGGGACTGGAGGCGGTGTAGCATGCTGGAAGGGAGGAGTCGGTGCCGGATGCCAGTAATACCCGGCAGGTGGAGCCCAGGAGAGTGGAGGCTGCAAAGCAGGGGCAGCCGCCATCATCTGGACTGACCCCCGAGGTGAAGAATTTGACGACGGTGAAGACACGGGCTCCCACTTAAGAATGCTGGAGGGGTTCTGAAGACAAACCCGCTCCATGTGGCCTGATCGACCGCAATGCCGACACTCCCCCGTCCAGGAGCACTCAGCGGCACGGTGCCCGCCGTCACACTTGAAACAAATCATGCCCTGCCCTGGGACAGGACAGTAGGTTGGGGACGCCGATGAAGAACGAGGCACTGAAGAAGACAACCTCGAAGACTTGGACTTGGATGATTGTGGGGGACGCTGGCCCCACTTGGACTTCTTAGGAGCGGGCCGCTGAGATGACCCACCCCCTTCAGTGAAGCTTCTCTTCTGGTCACCACCAGAAGTGCTCGAACCACCAGAGGGTTGCAGCCCTTTAGTGAGCTGCATCTCCATCTCCATCCCCCTGGCCTGCTCTACCACAGATCGAAAGTCGCGTGGTGCAGTAGCTCCCATGACATGCCGGAACTCTGAGTTGAGCCCTCGACGGAACCTTTTGGCCTTCTCAAGGTCATTGTTCGCGACCGATGGCACGAAGCGGACCAGATTATTGAATGCCGCCTCGTACTCAGCCACGGTCATCTTTCCCTGTACGAAGGTCGTTAGGGCGACCTCCATACTCTCCACAAAAGAATCTGGGTAATATTTCTCCTTGAACTGCTCGGTGAAGACTTCCCAGGTAGCGGGACCTTGTGCAGGGGTCCTGGCGGAAAGAACTCCCTCCCACCAGATGTCCGCTTGTCCCTTCAGTTGAAAAGCCACGTAGCGAGCTTTCAGCTAAGAGCTCATCTCAAGGGCTTCGAATTGCCTCTCCATGTAGCGTAACCAATCCGCAGCCTGGACTGACGTGCCTGAACCATCAAAGGTATCTAATCGCAAGGCCAACCACTCACGAAGGCCCATTCTTGCCTCTGGTACAGCCGGAACAGCAACAGGGGCAGCAGTGGGAACGGCTGCAGCAGCGGCTGCCGGCGATTGACGGCAAAGCGCACGGATTTCCTCTAAGAACTCCTGCATCAAGGCTGAAGACCTTGCCGGATCTCTGGCTACGGACTGTTCAGCGGAAGCAACTTCTGCATCAGGTGCCTCCTGCTGAACCTCCAGCGGTGGCTCCGCTTGGGCACGGCCACGACCACGGCCGCGACCTCCACGGCCACGCCCGCGTCCTCTCGCTCTCGGCATAACTGATCAGGACAGATAGCCAATCACTCAACAAGCCCACAAACATCCATTTCAACAACACACATCAACATCAATGCTAACAAAAGCGTACAAGGTGGCCAAGGCGGCCGTGAACGCGTACTCGAGGATCCTGGCGAGGAGGCACCCGGCGCTGCGTGTCAACTGCGCGCACCTCGGCTACGTCAAGACCGACCTGACCAGGAACTCGGGGCTCCTGACGCCCGAGGAGGGCGCGTGCTACATGGTGAAGGTGGCGCTGCTGCCGGACGGCGGGCCGACCGGCGCGTACTTCCATGAGGGCCAGCAGAGGGCGTCGTTTGTGTGATACGTGCTACGAGTACTGTTTGGTTGCCCTCGCGGCTTGCCGGCCGCACGCTTTGTATCTGAACTCGGGACAGTTTGGTAGCAGTACGTAAGGCTTGAGAACAAGAGGGGGGCTGGATTTTGGTTGTGATTTAGGGTTTCTCTTTCTTTGTAAGTCAGAGTTGGATTGTGATGAATTCAAGTGTTTTTAGTCAATGGAAGCGTGCTACCTAGCTCGACGGTGCGGAGTTTTGCCCATGCCGATGTGGGTGTACAACGGCGGCACGCGCTAGCGGTGATAGCGGCAGCGTGGTGTGGTGGCCGCGGCACGCGCTAGAGAGCGTGGAGAGGCGGCAGAATTGCGGGCGCGTGCGGAGCAGACTGCCACCGAGCTGAAACCGTGTGACATGTATAGGCCCAGACAATTGTAACCCTTCGGATCATTCTTTTCAGTTTATAATTTATTATTTCTCTGAACAAATAAAAGAGATAGTTTTTCTATCACTTTTTTAAAGTGTCTTATTGAGACTGTCTCTTTAGAACAGTTTATCGATATTTAATTCGTTCATATAAACACCCACAGTAGCATCGAAAGCTATTGGTCGTAGCCATCTGCCACAACAATATACTCGGCCAGCTTAGCCGTGTAAACTTCGGGCCTCAACAGCATCTTAACAAATGGGCTCCGATAGCTGGGTCTTCTGGTTTCGTCAGCTGGAATCCTAGCCACACCTTTCGATCGAACGTTTCCCGTGAATCCTGGGTTGGCCAGGTTCTCCGACGCGGGCCAAACCGCCGCCCGTGCGACCCCCCAGATGAGGCGATGACCCGATTCGCTGCGGGCCTGTGGCCGTGCCCCCGACCTCTCGGCTACCACCCCTGCCCTGACGGACCGAGAGCTCGGCGCCGGCGGTCTCCTGAGCCGCGGATGATGGCAGGGCCAGCGTTCCTTCCTCCGCTACACGCCCACACGGATCGGCAACTGTCTCGCCGGCCGTCGCCGCCTCCATGAACAGCACGGAATGCAGCCCTGCACTGCCCAGCAGTCCGAGTATACGGCGAATGGGGCTGAGGCATGCACGGAACGCAGACCTGCACCTGCGAATGGAGATAGGCAGTTGTTTCCTTGTCCACCAGGAAAGAGACGACGGATGAATGCAACGTTGCAACCATTAACGTACGCCATGATCTGTTTACTTGTGCAGGCAGTGACAACGTGACAGCTACTAGCATGTTTTGTCAATCAACGACAGTGATGGCATACTCATCAGTCATCACCTTACAAGCAGCGATCACATTGGAACGGAGCCTACCTGCCTCCATCATATTTGTTAGACTATGTGAATAGATCGTAAATTTAGTAATGATAAATAATCAGTATTTCGGTTGCACTAAAATTTACATTTGTGAAACTTCTAATCGATATGCTATTGTTGTTAGAACATTTAGGATAGAATGTCCAACCAGCAGACATCGACCACGATAGATCGATCACGAACGGTGATAGCTACAGGGAATCGATCTGATCTACAGTAAACCAGTTTGAGCTACAGTGAACCGGTTGGTGGTCGTAAGCTACAGTAATCGATCGGTGGACATAGCTACAATACTTGATCAGTAGTCGATAGTCCGAGCTACAGTACTTGTAATACTATTGTAGTTATACAATACTTGTGAAACTTCTAATCGATATACTATTGTTGTTAGAACATTTAGGATAGAAGGTCCAACCGGCAGACATCGACAACGATAGATCGATCACGGCAGAATGTTCACGAACGGTGACAGCTACAGGGAATCGATCTGATCTACAGTAAACCAGTTTGAGCTACAGTGAACCGGTTAGTGGTCGTAAGCTACAGTAACCGGTTGATCCGTTTGAAAACTACATACTATAAAAAAGCTATTTACTATAGAAAAACAACTTTTAGATGCCGATACGAACGGGACCAGTACTCTCTTGTCTCCGTAGGACCGAGGGTGCTGTGGCTCATTACGTTTTCAGCTTGTGATATGGCCACTTATTGCTGGATCCACTGATCTGTAGGTGAATAATCCGCCATTGCTGGGGCTGAGTTTGTGCAGGATCCATCATTTGGTCCAATGCCCACCGAGGAAAAGGTGAGCGGTGAGCTGACATCTTCAGTTAACGGGATGCTATGTTGCCACGTAAATTTGCTTGCTTGGCGGCCAAAGGCAAAATTGTGGCCCGTCCGTCAACACAATTCTGCCATCTTTTGGTTTGCTATAAGAACTCAGAAGCGTCACCATAATTCTGTCGCTTCCAAATTCCAAACATTTTTTTTGGGCAAAGCCTAGACAGAATCATTAATTTGTTGATGCGTGGAACAGTTCAATGGCATGGATGGGCATCAGAGAATGGAATGGATGTGGAAAAATTGCCGTCAGACTTACGACACTGCAACGGCCGGCCTGCAAACAAACTACTACGGCACAAAGCACGTCACTGAAGCCCTCCTGCCTCTCCTGCAATCCTCCTCCGATGGAAGAATCGTTAATGTCTCCTCCGGCTTTGGACTGCTACGAGTAATAAAGTTCAACTGATTACTGATCACATTTTTGCAATGCCACATACAGAGGATGTTCAGTCTGAAGTCTGAACGAAGCTTTTCTTTGCCTGATGCAGTTCTTCAGAAACGAGGAGCTCAAGCAGGAGCTGAACGACGCTCATAACCTCACCGAGGAGAGGCTGGACGAGCTGCTGGGCATGTTCCTGAAAGACTTCGAGGCCGGCGCGGGCGCAGTGGAGGCGCGCGGGTGGCCGAGGGAGTTCTCGGCGTACAAGGTGGCCAAGGCGGCCATGAACGCCTACTCGAGGGTCCTTGCCAGGAGGCACCCCGCGCTGCGCGTCAACTGCGTGGACCCCGGCTACGTCAAGACCGACTTGACCAGGCACACCACATAGTTATTTTCTACTTCTATCTAATTATTGCTTAATGTTGATGGGTACAACATCAAACATACATACATGTGCATCGTGGCTGATCCCTGCCGGGGACACCTGTCATGCTCTCTTGAGTTGCCCCAATCCTATTCCCTGTAGCTACCCCATCTCTACTCAAGCTATTTATTCATCTGCTTCCGTACATCCATACTTCTATTTTGTACAGATACATGCATGTATATACACATGCATGATGTTATACATGCTCGATATCGACATTGGCCACCTCAACATTATGGCTTCTCCACTAAACGTGGTGACCTTGCATCTTCATTGATGTTGCTATGTCTACTTTGGTTGCTATCTAATGATATAGAGAAACTTCTCACAACTGTCGGTGATGTCGTCCCCCTCACCAATGACGGCATGCTCCTAGCTACCTGATATCCCATGTAGTTATAGCTCATCTTCAATGCAAAGTTTCATCTCCTCTCTGCTAAAGCTTCCTAATTATCGAGTTTATTTGGATACTGACTTCATCAACAATACTAATGCTCACCACTCATCGTCGTGGTTGGCTCCTACCTTTCTCTTCAATGACTTTGACGAGTAGCACGATATTATCCTTGTTGAATGGCTAACGTGGATAGCATGATATTATCCTCATATCCCCAGCCATCGCCTCGGCTCTTCGCTTCCTGGTCGGTCATTGTCTTCTTGTTGCACAAATCAACACTAGTGTACTCTTAATAGTACGACAATCTATACTAGCAATCCGGTCTTCTAACCAAACACCAAGACCGGTAAAATACTAGGAACACATCTTTAGTCTTAGCTAGTCATACCTTTGCCTTGAGTCATCGTCTTGATATACATTAACACATAATGCATCTTTTTCATCAACTGTATCAACACATGATGGTCTTCACTTGACTTGATGATCAACACATGATCATCTCCATGCATCACTCATGATGCGTCCTTTTCGATGGCTTTTAACACATGAATCCATCTTCTTCTTTGATTGTCTTCAACTCATGAAGTTATGTTCTTCTCAATCTTGACTTGATGACCTTCAACACATGAAGTCATCTCAAGTCATCCTTTCTTGTGGAACCTAATCTATTTATCAAACTTATGAAAAATGTTAGTCCACAAAACAATTGTCATCAATTACCAAATTTCACCATTAACACATAATGGAGATACTAGATTCGACAATCTTCTCTTTTTGGTAATTCATGACAATCTAACAAATAATGAGATACAAAAATTAATTTGCGAGTATACAACTTGTACACAATAATTGTATACTCTAAGATAAGATTTAGACAAAGTTTACTTATCCGGTTGTCATTAATAGTTCACCCATTAACAAATAATAGAGAAGTTAGATGGCAACCCGATTGCACATGAGTATATATGAACTACACAAGCTATATATACTCAAGAATGTATTTCAAAGTAAGGATCATAAATATGCATATTAAAAGAAACATGGATCAATACTTATGAAACTCCAAAACATAGAGATAGCTCCCCCTGAATGTGTGCATACAAGTGTATATAACGAATACATATGCACATATTCATTTTGGATTAATTAAGGAGTTCAATCTATATTTTGGATCTAAGAAATGCATTAGAATATGAAAAAGTGATTTCGAATGCATACATCTTTGATTTCACTTTTCCATCCAAATGAGACTAAACATAAATAAACTTAAATAAACATATTAGTCTCATATATACATTTGTCATTATCACCAAAACATAATAAAAATATTTGTCATTAACACCAAAACCAACTTAATCGGAGCTTGACCTTTCATCGAGATGATCCAAGGATAAGACAATCGGCTCGTGGAGATTGACTACCGCTAGAGAATGGTCGGCTTCCGAGAAATGCTTTCCTGAGACGTTAAATGATCGACTACTTTCACTACACCAACATGTGCGACATTGAAACGGGCTACGTCAACTCTTCTTCCGCCATACTACACATGTAGTAGTAACGATATATAATCACTTACCCATATGACTTCCTGATTTATGCAATAAAAATTTTCATTTGCACTAGTATTGTCTACCCGTGTCCCAACATGGACCTGGACATTCGTTGTGATCATTCGTTGTATTTGTTTGCGTATAATGAAGGGTTTGGCTAGTTACAAATGTAATATTACTAGACCTTTTGATAAACCAAAGTGAATGCGATATTGGCTCTTCTTCTTTTCGGCTTATGGCTTATACTTTATGGCTTCTTTTAAATAAACAAACGAAATGGCTTCTCCACCGCTATTTCAAAACGGCTTATCGGGACAGTATTTTAAAACAGTTTATTATTATTTGATTCGTCACATAAATACTCATACTAGGACCTAAAAACTATAAGCCCATGTATAAACCATAAAACACATGGAAAAGAACCCACCCGTTAGAGCAAGTCTTATAATACAGCCTTCAGCTGGCTGTATGGATACTTACAGCCCACTTATCAGCCTACTCATATAGTAGTTACAGCCAGCTGAAGGCTGTATGACCTACCCCTTCCTCTCACAAAGTTTCTTGGTTCTTGTGCTTCAGCTGGCTGTAAGCTTACAGCCCACCTTTCTTCTCTCTCCTCTTCTCTCTCCTCCACCTCAGCATACAGCCAGCTTACAGCCTCTTATAATACTTGCTCTTAGTATATTACAGCGACCTGCTTGGCGCAACCGTCCACGTGAGCTTGCCGCCGGACATTGGCCAATTGTCCATTCAATAGCTACAGCCGAACGGTCGGGGGTGACCCCATGCAGGTACGTCCCGAGCTGCTGGCATGATATCCATCACACATTGTGCCGGACCTACCGGTATGCCTTGTGGCCACACCACCACAAAATGGGAAGAAACACCAGCAATAGTTGCCATTCTCCTTCCTTAATTTCTTAAAGTAATACCTACCTGTATGTAAGCAAGACACCTCCTACCTTGTTGTCGAGCTCGTGGTGCCTGCTCATGGAAGGAACCGTCTCCAATCCTCCAAACAACAGGTATGTACCATCTCCAAGCGTCCTCCTTGCCGCGTACTCGTACTACATTCCGTTATTGCCGCGTACTCGTACTAAATTCCGAACTCTAGCATTGTGCTACTTTGTTCAAATGAATAGCACTATAGTTATTTTTTAAAAAAGTTTTGATCCTAGACACCTATTTTTGCAAATCTATCTCCCTCCGTATACCTATCGAGTTCAGCAGGTATCTGCCTGAGATCGGGTGGTCGCCGGCCGAGCCCTCTATCTGGCAGGTCACCGGCCGATTGTGCATGTTTAATTAAGTTTGCTAATTAATTATGATTAGTACTAATTAAATGCAAAGTAGACTTTGTTTGGTCCTGTGGTTAAGTTTTAATTAGTTGGCGTGGATATTTTCGTGAACCATCAATGATGCAACATCATTGGTCATGTCATGTTAGGTTAGGTCATGTACAATTGTGTGATATAAATTGTCTATAAATTTTTCTACATATGACACGAGACGATATGGAAGAGAAAGACGGAGCATAGAGAATTTGGCTATCTGTCTATAAATCTTACCACATAGGATACGATATGATATGGAAGAGAGAGGGAACATAAAGAATTTGGCTGTCTCTCATACAATAGTTGACTATAACACGATAAACAAGACATATTGTGTCATAAAGAAGCTGTCTATAGGGACATGTAAAAAGGCATGGATTAGTTTCAGCGAGTACATTTACTGTCACATGCATAGTTTGATGAGTAATATAATACAAGTTTGAGGTTATTTCTTTGCATAGTAGTAAAGAAGAGTTGTTGGGGATATGATGATTACTCAATTTATTGTCCTTAGATTTATCTTATAATGTTCGGTAGAAAGAAGATACATTTTTCAGGATTTTAATGGTCCTTTGGGCAAGCACAGCTCACATTGAGCCATAATTAGCCCCATAACTGATTCTGAAAGTGACTTGCATGACTTATGTCCTAGATTTGCCTATTATTGTTGTGCTTATGTGTCTTGTATATGTGGCCACACATCAACTGGAATTATTAGCACTGTGAACCTTGGTGGCAATTATTTGAACATCGCTATTAGCGGTAATTAACTATGCACAATCGGCCGGCGACCTGCCGCACAGGGGACTCGGCAGGTTGGTAGGTACACAAAAAGAGTTAAATTTATAAAAATAGATGTCTGTGATTATTGTTTTTAAAAAAAAGAATAGCCACAGTCATATTTGTGTGAAGTTTACTTTTTGAGTCAACGAGTCATGGTCGCGAAGTACAGTATCATGTACGTACTGCTCCGTTGCCGTTTATAGGATTGCTGTGGTCACCGGAGGGAACAAAGGGATCGGGTTCGAGGTGTGCCGGCAGCTGGCCGGCAACGGCGTCACCGTCGTTTTGACGGCCAGGGACGAGACGAGGGGCGCGGCGGCCGTGGAGGCGCTGGGCCTCTCCGATGTCATCTTCCATCAGCTGGAGATCACGGACGCTTCCAGCATTGCTCGATTGGCCGATTTCTTGAAGACCCGTTTTGGGAAGCTAGACATCCTGGTACGTGGTTTTTCTTCTTTTCAAACGTGTTCTCTGTCTTGTCTCTGCTCGCAATTCTGGACGGGAGGATCCCCCGTTGGTTAGTGCTACTGTACTACTACGCTACTGAAGATTTTGATATGACCAGTGGTTGATAGATAGATACTCCGATTCGTAGGTGAATAATGCCGCGATTGGTGGGATTGAGCGAGTACTTGATCCAGTTTATGGCTCAGTACCCGGCGAGGAAAAGGTGAGCCGGCATCTTTGTTTAAGGCCTGTTTGGTAATGAGCATCTTTCTAAGCCCTACATCTTTCCAGCCGTGTGCTAAGGATTGTACTCGTATGTATACGTGCATCTTTTTTATAATGAAAAAAGAAAAACTACCACATCAGAAAAAATAAGTTCCATACAAACTCTCCATGCAACATTAAATTACCAGTAATGAGCATTCCGTATTAACCACAAATATTGAAGTAGAGAGACATAAGTACCATTTTTATGGTCAAGGATGACCTGTTACCTTCGAGAAGGTAATAGGTCGCCCCACTAAATAACAACCATTGATCTTATAAAACAACGGTCTATATTGATGTGGGTGTACCAAAACATTATCCTGTTTTAAAACCTCCGCATGCTTTCTGAACCTATTCGTACGGCAAAACTGGACCAATTCCATTCGTCTATGCCTGACTGAAACAGTTCGATGGCATGGATAGCGACCAGAGAATTGAATGGATGATGAACAATTGCCGGGAGACTTACGACGCTGCAAAGCAGGGCCTGCAGACAAACTACTACGGCACAAAGCATGTAACAGAAGCCCTCATGCCCCTGCTCCAATGCTCCTCCGATGGAAGAATCGTTAATGTCTCCTCCATGTTCGGATTGCTAAGGGTAAATTCCATAGATCACACAAAAAATTCTGATCCAAGAAAATGGTAAATCCACGACAAGATTTTCCTTCGCCACTGCAGCTTTTCAGCAACGAGGAGCTAAAGCAGGAGCTGAACGACATTGACAACCTGACCGAGGAGAGGCTGGAAGAGCTGCTGGACACGTTCCTGAAAGACTTCGAGGCCGGCGCGGTGGAGGCGCGCGGGTGGCCGACGGGGTACTCAGCGTACAAGGTGGCCAAGGCGGCCGTGAACGCGTACTCGAGGATCCTGGCGAGGAGGCACCCGGCGCTGCGTGTCAACTGCGCGCACCCCGGCTACGTCAAGACCGACCTGACCAGGAACTCGGGGCTCCTAACGCCCGAGGAGGGCGCGTGCTACGTGGTGAAGGTGGCGCTGCTGCCGGACGGCGGGCCGACCGGCGCGTACTTCCATGAGGGCCAGCAGAGGGCGTCGTTTGTGTGATACGTGCTACGAGTACTGTTTGGTTGCCCTCGCGGCTTGCCGGCCGCACGCTTTGTATCTGAACTCGGGACAATTTGGTAGCAGTACGTAAGGCTTGAGAACAAGAGGGGGGCTACATTTTGGTTGTGATTTGTTTATCTTTTGGGTATTGATAAACATCATCCGGATATTTTCTTTCTAACTATCATCTAAATTTGTGACCGTTGGATTAGAGATCTAATGGTCACAAATTCTCTCCGCCCCCTCCAAAAAAAATCTCCCCCCTCCAAAAAAAAGAGGCCGTCGGATCTCTAATCCAACGGTCCGAAATTGAGATGATTATTAGAAAGAAAACATTCAGATGATACCTATATATACACTTATCTTTTTTTGTAAGTCAAAGTTGGATTGTGATGAATTCAAGTGTTTTTAGTCAATGGAAGCGTGCTACCTAGCTCATGCCGATGTGGGTGTACAACGGCGGCACGCGCTAGCGGTGATAGCGGCAGCGTGCTGTGGTGGCCGCGGCACACGCTAGAGAGCGTGGAGAGGCGGCAGGGTTGCGGGCGCGTGCGGAGCGGACTGCCACCGAGCTGAAATCGTGTGACATGTATAGGCCCAGAAAGTTGTAACCCATCGGAAACAACCATATGACCCATTCTTTTCAGTATATAATTTATTATTTTTTCTAAACAAGTAAAAAAGATATTTTTTCTATTATTTTTTGAAGTGCCTTATAAGGATAGCTTTTTAAAATAATTTATTAATATTTAATTTATTCATATAAACAAGCTCCTTATAAACAAATCAGCCGGCTGCGATGAATGCAACGTTGCAACCATTAACGTACGCCATGATCTGTTTACTTGTGCAGGCAGTGACAACGTGACAGCTACCAGCATGTTTTGTCAATCGACGACAGTGATGGCATACTCATCAGTCATTACCTTACAAGCAGCGATCACATTGGAACGGAGCCTACCTGCCTCCATCACTTTTGTTAGACTATATAAAATGATCGTAAATTTAGTAATAATAAATAATTAATATTTCGGTTGCACTAAAATTTATATTTATGAAACTTCTAGTCGATACGCTATTGTTGTTAGAACATTTAGGATGGAAGGTCCAATCGACAGACATCGACCATGGCTGAACGATCACGGACGGTGGGAGCTACAGTGAATCGATCTGATCTACAGTAAACCAGTTTGAGCTACAATGAACCGGTTGGTGGTCGTAAACTACAGTAATCGATCGGTGGGCGTAGCTACAATACCTGATCGGTAGTCGATAGTCTGTGCTACAGTACTTGATTGGTGGTCATTGCTACAGTATCCAGTCGATAGTCGGAAGCAACTGTGCTTGGTCGGTGATCAGTAGCTGTAGACTCTATGATCGGTAGTCGTAGACTTAGCGATCTGTTATCGTAGTCATAGGCTTCATGATCTGTTGTCGTAGAATTATGATCAGTAGTCATAGGTTTTGTGATCAGTTGCTATAGACCTCATAGTCGGTACTTATAGGCTTTGAAAGTGTTGGACCGAATGACAACAGAGCGGAGTGAATGGTGCCAACTTGAATTCTCCCCCAAGTATTCAATATTCTATTTTCATACAACTATAGAGTTGCAGAAAATAGAATTTTCATTCAAAAACTCAACACAAATGACTCAAGAACACAAAATCTCGAAGCCAATACTCCCTTACGGTCTAACCGGCCCACAAATAGCAGTCTAACTGGGCGGGCAGTCTAATCGCTCCTTCAATGGCGGTTTGACCATCTGCTATAATAAAATTAGAGAATGAATAGTATTTTCAGCACGATTTCAAAAATCAAAACTGAGAAAACTTCAATCCGTAGATCCAAATGATGCAAAACTTTGCATGGATCTACTCTAGAATATCAAGAACCTATTCCAACAAATGATCATAAAAATTATGGTAAAATTGAGATCTTTTTTCAGTTTGAAGGAAAGTGGAACCAAAACCAAGCCAAAACCCTAAACGGTGAATATAACTTACTCATGGGTAGATGGTGGTCAAGATGGTTATAGATGTATTTCCATATATTACAGCAAGTTAGAACAGCATAGAAACCAAACCAAAAACCCTCGGATCAAGAGCTAGACCAGAGACCAAAACCAAGTAAAATCGGGTTTTCTCATGAATCTTACTATCAAATTGCCTAGATGGATAGAGATATATTCCGAAGGATTATCTCCATTTCTTACACATCCTTAGTATAGCAAGATCACAATAAGGAAAGAAGAGGATCAAAACCAACCAAAAGTCAAGCACATCAATCAAAAACAAGAAAGACTCAAGAGTTGCACAAAGATTGATATATTGTTTATTTGAGAACGTAGGTTTTACAACCACTCCGCCTTGGACAACAAAGAACACCCAAGTTACTCACTCTCAAACTCTAACTTTAAACCTAGAGAAGAGAGCACAAAAAAATAAGTTGGATGGTTAACCTTACATGTCTTTATCCTAACCCCTTTTATAGGTGGACAACTAGCCACCTATATCACTTAATAGATCTTATCCACTATTACAATGGGGAAACCTGTTAACCTCACACTTACTGTTACAAATTCACTCATGCATGCTTTTCAAAGTGCATAAGTGTGCATCCACTAAAATCCTTAGACTTGATCCGCCTTGATCAAATCAGCTCCACCTTGACATAAATTGTCTCCAATGCATCGCTTATGCACTGCAGTTTTGATCTATGGTGGTTTCTGGCATTATAATCAAACTACTAAAATATCCTTCTTTGACCCTGTGCCACCCCTGACCGCTTGGCCCTGTGCCGCTCAATGTCACTCGGGAAGAAAAACGAGAGAGAGAGAGAGAGATGAGTAACGGAAGATGGAGACATATGAGAGGTGGGAGAGGAATAGATGCATTTCTAGAGGGATAAAGAGATAAAGAGAGAGAGATAGAAGGAAAGATATAAGAGAGAGAGAGAGATAGGGTTAAGTGAGTTTTCAGGGTGCTACACCCAATTAGCACATCTCCGTCGGACCTCTTGGCTCTTGTCCTGCTGCAGAAGCTCTTGGTAATGGAAAGAAGCGCCGACTCCGATCCTTCTGAGAAAAGGCATCCATACAGAGTATACTGAACTAATACAGCTCTTTGTTCATGTGTACAGTTCAGTATTCAGAGTTCAATTGTGTAGATTTGTGTTCAGGGTTGCTGTCGTTACCGGAGGGAACAAAGGATTTGGGCTTGAGGAATGCAGGCAGCTGGCGTCCAATGGTGTCGTCGTCATCCTGACGGCGAGAGACAAGAAAAGGGGCACCGAAGCAGTGCGCAGGCTTCATGGTTCCGGGTTATCTGACGTGGTGTATCACAAGTTAGATGTCAGTGATCCGTCAACAATGCTGGGGTTATAGGTGCAACTGCAAATATTGGCACTACAACACCACTTCAGGAAGTGGTATGCCCATTAACCTGTCCTAGATTACAGTTCACATTTAGCACACATTCTTCAGAAGAAATTTTAACAGTAGTCATACTGCTGCCACACACTCAATTGTCTGCAACTCGAAAATAGTGTAAAACGAGTTACTTATCAGTTGAGCAGAACAGTTAAAAAATGCTTTCTACTTTTTTTTTCTTAGTCTCTGGACTGGAGCTAAAGTGATAGATCAAACTAAGTGGGTGCACCAAACAGCTTGTAGGCAAGAGTGCAATGGAGAGGCTCCAATGGTTGCTACAGCGCTCCACGGAGACTTATGAAGAAGCTGAAGAATGCTTGAAAATAAACTACTTCGGCACCAAATGTCACAGAAGCACTACTCCCTCTCCTTCAGTCCTCCTCTGACAGCAGACTCAAAAACCTGACGATAGAGAAGCTAGACGAGATGTCGGGATTGTTCCTGAAAGACTACAAGAATGGCCAATTGAAATCTCATGGATGGCCCGCCGATGCGGAGTACTTGGCCAAAAGTTTCCAAGGCTCTGATCAATGGCTACACTAGGATAATGGCGAAGAAGTTCCCCGCGTTGCGCATCAACAGCGTGCACCTGGCTATTGCATGATTGATATCAACTACGACACTGGAGAACTGACGGCGGAGGAAGGCGCCAGTAGCATTGTTATGGGCCCTCGTGCCGGTGGGAGGCCCAACAGGTGTGTTCTTCTACCGTAACGAAGTAGCTCCCATTGTGTTGTATAACTGATGTGGCTACTGATCAAACAGCATATGGGGGAAATTGCACATATACCCTATAGTTAGTAGACACTTGTAAATTTGCCTCACACTTGAGTGGCCTTGTAATTTTGCCCCATACTTGACATGCCCCCTTATTATTTTGCCCCATTGCCCATTTAATTGCTATTTTAATTTCGTTTTTCATTTTTTGGGGCAGGAAATGACATTAAAAAAAATTTTACTGCATTTTCTAAACCTTTTTGTGCATCTGTACACACAGCTAAGAGAGGAGGTTCACCAATTAAAGGGTTTTACTGTCATTTCCTGCCCCAAAAAATGAAAAACGAAATTAAAATAGCAGCTAAATGGGCAATGGGGCAAAATAATAAGGAGGCATGTATGGGGCAAAATTACAAGGCCACTCAAGTGCGGGGTAAATTTACAAAGTGCCTACTAACTATGGGGTATATGTGCAATTTTCCCCAGCATATGAGAGTGCTAGTTAGAGAGTGCCAACGACAAGATAGAGTGCTCATGTATGAAATGAGTGAATCTGACCTTTCATATCTCTCTTAGAGGCTTATATACATGAGTGTGGGGTTGGATGAAAATTTTCTATCTTATCCTTTTAATAATTACAAAAGATAGAGGTACATTGTTGCATTCATTTATACACATGCCTTATACTATTGAGTTTATTATATATTAGGCCAGTTACAAGACTCCGTCGTGGGGTTAGGCCACCCCTGAAAGAGTAACTCAAAGGATACTCAACGATGCAGTGGATCCTATCATCATGTTTAAATTATGTTTGTTGGTACTAGTACAACTTCACATTCTGCACATCATCGGAATGTTTCATTCCCTTCGGAACTCAGATTGTAAAGCTTAATTAGGCATCAGCTGTTGTCTGTCAGTTGTTATATGTTAGGATTCTGTTGAAGTTATCCAAAAAAAATAATGCTCCATTCGCTGAGCAGGATTGCCAATTTATGGCAAGAGACCACTTAACCAGGACAGCCATCAGACACGGTTTATAAGAGTACTGTTGCTGGTATCAAATTCGGATTAGTAGTTTTGCTTACAAAATTACAATTTTTACTATGAGGCTAACAGTTGCATCCCACAGTAGTCATTGTCATGAGCCTCGTATGGAGTGAAGGCATTAGTACACTTACAGCTTGACAAACCAAGCTCGCAGAGAAAGAACGAAAAAGAGGAGTGAATAAAGAAGCGTAGCAAAAATAATAAACAGAAACTCCAGAAAGCGGTATATATATGGTTCGTTTGCTCCTAGTTGTCCTCTCTATTCTCATCTTGCGGCGGCGCCGGTTCCTCGTCGGCCACCACGTCCGGCAACGCCTCCTGGGACTCGCTCTTCTTCTTCATGTGGTTGTAGCTTCCTTTCTCCATGAACAGCTGCCCGAAATGGATTTTACAGTACAAGACGCCGTTGAGTGCGGCATAGGAGGAGGTGGTCAGAATGCAGCCCCCGTGAGAGCACTTGAAGCAGCTCTTGTGGTATGACTCGCCCTCCAAAGTTAGCTGAATAACAGGATTAAATTCAGCAGTATGGTGTCATTTGTCAAACAAGCAGAAAGATTCAGTAATGTTTCTCCATCAGCATGTTGGATTGTACATTTGATTTCTCTTACATATTTTTTTGATCATTTGGCATTCATTACTTTGATGGGATAAAAAAACAAGTGCAGCGTTTATGTACCTTTTCCAGAGGGTACACTGTTTTCTGGCAGGCTGCGCACTTATCCTGAGTACCAGAGAATGCAGAAGATAGCTTGCTTGGGGCCCTTGACTGCGCAAACATTTACCCAGTTAGTACAGTTGGCTATAGGAATGAAACAAGAAATGGTAAAAGGATAAGCTTGGCTGGAATGATCATGATGACGATATTGTGGGGCTGTACCAGTTCACCCTTCTCTGAAGATTTACCACCTGAGGTTACACAGCAAGGTTTTCTGGATAAGCCTTTCTGATATAAGGGGCAGAAAGTCAGAAATAGTTTGACAGCATTAGTCACATCGTGATCTTACCTGGTGTGAACTTCTTCGAGAAGCTCCCTGTCTCCTTGAAGAGCTGCTCAAAGTGGGGCTTGCAGTAGAGGACACCGTCCATGGAAGAGTAGTTGCACATCTAGAAGGCGAACAATGCATATAATTTACAGCGTTAAACCGCCATTTCTTCAAGAAACTTAGAAAGATGGAACTAAACCACATTTTCTCTGTAGTTTGTTTGTCTAGATTTGCATGATTGCATTATCAAACAGCATACACATACCGAGAGGATCCCTTTGCAGTGGCTGCACTTGAAGCAGGTCTTGTGGTACGAGACGCCGTCGGCCGTCAAGAGGTCGATGAAATGGACGGTCTTGTCGCACGCCTTGCACTTGTCCTGCGTGCCGGTGAAAGACATGGTGACGACCTACGCCGGGGTAGCACGTAACTTTGCAATCGCTCCTTCTCCGATCGGGCGATAAGTAAATATAGACGAAGCGCTGAAACGGTGGTTTAGGGAGAGAAAACGGGTGCTCGGGAGCAAGCATAGGGGACGGGCGGGCTCTGCACCGCGCAGACTGTGTCAAGCGAAGCTTGATTTAGAGAGGCTTTGATCTCGTCTCACGTCCTCCTATTTTCGTCCGCAAGGCCCATCAGTCATTGCCCGAAAACTACACAAGGATGGCCCACTAGGCCCATGCAACAAGATTTTAGAGCCAACGTACGGTCTTCCTGATATGCTCAGCAACATTTGTATTCATCTGTCAGGTGGGCTCAACGTACGGTATCCTATATTCTGGTTGTGCCTCCGCAATATCGACCGTCGTGTCCTCTTCATGAACCACGTGCTGCGTGTCTGAGCTGCTCCTAGCAACAGGACGATAGCCGTCGGTACGACCTTCTGCGATTCCTTTTAGATATGGTTGCATGAGTAGCACGCACTCGTTTCCACGTCGCCGGCGGTTTTCCACAAAGCCTTTCTATGCAACCGTGCACATCAGTCTCCTCAACTCCTACCGAATTTGTGTGACAGACCGACTCCAAAGCTCATGTAGAACGACATTGCACACCTCGAGGTCTAAGAAGAAGCTGTGTATGAGTCAGTGCAGAACATCTCCGATTAGAGCATGTCAACACCGTATAGACCTTCACGAATAGCACTAACACCGTAATGCACTTTCAATCTTATGGGCTAGGACATGACTGATTTATCACTGCAAATATTACTATTTGTCAACATACATTCACTACATACGTGATAAACCGATAAGTAGTGACACGTTGCGTATATTCGGATGAGAACAAAAACGGATGAAACTATTACCTTTACGCTAAGACATTCTCTCCTTATCAATGAGCTTCCTTTGTCTTCCTTTCTTGCCTCACAAGCTTCTCTCCCTCCTCCACTCCCTCTCTCGAGCTCCTATGCTTCTCTCCCTCTCACGACCTTCACCCCCTTTTCATTTTCCTTCTCCTTCTCTCCCTCCTTTTGTCTCCTCTCTCAAGCTCTCTCGTTCACTTCCGAGAAAAGCTGAGAGATACTGTGAGGAATCGGGTCAAAAGAACATGGACGGGCTAGCAACAAGTAGTTGCTCCACTGTTAAGCGACTAGTACTAGTCACCCAATCGTTGGATGACAGGGACTAGTAGCCCAATGGTTGGATGATTTGACCATGTGTCGCCTAATAGTTAGGTGATTAGCCCAAGTAACCCAACCATGGAGAGATAGATGGTCAAAACTGTAAAAAAAACGCAGATATAATATTGTAATTCAAAATAAAAATAGATTATTTAAAAAAATCGTTTAGCGGCCTCCTTGCCAACCATTGGTTATTCCAATTAATATGCCATCCGGTTTTTTGGTTAGGTTAGAGTTAGGTCATGTTTGGAGAAGCTGTAGCTTTTTTTTTTACATAAGCTGTCTTTTGGCTTTCTGGCTAAAAATCAGTTGTAGTTTAGCTTTTCCTGAAAAATCATTTGGCAATACAGAATTTTGTTGGACCGACCGACTGCTTCATCTATAAACAAACTTTGAGAAGTCCTAAGTGTCCTTGATGGCAAACCGAACGTGAGGCTCCTTTTATTAGTATTTAATGGGTAATTTTCATCAATTTTCAGTGGCAATGTTTCCACTTCAACCCACCAAAAGACAGGGAATCATCTCACCCCTAGCTTGGGTGGAACTTCTAAATTTTGATCTCAGACCTCTTGGTCCTAAGTAACCTACTCACCATTACAATTTAGACGGACTAAAACATCTTATTATCCAGAGTAAAAGAAAGCAAAAGTAATTCCTATAGTAATTGCGAGCGAAAAGGGAGTAACCTAAAACGTGATGACTTTACTCCGTATCAACGAGGATGAAAAATCGGGTTATTTGTATGCGCGTCTGTGTGTAAGTAAAACAGTACTCATCATGAAGAAAATGATTTTTATATGTATTGAAGTATAAGTAAATTGTCTATCTTTCTTTATTATTTTAAGCTTTTAAGTGAATTAGTTGGTGTATGCAACTTAATATGGTATTAGAGCTATGATGTCTTGAGTTCAAGATCCGGTTGACGCAAGTAAAAAATTGCAACACACTTCTACTCTACGTCTTAGGCCTGTAAGAAACTACACATAAGGAGGAGTGTTAAAGTATAAATGAACTGAGCCTATACGTGAGGGGAGTGTTGAATTATAAGTGAATTCTCCGTCTTTTTTTATTAGCTTAAATTTTTGAGTAGATTAGTTGATGCATGCAACTTAATAATATGGAAACGAAGGAATCTAGAGTAATTAAATAGCAGTAGTCATGAATATATTCTTTTTTCCTAATCTAAGATTAAGGTCTATGAAGAATGTGGCCAGAAATTCTTAATGGAGTCCGACCTCCTTTTCTTGTGCGATCCATGCGTGAGTTTTCCTTACCGAAAGAAAAGTGAAATGTACTGCATTGACCAGAATCTGCGAAGGACACTGGTGGCTTGGACAGTTTGAAACATCATGCCCACCGGGTAAATATTCTAACGTTGATTTGTTTATGTTAATCCTCGTACATTGAATAGGTGAAAGGAACATCCTACGGAGAACTACTGGCATCTGTTCATCTTTTTTTTTTGTAGGGGGGCAGCTTACGATGAGGCCCGAGTAAACAGTCCACTCAATATAACTGATACCCCGTTGCTTGCAATCAGAACAGTTTAGTTTATGCATGCTATAACTCTGAACACAAGAAGTGTAGGACCCATGCCAGTAATTAGGGATAAATGATTGTCAAAACTTCTGTTAATAGCACACAAATTTTTACTCAAGTAACTATAAGAACCACTAAGTTTAAATTATACCAACTAAACTTAGCAAAACAAAGCTAGAGACTTAAACCCATAAAATCTGCAACCTTCGGCACAAGGCCGATCAAATCACTATGGATAGACCGGTCTAACTGTAGGAACAAGGGTGGTCTGACCACTGAGGTCGATCTGGCCATAGGTCCAGAGCCGATCTGACCGGTCTTCTATTCGTAGATCCAAAAACCTCTCAGATCAAAACTCAAATCTCATCCAAATATTTTTAAATTTTGCATAAAACTTGTTCAAAGCACTAGGAACATAAACCAATTAAGAATCACAAGGTTCTTGAGTTCAGGTTCACTAAATTGAAGGAAATCAAATCTAGGTTACAAGAACATCAAAAACCCTAAAATCCAAATTACTTATTGCTCGCGAGGATTTAAGACATAAAGTCTTTCAAATCTACTACCACATGTTCTGGCAAGATAATTTAGACAAAGATTCAGTGTAAAACCACCTAGGTCATGATTTTAAATTTTTTGCTCAAGAACATGAAAATTAAGAATAAATCAAGTGAAACATTAAGAAAAAATCAAATAGTAGATCTATTACAAGTAGAGTAGGTGATTCATGAGTACATGATTGTTACAAGGTGCTTCTGAAGCACCACCTTTACTCGATCAAGTTTTCTCATATAGGTTTGAAGAGAGAGAGAGAGAGAAGCAACTACACAAGACTTGGACCAAAATCTCTCAACCTAGCTCTCCCCTCTCCACCTAATATAACCTACACTACTTAGTGGGTCTCAACCCGCTAAGCAAATGGGAAATCCGTCAACCCTAATAACATGGGTTTTACACACTCACACGCGCTTCTCAAAGTATTTACAAGACTTAACCCGCTAAACCATTAGCAATTAATTGATCTACTTAGTAATTTTGGCTCTCCTTAACCTAAACCACTTCTCTTTTTCGCCTCCCTGAGCCGCGGTTTTGATCAAGACATTAACCTGGTATTTGGCTAACTACCAAAAATACCCTTAACAAAACTTTCAGGAACTTTCCCTCGACTCTGTCTTTAGCTTCACTTAAAAGCATCTCCGCAAGCTTTGTCATGTATCTTGTAGTGCCTAATGACTAGTCATCACGTCTTCACACATTCGGACTCTCCCGAACCATCTCTATATGTATCGGCCTCGTCACTCGGCGCACCACATACACCAATTCGCATCTTCATGATCATTGTCTTTTTTGTGCTTCCCATTTGAGCAACGTAATCTCACCTGAACTTACTTGACCGTACAGACCTCAGCTCTCCCACCTAGTCTCGGTCCTTACCGTTGACTACTAACATTCTCCAAACCACCTGCATATCTAAAAGCTAAGTAACCATCTCAAGCACAAGTTCCATACACTTAACTCATATTAGTCAAAACAACGCATAATCAACTCAATATCCAATTTCAATAACACCCTAGATATGTCTAACCTTTCTAGAACCTCTTGGACTCTCTTGCCAGACATGTCTGCCCTCGAAATATTGGTCTAACCACTTGACCCATGGTTGTCAAACCACTTTTCCCATGGCGGTCAGACCATCGAACACAAAACCTAACGAACAAGTCAAGGTTAGTCTAATTGCCATATCAGGTCCGGTCGGACCACCTGAAACCTGACAGCGTAATCTGAAATATGAATTTTCTAAAATTTTCGCAAAATTCAGTTTCAACTTAATTAAAGTACTAATTATTCATCATATATTAGACATATTCTAAACCTTCTACGTAGTCTCTCAAGAAGTGCTACTGATTTAAACCAAATCCTACGGCCTGGGCTAACAAAATGATGATATACATTCCTAGTGCTTAAACGCGCCGAGAGGAACTCATATATGGCGTTGTCAACGTGACTAGTTTTAGCAGATGCTCCTACCACAGATAAGCTGAGAGAAGCTAAGTGGAGCCATGCGTTCATGCACGAGCCAAGAAGAGGATAGAAATGAAATGACAGAAAGTAGCGAAGTACTAGTAGCGACGCCGCTGTACGTGTGCACTGTATGTAATTGAAGTTACTACGTCCCGATTTGGCCCCAGAAAAGTACAGCTGCAGAAAAGTTTGCTCGTCCAAGAAAACGAGCGTGGGGCGGCCAAGGCGATAGTACTGTCACTAAAGCAGGCAATAATGGGGGGTGCACAGAAATTCGAAGCTTCTTTTGACACTCCAAATCCAATGAACCTACAGCCTAGCTATAGAATGAATAATTAAGGCCCGTTTGTTTCCACTTAAGATTATTATAATCTAACTTATAAATCATAAGTGAAAACAAACAGCCTAGATTATAAGGTAACTTATTATAATCTAATAACCCAGATTATTATAATGTAATAAGCTCAAAAAAGGAGCTTATTTCAGCTTATAGATCCACCTTTTATCTTAATGACCATAAAACTTTAAGAATATTACCCACCTTTGCCATTCATCCAACCCCCAACTCTCGCGCCTCTCTCTCCCAGGGTATTGTAGTCTTTAAACATTCGAATACAACAATCCATAATTCTGATAATCCAGGCTGCCAAACACCTGACAGCTTATTTCCCACCAGCTTATTATAAGCTAGCTTATATAATCCCCACCTATAAACTAGATTATAATAATCTTAAGTGGAAACAAACAGGGCATAAGGCTATGTTTATTTTGGGTTTTCAAATGCTTTAGTTGAAATAATACTGTAAGTATTTATTAGGTTTTTAAGATATTTAATTAAAAAATAGAAAACTATTATATTTTTACAAACAATATAAAAAACTACGTTAAAAAATTAACATGAAATAAATAGTTTTTGGCTTGGAACTTCACGGAGCCTAATGAGACGAGGAGAGTGCTGGACCAATGTGACATTATGGTCATCTTGTGTCAGCTGATGGAAGGAGTACGTGTGTGATTTGAGTTGTCCACCGTGAGCGCCTGTACATGAACAGAGCGCTTCCTTCCTTTCAGCCATGCACACGGTGGTGATCAGTTGAGCTTTTTCTAGTGGTTTATAACTGAAAATATTGTAGCTGGCTGAAAAAAAAAATATTATAGCTGATAGAGGTTTATTTAGCATAATTAAATTTAAAAAAATTAAAAAATATGTTAGCCCATTACATATAATACAAACACATATGGGAAAAAAAGAACCGGTAAAAAAGCTCAACAAAAAGCCAAAAGTTCAGAAAAAGACAAAATTTATGAATAGTGAAAAATAAGCCGGAAGCCAGAAACTGAAGCCCAACCGATCGGGCATTTTAATTGTTTTCTCGAGCATTTTGGATAGATTCCCGGCATATTTACCTTTACCTTTTTGTACTACTTGGCAATAAGGTTCAACCATGTCGATCTTAGGCATGCATTGCTCGCATCGACCCATCCAATATCAACGTACGGACACTGAATATCCGGCAAGCTTGGTCCCTTCTGTGAACGGGAATGGGAATGGGCCTTAAGGCCCTGCTCGGTTAGGCTGAAAAACTATGGCCTATAGCTGAAATTGCACTGTAACGACTGAAATTTCACTGTAGCTGAATATGACTTATTTAGCGTAATTAATTTTAAAAAAATTTAAACATAGAAAAAATATGCTAGCTCATTACGGACAATGTAAACGAATACGAAAAAAAGAACCGGCAAAAAAGCTAAAAAGCTAAAAGTTTAGAAAAAGACAAAATTTATTAATAGTGAAAAATAAGCTAGAACCCAGAAACTGAAACCGAAATGAGCAGACCAACATTCCATCGACACGAATAAAGATATCGCACACGCAACACCGGCCGACGAAAGGTCACCGTGTGACTTGGAACAACTTGCTGCTAATTACAGAATATTAGCACCATAATAATAGCGCAAATCAAATGAATATATTGCTGTTCTTCGTCGCTAAGCCGGAGTCTTTAAGACCATAATTGGGCAGCAGGTTTTTTCTGCAGACACCGAAGTAGCAGGAGACAGAGGCTTAATAGTATTATCAGCACATCACTTCTCAATTAGTTGTGGACTTGGTTACTAAAATGCCCTAGGGAGAGTTCTCTATAGCCAAGCCGCACGCGTAGTCATGCAATGGTTAAAGCTCGAGGGAAACGCTCGTTAAATGTTAGCACTGGCTTAGACCCGTTCATTTTAGTTTAAAATTTTGATTTCTAGTTTATTCTTTGTTATTTCTAAATTTTTCTTTTTCTGCTTTTTCGGATTTTTAAGTGTTTTTGTTGTTTCTTTTTTTCATATTCGTTTATATTATACGTGATTGGCTAACATGTTTTTTTTATTTTTAATTTTTTAAAATTTAGTTATGTTAAATAAATCATCATTAGCTAAAGTACAAAATAAATCAGCTATAATAAAAATCTAGCCATAAACTAAACTTATTCAATCTAAATGAGCGCAGTGTTAATTTAGCTTCACTGCTTCACCAACTACACGAATTCTCAAGATAAAAATAAACTCCACGAGAGTAGCGCACTAGCAGCTGAGTGGGTAGCTTCGAGGAAAAGAACAAAGCAGTCTGATGGCGGAGCCATACGTGTTGTGAGCTGGCGATATTCCGCCATGTTGTTCTTTAACTACGATGCCGATTTGCTCGTATTTTTCTTGGCACGGTCGTGATCTCCCATGCAGTGCGTGACCAGGGCGGTGGTCCGGCCGGGGATGGAGTTGGTGCCATCCCCTGCTTTGGCTCCTTGTCTGCTTGCCGCCTACTGCACACACAGCTTCGCAGTATGATTCTGAAAGACCGTATATAAGATTTAGTATATGTTTATTATAGGGTCGAGCGACAAGAGAAGGGTGAATGGTTTCAACTAAAATTTTCTCAAAGAGTATTTTAGATCATTTTTTTAAATAACTACAAAGTTACTGAGAACCAAATCTAAAGTCAAAAACCTAAAGTAAATCACTCAAAAATACAAAATCTTAAAGAATTCAGTTCCTAGATGTCTGACCTCCAATCAGAAAACGGTCTGACCTCTCCTTGGCGATCTGACTGCAACCGAAGGGCGGTCAGACCTCTGTTATAGCGGTCTGACCGTTATGAACATTAATCTCAGGCAAAAAAACAGTAAAATCAGCACAGTTGTGAAACTTCAAACCAGCATAACTTTTGATTGGGTGATCCAAAAGCCGTGAAATTTTGTACACACCTTGCTTAAGGTCTCGGAAACCTATTTCATCTATGGATCACAAAAACCCACATCAAAGTTCAAACCTTTTTGTGATTTAAGTAAAGTTGCACTAAAAATGAGCAAAAACCAAAATCGATGATTAAAACTTGCTCATGGGCAAAGGATACCCAAGATGACTTTGTATATGTTCCCACATATTATAGCAAGTAAGAATATCGAAGAAATCACATCAAAAACCCTCATATCAAGAAACCACTTGAAAAATCAAAAATATGCAAAAACCGAGTTTCTTAATGAACTTACTACCAAAGTTCCTAAATGAGTAGAGAATGACTCCTAGAGGTTATGTCCATCTCTTATATGTTCTTGGCACAGTAAGATCAAGAAAGGGTAAGAGGAGAGGAAAAACTAACTAAAACAAGAGCAAATCAATCAAGAAAAAAGATAGCCATAGAAAAGATCAAAGATTGATTCTATTACTGTTTGAGAAAGAAAATTTTACAGCTACTCTACGTTGGAGAACAGAGAGCACACCAAGCACTCAACTCTCAAAACCTAACCCTAAACTAGAGAGTACAAGAGAGGTAAGTTAGATGGTTAACCACAAGTCTCTATCCCAACCCCTTAAATAGATAGGTTAGCCAACCACATCTAAACCTTAATAGATACTATCAATTTATCACAATGCAAAAAAAACCCAATAACCCAATACACACAGATTTTACTTACACATCACACTTATACACGTTTTTCAAAGCGCATAAAACCGAATCCATTAAGTTCTTAACCTTGATCCATCTTAATCAAACCAGCTTCTCTATGACCTAAACCGCATTCCCAAGCACTGCTCATGCACCGCGGTTTTCTTCCAAAGCCGTTTTTAGTATTTTGATCAAACTACCAAAATATCCTTCCTTGACCCGATCATCTCATTCTATTGCAAGCAATCGTCATGCTTGCCACATGTAGGTGCACCACTAGCTTGCAACGCGCGGTAAGTCTCTCCCGCTCCGTTTTCACTAGACCATGTCTCATTTAGACCAACCAAATCACATGGTGCAATCCTGCCGTTCGAACTTCCTGTCGACATTTTCCGTCTTTCTTGTGCCATACTTGAGCCCACCGTCTCACCCAGTATTCTCTATCGTTCTACGCCTCGGTTGGTCCATGAGCGTAGCCCGGATTCTCGTCGTTGACCACGGTTAATTCTAAGCGACCCTACACATCTGAATTCAAAGAAATCGTTTTCGGACATAAGTTCTTCATAATTTGACTCATATTAGCTGTAACATAGTTCATGCAACATAAAACCGCTGAGAAAAATGATCAAATTCATTTCACAACTCAATATCAAAAAACAAAAAAAAACCTGGTCAAAAATTGATGTACGGCCGGTCTGACTAGATACCCATACAGGTCAGACCGGTTCCTTATTTCGGTTTGACCGACTGGTTATATCGGTTCAACCGCTCTCCGTCCGACTGCATGTATACACCATGAACCGACTGCATGCTTGCATGTTGTCCTCATTAATACTGCATGCAGACAGCACTGCAACGCCATAGCCAACAATAACCACTCAACTCAAATGAGCCATCATCAATAGTTGAGCCATCATGGCATGCATTGCAAGACAAATCGCTCATCAATAGTTTTCTCATGCATGCAAGGTCAAATCTCCTATTCCTCTGATCTGCACGCATGGCTCTCAAAACTCATCCATTCTTTAATCCAATCAGTTATGCATGACATTAATTAGTCACTGCATGGCACTTGGCTAAGCACTTTATAGACATGTAACTCAAAAATCAGCACGAAAAGTATGCAAAACTGTTATCTTCAAATTTCCAACTCTCCAGATAATAATTGTTCATCAGAACATAATCTAGAACCCGCTCACACGGTTCTTTAATCTCCCCTTGATAAATTCATTAGCAATTTTTTTTAAAAAAAATACAATTTAGAGGTAGTTTTAGACAAAGAGAGAGAAATTTACAAATAAAGCTCCAAGTGATCAAAAGAAGAATGCAATGAGCTAAAAATGACCATATGAGACAAAGGTGAATTGAACCTACTGAAAATGACATGAATTTGACAAAAGCTTCAAATCCACCAATTTAGTCAGAAAATCTCACTCTAACTCCATACGAGAGAACAATTATTCTATTTGATCTTGGTCATGATGAAAATAGATCAAAAGATCAAGAAAATCACAGCAAATCAATGAAGCTCCAATTTAGTAAAAATTGCACAAAAACTCTAAATCATGCTCTAAATATACATTTTTACTGATCTTTCTCTCACTTTGACAATAGAGTCATCAAGATGTATATAAAAAGATAGAGCATGAATTTAATTCATTTTTAGTAGCGGGAGCCATGAAAATTATTTAAAGTGACTCTACAAGGATTACACCAAGCCATATGATGTGAAAGAGCAATATAGATCATGGCAAACAAGGGTTCTAGGGTTTAGTTTTTGTCATACTACCTTGCCTCCTTTCATGGCTATGAGAGAAAATGTGAGAGGGAAGAGTAGTGCTTTGGCTGCACCTTATAATCATCTATGAGTTTGTAAACTTCATCTTTCACTGGGAATAGGTCAAAGTTTTATCTTAATTATGTTCTTATTTGCGTTCTTGATTGTTTTGCTTGTTCTTGAGCTAGAATTTTTATTTCGTGTTTATGAGTGTTCTAGTCCAAACTCTTGCCAAAATTACCTTGGTAGAACATATAAGAATAGATCTAGAAGACCTCATACCTTAGATCCTCACGAGCAAGAAGTGATTTGAGTTTTATGATTTTTGGTGTTTTTGTGCCCTAGATTTGATTCTCTCAAATTTAGTGAGTCCGAGCCCAAAAATCTTGTGATTCTTAATTGGTTCAGGCTTATAATGCCTTAAATAAGTCTCATGCAAAACTTAGAAGTGTTTAAACAAGAACTGAGTAAGTTCATGATATTTGAGTTTTGTCTCGAGAGGCTTTTAGGTATGAAAACAGGGGATCAATCAAATCGGCCTTGGACCTATGGTCAGACTAGCCTCAACGGTTAGACTGCCATTGCACTTACGGTCAGACCGGGCTTGGTGGACAAACCAGCATATCCATGGCGGTCTGACTGGCCTTGTGCTGTTTGTGGCTGATTTTGGTATGATTTGAACTTGGTGACTATCATAGCTACTTAAGTGAAGATTTTGAATACTTTCCAAGGAAAACATTTTGGGAATAATTCACCCCCTCTGGTTGTTAGCATCAATCATATAGATTCAGTGCATAATGAAAAATTCAAGTCACATGCCTTCACCACTATATTTTGGTCATAGGGAAAATTCAGAACGAGAGTATTGATCTAAGCTCAGTGGTCTACCATGACAATTGTATATTGCTCATAGTAGCAGGAGACTTTTGTTCATGAGTTGTCCCAGGTCATTAACTTTTTTGGATTAAGTCTACTTTACCCCCTCTGAACTCTTGCATTGGTCTAAGTTTCAACTTCGAACTGCAAAAACGGATGTTTTACAATCCTGAACTCCTAAAATAGGTTGAAATAACATCGAGGCTAGTTTCATAAGTGGTTTTTGCTCTATTAGCCACCATGTCACCTTTTTTGCCATGTGGACACACTAATCATCATAGGCCCCACACGATAGCCTCTACCCCCTCTTACTTCTCTCTCTCCATTTCTTCTTTCTCTCCCCCACTTGCTTTCCCCCATTTTCTTCCTCTCACCGACACCTACCTGTGTTGCACCTTTCTCCAGCACCGCCCTACCTCCCCTGCTCTCTAGCGCCACCCTCTGTGCCTCCTGCTTGGCCCCCTACACCGGCCAGCTCCCTGCTATCAGCCGGCTCCTGTGCCCTGCTAGCCGACTCAGCTTCCGGCCACCTCCAACTTAGCCTTCGACCTCCCCAGCTTGTCAGTAGTAGGGTTAAGAGGAAGGCCTCCCTCTTAACAGGAAGACCTCCCTCCGAATTCGATGAGTAGAGCACACAGGGGAGAGGAGCCCAAAGTAGAGGCACTCCTCCGAATCCGTGAGGGGAGAAGACGAGAAGGCGAGGAATAGGAGCAAGGCAGGCATGAGGCACTCCTCCAAGAAGTCGTCGCCGTCCACTGCCACCGCTGGTGATGCCCCTCTCCTGAAATCCCTCCCCAAGAAGGAACTGGGCAGATTGGGGTTTGGTAATTTGGAGTGATGGTAAGAGAAGGTGTTGAATCTTTGATTGAATTTAATGTAGAATTGGCAATGGATTTGCTCTCTCCATAATAAAGTATATGGCTATGGCCAGGTTTGATCCTATGTCGACCTATGCTAAACAGGTCTGTAAGCAAAGCTAAAGAGCAGCTGTCTAGTAGAATCTTGTTCTGGGATTATGGCTCCAGTTTGTGATGTCTGCGGCAATTTGTTGTCTTAGGATTGAACTATCGAGACCTTAAATTTCCTTCTTCATGCGATCTTAGTGTGATTTGTTACTTGTCCTTGTTAATTTGATTCTACCAGGTTGGAGTGACTCGATTTGGTGCGCTAGCTCACCAAAAATGTTAGCTCTGGGATGAGAGGTCCCCATGATATGTCAATGAACTTAGGGTTTACTGTAGCAACCGCTGATAATTATACTAGTAGTACTGTTCTTATGATTAGTTTTTTAGAATCTTCATCTGCATGATTAGTTGTATGCCAGTTAACAACTAATTATATAAGTTAATTCCTCCCGGTTCATAGGCCTGCATTGCAGTAGGACTCAGTTGGCTCCTCATGCAGTTAGAAATAGAATAGTGACGCTGATGCCAACAAGGGAACTACTGGTGACACAACACAATGCCATCACTGTTCCATACTGCATGCCTTGCCAGGGCATGCACAACTGAAACACCATTTTAATACTGAAGTCGCTGGTCAATCTCGAATATTAGTGCAGTTGATGAGCATAGTTAGCAGAATAAAAGTAGCGGAAGTCCCTAAGAATTGAAGTCAATAGCCAGCATGCATCCATGAACCATCCCCTCCTCGCTGGACGACATGTTTTCCTGTTTCTTTCTGCATGATGGGAATTGAGAGGCAGCGGGAAAAATTAATCCAGCGTGTCGGATCCTTTGGAATAATCCGCGAGCCAATTAACTAGCCACATAGGCGTGGCGCAACGCCACGCCAGGCACCGTGTGGACCGAAGTAAAAGAGGAAAAAAATCGCAGAAAAAAGAAAGCGAAGGGGTTTTTTCGCAAAAAATCGTGGGCCTTTTCGCAATAAAAGGAGATCAGAGGGGTTTTTTCGTAAAAAACCGAGGGCCTTTTCGGAAGAAGTAAGGGCCTGTTCGTAATTACGGGAAACCTCGGGTCGCAATCCAGCAAAAAAAATATATGCAGGGGCTTATTCAAAAAAATGCAGGGACCTTTTTGCGATAACTGAGGACCTATACGTAATTTTTCAAAAACTGAGGGAAAGTGCCTCGGCCGGCCGTACGCAAAACCCGGCTCCACGCGCCGGCCGGCCGAGCGCTGGGGGTGACGTGGACGCGCTGGGGAGGGGCCGGAATCCCCCCAGCTTTGTAATTTTCTAAAAACTGAGGGAAAATGCCTCGGCCGACCGTACGCAAAACCCGGCTCCACGCGCCGGCCGGCCGAGCGCTGGGGTGACGTTGACGCGCTGGGGGGCCGGAATCCCCCGGCTTTGTATATGTTATTATTCCCCGGCAACTGTAGCAATTCAGTACTGCACTAGACGCCACAGTGCTTGACCAATCATTGTGTGCGTGTTTATGAATGGCTCGTGAAGTTTTTAAGCAGACCTGCACTCTCATTGAAACACGCAGTACGCAACAGCAGCAGCAACATCCTATGTGGCACCGATGCGTCGTTTTGTTGTCGTGTCCAACCCCGATACGACACCGACACACTGTCGATGTCGATCTGTATCGGCCATGGATTAGATATTTAAATGGCAAAAACAAATCGTTTTAATTTACGATATGGCTTCAGACACTTATGCGACACACATTTAAATGATGAAAACAAATCATTCTGGTCCTATTTTAAACGACTTCAGCTTCTGGTTATTAAAAATATGTTGGCTTCTTAATTTTAGCTTTTTTGTTTTTTAGTTTTTCTTTTCCCTTTATTTTTTTGCATTGTTCCAAAAGATATAGCGGTGTTTTTTTGATTTTTGTCATTTTTAACTCGGAAAAAAGCTAATAGCTACTACATTGCAATTGCAGCCACAAGCCATGTATTTTAAGCTATCTTTAATTTCTAACATGGCTTCAACACTTATGCAACAAGTATACGACACATGTGCGACACAACAAGTAAAATATAGGATGTAGGAGGAGATAGCTTTGAATCTTTAACTGGTATTGGTATTCTAGAAGTTACTAATCTCTCTCTGGACGAACCAGAGTTGAAGAGTGTGTCTTCTAAAGATGAGTCTACTATGATAAACCTAGAAAAAGATGAGGATGAGCAAGAAGTCTATGAGTCTCATACTATCTTTTAATAAGCCATCAATTTAAGTTTGTTATATAACTTAAGTTGAACCTTCCTACGTTGGGCTGTTGGCTACTGTTTGTTGTACCCTGTTTTAAGTTTCTATGTTTGAAGTTTGAACTTGGCAATTATTTGTTAGGGTGTTATTGGTTGTTGCTTAATTGCTTTGAGCCTTTAATTATTCAAGAGTCTAAGTCTAAATGTTAAATCTGCCGACTATGTTTTTTTTCTAAAGTTAATGGAATACTTAATTATTGGTATTAACTAGTCACCTGCTCTTGCGTTGCAATGAAATTCATTGGATGTATAGAGAATCATGCTATGAAAGAGGGCTGCTCCGATCAGTTGAAAAGTGGAGAGTGACGATAAGTTGAACGAATATGGCGGTTGGAGGAGAAAGTACATACGACTACCAACTCGTTCTTTTATAATAGTAATAGTATTAACATGAGCAATTGAACTCATCAAAAGTGAAAAGAACCAAATAAATCGGATTAATCCTCATCGGATGCCGCAGTAGAGACAAAGCTACGACGTAGTGCAATCGTCGCATGATACAGCCCCCAAAACGAGCTACCGACAGTTGAGCTTCTTTCCAAAAATTCCCACCAAAGTCTTTGTCCAGTTTTTCCCAGAGATATGATATAATTTAGACCGATCGCGTTCTGTATTTGGATCACTTTCGCCACACGCCTCATTCTGGAAAAGTAATTGTGCACGCTTAAAATAACACAATAGGTTCAGTAGTGCTAAAGATAGACATGTCTGCCGGTCTTGGTGGATCATTGAACTCCACGACCTACGTTTTAAATATGAAAATTGCCGGTTCCAAGCAGAGTGACAACGAAGTTTCGTGCCCATTGGCTACGGATACCATTTTCTGCAGTTCACTGTACCAACCACGAAATTAACAAAGGCTTCATCATTTGCTCGTGGAATGAACTTTCAGTAGCTCCTGCTTCTCAAAGGCAGCTCCTGTGCTTCCTGGAAAGCCTCCCAAAAATCGATTTTGGCTTCATTTTACGACTCACGTTGTTAACCTGTACCACGCTGCTGAGTTGGATCTTTACCGTCATAAAAAGGATCTAGCTCTGGCCAGCCGACTAATTTGAGCTGGGAATTAGGGCATGTACAATGGTATGAACTAGTTACTAGCTCTAAGATAACTTCTCCAATGATATTAACTTTTAGCACATAGCTCATAACATGAATAGTCTCATATGACATCCTCATATAATCTTAGAATGTGTGTACGAAACTAGCTCTCGATCAAGAGCTAGTTTTTCTCTCTCTTCTATTAAAATATGAAATAATATATTTAAAGCTAGCTCATAAATCACCATTGGACATGCCCTCTATTTTCTAAATGCGCGCATGGAAATTATTAAGATGTGCCATGGAAAGGGCTGCAACTTTAAATAGATGCATCGGCTTTTCCCTAAAAAAGAGAAAAGGGCGGTCTCTGTTATTTAATTCGTGAATAAATTTATATTGTGTTTGATGTGGATTCGCTCATTTCAGTTTCAGCTTCTAGTTTTTGGTTTCTAGTTCGCTATTCTTTAATTTCGTCTTTTTCTAATTTTTTTGGTGTTTTTGCCTTTTTTCCGTATTCGTTTGTATTGTACGTGATAGACTAATCTGTTTTTTTATTTTTAGATTTTGTTTAAATTTAATTATGTCAAAAAAACACCAGCAACTATAGTATAAAATAAGTCAGGTACAGTAAAAAAACTATAAGATAATTTATATAAACCGAACTAAGCATAATCTCGTAAAGATGATGGCCCAGTAAAGATGACGGGCCAGTGGACATAGAAAATAATTTTGGTACGAACATTGACATACGAATGGAAGTCTTTTCTTGTTTAACAGGACCACAACTCAATTACGGTACCCTGATAATAAGCTACTGTTATAATATGATTCTCTTTTTTATCTACAGCAGCCCTCGGGTCAAATAAAAGCTGCAAGATACAAACGGGCATATCAGGGCTACGGGATACAAACGAGCATACACTATATCAAAAGTAAAGTAGATAAATCGTGTAAAGGGAACCGAAATAATAACAACATAATAATCATGACGAGAGAGATTTGATGAAACTGACCATAAATTGTTTAATCACAACCGTAAAAGGTATAAAACATTGTACCTCTCTCACAACACTCTCAAACCTTTTTATGACCCTTAGAGTCTTACCCTATACAAAAATCTAATACTAAAAATAACCTAACCTTTAATCCTCTGCGCCTCTTACTTTAGATGAGTTGGCTTCTTATAACTTTAGTTCTCTATGACTATCTTTTGTGGCTTTATATAGTGCCACATTAGTTCTCCTATAAAATAAAGTAAAAAATTAGGAAAAAAAAATCTTTATAGTACATATCTCTAAGTACTATTAAATTAGGATACCAATGACCATACTCATGAGATACAGTAACAGCCTAGTAGGGAGATATTTGTTTATTTATTGCGAAACAAATGGGCGCTTGAATGATTTAATATTGACAATTCGGCATGCACTGGTCTGGCGGCAACGGCTTGTTACTGTTGCGGTGTTGCCTTATGCATAATTTAGGGATGGAGTTTGATTTCTGCTGGTCTACACACCAGTGTAACCGACATGAACGTAATGACAACAGGGCTAGACTAGCACGTTAGTGAATAGTGATCATGAGAAGAAAAGTAAATAGTGATCATGATGTGACATGGCTACTATTTGTATTAAATGGAGCAAGTGTATGTATTTATTAAATTAACATCGTATCGATTGATGATATGCTATGCCTGCTTGATTGTGGGATCGTGACTAACTATGCCTGCTTGATTTTATTATAAGCAAAAAAAATGTCGGCATTATTTTATCAAGCGTGTCCCATAAACTATTAGAATTATATATGCTCCTGTTGTAATCTCTGCATAGATTAAAAAATGTAAAAGGGAGTAAATTAATTACAGGTGAAAGAATAATCTTGAATATGTCGGTCCGTCGATGGATTGAAGAATATGAACAGAAAAAATCTTATTAGAACAGCAAAAACGAAAGTATTGCCTTGGATTTTTTTTTAATCGTGCAGAATAGGTTGATAAAATGAACACAGTTGGTCACTACTACAATTCAACAGTTTCCCCAGTTACGATTACCATGGGGAGGATTCGGCTTGGGTGTAGGGCACCTTGCACATAATAACCCAACCATATTTTACCACCTGTCCTGGCCCTGGGTTAAGAATAAGGTGACCCACCATACGTGGTGAATTAAGGACACTTCCATCTTATCTTTGTAGTATCCCTTTTGTTTTGGATAATATTGTAATGCCCTAAGGTCTAAACTGGTTTATGACTAACTCTATTTGAATAGGCTACGCACAAGTAGCAATCCGCTTGCACTTTCGTTCTCGCTTCACGCAAAACGGTTAACCGGAGGTCTCTACCATTGCAAGCCCCAGACTTATAGTTAGTGCTTCTCAAGCTAAACTAGCAAGGTGGGACTAACCCGCACCTTTATGTGTACACACATATGAGCTATCATGTGCCTAATTCTACAGGGGCTGAGGTGTCACATACACCCCCTCAAAGGACCCGACATTCTCGTCGGCCCAACATACCCACATTGCCTACATTGGGGCAAATAATCATAATCTCCCCTCTTGGCACATATCCGTGTATTCAGTGACAGCACATATACCATGCCATGTGTCCACTCCGAACCCACATGCGCCATGCACCATATGCCTGCACCTCTGACTCACACGTGCCCATGTAACCGTGAGGGTCGACTTTGATACCATTTGTAATGCCCTAGGGTTCAAACCAGTTTAGGCCTAACCTCATTCTGGATAGGCCATGCACACGTAGCAATCTGCTTACACATTCATCCTCACTTCGCGTAAAACGGTTAGCCGGAGGTTTTTACCATTGGAAGCCTTAGGCTTATATGTTAGTGCTTCTCAAGCTAAACTAGTAAGGTGAGACTAACTCACACCCTCATGTGCACACACACATATGGCTATCATGGGCCTAATTCTATAGGGACCGAGGTGTCACAAATATGATACCAATCCTGTGTCCGATCAGGACGGAATCCATCAACCTACTTAGATCAAACGAATCATAAAACACACCAAGCATTCGTCCCCACCAACTAAACCCGAATCATTTCATTCTACCCATACACAACAAATCAAGCTCACATTCGCAGATCAGGGTGGAGTCGCCGGCGAACCATTCACAACACCCTTCCTCTCAAGTGCTCCTCCTCCCCAACATTCCCATCCCCATCCCTCTCTGGGGTCACCTGAGCTCTACTGCTGCCAACCACGACAACCGTGAGTTGCTGCGACATTAAGAGCTCTGCCATCTGCAATAGCCTATGCAAATGCCACTCAATCAACTCAAGTCGAGCTCCATCAGACACCTCGCCAGATGAGCATTTGGCCGGCTACATACTGTTAGATCCCAACTCACCAGGAGAATAGGCCCTCCTCAAGCATCCTCCCTCCGGTATATTTGTTGTATGTATTTCTTGATTTTGTTGTAGCCTATTTTTTCTATTGTTGCATGATCTGCTTCGGTTTATTGTAAATTTATCTTGGTTGTTACATCTTTGTAAAAAAAATGTTGCATCAACTATTATTGAATGTTGTCACTATTATTTTTAAATGTTTCAATATTATAACATAAAAAATTGTTTGGTATACGCTAGCAACCCCGTTTTATCTTTCTGCGACGTCGCTGCCGGCTTGCCGCGACTTCCTCGTCCAAGAGCAGGAAGGCCGAATGCATGACACAAAGTTCTAATTCCCAAAAATTGTTTGGTGCTTTCTTTTTTGAAGAAGCTGGGGCGAAATATATAGGAAGCGGTGAGCGGCAGTGTGGCTGCTGCTTGGTGAGTCGAACACCCTTTGGGAACAACCTAAAATTCCTAGTGCCGAGTAACATCATGTTTGTGAACAAATATAATACATCGTGTTAATGCATCTATGCTTCTCTACTTCATTTTCTTCTATGTTTGGGTTTGGAATGTCGGGGGGCTTCTGAATTAAGTAGGTACGTGGCCTTCTTATATACTCGTACTAAATGAATATATTACCACATATTGTCAAACAAATTAACGAAAGATTTTGTCAGCAAAAGTACCCTTCCATTTTGTTAAATGGAATACCTAAGTGTCAGACTATACAATGCGTGCTGCCACCTGCCACGCACTGCACAATTTCTTTAAGAAAACTAAGTCTGAGCTGTTTTCCTTGAATTGCAAGCAAATTGAAGTAAACTATCACCAAGTGGCTTAAAAAAGTTGTCCTTGGAGGGAAATTCCTCAAGGTTGTCCTTAAGTGAGTTTTGTCACCATTTGCTTGACTACATCAAAGTCTACACACTTGTTATTTGATACCCCGTGAGTAAAACACTAAAATTATCCCTGAAAGCGAGTTCTTTCGGGATAATACAGCTCAATGGAGCCACAGCTCACTAGAATTTTGTTTGGCCTGTCGTACGTCTCGTTCTCACTCCAAGAAGAAGAGAGAAATCCGTCACGGTCATATAGTAAGAATTTAGGCGATGATCCATCCATCAATGCATTACGCATGCAGGGGGATCTTCCATAGCAAACAAAACAAAGCGGTTTGCAAATTAAACGAGAGAGGAGCGAGCAAGGATCACATCAACGGAAACCAACAAGACCCATTTACATGCATGATGACGATGCATCTGTCCACGCTCGTCATGCACGAGTTTTCTTCTTTTTTTTTCCCCCTTCCCTCGAAGCGCCGCCGCCACACGCGTGAGTTATTCTCGAATGATGATGGCATTATTATTCAGCTACTACTTTGCTGCGTATTGCTGTCTCGACGCTTTGCCTCCCTAGAAACAAATCGTCTCATTTTAATTCCATGGGTTTATTGCTTGGTTACATCACGGTGCAGTTGCCATACTGATTAGGGTATATACAATAGTGTGACATAATCTGTCTATAAGAGATGGCATATAGAAATTTTGCTGAGGTGGATGAAAGAGAAAGAGTAGAAGATCAACTGTAATTTTGTAGACGGTCAAAACACGAGAAAATAGTCTGTTATAGATAATGTATGTGTTATTGTATCAATGTTGTCTATATTTTAGAGACAACCTATTATAGACAACTTACAGGCAATCCATTATAAAAGATATCTTTAGTGTTGTCTATAGATGACATAGAAGGATATTAGAGCAAGTACAATAATGCTGACTAGGTCGCCTCTAGCGAAATCCACGTCAACACAATCCTATGCGGAAGAGAGAGAAAAGAGGAGAGAGAGGCAAGCTGCCCCTTATATAAGAGCAAGTTTAATAGTATAGATAACTGCTACCTCCAATACATTTCCATGTCATCAAAAGGTAAGATGCAGCTAACTCATAGAATAAGTTGGCTATAAGTTGTCTCTACAAGAGCTCTCAATCATTTAATACATACATGAGTATTGGTCATTTAATACATGCATAGGTATAGCAGTTAGTTCTATTGGTACATGCATGGATAACACCTCTTTTCCTGTGCTATAGCCTGACTCTTGCATGGGAGCCGGCTTGGCTCTCTCTCTTCTTTTCTCTCCCCTCCACATAGGACTATGCTGACATGGATTCCCTTATAGCTAGCACAGTCAGCCTTATTAAACTTGCTCTAAGAGCAAGTACAATAGTATAACCAACTAGTGGCTATAACACTTGTCCATTTCATCTGTAGCCTTCAAAAAAATAGTTCATACAATAAGGTAGCTATTACAATAACTATTTGGCCCCATGTGTAAGAGAGTGAAATGCATATTTTTACGTGCTATAGCTAGCTGTAATTTAGTAGCCAGCTTCCTTCTCTCTCTTCCTTTCTCTCTCTGCCATGTAAGATTTGGTTGATACTATATTTGCTATAGCCTGTTGACTAAGCCTTATTGTACCTGCTCTAAGAGGTAACATCTAGCACATCATACGAGGAGAGAGAGGCAAGCTGCTCCTCATGCAAGAGGTGACCCCTGATATATTTATGCAAGTATTAAATGTTTGAGTGCTTTAGTAGAGGTAACCTCTACTCAACTTATTGTATTAGTTACCTCCACCATGAGCCACGTGTACTCTTTTTGCTTATTTGGCTAGTCCTAGAGGTAGCAGCCACCTCTTCTATTAAACTTGCTCTTATAGACAGCAGTTATCCGTATCACTGTATCAGTATGTACCCTTAATAGGGTGCATCAGATTGGCAGAACAACTGTTACGCATCAACATGACTGCCCTGGCCCTCCGGTATAGTTCACTTGCCTGTGATTCTCTGAAGAATAGTAATGCTGGTCCAGTTAACAGTGCTTGCTAAAATTGATGTCAAATCAAGAAGACTCGTGCTTGTCCCCCAAGCTTCTATGTTTTTTTAACTGATTTGCATCCGATATATGCATGCGGCTCAATGGATCAAGCTGATCTGTGTCTAATCTGAGAGGCGGAGAGATTCCAAGGCTGCAAGAAACCGGAGGTGAATTAACAACACGCTCATTGACCCCGTTTTGGCGCATCGGCACGGGGCAACGCCTCGACAAACACAGACGGGATCGCCATGTTTTTGCGGCACGTGAGAACACCGGCGCATTGTTCAACCCCTTGAACAACAGAACCCAAGCGGCGTTTGACATAGACGTTGTTCTTTTTCAGTTTTTGATTTCAGCTTTTAGCTTTTCTACAGTAACTAACTCTTTAAATGAAATATCTTTTTAAGATAGCGTCTACTAGTTAATTATAGTATATACTGTACCGACTTCATTTATATCGGTAAAAATCGTACATGAGTTTCAGTTACTCTATAATCTCTCATACGAACAGCCTAAAAATCACAAATTGCAGCAAAAAAAGAACATACCCTATGTAGTACAATTGTACAAGACGTAGCATCCGCGATACCTCGATGCTAGCTTAAACTATGAGGAGTGAACGAATGGGGCAGCGTTGAAACCCTTCGAGATCGAGCAGCGTGTGGAGCAACGCAAGAATTTTGTGATGCTGCTCGCTTGTCGTTAGGTCAGGCGGGCTAGCTCTGAAACTCAAAAGTATAACAAGAAACATGCTCCTCGTGCAATGCCATATAATGGCGATCGTTTTGTTCTCTTGTGTCGCTGTTAGTTGGTGCTTAAAAAAGTTGAGGTCCTTTCAGACATGCGAAACTTTGGCCGATCCTTCCATGAAGCTAAAATTCCGTCTACTAGTGTATCTTGAAGATGTTGCGCAGGCTCCAAAAGGGGCTTTGGCTCTTGTGAGGCGTCAAGAAGTTGGAGCCGTTCCAGACTCTACCTAATGTCCAAAAATCAAAGCGTATTTTGATATGGCTACCAAAGCACATTAACAAATAATAAAATGCAATAACGTACCGCATCCTATGGTCTGATTCAACCATATCGATCCGGTCCATATATTATTTGATTGTACGACCTTTTCTCTGCATTTTATATGCGTACGCGTAAGTGGGGGACATGTGTCCGTATAATTTCTCTAGCTTCCGCCAGAAGCAATATTCTTTCCGCTAAATGTACAAATTATTTCGTTTGTACTACTACGAACTGGCAATTTGACCTCTAAAAAAAAGACATGGTCTCTGTTCATAAAAACTATAGTTGAAATCAGGCTTCACGACAGTAACATAAAAATTTGTAGAGTTAGGTGTATCTATTTTTTATACGTAAAATCGAAGTAAACCATAGTTAATTTTGAAAGTACAAAGCATGCCTCTTTTTTTGTTGTTGCGATGACTCTATAAAATTATCAAAATATATTTATTTCAACTTTACACAATATGCCAAAACAAAAAAAAATCCTCAAGATATCGCATAACCCTTTGTCCATTGGAATCAGAAATAAGCCCCCAAAAAAATGTTCCCCTTGGATGTGCACAAAAAGATGGCAATGAAGCAGCAGAGGTTGTATTGCATGTGTCAACGTGCAATGGCGACACACACAGTGCACGGTGGCAGCAGCACGCCGAGGTGGTGATGTCGCGACAGCAATTGCATGACTACGAGAGCACAGATGGCGCTGCGGACATCCGGTGCGGCGGGCTAGGTTTTTTCTTCCCATCCAAATAAACTTAAATTCAAGAAAAAATATTACAGAGATAAGCTGAAATTGTATGTGTGAAGGACCATATGAAAAAGTCATTGTTAATGTTGTGATAAACTATTGCAAATTTCGTAAAGTGGTTAAGTGTTTTTGTAAAGATTGCAGTTTGTTTGGGCTGTTACTGTTATGAATAGCGCTTGTATTCATATGAGGCCAATGGGCCGGTATATATACACAAAGTACAGGTGGTAAATATGCAAAGAACCCCTCATAACAATGGGGAATAACAAACTATACATATATCTCTAACACCCCCCCTCAAACTCATGGTGGATCAACAACACTGAGTTTGGAGAGGAAGAAGCTGTGCTGTGCTCGAGTCTGGGCCTTCGTGAAGAAATCCGCTATCTGAAGCTCTGAAGGCACATACTGAAGAGTAATCACCTGATCATGCACACAAGTCCTCATGAAAGAAGCATCAACTCCAATGTGCTTGGTGAGCTCATGCTTCACAGGATCACGAGCAATACTGATAGCACCTGTACTGTCTGACAAGAGAGGGGTCGGTGTAGTGACAGAAACACCAAAATCCTCAAGTAACCACCGTAGCCAAGTAATCTCTGCTGTCAAGAGAGCCATAGCTCGCAACTCAGCTTCTGCACTCGAACGGGACACTGCAGTCTGTTTCTTCGTCTTCCAGGCAATAAGAGAACCACCAAGAAAAACACAGTAAGCAGAGATAGACCGGCGATCAGAGGGATCGCTGGCCCAAGTAGCATCCGAATAGGCCTGAAGCTGTAACGAGCTGGAACGTGGAAAGAAGAGACGGCGAGAGATAGTCCCACGAAGGTATCGCAGAACTCGAAGAAGGTGGCTGTAGTGAACCTGAGTGGGAGCTGAAACAAACTGACTCAGAATATGAACTGGATAAGTGATATCTGGACGAGTAACAGCAAGGTAGACAAGACTCCCAACAAGATGACGATAGCGAGTCGGATCAGAAAGAGGCTCGCCATCAGAGAGTCGGAGGTGAACAGTGAGCTCCATGGGAGTCTCAACAGTACGCTGATCAGTGAGAGAGGCGCGATCAAGAAGATCCTGAATATATTTCTCTTGGGACATAAAGAAACCATCTGGAGTGGAAGTAACCTCAATCCCAAGGAAATAACGAAGAGGACCAAGATCCGACATAAGGAACTGCTCACTAAGACGAGCCTTAACAAAGGCAATGTACTCAGAATCATCTCCCGTAATGATCATATCATCAACATACAGGAGAAGAAGAGTCCGACCACGAGGCGAAGTGTGGACAAAGAGCGCAGGATCATGATCACTAGCTGAAAATCCAGCACCAGTAACCACAGAGGAGAAGCGCTCAAACCAAGCACGGGGGGCTTGCTTAAGGCCATAGAGAGAGCGACGAAGGCGACAGACCATGCCCTCAGGAACAGAATACCCAGGTGGCGGATGCATGTAGACCTCCTCACGCAACTCGCCATTAAGAAAGGCATTCTTGACATCAAGCTGAGAAACAGACCAGTGGCGAACAGACGCCACCGAAAGAAGAGTGCGAACAGTGGTCATGTGGGCCACAGGAGCAAAAGTCTCGTCGTAGTCAACACCATGCTGCTGCTGAAAACCACGAGCAACAAGACGCGCCTTATAGCGCTCAAGAGAGCCATCAGAGCGAGTCTTAATCTTATAGACCCACTTACATGTGATGGGATGAGAATGGGATGGAAAAGGAACAAGATCCCAAGTACCAGTACGCTCGAGGGCAGCAATCTCCTCGGCCATGGCAAGCTGCCACTCAGGGTGAGTAACAGCATCCCGGTAGGAGACAGGCTAACGAGTAGCTGCGCCAGCAAAGGCAAAACGGGCAGGAGGCCGAATCGACTGGCGATCGCGGAGAGCATAGCGAGGAGAAGATGACCCATCAGGGGAAGATGGAGCATCAGAGGAAGATGGAACATCAGAAGAAGATGACTCATCTGGAAGATCCTCAATACGGGGTCGACGAGTGTAGACGATAGTGGGAGTAGCCTGAGGAGTCGTAGGAGACGACACAGGCGGCGACAACGGCGGAGAGGCCACAGGGGGAATATGTGGAGACTCAGTACGACAGGTGGACGAGGGCAAAACAGATATAGGAGTATCTGGAAAGGTCAAGAAAGACAGAGACTCCACAGAGGAAGCCGAAGGAGAGGCAGGACGTGGGTAGAATGGACGAGACTCGTCGAAAGTCACATCCCGAGAAACCCGTATCCGACGACCAACAGGATCCCAGCACCGATAGCCCTTGTGCTCGGCACTGTATCCCAGAAAGACACACTCAACAGACTGAGCGGTCAGTTTGGTACGTTCTCGAGGGGCGAGGAGAACATAGCAAACGCAGCCAAACAGATGAAGGGCAGAGTAGTCAGGAAGAAGACCACAGAGACGCTCAACAGGGATCGCACCCTTAAGAGCAGAAGAGGGCTGAATGTTGACGAGATAGGTGGCAGTGGAAACAGCCTCGGCCCAAAAGTGAGGTGGAATAGAGGCGGCGATCATCAGAGCACGAGCCGTCTCAAGGAGGTGACGATGCTTGCGCTCAGCGACACCATTCTGAGCATGAGCACCAGGACAAGAAAACTGAGCGAGAGTGCCCTGCTCAGCAAGGAAGCTGCGCAGGTGACGAGAGAGGTACTCGCCAGCAGAATCAGCACGAAAGACACGAATAGGAGTGGAGAACTGTGTGTGTATCATAGTGGCAAATTGTTTATAGATAGGCAAGACCTCACTACGAGAAGACATGAAATATATCCAAGTGTGGCGAGAGAAATCATCTATAAAAATAATATAATAACGATGACCCCCTTTCGAAACGAAGGGAGCCGGACCCCAAACATCTGAATGAACAAGATCAAAAGGACGCTGAGACACAGTCTCACTATGAGGATAAGGAAGCTGAATCTGTTTACCTAACTTACAGCCCTGACAATCTAAAGACACGTCTCCTGAGACAGACCCCAGAAGACCACGACGAACTAAGGACGACAGGCGAGATCCACACAGATGGCCAAGACGGTGATGCCACTGCTGGAAAGAGCCGGTAGACGAAGTGGCAGAAGCGGAGAGACTGGCGGCGGTGGTGGCAGCGGAAGGAAGATGAAGCCAGTCAAGCTCCCAGAGACGCTGTGAGTCACGGCGCCGAGGGCCAGAACCAACCAGAGCCCCCGTGTGGCAGTCCTGAACACAACAAGAGTCAGAGTCGAGAATAACTCGATAACCAAGGTCAGTAATCTGCCCAGCAGAAAGAAGCTGCAAGGTAAGGCGAGGAACATGAGCAACAGAAGGAACATGAAAAGATGAGTTGCTAAGAGATCCTCGACCAGAGACAGAAAGAGATGTACCATCAGCAGTAAGAACACTGACAGGAGAATCAAGAGGTGTAATAGAAGACAGAGTGGAAGAATCAGGAGTCATGTGAAAAGATGCTCCAGAATCAAGAATCCACGGGGAGGTACCTGACTGTGTAGGAGGTGGTCTCTCAGTGCCTGAAGAGTCAGTAGCAGAACCTGCAGAACCTGTCGAGGGAGAACCTGAAGCGGCAAGTAGGCGTCGAAGTCTGGCTATCTCCTGCTCGGTGAGAGAAGCTGCTGAAGAAGTCGAGGCAGACGTCGTCGTAGAAGCACTAGTGCCAGTAGAAGAACGGCGTGAAAGATGCCGCTTCTTCTTGTAGCACTGGGACTCAGTGTGGCCATCCTTGTCGCAGTAGGAACAGTGAGGACGGCCACCTCCAGACTGAGGACGGCCACCACCACCCGTGGTAGCCGCTGGAGGAGGCAGTGTAGCAGGCGGACGAGCGGCGAGCACAGAGGGGAGTGGCATCAGACCAGCACCACTCAAACGAGTCTCCTCTGCGCGTATCTCGGTAAGAGCCTCCAGGAGAGTGACACGAGGGTGGCGTGCAAGGAGCTGGGCACGCCTTTGCTCGAACTCAGGACGAAGGCGAGTAAGGAACTCGTAAACCCGCTGAAACTGCAGATCAGCACGTACCTCCAGGCAGCACGGACAGGTACGACAGCCAGCAGTGCGAAGTGAGTCCAACTGACGCCAGACAGCAGAACTCTGAGCGTAAAAGGCGTCAATAGTAGCATCACCCTGCTGAAGAGAGTGCTCCTGGCGGACCACGGACAGGTACAGGGCATCACCAGAGGGCTCGTAGCGCTGACGAAGATGAGTCCACATCTGGAAAGCCGAAGGGAGTCCCACAACCTCAGAAGAAAACTGAGGCTGGACACTGGCGATGAAGACAGCAGCAGCCCGAGCGTCGTCATCGTACCACTGAGTGTAGACGGTCAGACGATCCGTGTAGGAATCCAGAGCCTCCTGGTAGGCAGAGGCAGCTTTATCATCAGCGTCATCATCAGCAGCAGCCTTATCGGCTGTCGGAGGCAATGCAACAGGCGTAGGCTCCGTCGGAGGAATAGGGCAAGGCGGGCAGGTGACATCGCCAGAGAGGACGCCCCAGAGACGAAGACCACGCATGTGAATGCGCATGTGAGACACGAAGTCGGTGTAATTAACACCATCAAAGATCACCGGGCAGCGAGGGAGGGAAACGGTGCCCATTGGTAGGCGGCGCTGGACGGCGCGGCGACCAAGGCAACGAAGTCTAACAGGCGGCGCTGGACGGCGCGGCGGTTAGAACAACGTTTTTTTTTGCTTTTTTTTCTTCTTTTGACCGGTCAAACCGACCGGCCCTACAAAACCGACCGAGGGGGCCTCGGTCAGGGGCGGAAGAGGCGGGCCGGGCGGACCGGAGTCCGGCGGGGGCGGAACGGCGGCCGACGGCGGCGGCTCCGGCAGCGGCCTACCTCGGCGGCGGGCGGCGACCAGGCGGCCGACGGCAGCGGCGATGGAGGCGCGGGGACGGCAGCGGTGGAGGCCGGCGCGGATCTGGCGATGGCCCGGGCGGCGGCGCGGGGAGGCGCGGGAGGCAGCGGCTCTGGAGCGGAAGATCGGCCGGCGCGGAGGGAGACCACCACCTCGGCGCGGGAGGCAGCGGCCTGGAGCGGAAGATCGGCCGGCGCGGAGGGAGCGTCGTCGGGCGCGGAGGAGCGGCCGGCGCGGAGGGCCGGCGGCGCGAGGGAGCGGCCGGCGACGTCGGGCGGAGGAGCGACGGCGACGCGGGCAGCGCGACGTCGGCAACGGAGGAAGCCGACAGGCGGCGGTGGAGGAGGCCGTGAAGACCGAGCGGGCGGTGATGGCAGCGGAGGCCGGGAGTCGCCGACGGCGGCGGAGGCCGGGAGTCGGCGACGACGGCGGAGGCGGCACACGGGCGCACGGAACCCTAGGTAAGCCAAAACCCTAGTTTTGGCTCTGATACCATGTTATGAATAGCGCTTGTATTCATATGAGGCCAATGGGCCGGTATATATACACAAAGTACAGGTGGTAAATATGCAAAGAACCCCTCATAACAATGGGGAATAACAAACTATACATATATCTCTAACAGTTACCTTTGACCACATAAGGTAGTCAGAGATGTGGACTATAATCGGTAGTCGGTGGTTCGATTAGCTATGTATAGAGTGGTCTAATCGGTTCCGTATTCGGTAGTCCGATCGGCTTTGTATTGAGTAGTCCGATCAGCTCTGTGTTGGGCGATCCTATCGGCAGATCGACAACGGCAGGTTGAGCACGACAGAATGACCACGGATGGTCGCAACTTCAGTACCAGGTTGGTGCTCGGCGCTCGGTAGTCGTAGACTTCACGATCGAAAGTGGTAGACTTCATGGTCGGTAGTTGTAGACTTTGCGGTCGGTACTCGTAGGTTTCGAGTGCTTCAATTTTTGTGATCTCTGAGTGTCTCGAGTACTCTTGTCAGACCAGTCAGTGGTCTGACCTGCTTGTGTATGGTAGTCAAATTGGCTTTCTCCAGGTGGTCTGACATTGATCTTTGAAAAACATAGGATTTGAGTCATGAATTAAGTTGGGATACCAGGTTGTCATGGTATGGATGTTGTTGCTTTTTGTGCACATGGGTTTTTTGTTTGGCTATATGTTTAGGGTCAGTATTTTGGTTTCATATATTTTGCATGGTGCATTGTATGGATAAATAGTGTCAATTGATGACTTTGTGTCTTGTGCGGTGCTACGTGACAATTTGTTTGTTGTTGTTGGTTGTAAGACTTCAAAACTAGGTCATGATGAGGCGTAGGAAGACCAAACTAGGTATAGGGTAGTGTTGAGGTTCAGAACGGTTAGGGAAACACCAAAGATATCTGAGGCTCGTGGGGTGGTTACAAGCTGGGACGACAAGGAACCAAAGCGGGAGCTACTGGTGGTGGACATGATGGGCAACGACAAGGTGGATCGGGACTAGGCTCAAGGAGGAGCCGAGATCCTGTGCGGTCAAGAAAACCAGGTGCCGTCATGCGTAAGGAGAAGCATGTGATGCACCAAACGACTTGGGTCGTTGTGCAAATGAGGACGGTTTGGTGGGATCCAAACGCATGAGAGGCTTGACGGCATATCATTGGGGCCACGTGGAAGATGGTGAAGCATGGACGATACTTTGTGGCAAAGGAAGCGGGAAGCTTCGTGAAAAACGGTAGAGGGGTATTTTGGTAAATTGCCTAATATAAAAAAGTGGCGGTGTGTGAAACCGCAACATTGACCTAAGTGGTTTAGGTCTTGTATATGTTAAAAATGTAAAGCGGATCAAGTGTTAATTTTCTAATGGGTTAGTGATTGTAAACCACTTTGAGAAGCGTGCGTGAGATAGTAAAATCCGGTGTTAGGTGGGGTTAACATGTTATCGCTGGTTTGGTCTAATGGGTGGATCAATTAGGTTTTAGTTCAGGTTGTGAGGCTAAATAAGGGGAGGAGAGACAAAGGCCAGGGTTTGAAGATTTTGGCTAAGTTTTTGTGGTGACTAGCTCTTCCTCCCTCCCATGTGAGATTAGGGTTCATAGGGTTATAGCCTTGTGTATATGTGCTTTAGGCTTAGAGCTCTGCTATCCTGATGGATTGGCTTAAAACATTTCTTTCTAAGTGAAATGAACATTCAAACTTTCTAAGTGAAATGAACATTCAAACTTTGCTAAATGAGTTGTGCCATGAATCCTCTCATGTGTTTTTTATTTTCGTAGCTTTCCTGTTTGGATTTCTCTTCTCTTGAGCTTTTCTAGTGCCAAGGACGTATAAGAGGTGAAGATGTCTCTTGAAGATAAGATTTCATCCATCTAGGCATGATCTAGAGAAAGTTCTTGAGGACACCTGGTTTTTTCTTGATTTTGGTCTCCTCGAGCGATTTCTTGATCCGAGGGTTTTTTATTTGATTTTTTCAATGTTCTTTCTTGATATGACATGTGGGTACATGCTCAAAGCCATCTTGGCTATTCTCTACCCATGAACAAGTTCTGATCATCGATTTTGGTTTTAGGTTTCGGTTGGTGTCCGCTTATTCAAATTGCAAAAAGGTTTCAACTTAGTCATGGATTTTTTGATCTAGGAATGAAATAGCTTTCTGAGACCCTAAGAATCATGCGTATAAAGTTTCATGACTTTTAGTTCTTTCAATCAAAAATTATGTGGATTTGGGATCTCATAGTCATGCTGAAAACCATGTTCTTCCAATGGCAGCGATAGTACCGCAAGCTGTGTAGTGGTAGTGTTGCAATCCCTAGTCATTAACCACTTTGGTTTTCGACCACTCACTGGTCGTATTCTAACTTTGTTCGACTACTCACTGATCAACAACCACACTGATCATTTTCTAAACTGTTTCGACCACTCGAGTTTTTGACCACAGGTTGATTTTCGATCACGTTGGTTTTCGATCACTCTCTGGTCATTGACCATTTGAGTTGAATTCTGACCACGTTGATTTTCAACCACTCTCTAATCGTTGACCACTCGAGTCGAATTCTGACCGTGTTGGCTTTCGACTATGTTGGTTTTCGACCACTCATTGGTCGTTGACTACTCAAGTCGTATTCCGATCACTTTGACTTCCGACTGGTCGTGGTAATATCGTAGGAATAACAGTGGTAGTACCGCACCTGCTGATTTTTCGCAGTGGTTTAGCTCAGTGTGTCTCTGGATCTAGAATAGAGTTCTTATCTGAATCTTCATAACTTTGTAATTATTGAAGCGAAGGATAAGTGAATACTTAGAAAAAAAATTTCAAGTACTATTCGCCCCTCTGTTGCCTATCCGATTCTACATTGTGGTTACCTTCTAGCTTGCAAGTAAGCCTTAGTATGAAAGCTTGAAAAGTGCAACCTACAAGACTTACGAATTTATTTCTCACTTTTGTTCCTCAGTTTATTGAACTTCTTAGAGTAATAATTAAATAAATTTAGCATTGTAGAAACGAAGGGATGTAACATAAAGGTCCAGTTCTTTTTTAGCTTATGGCTTATATCTTCTCTTGAACAAATAAATAGGGTGGTCTCTTCGCCGTCATTTCGAAACAGTTTATTGAGATAACTTTTCAAAACAGCTTACTAATATTCAATTTATTTACATAAATATTTATATTATAAATAAAAACCATAAAACATAACTATAAATCGTAAGCGGTGGCCGCAGACATCGCACCCAAATTCCCCCAAAAAACAACTGGCGACCTAATCATTGTTTATTCCCGCGATAAAGGCCAACAAACTAATCATTGCCTATAAAGTCCTGCGCACAGCCCTCACGCCAACGCAGACCGACACAGAAGTGCAATCTCAGCCTCTTCTCAAAGCTTTTTTTTTTAAAAAAAATTGAAAGCTCCTCTCAAAGTTTTTCCCTTCCTGCCTCCTCCTACACCCAGGAGCTCTCGTCGTCCTGCACCTGAGGCGGCATTTCTCTCTCCTCCATTGATGGGGTGCAAGACGTGCCAGAGGCCCAAGGCGCACTACCGGAAGGGCCTGTGGTCGCCAGAGGAGGACCAGAGGCTCCGCGACTACATCCTCCGCTACGGCCACGGCTGCTGGAGCGCCGTCCCCGCCAAGGCCGGTAAGAACCAAACCAAGCGCTGCATTCGCAATTCTCCAAAGAATTCAAGGGGAATTGAGCAGAGTTTTGTGTAGTTGCATTGCACCGAGCTCCAATTCTCATAGCAAGAAAGTTCTTCCTCAATTTCCCCTGCTTGCTTGTTGGGGCGCTGGTGTTTCTGAAATGTACCTTGGCTTGTGGGAAGGGAAAAAAAACGGATTTTTTTTGCAAAGTCAGAACAATTGATGAAGCTCTTTAATTTCGCCTGCTCGTTTGAGTTTAGCAAAACTTTGTCAAATGTACCTTGGCTTGTGGTCTGAATTCTCCGTGAATTACCGCGCGTGCAGGACTGCATCGGAACGGCAAGAGCTGCAGGCTGAGATGGATCAACTACCTGAGGCCGGGGCTGAAGCACGGCATGTTCTCCCGGGAGGAAGAAGAGACCATCATGAGCCTTCACGCCAAACTGGGCAACAGGTAAGCATCAGACTTTTCACCTCTCACCTTTAGAGCAAGGAGATCGCTGACGAGTAACGTTACTTGATTAGCAGAACAGAAGTGACTGAATCAAGCAGATAGTAAATTTCGCATTCTACATAGTGCTTCTTGCTACTTTGCTAGCGTCAGCTTGGTAGTGTCGATAAGCTGGCAAATTCAGCTCCAGAGTAGGAAAAAAAAGGTTTAGTCAGTGAAAACAAAAGTAAATGCTGATATTGGCCATGGAGACCGCTTTACGTGGTGGAGTTGATTCTGACATCTACGCTCCATATCCAGGCACTCGATTGCTTCGAGTGCACATTTGATGATTGCGAACAAGCATCTCGCTTTCATTAATAATTTACTAAAAAAGTGTGCTTGGTCACGGTTAACCTCTTTTTAGACCAAAAAAAACGGCAAAACCAGTTTCTTTACTACTATTTTTTAAAACAACTACTATTTTTCTTTTTGGATAGGTGCTGCTGTTGCTTCGCGGTGCAAGTTAGCTAATTTTGCTCTGTTCTTTTATTTCCTGTTTGATACGTCAAAAATCGTAATACCGTCCTTCTGATATTAACTATTTGTACAATCATTTATAAATACGCATGTACTGCAGTCAACTATTCAGACCAATCATAGCTCACTTGCGAATTATGAAAACTGCTGCCTTGACAATCCGAACGACGAAGACGTGTGTGTACTACTGCTACGACAAATAATAGATTCTTTACTGTACTGGCTGCACAATAATAGCACCCGAGATAAATAACCAGAGGACGATTAGTTCGTGGCCCGTACAAATAGGCCACGTCGGTCTAACCATTATTCTCCCCTTGCTTACGAAAAACAAGGGCCTTTAGAGTTGCCAATTCAAAGAACATGACAATTGGATTTTGCAAATGCCCTGCCGACAAACAAAGTTCGTCGAACTGTGATATTTGGAGTCCATCTTAGTGACTGGCATGTCTAACATGGTGAGAGAATTTGTTGCCGCAGGTGGTCTCAGATAGCGCGGCACCTGCCTGGCCGGACCGACAACGAGGTGAAGAACTACTGGAACTCGTACCTCAAGAAGCGTGTCAATGGCGCGCAGGCACCAGCCAAATCCGCCGATTCCGACGTCCCCCGGAGCGCGAAGCCCAGCGAGAGCGGCCAAGAACAACGCGGCAGCATCAACGGGCCGGCGAACTCGGGCTCGTCCGAGCCGGTCGAGTCGTCGTCGGCGGACGACTCGAGCTGCCTCATCGATCCTGCCGCGGCCGCCGTCCGGCCGCACGCGCCCGTGCTCCCCAAGGTCATGTTCGCGGACTGGCTCGACATGGACTACGGCACCAGCCTGGTGGCGCCGAGCCAGCTGGGCGCTGGCGGTGCCTTCGACGCAAGCGGCGGCAGTCCGGCGCAGGGCCCGAGCCATCAGGGGTCGTCCGTGCAGGTTGACGGCTCGTGCGGCGCCGTGGCGGATTCCCTGGACGGGCTCGGCGACGGCGGCGGCATCTGCTGGGAGTTCGACGAGACGGCGGACCAGATGCACATGCAGGGAGGAGCAGGAGGGTTTTGTGATCTACTCTCTATGAGCGAGTTCCTTGGGATCAACTAGGCGGGAAATCGATCGTGAGATCCGAGTGTTTCACAGTGCGTCGCGAAGTATTCGTGGTTAAGAGTTGTAAATTGTGTCGTGTGTGTGCGGTTAAACCTAGCATCTAGCCAGCGTTGAGTACAACAAAGCCGTGGGTTCTTCGTGAGGTTTGTAGTCCGCTCTGGTTTCGGAGAACGGTACAGGAAGAATAACAGAAATAGAGCGTCGCAAATCAGATTGCATGGTTTCGGTTGTCGTTTGAAGCTAGGTATGATATTGACCGTGGCCCAAATAACTGGCTTGGCTATCGTTTTTGGAGACCAGCACTAATCAATCGTTAGTGCGCTCGTACTAGCTGAAGCGTAGGCTGATCAACTCGGTTTCGGCTTCTGGTTTCTAACTTATTTTTTACTATTCATAAGTTTCGTCTTTTTCTGAACTTTTGGCTTTTTGTTGAGCTTTTTTGCCGGTTCTTTTTTTCCCGTATTTGTTTGTATTATATGTAATGGGTTAACATATTTTTTATATTTTTAATTTTTTAAATTTAATTATGCTAAATAAGCCTCTGTCAGCTACAGTGCTTTTTCAGCCAGCTACAGTGTTTTCAGCCATAAGCCATGAGCTTTTCAGCAGAACCGATCCCCACCTAATCGAGGAGATTCAAAACTAGCTTGTATTCGAACCTTTTAGGATTTAAAAAGATATACACGACATAACAGGATTTCTTTCTCTCCTTATTACTTTGTATTATCTACAACAATATAATAGGATTTCTCTCTCTTTTTTTATTCTCTTTATTTTTATTAAAAAAAGTTAACAGTATTACCATATAATTTCAACTAAAAGTCACAATCAAAAACTTAAACTGTAAACTAGTTAGAACACCACCGTAGCTTTTTAGGCCCTGTTTGGATCCCTCCATCTAAAGTTTAGTCACTAAAGTTTAGATCTAAAGTCTCCAAACAGGTGGTCTAAAGTTAGATCTAAACTTTAGCTAACCCCTAAAAAACACTTTAGACCATTAGTCCACCAAAATGAACTAAAGTGGTCTAAAGTTTTGGGTTCTTAGGCACAAAGACGTGTTTACCCATGCATGTTGGTCTCTCACCTCCCATTTAATGGCTGACGCACGAAACGAGGAGAGGTAGTATGGTCTTTTTGAAACTTTAGTCCTATCCATTTGTACAGGATCCAAACAGGACCTTCGACTAAAGTTTAGTGGCTAAAGTTTAGCCAACTAAAGTTTAGTCCAAAACTTTAGACAACTAAACTTTAGACTATAGGATCCAAACAGGGCCTTAGGCTAGTAGCTCAACTTTTTTCACCTGTTGCGAAACCCGGTCTTACTGAAGCATGAAACTTACTCCTTACTACTCAAAGCGAAATCATGTGGGAAAATACAAAACCCATGGAAACGTGTATTTGAGGCACTGAGCCAAAAGTTAGCTCTTCTGAAGTCACACAACTGGAGGAAGCCGGGTGGCGATGCTCTCCTAACTCAAAGCGTTGAACATGTTTCACAATTAAGCATCTTTCTTCTCAACTTATGACTTATATCTTATAACTTCTCTTAAACAAATAAATATAATGGTTTTTTCATTGTCGTTTTGAAGTGATTTATCGAGATAGATTTTTTAAAACTGCTTATCGGTATTTGGTTTGTTTATATAAACACTCACATTAGATAAAAAATATAAGCCGTAACTAAAAAAATCCAACCAAAAGATTGCACTAACTTCTGTATTGTTTAAAAGCACTAATTTTAGCTGTTCACCGAAAATGCAAATGGTGTACGTTGTACAAAAGGTTGATGGAATCTGCTAAGAAACTCCTTTGAGTCCCCAAGATTTCGCATTAGATTTGCTTGCCTTGCAACAAGATGGTATGAGTTTGTTAACCTTTGGTTATCTAATCATTCCCACCATGCGGATATATCGCCTATACGGCTATACTAGTTGATATGCTAGGGGTGCAAACAGGTCGGATTCGGACGGATATTGTTGTTACCATATCTTAACCCATATTTTTTTTCTCCGGATTCGGTACCAATCGGATTCGGTGCCAGATCGGTCAGGATTAACCCGTTTGTAAGGAATGCATGCAGTACAGCAAATGGAGTAGAAGGACGTACTGTCAAGAACTTGATATTACTACTTAATAGTTGATGTGGAAGATTTTATTTTACCATTGCAAAAGAAAATGAAACGTCAAATAGTAGCACTAACCTGAAATCAAACTTGAAGACGTATCGGATTCGGACGGATATTGCTGTTACCATATCCTAACCCATATTTTTTTTCCGGATTCGATACCAATCGGATTCGGTGCCGGATCGGTCGGGATTAACCCGACCCGTTTGCACCCCTAGATATGCATGAGCTCAGAGGGTTTCCTCGTTTTTTTTATCTTTGTTTGGAGGAATACTTACCTAGCGGTACATCTTTATTCCAAGCTAGCTTCCCGAATAGATTACTGCTAAAACACACTGGGCTTGTTGATCAATTGTGTAATTACCGACTGTAATCCTGCTTCTGATGAACATTATCTAAGATCCTTGGTTCTGAAAGAAAAAAAAAGAATCACCTCTAGCTTGTAAGGTAGCAAAAGTACAACCAAAATAAAAGAAAAATTAAAGGCTTTAAAGAGAAGCAAAAAATCTGATCTGATCTGTGCGCACGGAACTTTTCACATAAATACTAGTATAGCTATTCTTTTTCTAAATTTAACTTTTAAATATCTGTTTTTATAAATCTAGCCTATATAGATCTACCGAGCTCGATAGGTATCTGCAGTAACATCTAATGTTCGGGGATTAACGCTTAATTAATATCATAACTAGCGCTAATTTAATACCATTAGACTAATTAACCACAATTAGCACTAATTAAAGCATATAATGTATACAGTGTGGCCGGTGGTTAACTTACGTAGATAAGGAGACTAGGTCTTAGCTCGTTTCGATTTCAGCTTCTGACTTCTGTCTTATTTTCACTACTTATAAATTTTGTTTTTTTGGAACTTTTGGCTTTTTTTTTGCCGGTTCTTTTTTTCTCGTATTCGTTTGCGTTGTCCGTAATAAGCTAGCATATTTTTTCTATTTTTAATTTTTTAAATTTAATTACGCCAAATAAGTTATTTTCAACTACAGTAAAATTTCAACTACTATAGTGTAATTTTCAGCTATAAACTACAGCTTTTCAGCCTGAACGAGCGGAGCCTAGATTTATAGAAGCGAATATCAGAACTAATTTTTCTTTTTAAAAAAGTAGATAGGATGCTATTTATACGAACAGTTGCTGTCCACTGGCAAGGCAAGGTCAGACCCCAGCCTTCCCTCCCCCACCCACGAACTCCCCAGAAAGAAGGGGGAAAGTTTAGAAATCGCCCTAAAAATTCCCTAATTCGAGCGTCCAACGTCTCGATTCATTTCTCCAAATCCTAGCATCCAGCCGGATCTGTCCACCAGCCCGAGCTCTATTCGTGTTGTGCAACCCTCTGTTTGATTTCGGAGAAGATTTGAGCGCTCCTCGGAGCGATGGATCCGCGGGCGCGGTACCCTCCCGGCCTTGGCAACGGCGGCGGCGGGAACCCTAACTACTACGGCCGTGGTCCGCCGCCGACGCAGCATCACCATCACCAGCAGCCGCCGCAAGCGCAAGCGCACCGCCAGCAGTACGTGCAGCGGCAGCAGCAGCCCTCACAGCACCACAACTATCAGCAGCAGCAGTGGCTTCAGCGGAACCAGATCGCTGGCGAGGCCGCAGGCGCCGCCGGAACCAGCGAGCACAAGGCGCCGCCTGCCGCGGACGGCATCGATTCGAGGTGAGAGACACGGACACGGGGAAGGCTTGCCCTTTGTTTGGTATTAGTACAAAAAGGTGGGGTATTCATGTGATTTGTGGACTTGGATAGTTGTATTTTGGTTAGGTGCGAGGGACGAAGCGTGGCACTTTGGAGTGAATTATTATTATTATTTTGGTTCCCCGGGGGGGGGGGGGGGGTGCAAATTTTGGATATTTGTATTTTTAATGGTAAGGCTGTGAGTGTTTGTGGTGGGCTAGTGGTGCTGGATAGGGGAATTACAGAGTCTAAGACCCTGTTCCAAACAGTTTTGGCTTTTAAAAGCCGGCTTTTTAGCAGAGTAGCTTCTCAACACGACTATTCTTATTCTCTCAATCTCTCTTGCAAACAGCTAAAAGTCACAGCACTTTTGTACAAGGTCTAAGGGTGTGTTTGGTTGAGCTGTGGCTTCTGAAAAAGCTGCTGTGAGCTGTGGGCTGTGGAAAAGCTGCTGTAGGTTGTGGGCTGTGGAAAAGCTGTAAGCTGTTTGGTTCAAACAAGTATAAAACTTACCTCCTATCTCTATTTTTCTTGAAACAACTGTGAAACAGCTCTCTATTTTCACCATTTCAAAAAGCAGAAAGCCAAAAGCCAAAAGCAGGGTCCAAGGTGCTTTCAAAACTGTACTACTCAAAAGTAGCTGCTTCTGAAAAAGCAGCTTCTGGTTTCCACCCCTTTGGTTGGCTTTTGACTTTTTGAAAGCAAAAGCAGCTCCCAAAAGCTCAACCAAAGGCACCTTAAGTATGACTTATGTGGGTAGCGTGCTTTGCCGCATTTCTCTGCATACTTTATTGCTCCAAAATCCAAACATGTTAGCATTTGGCAAAATAATCCGGAAATTGCTTCTCATGATTCATGAAGTAATTTTGCCGAAGTTACTGTTTTCAGATGACTGCTGAGTGACTCACGCAACATGCCTTTGTGTGAATTTTGGAGAATATATGTAGCTCTGGATGTTGTTTGCTGTATAATATGATTCTTATGCTTTCCATTTCAGCTTTGCTGTAATATGAGGTAGGGTCACTGCATTGACCGAACTAGTGGTTGGAAGTACTTTATGAGATGCTAGGTAGAAATGGTTATTTCGTGGTCCATGATGACCACCACATTGCGGATTGATGCGGCCAATTAGTTTTATCGTTGCTAAAGCTTGAAGTGGGGCTGCTGCATTATATGAATTTGTAGTTAGACATACCTTACCTAAATTTAATTATTCAGCAGGTTACTAGTCAGAGCTGGACACAAAAATGGTTTCTCAAGTTGAAAACAACCACTTTTTAATTCACCTTAAAGTGCAGATGATATACAATTATACATTATAAGTAGACATTCAGAGATTAAGTATATCCTTTTACAGTTCACAAGGTTGGAAGGCCCAATTGAAGCTTCCACCTCCAGATACACGCTACAGGACAGAGGTAATATATAGAACTTTTTTCCTTTTGTCATGTCAGTGCTGGTTACTAAGGATTGCTATGAACTGCAAACATGTTGACATAATTGCCATCTATAAGCTCTCATTCTTGTAAAGATTTGGCCTGGGGCTTTATATTTTTGCATGAACTATTGATGTCTTATGAGGAAAAAAACAACATTTTAGTTGTCAGAAGTTTGGAGTTGATAATATCTTTTGATGGCAAACAGTCAGTTCTCAGCATTACAGGATTAAATATTCAGCATTTGTCCTAGAAAGAAAAGTTTTAGGACCTGCTTTGGAATTACTGATTTTTTTCACTTGTAAAGGGAAAACACCTGTAACTTTTCGTTACACAAAAATACTAGTGAAATCAAAATCCCCTGTAGACACTGTTTGGGAGAAGACAAACAAGTGGTAACTCTATGATTTGAGCAACTAGGATTCCTTAACAATTCATCAAAATGATTGTGACCTTTGCATTATGCATAAAAATTTCAGATCCAAACATCAATTTGGAGCTATAAAACGGAAGAAATCGATAAGGAAAATTCGGATCAAATCATTAAAATAAGTCTGCACCTTCATCAAAATAAGTGCGAGCATTGCATTATTCATCAGAATTTAATATCGGAACATCAAACTGGACAAATAAGAGAAATTGATAAGAATATTCGGACAAAATCATCAAAAATGTCTGCACACATCTATTTTCACCACCACCTGGACAGATTGGACTTTGCAATTGAAGTGGATAATGTGGCGATTCAGTGCTTACAGCAACTGAAGTGATATAGGGGGATCTTGTGATAGGGAGCTGAAGCCTGTGGCGGCCATGGTGGTTCTGTGGTGATTGGAGTGGTAGTGGAGGTGGAGCTCGCTGCTGATGAAGTCGTTGGGATTATGGGCTCCCCAGGCTTTGTTGCTGCTGATGAGGGAGCTTGACACCCATGGAGTTACGACCTTCCCTCACCGATATTTTTCAGATAAATGGGAGCCAATGAGCTCGTTCGTCGTCGCCGTCGCCACCAATGAGCTGGCCGTCATCTTTTAGGGTTCTTGTCTTATGGAGTCGAGGACTGGACTCGGTCATTAAGTCACAAAGCCATAGCATCCTTGACAATTCCTTGGGAAAAAATGTTGCTTCTTCCCTGGATTGTTTTTATCCTGCTGCAAATGCCCAAACCTGCTGTAATTTTATTGTGTTACTGGTCCACCCAAGCGGACTTTTCCAGTCCAGCCCTGAAAAATTACGGGCTGGTATTTTACACCGGTTTTGGGCCAAAAACTGGGCTTCCAAGCAGGCCCTTGTGATGCTGATGGTGCTCTTTGATGTGGAATAGACAAGAAGCCAGTCCTACTTGGTCATTCTTGGAGCAGGCTATCCTATCGCACTTTGATGTTCTGTATTTCAGATTCTTGATGTTCTATATTTCAGATTTGGCACACAAAAGAAAAGGATTTTACTAATAAACATAGTTATTTGCTAAATCCTGCTTTAGATTGAATCTCTCCGTGTGTCATTTGAGTTCAGCAGATGATCTGATGTCTCAATAGTAATGTAACACCATAATGAATACATCTGTTGTGCCAAGATTAGTTTCCCTTTCAGAATGTTCACCTAGTTAGGACTCCTCTACTTTCTTTTCCAAAACACCTTGTTGGATGAGTTTAGCATCAAACTTAGTTTATTTTGTACCTCTGGCATTATTGTTTGTTGCGGATGTTCTCAATCTCCTGCTAAGCTAGTGTCATTTCTTTTTCAAAAAAAAAAACCTTTGCACAGGATGTCACTGCAACCAAAGGAAATGAATTTGAAGACTATTTTCTGAAGCGCGAACTTCTTATGGGGATATATGAGAAAGGATTTGAAAGGCCTTCTCCTATCCAAGAGGAAAGCATTCCTATTGCATTAACTGGCAGCGACATTCTTGCAAGAGCAAAAAACGGAACTGGCAAGACTGCTGCATTTTGTATACCTGCGCTGGAAAAGATTGATCAAGACAAAAATGCTATTCAAGGTTTCTTCTGGACTAGCACCTGTCGTCTCCTACATGGAATTCCTAAAATTGCGCAATGATCGAAGAAATATAATTTTAGCATATTTGATGTGACCATTTAAACTAGTTTTCATATTATATTCAGTTGTTATATTGGTCCCCACAAGAGAATTGGCTTTACAAACATCACAAGTCTGCAAGGAACTTGGGAAACACTTGAAGATTCAAGTAATGGTCACCACGGGAGGAACCAGCCTAAAGGATGATATTATTCGTCTTTATCAACCTGTTCATTTACTTGTTGGGACGCCTGGTCGTATTTTGGACCTTACAAAAAAAGGCACTTGCATTCTGAAGGACTGTTCAATGCTTATTATGGATGAGGTATCTCATTGTCAGCTGAATTGCTTATGTTCTCAAGTAAATAAGCACTTTGTTTTCCAAAGGACTTTTCTGGTATTGTGTTCTGCAACTGTCTTTTATTATCTATGAACAAAACCAATATGGCATCAAAGAAAAATGAAAAGGAAAAAATATGTCTTGTTTTTCAACACTTGATGAGATTTATTCACACTTAATGTATTCTTGGCAGATTCATTCCCCTCCTTAACCTTGTCCTCAGTTTGCTGGGCCCCAGCCACGGGACAAATTAGTTAATTCTCCGATCCAGCCTAACTGGATAAAGAAGTTGCCTTTTAATGTCTCTGTTTATTCCTATTGAAGCAGAGATTATTCACACTTTTATGAAACTAAGATGAACAAAAAGGGAAAAATCTTATTGGTTGGACTATATTTAAGTTCATTGTGTATCATAATGCGCTCATTACATAAAGGACAATTTCAAAAGGTTAAGTTTGAATTGGTGGTGTGGCGGTAGATTTGTCGATAAATAGTTATGCTCTTACAAGAAATATTGGGTTTTCTTGTAGGCGGACAAGCTTCTCTCTCCTGAGTTCCAACCTTCTGTGGAGCAGTTGATTCGGTACCTTCCATTGAATCGACAGATTTTGATGTTCTCTGCAACGTTCCCTGTGACTGTCAAGGAGTTCAAGGGCAAATATCTGCCTAAACCTTATGTTATTAACCTTATGGACGAACTTACACTGAAGGGAATTACCCAGTTCTACGCTTTTGTTGAAGAAAGGCAGAAAGTCCACTGTCTTAACACTCTTTTTTCCAAGGTTTTTTTTTTCATGAGCACCTTTAGTTTATACCTATATGTTTAGCCACATTTTCTGACCTTGAACATAATTTGTAATTAATTTATTCGATTTCCATTTTAATACAGCTGCAAATTAACCAATCAATAATATTCTGTAACTCTGTAAATCGTGTTGAACTACTGGCGAAGAAGATCACAGAGCTTGGTTATTCTTGCTTCTACATCCATGCTAAAATGCTGCAAGATCATCGTAATAGAGTTTTCCATGATTTCCGTAATGGTGCATGCAGGAACCTAGTCTGTACAGGTATGAAACTTTTCTTTTTCAGTTGTTGTCTTTCTTTCTTTCTTTCTTTCTTTCTTTCTTTCTTTTTTTGACCAAAGGACATTATTTTGTTGCTGCTTAATTTTCTTCTGTATGAGTCTCTGAGAATCTGTACTGTACCTCTATGGACTGGGGAAAACTTTTTTACCATCTTACTGCTATTAAAGTGTTTAGGCCGTTCAAGTCTTGCTTAGTTTTGCTTGCTTGTGGTCAATATGACAGCAGCTTTCAAAGTGAAGAAAGAAGAGGTTCATCAAGTGCTATTCAAGGCTTTTTTTTTGCCGTTTGCTTATTTTATGGTATCAATTTACAGAAATATTGGAAGTCAATACTATGTGTTTTTTGTATTCCTTTTGATGCTAGTAAGTGTAAAAGTTGTACATGTTAGTTTTTGCTGTTCTGCGAGCTAGATATATAGCCTGTTTGGACCCACTGTTGGTTAATATTATAAACTAGCTTGCTATATAAGCCCAAAATCATTTGTGTAAATCTTGCTTATAGACTCCCGATAAAAGCCCAATTATCCACCATCCATTTTCTCTGTAAAAGAAGGGGCTCTTAAACTAAGTTAACCTGGAGATAAAGCTGGGTGTTTGGTCTTATCTCACTTTCATTTTGACATTAAGCTTAATATTAGCCTGGCTTAACAGCCCAGATGTTAGATTTGATTACACCTTTGATTGGGCAATTGCTACTATTTTTTAACATGTGCTATGACCTTACTATGTTCACTGCGCAGTACATTAGTTCATGCATTTGCATTTAATGGATGGAGGAAAGTTATCCTCAGTGTTGTAAATGATAGGCTCCTGGACCTTAAAATAGCATGCCATTTAGAGATGAACAAAGTTCTAGCTCTTTTTTCTTTTAATTTCCAGCAAATACTTCACTGTTCTTTGCATGATTCATCAATTGATATTTGTGCTTTCCCTGCTGTTTTCTTTTAACTTTGAGTAAATTTCGCAAAACAACACTATCTTTGACAAAACTATCATAAAGCTATACTTTTAAGAATCAGTTTCACAAAACCACACTTGCTTCTGTATAACGCTTCACAAAACCGCACTTTTATGCAATATCGTCGTATGCAATGGGCCTGACATCCTAGGCCCACCCGTCAAAATAACAAGGCCATCTTGTTTTGTGCTACTTTTGCGTGCCGCATCCCGCTTCGTGCCACTTGTACGCTCCCAGCCTCCTGCCTCTATCCCTACGCGCGCCTCCTAGACTTGGTCGATGGGTTCTAGGAGGAGCCTAAGCCCTTTGGTCAACCCCACCATGACATGCAGCCATGCTAAAGAGTCACCTGCAATCCACTATGTCAATTACCTCCACATCAACAAATGGAAATGGGATGACCTGGTTAGTTTGACAAGCGGGCCCGGGATGTGAGTTTTGTTGCATGTGATGGCTTTGCTTAAAAGTGCGGTTTTGTGAAACTTTATGCAAAAGTAAGGGCCTGTTCTTTGCGGCTTTTGACTTTTGCTATAGAACCCAACTTTCAAACGGAGTATTTTCTCAAGACGGGATCTATAAGTTAATTGTAGTACATGTTAAAAGTCCAACATCTGTACCAGCCAAAATCGCAAGTGAATATCTCTCTCTCTGTAATATCTGTCGCGAACAGCCCAAAATTAAAAAATTTCAGTCATAAGTCGAGGGAAAAGGCCCTAAGTTTGGTTATGTGAAATTGATGCTTAAAAGTGCAGTTTCGTGAAACGGTACACAAAAGTAAGTGTGGCTATGTGAAACTAAAGCTTAAAAATGTGGTTTTATGATAGTTTTGTCAGAGGTAGTGTGGTTTTGCGAAATTTACTCTCTTAACTTTACTTAGTTGCTTGCTACAGATTAACTTATGAATTGTTTTAGTTTTATCAATGAATGTCTTGCTGCCAACATCATATGAGGGCAACTAAAGCTGTTATATTAGTTTGTGGACATATATTTTTGGTTTTAAGAAAGCTATGGATCATTTAGTCTCTGGTTTACCTTTCTCTTTGCAGATCTTTTTACAAGGGGAATAGATATCCAAGCTGTTAATGTTGTTATCAATTTTGATTTCCCTAAGAACGCAGAAACATATCTCCACAGGGTATGCATTGAATGAACTGAGATTTGGATTTTGGTGTTCAGGCTATGGCTTGTTATATTCTAATGATGCATTTAGTTTTTCGCTGAATAATCCTCTACTAAGATGATCTTAAAGATCTTTCGACATAAAAATAAAGTCAATACATCTAGCCTATTTTAGGACTGTCATGCTTTATCCTTGATGGCATTTTACTGCTTTGTTTTGAACATGGTGAATTTCTGTGGCAAATTGGCATGTTGCTGTATTGCTTCACTTCGTTTTGTGTTTACAATTTCGTTGAAACTTTTTATGTAGGTTGGTAGATCTGGGAGATTTGGCCACCTTGGTCTGGCTGTGAATCTGATCACCTATGAGGATCGGTTTAACTTGTATGCAATCTTTGTCACCACTGCTATAGCAATTTTCTGTCTCCCATTTTTCTGCTATAACAGAATATTTTTTGTTGGGCACAGGTATCGTATTGAGCAGGAGCTTGGTACTGAGATAAAACCGATACCACCTCAGATAGACCGGGCGATATATTGCCAATAGTGATCTGGCAGGGGGATCTTGTATGCCACTCTGGAAGTAATGAGACAACTTGTGTAAATATCAGCTCATCAGGTACATTTGCTCATTGTTTTGCATGTAGTGCATCTCTATGGCCCATATGGGGGCCATCATTTTTTTTCTCTTCAAAAAAGAAAAAAAAAGTCAATACTGATCGTGGCTGTTGATTTTCATCCAGCCATGGACCAGTTCATATACAGGCAGTGGTACATAGGATCTTGTGGTCTGTCACATATTACTCCATAGTCCAAAATTTATTGGGGAAAACAGTAGTGCATTTAAAAAAACCTGTGACTTACATTTGTACTCAGTAAAATATCTCTTCATTGACAATTTTTGTGTTTGCCCTTAACTTTATCAGAGTACTGGTGTGAATATCTCCTGATAAGTTATCAGACTGCTGTGTCATACGAGATTTTTTTTCTGAAGCATTTTGTGATATACTAATTTTATCAACTAATCCTGATTGGTATCTCAATGGGATAGTGCCAGGCATTCATTTTGCCATAACTGCATATGCATATATATGATGCTGAATTCATCACCGTTCTGTTCGCTGCAATTCTCACTCTAGTTGAGTGCTGCGGTTGACTCACTTCTATGTACGATGCAGGTTTCATTTCATGATCTCTTGTGGTGTATCATAACCCAAAGTTGTGTGGGGAACTCTTAACAGCTGACGTTGTAGTCAGCTCATCTAAATTCCAGTGGACCGTGTGTGCGGATATCTCGTGGCTAAGCTCAAACCTCCATCACTCTTACACAGTAGTAATGTTGCTAAAAAGGTGCCTGTTCCCAGGCTGTTTGCCCTAAACTCTTTAGACCTCTCGTCACTCGACATTGTATCGGCTAGCTTTTTCTACAGGACATTTTAACCCTGGTATCTTCTGTGAGTTGTGACCTTGGCGCACACGGATGGTGTCGCCATGTGTCTTAGTGTCAAGCTATAGATCTTGGATACTATATTAGCCTTTTATTTTCCAGTATGTATTTATATGCATTCTGATGTCAAACCTTGTAACACCTATTGGATTGGTGTACTAGGAGTATTTATTCGGATCTAGATTTGTTTCCTTTTTCTCTACGTGAGAATGTATCGTGTGATACTGTGGTGGTGGTTCTAGTTGCCTGTTCTTAAGCTTCTTAAGCCGAGGTTCTCTTGGTACAGCCAGCTTTCCTTGTGGATGGAGCAAAAGTGGCAATACTGGACACATCAAGTTTGACCATTTTGTTTAGAAGGAAGAGCTGTTTGTTGATGCTTCTTCGGTGATCATATTTCCATATTTTTTTAATTCTCCATTAAGATGTCTGAGCTAATATGTTGCTAATGTTTCTTACTGGAAGCATTTGCGGGCCGCTAATGAGTTGACACTAAGATGTATGCACATATTAGGAAATCTTCAAGTTGACATTCCAGTTTCCACGATCCTAATTTCATAAGATGAAGCGGTTCCCACTTCCCACAACGAAGGGGAGATATCAAGTTGATTTTGGGGCTGGTTGGTTTGCTTCTGATGGTTGTCAATGCTTGCCAAAATTTAGTTGCGTTGACCGAATTTGGTAATGGTAAGCATTTGGTTTGCTACCAAACTTCAGCAAGGTTCCTCTTGGCTCTTCAGTTTATTTTGTTGAGAATCTTTTGGTTAAAACGTTGGTAGCCGATTTAATGACTAAATTTTGGCAATGTCAAATTTTGATATGGGTTGGTGGAGCAAGTGTGTCATCACACTAAACAGCCCCTTCGTGGTGAATCGAGTCTCAGGTCCATTCATTCTCTACGTAAACCGCGTGAATGAACTCCCGAATCTATGTTGGAAGCTTTGGTGTTCCCTGTCTAGGGTTCTCACGAAATAGGCATGACCTTGGGGAAAAAAATCCTATGTGCTATGTGCGCGGCATATAACCATCCGACATCCGTCGCCCACCTCATGCAGCCCACGTTTGAGACAAGGCTGGAAATTTTGTTAGGAAACAAAAATTGGCTCCAAGTACATGCCAGCGCCCCTCAAAAGTGATTTCGAAAAATTCAAAATGCTAAGCCGAGTATCTGATTCATAATCCGTTTAAAACACTGTGTTTTTTTATTATAGATCTTCAAAATAAGATCTCACTTGTACATATTTCGATGTCATTTTCTTTTTGAGATTAGACAAATGTTCCACTAATGATTTTAATTTATGTTACTAATATGTATGACTGTTCATATTTTCCCTACCACTGAAACTTCGTCGATGAAGTACTGGAACATTAAACCAAATACGTGGAATATTGGCTATTTCCCTTTAGAACTTAATGCATGGAATATCGTTGAAGAATTGTTGGAATATCGAAACCTGAAGTGCAAAATATTCCATTTTAACTTTCGAAACATTCAACACCCGCCCTTGCTAATTTCACATACCCAATTCAAAAAATTGGCGGTGGAACATCGCTAATGAACTAATAGAACATTATGAAGTAATGCATGAAATATTTTATTTTATTTATTGAAATATATGACATATGGTATTATTTATTAGGTCTAAAGATATGTAAGTGGGATCTAGTTTTGAAGACCTTGTCGTAAGAAATAAGATAATTCAAATGTCTAATCATCTAATCATGAATTAGATGTTTGATTCAACAGATATATATATATATATATATATATATATATATATATATATATATATATATATATATATATATATATATATATATATATATATATATGTGTGTGTGTGTGTGTGTGTGTGTGTGTGTGTGTGTGTGTGTGTGTGTGTGTGTCCCGGAGAATGATCGTGGCGTCCTCTGTACTTGGCTAAACAATTTCAGTGTGTGCCCGCAGGTTGCACCGTTGGAAGTCGTCAGGACGCACCTCATCGCATTCCTTATCTAGCTCTTTAGTTGGAGCATGTTTCCAGCCATACACGGCGATATTTGCAACGCCGAATTCATCGGTCTCGCCGAGTCTTTGGTGGACGCAGAGTTTGGGGTGATGCCTCGGTACAGCTGGGGATCAGTGGTTCGCAGCGTTCGTACAACGTCCAGGCGTACGATGAGTGCCTGGAGTGGTACGTACGCCGGTCACACAGCAGACTCACCATTCCTCTACCAGATTGCCCTGAGCAGATCACGCGCGAGGAACATCTGCAATGCTCCATTGATCCCCACAGCGCTTTTGCGGCGGCATGATAGCGTAAGACAATTCAAAAATCTTATTGTTTCATTCAAGAAATTCATACTGTTCATTACTGAACCTGTTTCGTATGTTACTTCAGTTAGAGCGGGCGCAACGCATCGTAAGTGTGTCGGAGGCCGCCATCAGTAGCCCGGAGACACCACCAGCCCTATAGAAGACTATGAAATTCATCCTAAAGCAGACCAAAAAATAGTGCACAATCTAAACTATAGCCGTTCCATGGATCACGGTGCGTACATGAGCCACCCAGTGGGGGCACCATGCTCACCAGCCAGGTCATCGCGACCTAGCGAGTTCGGCCGGCCATCACAATCTATTAAGTCTGCATGGCGTTGTAGTACTAGCTGTTGATCATCTGTTCGCCGTACCGATGAGGAGGTAACTTACGTACGAACATGCATTTTATTTTTCTACTACGCCTTGCATTCCACTAACATCATGGCATTCTCCCACCGTAGGTCTGTTGTCGGGATGCATCCCTTTTGCCATCCGTACCACCTGCACAGATTACCGCTCCCCGTTGTTCATCTTCGCTGCATGTTCAGGAGGAATGAGATTCGCGTTGTACATTCGAAATATTTATTGTGACTAATATTGTTTCATCTTGCAGCCTCCAATTCAACATGGGGATGACGACGAGTCCACCGATGATGACACGGGTCTCCCATATGCTTCCAGAGAGCAGCACACGGTGCCAGGGTTTGCAGCGTACGCAGGGCAGAGCTCAGCGTTCTTAGCATACCCAGGGTTTTGACACTTCAGTGGGCAGAGCTCCTCTGGCTTCGCTGCCATGTCGTATGGTCAGGGCGCGAGCTCTTTCGCACCACGAGGGAGATTTCTAGAGTCCTTCGTACATGACATTATTACGGGCAGCCCGCAGTTCGGCATGTCTCAGTGAAACGACTTTGACCCTTACTAGACGCAGCCTACTGGACCACCGCTGGCCACTGAGCAGACAGAACGGTCTCTATACCTCCTCTGACCTGAGACGCAACCTTCGGACCAACTGACGTGCCTAACGGGACACGCTCATGCGCGATGGAAGACAAGGCCACGTACGTGGAGGCAGATGTGGTGAGAACATATTAGTGGCTCAGGTGAGTGAGCCATACCTGCATTTTTGTACTACTATAATTACTTTTAATTGTACAAATTTCTAATGTATAAAATTGTAAAAAAGTGAAATATTCGTAAATTCATGATTAAGTTAACCCGAATAAACGTGGTAAATTCGGACCACATAAAATTTCCCAAAAATTGTACAATAACTATGAATGTGTCGGGAGACTTCACATAAAATTTCATAATATTTTGAGCTCGTTTGCTATATGTAAAAACTCATAAATATATCAAAATGTTATGAATTATTGAGCGATATTCGCAATAGCTAAAATTACCTAAAAATTACACTATAAGGTACGTTATGCCGGGAGGTTGTACATAAATTTTTGTAATTTTTAAAGTTCATTTGATATATTTAAAAATTCAAACAAATACTAAATAAAAAAATTATGGTAGATAATTAAGCCGGTTTATTACCTACCGCCCCCTCACCTTGCCTACCGTTCCCCCATCGAGTGACAAGCTGCCTGCCGTTTGGGGAGGGGGCGGCAAGCACCTGCCACCGGCGGTCGCACCGGGTGTCGCCTCGCGGGAGCTGCCACCCGCCCACCGGACGGCAGAAGCGATATTTTTGTCAATATAGTGCGCATACCACTATTTTTGTAAATACAATGTAAAACAGTGCCACATGTGGCTTTAAGTCCACTTGCAAGTGCACAAAGACACCTTTAATAGTTCACTTTAACTTTCTCTTAGTTATATCATATCAATAAATTTTTATGTAAAAGTAAGAGGAGGTGAGAAAAGGGAATCTGTTATATCTTATACAAGAGACAATCCAAGTACACAAATTAACGCAAATGATAATAAAGCGTGAGAGAAAATATGATAAAATAATATAAATAGTTAGAGAATAATTTTATAGGTAAACTGTTGAATATATTATCTTTAATATTTTTTAGATAAGATGAAAATTTTATAGATGATCTTAAGAGCATGTCCAATGCAGGCGCTTAGAGAGATGCTTAGTAATAAAAAAATTAATTTTTCTTGCCACATAGGATAGATAAGGTGCTTATTTTGAAGCATCGATGCTTAAATAAGCGCCGGTGCTTAGTAGGTACTTATATGTATAACTATATCTATTAATAGATAATATAGCATCTAAGCACCTATGGAAGAGATGCTTGCATTGGAGAAAATAACTTTTGCATGGATGCTTGATGATGTGGCTATATTCTCTCTCTTTAAGCACTCATATATAACCATCTTGCATTGTACATTCTCTAAGAGAAACGGACCGATCAATAAAGCAAGGCGCAGAACAAGGAAAAGGAAGACGCGGAAGGTCTCATCATGGCCCAGGCCCCGGAGCTCCCCCGATTTCCCTGCCCCGTTAAATCACCGTGCCGTGCTGCTGCTCCTTCGGCCTTTTAACCACGACGACCCCACGGCACTGCGGCGGCAGCGTCGGCCGCGGCCAAACGCTCGTCCTCTCGCCACTCCACCGCATTTATTATCTCGCCCTCTGCGATGCGTGCCCGCCGCAGCCTGCTTCTGCCCAAAATCCGCGCCACGCCGTGTGGCAGAGGGCGCCTTCATTTATGGCGGTCACCACCGGCTTCACGTACGTACATGATCGGCCTTCCTCTAGCTTATTAACTCCGGTCCTGCCCATCACTGATCCTGTGCGTTGCTGCTGCGGAGTTTCCTGTGCATGATCGCCGACTCCCTGTACGCCAGATCAACAGGAGCTGCGATGAAACCAGTCGGCCGTCCTAGTCTTGGGGGTTACTGTTCGTCCATACGACCGTTCGGTTGTTCCTTGTTTCGTGGCTGCGCTGGTATGAATATTTTTTGCGTTTGACCTGTTCCTTCACTCTGAAAAAAAAACAAGGTAAACGGATGTGCTGAGATAACTTCGCTGTTCTTTCACAAAAGGTCGTTTCAATTTGTCGCAATTTGATTTGCATCATTGTTCGTGCTCCAGCGAAGGTTAAAAGGAACGGCATTGGCAAGATTCCAGCTTTGATATATTTTGGAGGTTAATTGGACTACTGAACTATAGGCTTTCATTTGGTGACGGCGGCTCTGCAATATGGAGACATGACAGGAGCACTGCCAACCACAGGCTTGAAGAAGGACGGTGGGCAATGGCGGCCAACGGCTACAAGGATGAGGCTGTCAACAGCGGTGGTACTGCTAAGGGAGGTGGTCAGCGATGTTGGAGTTGGCAGAAGGCGGTAGGACAGGGAGAGGGGTGGCAGGAGCTGAAGGGGAATTTAGGTGGCGTTGGGCTTATTGTCGTAATTTGCCTTAATTAACCAAGTTCGACTATTTCAAGCTAGTATTCGGTTTGTTACAACAACTGTTATAGTCACATTTTCTTCTTAGCTCTACTTCCTACATATACTCCGTATGTTAAAGTTGGGGGACTCCCCGGCCGGGGAGCTATGCCACGTCACTTTTTTTTTGTGAGAAAGCCATTGCATTTTGCGAAATCGCGTAGAGCTCCTCCGTTCTCGCAAACAGGTCTTTACTAGGTTTTTTCCGGAAAGCACCCTCCATTTCACCGATAGCAACCCGCGGTTTCCAAAATGATGTATAAGTCCTTATTTAGTTACGTATAGGTCCTTGCAGGTACTTGATTTTTTGCGAAAAAACTCTTTGGTTTTTCCAAAATTACGCATACGTCCTCGATTTTTTTAAAGAAACGTCTCACGAATTATCGTCTCTTTCACTTCGGTCCACACGATGGCTAGCGCGGCGTGACGCCGCGCTTACATAGCTAGTTATATCTATGACAGTTCACAACGAATATTTGGCACGCTTGTTAGCTAAAAATATTATGACATGCTTTATTCTTTTAAAAAGAATTTGGCGAAGTATGGCATTTAACCAACAGCCCCGTTGCGAACCTAGTTCTTCAGATCTGGCTGGATTTTGTTTTAGAAACACATAGTCCCTGCACAGTTCTCGAGTTAAAATGCACTCTTCGTGGGCAGTTGTACATTGTGCAACCACAAACCATAGTCGCCAAAATCGTATGAGAGGTCATACCAATTTAGTTTTGAGAATAGCATGTTCCGATATCGGTTCATATCAACTACCATTCAAATTTAATATAACAATACAAGTATATATATTTATAAGTATATATTATTTAATTATATACACATCTAATATCACTTGTAATATTATTTTAAATACATAATAGTATTATTAAATATAACATATAGTTCAATAGATGGCATTATCAATCCTGCTGGTACCGACCGGTATTGGTTGATATCAAATCTGGTATTGACCCGCATCAAGACGATATAACTAGTATATATAAATGTACTTTATACTGATTAAGTGATGGTACGGTACTTACCGGCCGGTACCGGTATTAACAACAACCGGTAGTCCCCTACGCAAGTGTCCGCCCCCTCAGCGTACTTGCAAGAAAGCACCTCACCCCTATTAAATGCATGCCTCTGCCCGTCGTCTACTCAATTATTGATGCCTTTCCGGTACTGCGTTTACCCCTCTCTTTGTTGCAGCAGGTGAAAATCAGGGCTATCCTCCTCGGCTTAAATCCATGCCGGCATAGATGGCCACGTCCCGTCTTACTCCGTTTGTTCCTGTCGCCGACTGCACAAGTGAGCTGTTTTGAGGGGGAAGAGAGAGACCGATCGACTTACACGAGGCGGCCGGTGTGCGTTCGTGCGCCGGTCATGGCGAGGACTCCTTGCTGCGACAGCAAGGGCCTCAAGAAAGGCCCGTGGACGCCGGAGGAGGACAAGCTCCTCGTCGACTACGTCCAGGCCAACGGCACCGGCAACTGGCGCTCGCTCCCGAAGCTTGCCGGTACGTACGTTCCTGCTGCAACCATGCGCCGATTGTTTTTTGCACTCGTTTGTCGTGCGTGGCCGCCGAGCGCGGCGTCGTGTGGTGCACGAATGGTTTGGTTGAGCGATTTGCTGAGGTGAAGCGCGTCTGCGTGCAGGGCTGAACCGGTGCGGCAAGAGCTGCCGGCTGCGGTGGACGAACTACCTCCGGCCGGACATCAAGCGCGGGCCCTTCACCCCCGAGGAGCACAAGTCCATCCTCCAGCTCCACGCCATCGTTGGCAACAAGTGAGTAGTAGTCATTAATTACTCTCTCTCTCTCTCTCTCTCTCACTGGCAGTTTCTGTCTCGCTCGATATCTACAGATACATACATATTAACGCAACATATCTATGTACCAGCGACCAAAGCACGCTTCAGTTACTGCATGCTATCTTGCATACGTACGTATGTTGAATGATCAATGATGTCATGTAGCCATCTGCATTCATGGAACATATATCCAGGACCGGTGTAGGGATGGATGTGTGACGCCGCGCGCTTATGTTATTCTATCGTCGTGATCTCAGGTGGTCCATGATCGCGGCGCAGTTGCCAGGCCGGACGGACAACGAGATCAAGAACTACTGGAACACCAACCTCAAGAAGCAGCTCTGCCAGGCGGCGCCCGCCGGTGAGCAGCCCGCCCTGGTCAGTCGAGGCGCAGCTTCCGGCTGCCCCGACGCGCGCTACATGGCCCAGTGGGAGATCGCCCGCCTCGAGGCCGAGGCGCGCCTGTCCCTCCTCAACACCTCCACCGCAACCACCAGTGTCACCGCCTCGTCGTCCTCGTCCACCGTCGCGGTCGGTGCCGAGCACGGGGCCGAGGCGCCGCCCGACATCTTCCTACGACTCTGGAACTCCGAGGTTGGGGACTCCTTCCGCAAGTCCGTGGTTTCGGCGGTACGCGAAGTGGCGGCGAATGAAAAAGGGGCGCCGGGGCCGACGTTGCCTCCGCCGCTCGGGGATGACTCGTCGGCAGCATCCAACGTGACCACGGCCGTGGCGGCGGACGAGTACCAGGTGTTCCTCGACCTGGCGGCCGAGGAGCTCGGGCTGTACCACGGCGGGTTCACGCTGTTCTCCCCGGCCGACGAGTTCGCCGAGGAGTCCCTGTTCACCGCGTTCCAGTAAGCTAAGCGATAGCTCATAATAGTGGCTAACGTACGTACGTACCGCACTATGCATGCGTACGTGTACGTACATACGTATGTGCACGTGACAAGCGTGTGGATTTCTTGTGTTGACGTGGCATATGTACGTACGTGTACCGTGCAATGTACGTGTGATGGGGTTCTCTAGGGCAGATCGAGTTTTTTTACTGCTCTAGCCTCTAGGACAGGACATCTGGTCATGCTGTAGACTTCTGGAACCCTTTTTCGTTTATGTGAACATATCAGGGTGGTGATCGGTTCGGCTGAAAGCCTCATGACTTATGGCTGAAAACACTGTAACTGGCTGAAAAAAGTACTGTAACTGACAGAGGCTTATTTACCATAATTAAATTTAAAAAAAATTTAAAAATAGAAAAAACATATTAGCCCATCACGTATAATGTAAACAAATACGAGGAAAAAAAGAACCGGTAAAAAAACTCAAAAAAGCCAAAAGTTCAGAAAAAGACGAAATTTATGAATAGTGCAAAAATAAGCTGAAGCCATATTGATCAGGGCCCAGCTGTGTTTCCTTTGGTTGAGTAGACCTCGGAAATCGACGCGCTGCGTTCTGACTCTGCGAGTAGTGAGATGGGTGTCTTTTATTATCGGACCCGAATTTACAATATGGAATCAATATGATTCCAATGAATTATTCGATATATCAATAGATAGTATTTATAAATATATTACTGAATCAATTTATATATTATATAAGATTATATCACACATTAATATTACATATTAGAGTTCAATTAATCCATATTAGGTACACATATTGCTAAATCAATTCATACATTATATAAGATTATATCATACATTAATATTATATATCAGAGTTTAATTAATTTATATTATGTAGAGTTTACATAACGGGTGGATCTGGCTAAATGTCTACATTATAAAAGCGAAAACGAAAGCGAAGAGCAAAAAGTGAGACCACATTTTGCCACAGGCAAGCGAATGGGGCAAATGATGTTTAACCACTCTTAAAGAATTTGGATAATAGATGCGCACACAATCACCATCAAAACATGCATGTCTGAGACAAGGACTAAACTGCTAGAGAGCGACCTAATCTCCACCGTCATCTTCTCCGTCTTGTCCCAATGAGCCGTAGTAGACATAGTGGTCTTGATCCACATGTTATGGATTATTTTAGTGGGCGAGGATAAGCACAAACAATAGTGCTCCACGAACCAACATACAAAATGCAATAATATAGATGCAAGGCTGAACAAAGGACAACCCGAGTTCTTTTATTTGCTAAATTCCAAAACTATCCCTCCAAATGTCTGATTTTCAATTTTAATTTTATTTTTGGAATTGAAATTTACATTTGATTTTCAATTGGGATTAGATTTATATTTGGATTATAATTAGTTTCAAAATTTGAATTTGATTTTACTATAAATTCTCCTACGCACTTTATGGATCATCTTTTCAGATTCAGTTTTTCACTCCAAATTAATTTTCCATTTAGGTATTTTTAACTCGAGGCTTTGGTTTTCAATTCAACTACAAAAGCGAAAGGAATTTGAAAAAGAGCCAAAAACCAAATTTATTTAAAAAAATCAAATTGCCATAAATTGGGTTGTTACACAGATTCTCAGTATCATGTATGCATTCTTACATGTTGTCATGTTTCACCATGCCTGTAGTAAGATGATGGGTGGGTTCTTTTCAGCTGCGGCTGATGACTTTTGGCCTTAACGCGAGCGCTTGTGCGAATGAATCAAATGCTGATAAGCCAATAAGCTATTTTGAAAAAAAAACTGTTTCAATAAGCTGCCTCAAAAAAACAACACACAAGTTGTCCCGTTTGTTAGTTCGGGGAAGTTATAAGTCATAAGCCATAAACTAAAAAGAAGGGGGCCAATCGAGGTTTTACGAGAGATCTTGTGAGAAGTTACTGGAATTTTTGTGATGAACCATTGTCAATGGACTTGTTCTTTTATGCTACGGCTTGTGGCTTTTGGCTGTGACTTTCTAGTCTATGAAGCCAAAAACTAAAAGCCGTTGAAAAGCCAAAAATAACAAGGCCAATGCATGTGGAGTTGGAATTCAAAGTTGTGAAAGATGTGGATATTCGGCCTGCTGTTTCAATCCCAGGCGGTCTAACCGGCTCTGTTAAGCAGTCAAACCGGTGAACTGGTCAGATCGGTTGTGCTTATTGGTAAGACCAGCTGTGCACAACGGTCAAACTGCTTCTAGGTCTGATAGACCAGCCGCTAGTCAAACTGCTGGCTTCAGCCGGTTAGGCCACTAGCTTGTAGCCGGCCAGAACGTCGATGTGTGGCTAGTCAGAACGCCCACTGTCAAACCGTATTTCCAGTGGCGGTCAGACCGGTTAGGTATTGATCTTGTGAGGTTTTGCTGGTTTGGGTTGTGGTTTGGAGTTTGGATGTGAAATTTAATCTTCTTAACCATCTAACTCTGAAGTAAACGATTTTTAGATACTGAAAGAACATTTGAAAAAAAAACACCATTTACTCCTCTGTCACCATTGCTGATCCTACATTTTATTTGCGGAACTGCATAAATGGCTGGCCATTTGCATCACACTGGACCAGTCTACTGCAATGCGCCGTAGCAGGTACGCACAATTAGGTCGGTCCAGTACTCCAATCCAGCTCATGACTACGTGCGTGTGTGCATGCATGGTCGGTCTGTGCGGTGCTAAAGGACCGAGAACACACCATGATACTATTGTTGAGGAACCGTCGCTGGCGACCAATCCAAGCGATTCCTCTGTTTAGAACAAGAACGAATCAATCATAGAATCACATAATAATAGATTGAACACACAGAGAGAGATAGGGAGAACTCCTGGTCTTTCTTTATTGCTTTCATTCATGTGTACATAATATGCTGGTTAGGCTCCCTATTTATAGACTACAATGAGATGCCCACCATGAACCGCGGGCTGCTGGCCTGTAACGCCCCCAATTTTTGGGACCAGGGACGTCGTACGGCCTGCAACAGCCCAGGAGTTCTGTTGCGGCTTAACAGTGTATCATGCCTGCTTATAAGCCATTTAAAAAGAGTTAATTGGATTAAAGTAAGACCTAATGGCCAACTTTAATGACAATAAGGGCATTCAAGCCCAAAACTTAACTTACATACAAAAGAGCCGAAGAAAACTCCACAGAAACGCTTGAGTGCGGTCATAACCCTAATGCGAAATCTTGAATTGCTTCCTTTTTCTTCTGGTATCTGTTGGGGGAAAATTCGGCAAGCCTGAGTACTCCCACCCCGTACTCAGCAAATCACATGTGGAAATACTATATAACTAATTGCCAGGGTTCTCGGGTGGAGGGTGTATAGTGGTTTTATTATGAGGTGGATGCAGTTTTATTTGCAATCAAGTAAAACTTAAAACATTTGCTCCTAAGATCAGGGGTTTTCTGTTATCAGATAAAGTCTCATCATTACTCAATTTAACAATCTCAGAAACACTACTTATGCCTTGTTGTTGGAATCACCCAATTAACACGGCTTCATTAACCGGAAGCACGGCGTATTCGAATACCATTTATTTCACTCTACAGAGCTGCCCTGCTTTACCCACAAGATTTCTTAATTCCACGTCTGACATTAAGAAAACATGGTTTTTCGCTGCTCAATTCTTTATATAGCCTCTACCCGGTAGGGACGAGGCAACACAGGCAGTCGGCATTCCGCTGGCCCACGCAGAAAGTCGCACATCGACTCCGTGTAATCCTACCGTTGTTGAGTATGGTCTCATTGTTTCCATACCGACTTTGAGTACGCGGGACATCCCTTAATCGGAGTCCCCAAAATAAGTTGTAGATATTCAATCGATTTGAGCAGCTACTAAAGCAGGTTTGACGAGTCAACGCTTGTGGTTGGGCGATGTCTGTGTCTTTAACTTGGCATAAGGTTCTTGCCCTTATACTTTTTCCTGAGGTCCTCAGCCTCAGGCTCAGGGTAAGGTCGTGGCGTAGATCACCGCGTGATTTCCCACAGTACACCCTTCCTAGTCTCAATTCCCTTAAGGTAAAGTCGTGGCGTAGATCACCGCGTGATTTCCCATAGTACACCTTTACCTTAGTATCACTTCCTCTAAGGTAAAGTCGTGGCGTAGATCACCGCGTGATTTCCCACAGTACACCTTTACCTTAGTATCTGTTTTCAAATCCTACCGGCCCACAGCCAACACCTTAGAAGTACATACCAGCATCACCGGCCTAGGGTACGGTGTCCCATACCACCCTACCCTCTCCGGGTTTTTCAATTCTACCGGCCAACGACCAGAGTCACTTAGTAGTGTAACATGTTGAATGAAATGATATTGTATACATTTACATCATATATTAATTCTTACTAAGGTTGTCAAGGTGAATATGGCCATCAAGATAAACAGGGCTTTTTATCAGTGGTAGGATTATCTAGATAGCATGCCATTCTAAATCTTTGTTTTAAGAAATTATCAGTTCGCAACTATCAATAATGAAAATACATTAAATAAATAATGTAATTTAATGGGATTAAATATGATCAAAAACATGTGACTTGCCTTGCAGACTTATGATTTCGACAATTTTGTATTCTTCGATTTTTGGGCCTTGATCTTGATCTGAAGCTTCGTATTCTTGAATCAGCTGATCCTCGACGTCACGTGCTAGCGCAAAATAAAAGAAAATCAATTTAATTCCACGCTCGACGAAAAATGAGCTAGGAATAAAGAAATGGAAATAACAAAATAAATTCAATTAAAATTTAAATAAAATAGGTTTGGGATTTTTGGAGGCTTGATATGAATATTTGGAGCTAAGAAATGGATTGGCGGCTTCGAAACGGTCGAAATGGATATATTTTTGCATTTTTGGGCTTAAAAATGGTTTAACGGGTCTGGTTACTGTTCATTGCGGGCGTGCACTGCTCAAACCGGGCGAGGTACTGTTCATCGCGGGCGGATGCTACAGTACCGGGTGGGTACTGTTCATCTCCTACCTCCGCGCGTGCACTGTAGCAGCCGAACAGGGGAGGTTTGCGACGGCGATTGCCAGCGTTACAGGGCTTTGCGACGCCAACTGAAGACATGGGTGGACTCAGGGAGATGCCGGGAACCCATTTTTGGAGTCTGCACCGGCTATTTCTCCGGCGATTGCCGGCGGCGAGCTCGTGAATTCGGGTCGGTTTTTGGAGGTTATGGCCGGTTCCTAGGGTTAAGGGGGTCGGGGCTCTGGCATTTGAGCATCCTTGGGACCAAGGCAAGCTCATGGGAGTGGTGGTTCGGCCCGGGGAAGTCTGTGCGAGGCCGGCCACAGTGGGGTGCCATGGCCGAGCAGAGGAGCTCGGGGTTGAGGGAGTAGAGGGCTCGGGAGTTTAGAGCAATACTTGGGAAAGGTTCCTGGGAGCTCAGGAGTGCTACTGGAGAGAGGAATTGGACTCTCATTGGCCGGAGTACAAGAATTGAAAGTTAGGGCACCGTAGGGATTTTCGGCCATTACCGGCGATGGAAGAGACCGGAAACGAATTAGGTGGGTGGGGAGCTTCACTGGTGTGTCAGGAGGAGGTCGGAGGGGTCATTGGCTTTCCTATGAGCTTGGAGGTGGCTTGGCGCAAGGAGAGGCCATGGCGGCGGCTGTGACTCACGGGGAAGACGGTTCGGGAAGGGGCAGCTGGGGCCTTAGCTGGCGGGGAGGGCTCCCGAAGGGTGGGGTGGTGACTGGCAAGGTGGCAGGGGAGAGGAAGACACGAGAGCGGACGGGAGGTGGAGGCGGCGGTGGATATTTTCGGATGCTACAGTGTTGCGCGAAAAAAACAGGTGTAGGGCAGAGCTTGCTTGGAGATTGGTGAAAATTTTGCTTGAGATTGGTGAGGATTAAGCTCTAGTTTGAGATTTTGCAATAGAATTTGAGAATTGAATTGTTTTTCAAATTTTTGAAAAATCAGGTCATTACATGGCCCAGGCCCAGGTTTCTTAACAACTATAAGTATGACGCGGGCTTGGACCATCCACAGATTCGGTTTGTTGGGAACCGTCTTGATTTGCCTTTCCCGTCGATCGCGGCGATGTCTTTGCTTTTAGCAGTCGCATGCATGCACCATACCTGGTTGTTCCTTCGTAATTTGATCTTTGTACGAACCTATATATAAGCTCTGTATTTGTCTATGATTTGAGATGGAGTTGAAGCGTCAAAACAGGCAGGAGATCTCCAAGTAAATTTGGGCGGTGTATTGGCCCAATGTAGTATGCATATGCCGATCCATATGCTCCCCGATGATTTACAATCTTTGCCGTGAAGGGTGTGAGGGCGACGGTAGTTCCACTGATTGAGCTTTTACTTTGTACCGAGGAAGGAGACGTGGCGTGAACGACTTTTTTTAAAAAATAATCTATTTTTATTTGAAATTATAGAAATATATCTGTACAATTTTTTTTATAGGAATAGCCTCCAGTCACCCAAATGTTAGACGATTGGAACCTGTCACCCAACGGCCGCACGACACGAATGCAGTCGGTGGGCTATTGGATTACCTAATTGCAGTCGCTGAACGGTGGGGCGACGGGATGCTATCGCCCTACTGTTGGCCATTCGGTGACTGGATGTGATATATATTTGACCGCTCGACTAAGCCCCCGGCCGACCGGCCGATTCCAGTATAGCGCGTGCGAGGAGAGGAGAGAGAAAGAAGAGAAGAGCAGAGAGGAATATGAGAGGTTCTGCTACTTATGTGAGTTAATTTTTTTTATGTTTTAGTCGATATTTTTTGTACGAAGTAAATAGTTTGTTTAGTGTAAAATTAGAATCCGTAGAAAATTATAGTTATAGAATTTTGCTATGAAGTAAATAGTTGTAAAAAGTTTAATCGACATAGTGATGGAAAATTAGCATCTGTAAAAAATTATAGTTGTAGAAAATATAGTAAATATTATAGTTGTAAAAATTTAGTAACTATAGTTATAGAAATCTACCATTCGTAGAAAATTATAGTTGTAGGGTTTAGCATCTATAGAAAAATAAGCATCCGTAGAATATTTTAGTTGTAGAAAAATTAGTCAATATTGTATACAAAATTAGTATCCGTACATAATTGTAGTCGTAGAAAATTTAGTCAATATTTTTTATATAAAGTAAATAGTTCACTTTGTGCAAAATATTATTAGATAACATTTACGATTTATTACAAATGAATGTAATGTTATTAGTACATTGAAAATGCCCGTGTACCGTTAGAACTTGCATATTGGCATGTATATCATTATGTCATATAAATTATCGAAACTCAGTAGGATTAATTTACCGTAGGAGAGAGCTCAAGCAACGAGAGAAGAGCGGCATCAGTGTGCATGGGAACAGGTAGGGAGTTGATGCGTATTGGGCCGGAGGATAGAGAGCGGTGGCGGTGCGAATGAAGAAAGGTTATGCTATAAGGGTACTGTAGTAGTTCAAGATAGGTGAACGGTCATATAAATGTAAATTATAGTATAGCAGTAGTTTCATATTATACGATGCAATTTGACCAGTAGTAACATTAAAAATATTTGCTTGTAGACATAAACAATATCAATACCGACTACATTGAAAGTGCATTATGGTGTCAGCACCATTCGTGAAGGTCCGAATGGTGTTGACTTGAATAGTTTTGCGCAAGCCACTCTGGTACACCCGAACGGCGAGAATGCTCAAATCACAGATGTGATGTACTGGCTCACCCACAACTTCTCGTTAGACCCTAAGGTGTGCAGCGTCATCATACAAGGGCTTTGGAGCTGATCTCCCACGCACTTTAGATGGGAGTTGAGACCATTGATGCACACTGCTGCATGGAAGGGTTTTGTGAAAGGCTGCTGGCGCCATGGATACGAGTGCGTGCTGCTTGTAAAACTATGCCCAATAGAAGTTGTACAAGGCCCTGCCAGCGGCTATCATACGGGTGGTGCGAGCAACTTGGGTGCTTAGCATATTGATGAATAGGAGGACTCGGAGGCCGGTGTCAGAGAGGTTACGGAGGAAGTTACTCGTGATGTGGTCGATGCGATAGATGGAGAAGCGGAAGAAGGGCCACAGTGTGCTAAGCCTATAGGACAGGCTAATGAAGGGGAGCATATGGAGTACATAGTGCATCAAATGGAGAGAGATAACCGGATGGCCTGGGTTGAAGAGGAAGCTGTATAGGAGGATTATGATGACATTTCTGATGAGGACGAAGCTCTCATCCCACAGGGATGGAACATGTTTGACGCTGTACTAAGGTGTTGTTGACCTCCTCAAGCGTCATGAAATGCCCACCGTACTTGGACGTCATCAATCGCCCATAGTGCCCCATTGCCATTGATCGCTCGCTATACCCATGCGTCATCGACCTCTTTAGGCACCATTAACTGCCCACCGTACTTGGTCGCTCACAACCGCCTACTGTGCCTGGTCACTTATGACCACTGGCTGTACCTGGACGTCATCGATCGCTTGTTGTGCCAGGGAGCTTACGACTGCCCGCTGTGCTTAGACATTATTGACCACCTGTGCCAGGGAGTCATCTCAAGTCTTCCTCATTTATGAAACTATATCTATTCATCCACCTCATAAAAAATGTTAATCCATAAATCAATTATCATTAATTACCAAAACTTCACCATTAACTCATAATAGAGGAACTAGATTTAACAATCTTCTCTTTTTGGTAATTCATGATAATCTCAATAAATAATAAGATATAGATTAATTTGGGAGTATACAACATGTATATAAAAAATTTTATATACATGTTGTATACTCCCATTGAAAAGCCCCAAAATTTCAAACCCAAATTTTTTTTGTCATTTTTCCTGGATTTTTGAGTGACTTTTGGTAACTTTCCCTTTTTGAAAAGTCTCCCCGGAAACCGCCTTCCTTTTTCGGCATTGCCGCTTTTCCCTTCTCCTTGGCGCCTTTCTCTTTTCCCCGTCTCTTCCTTCCCACTGGCGCCCCGCCTTTCCCGCTTTCTCCTCGCGCAAGCGCTCGCGCTGCGCGCAGAGCTTCTCCACACCCACGCCCCGGTTTCGCTCGCCCGCGTCACCCCGACGTCAGCCGGTCGGAAACCAGCGGCGCCTACCCTCGCCACGCGTCGCCGCCTCCCTCCCTTGGCCCCACCTACCAGTCATCGCCCGTCTCCCTCCTCCACGCGAGAGAGGGCGCTTCGCCGTGCCGTTCAGCCACCTGCTCCTACTCCCTCCATTCCTCGCCATTACTCGCACGTGCAGAGCCGGACGTCGCTTCTTTACTCCGAGACGACGCCCCACCAGCACCCCGTCGCCTCCATTGACCGCCGGTGCCGCGCCCATCCCTCCTTTCCCTCTTTTTCTCCCCTCCGCCCGAGCTCACTCGCACACCCCTCTACTCCCTCGCGCTCCCGTGCCCCTCAAGCCCTCCCACCGCTCTCATTCACTCCCAGCCACTCCCAAGCACCTCCAGGAGCTACCGATCGAAGCCGCATCGCTCTCCTCGCCATCGTTGCCCTCCCCTGCGCTGGCGACCCCATGAGCTAATCTCCTTCCTCTTCCCCTCATTCTCCAATTCCATTCGCTGAAAGTATCTCCACTCTCTCTTGATTGCTTTGGTGTACCTTGCTGGCCAGGAGAAACCCCCAAGGAGCCCCGACATCGTTGCTCACCGCCGGCCGAAGCACCTTCTCGTGGCCAGCTCTCCAGGAGGCTCCCCAGCTGAAGATACCTCCGCCAACGTGAGCCCCGAACCCCACTGACCGTGAAAGCACCGCCAATTTGGCTTGATCGGCTCCGGTGACCTCCTTCGCTGCCGGGAAGCCGAACTTTCCCCTTTTGCCTCCTGCCTTCTCTGTTGGTCCCCTCACCTCCCAAAACCGCAAAATGGGTTTCCCATGTTGAGATCCACTCGCCGGTGCCCTTCCTATCCGCCGAGGACCTCGCCGTCACCGGAGATCGGAGACACCTCTGTCTCTACCTCTCTGTCACGCGCGCACGGCGAAAGGCGGAAGACGACCGACGTGGCCGCATCCCCGCCGTCCTCTCCCCTCCGTTGCCATATAACATCGACCGTCGGATGGCATATCTCCTCTGCCGTCCGATGTCACTCAACACACCTCTTCGCAGCCACCCGATCCAGCCCTCTCCACTGCCGTCTGATCTTCTCCCCACAACTATCCCATCCGCTCGCCTACCCCGCATCGCCGCCGTCCGCTCCTGCCGCGTGTCATCCATCGGCTGGAGCGAGGCGCGCATGCTGTGCCGAGGCCGCGCGGCCCGCTCGTGCGCGCAGGCCGCACAGTGCCGGGCCACATTGTAGCAGAAGGCCGGCCCGACACTGTTCACCCGAATTGCTAGGGATTTATTAATTTCCAAAAAATCCAGAAAATCCAAATAAATCCTAGAAAATCACAGAAAATCCCAAAAAATCCCAAATTTCACCACTTTGCTCATTTTGATGCCCTAAATCCATTTTTGACCTCCTTTCTCCAAATTCATCTCAGAAAAATTTGAAAATCCCCCATTTGAGTATTTATGCAATTTACTCCTTTTTCATAGATTATTTTTCCTCGCTTGATTAGGCTCAAGTCAGACTTATGTTATTTTTGTGTGTTTGCGCTAGTGTCGGAGATCCCGGAAGCTTCGGTGCAGGGCCAAGATTCAGGAGTTGCTACGTTCGAGATCGCCGAGATCGTCTAGATTCACGGCAAGTCGTAAAAACCTTGATCATATTGAATCCCATGTTATTTAATTATGCTCATATGCTATTTACATTATTGTTAATTGTGAAATGCTAGTTTGCGTAAAATAAAATGTTTAAGAATGACATGCTATGTAGATAAAACCTACCACCGATAAACGCCCTGATAATTTGTAGCCCCGCCTTTGTTAACTCTAGATCTACTTTAAGTATAATATAACTACCTGTAGGTTATTTACAATCACACAAACTCTTTACACTACTAAGGTTGTGGCCGTGGGCCGGTAGATTTGGAAAACTCGGAGTTAGGGTAGGATGGTATGGGACACCATACCCTAGGGTGGTAGTACCGGCGTGCACAGTTTAGGGTAAAGGTGTAGTGGGAAACCGCGATACGGTCTTTGCCCACCGCTTTACCCTAGGGTGGAGGTTGCGAACCTCATGAAAATGTAAGGACTAGACCCTTACGCTGAGCAAATGACATAACCAGCCGCTCAACCACAGGTGTTGACTCGTCAACCCTGGTTTAGTACCTGCTCAACTTAAGTGAAGCCCTGCATTGGGAGTCGGTGCGGATCGCAGATCCGGACTAAGACAACGATAGGTCCCCACAACTCGGGCCCAGCATTCCGTGGTGGCCAACGGATACCCGAGGATGTGCGGATTCCGAACCTATCGGGTGGGGTATATACCAAGGGTTGAGCAGCGAAAAGACCCGGTTCCTTAACTCAGTCATGAGGGTTAAGGATACGTGTGGGTAAAGTTGAGCAACTCTACAGAGTCAATCAAATGGTATTCAAATACGCCGTTCTCCCGGTTAATGGAGCTGTGTCACCTGGGTGATTCCAGCTGCGAAGCTTAAGTAGTTTTTGCCGATGTTTTAACTGGACTAGTTGGTTAATTATCTTTTCATGAAACCCCCTTAATCTTAAGAAGTAGCTATCTTCTTGTGCATTTCTAAAAATGTTTACAAATAAAACTGCATCCACTCAAAGTTAATAAACCAAGTATACTCCCTTCCTTTGTTGATCCGTGCAAGTAGCTAAGTTAGGGCTTTCCGTTGTGACTTGCTGAGCTGGTTAGCTTACGGCTTGCTAAACCCCTTCAGAAGATCAAGACACTGGTGAAGGTCTCCCCGTTGAGGAAGCCCCTGAGAAGCCTTTCTTCGACGAGGACCTGTGGTTTTAGGTCTCCGCCGCGCTCGAGTTTTCCTTGGAGTTTTTGTAATGTAATATACTTTGGGCTTGCACGCCCCACTGCAGAAAAACTGGGTTGTTAAACCATATCTTGTAATATAAGTTGGTCTTTTGTTGTAAGCATGTGATGGTACCCTCTTGCGCGACGCTCCATAACTGTTCAAGCGTGAATAGTTGCGAAATGCCGTGTCCCAAGCGCCCCTGGAAACGGGCGCGTTACAACCATATGTAAACCATTAGGGTTTTGTGGTGGATTATATATGCAACACTACAAAGGCTATAGTCATTGGATTACATATCAAATGATTGAGCCATATATATTGGAGGTGCAGAACTTACAGCCTGGTTATGGGGCGTGGAATCAGATACGAAATACTGCACTCAAAATTGTTGGTGTCGTATGTCGGGCTATTTGGTTGGTTCGGTCTGCTAAACTTTGAAGCCCATAACACCGACAGACCGAATTGCACGCATCAGAAAACCGAAGCCGATTTTCTTACCGATGTAATTGACCGAGTTCCCTAAATTTGGTTTGTATGGTTCGGTTTTTCGATTCTTTAAACTTTCTGCTCGTCCCTACAGAAACGTTACTGTTATATTATTAGACTTATTGTTAAAAATATAGTAATAAGTTTAACGACCGTCATATTTAAAACTATTTAACTATATAGAAACTATATTATTAAATTTATCGCTAAAAATACTTTCATAGTATTATAATCTTATTACTATATGTTAATATAAAGTTATAACAAATAATGGTTAAAACTACATCTCAGAGACCATAAAAATTAAAAAAGAACAGAGTGAGTACTGTGCCACTGCCTCATCTCTTTTTTTAGGGCCTTTTCTTCTTCTTGGTCGTAAACAAAAGTGCATGTTTCAAAAAAAAATTGTGCTCGTCAACCAAACGCTACAACCCAGAGCCGCAGACCCCCGAGAAGCCTAGCTAAGTTTCCGCCCAAACAGGTTATTGCTTTTCGGGCCAGATTAAACAGAACTGTTCTTCCCCGGTCACCAATGACGCGGCCTGTAACCTGAGATGTCCACTATTTTCGGCACACCAAAAGAGTTAGCCCAATCCCTCGATTTCCTCTTGAAGAAAAGAAAGAACCAATCCATCAATTCCTCAGTAACCCAACGATTCACCCCAAATCCAATCCCAAATTCCGCCCAGATTGTCAGGTGATAAAGAACGTCTCTTCGTCTCAACCTCGCAGCCAATTGCATGGTCTGGTCGTGCACATCCGATGCCTACATCGACAGGAGAGCATGCAGGAGAACAACAATGGTACGCATAGTCTAATTGAAGCCTGTTGCTTGCAAATCTGTCCTTTTACTTCCCAAAAAGTTCAAAATTTCGGTGAAGAAATTGAATTGTAAAACTCACATGTAACCAGAAGACGTACGGCTTCCCAAAAGTCTGACCTGGTTCAGGAGAACCGGTGATCAGAGGTGGGGATTCTTCAGGTGCTAATTAAGATTCAGATGAAAAGAACATGATAGACCATAGATGCATATAAATACAACAAATCAAATCCCGTTAACAACAATGAGAAGAAGACAAAATTAACACTCGGAAGAGAACAAAAAGGACTGCTTAAATGTCAGCAAGAACAATGTGACTTCTTAACTACACGTAAGAATGCTGCTTGTCAAGCATCAAAGATGTACACCACCAAATTAACACCTGTCTTGGAAGTAATATGTATATACACCAACAGTAGACTTTACACACCAGGCACGATTTTCTTGCACTGACAACACACTACACACTTGCAAGGGTGAAAGAACAACAAGCAAGCAGCAACCACAGATGAACACTTTTTCTTGTTGTGACGATGGGACGTTTCTTCAGGCACCAAAGCACCCGATGAGTTTCTTGGGAGCGTGGCCGGTGGCGCGGTACTTTGCAGCCATCTCCTCGGCCTTCAGGACTTCCTCGCCGCGCTTTGCCTCGACCATTGCTCTCTTCTCTTCGGCTTCCTTGTGGATGATTGCAACCTTGTTTTTCATCGTCTCAGCGTATTCAGCCTTCTTCTTTTCCAATTGCTCCTGAGCGTGCGTAAATTTATAAACTTTAGCTTGCAGGATCGCATACAACGAAAATGCCACACAAATGCCGGTAAAATTTAAGAAGTGTACAGAACCAGACAATAACGGACCTCATCCTCCAAGGGGAAAAAATGCAAAGAATGGAAATACAGAAATTACCTCAATCTTCTTCAGTTGAGCTTCTATGTTTGCTTTCTTTGTGTTCTCCCACGAGAGAACAGCGGATAGCTTCTTAGCAGCCCTGTGACATCGATGCCAATTGGTTAACGGTTAGGAATTTTCAGATCATTTACTCAACGAATGTGTATAATGCTTTCAACAACAGATAATAGATATAAGTATATAGGTTCTTCACATGATATCCGTAGTAACATTTTTTTTTGTAATGTTACTTGCTCTCTAGGTCTTCTCATTGCTTTTGTTTAATACTATCATTGTTGTTTGAATTAGACAGGATGTGCATATCCTCACTGTCTTGTTAGTAAGAGTAAGACATATCATTAACAGAAAGCTATATCGAGCTTCAGATTCCCTGGTTGAAATCATTCAAATGGCTGAAGAGGTCCTTTTGCAATATTCACATCTGCTATAACAGATTGGTGATAACTCTACTGAAAAAGGCATACTGATGTATGAAAGAAAGTAATATACTTATTCTCAGCTTTTGTCTTCTCATTCTCCTCCCATGCTTTAATCAAAGAATTCCTCTTCTCAGTTTCCACCCTTGCAAGAGCGATATCTGGATAGCGGTTTTTCAGGTTGTTTGTCAGCATGGCTGTACACGATGACAAGAAGAGAACTCAAATTATTCAATAATTACCTCTGTCATTTGAGCCCCTTTTCTCAGCTGAAGGTTTCTCAGCAGGAGGTTCATCTGCAACCTCTGGTAAGCAGAAAATGGAGAAGTATTTCATGAGCAAGAGTTGCTACATCATTATTTGCTATAAGTGGTAAGAAGCTAGCAACAATCTGTATAATGTTAAATGACTTTGAGAAAACCATTAGTTTTGCAAGCAATTCATAATCTATGACATTATCTTCCAGGGAGCATATACGCTCTACTTTTGAGAACGGTTAAACTTTCAGATTGCCAAATGCAACACATTTCTTTAGAGGTTCTTTGTGCAGTGGTGCTCAGATAGATTGTCTGCCAAGAGCAAGACTGCAAGAGTTTACTTCCAGCATCTCCCTTGCTACCATTTACGCCATAATATGATGACTTGTGTAAGCAAACAGAGTAACGATGGAAGCCCACTCCAGCCCTTTTGGGTAAAGGGATGACCAGACAGGGACATGACACACTAAACTTTCAGCATCCAATGCACACACTTCTGAATATCCTTGAATCAGTCTCTAGCATGGTTATTTCAACACAATTCTTAGAACTACAAGGTACATTTTTTTAATGCAGTGAATCTGCTTTTAATGTTTAGGTGTGTAATAATTAATAATTTCCAAAGTTCAGATGTTGCTTAACAGTATGTGTGGAGACACAAACTTTGCAGAGTTTTCTTTTCTTTTCTCTTCTTTTTTGCTATGAGAAGGAGCTCCTGCAAGATTGCTATTTTTATTCGCTGAGTAACTGGGTCTTGTAGGATAAGGGAAGCACTATGTCGTTGAATGTCAAACGAGAGGACAGCGAAAGTAGCCTGGCATGCCAGCTCATATTTATCCACTCATTGCACGTTTGCACCACAAATTTTCCCATTTGACACTTAGTACTTGCTCCGTGTTTATCTATTTCAAACTATTAATACCGTATGTTGAATTTCCATGACATTAATTTTTATATCTTTGTTTAGCAGGAAAACTGAATGCTTCATAGGCTCATAGCGCATGATTTGCCCAACTATGCAAGGAACTGAGGTACTGACCGCTTACAGCATAGTAGTACATCTATGATGACTTAGAGCAGCAATAGAAAGCAACTGCCTGGTTGTCCTAAAACTGTTACATGCCATTTTAATACGATAGCTCTATTCCTTTCAAAAGAAGAATATGACAGTTATCGTGATTTCTTCGTCACATGATTTCTGCACTAGTAATTGCACATGTACAGACGTACTAATCTCCATTCAAAATGGAACAATGATCTGTTCTAAACCAAAATATTACATACATGGTTTGAAGAACTATGCAAGAACTTTCAGGCAATCCAGCAAAAAGGAGCTAAAGCTCATGGCAAAGGCTGTTCTTTATGTGCCTTTGTTTTTGTTTAATTCTTTTTCTCCCAGCATAAAACTTTGGACACTTTCTAGGGTGCTAAAAGGAAATTGAGATTCATCTGAAAACAAGGAAACTGGGATGGGTAAAAGAGAAGAGAAAAAGGAAAGCAGAGAAAGAAAAAAGGCAGAAGATAGGGAGAAAGTGAAGAATTCAGAAAGTTCCAAATACTATCTTTTCTAATTTCCCATTAAATCTTTTGCAAAGATAAATTCCAGTGAAGCTATACATGCCTAGCATCAAACAATCAGCTTAGTTTTAGACCCCCCAAACAGCAACCTATGTTGTCCTAAAATCTATACTGTAATAAGTCGTGAGGCAAAGTTGGCCAGGACGTTCTTTAGGCTTGTTTCCTTAAAACTCCTGCAGAACTAACAAAGAAATCCTTTCACTCTAGTTTGCAACCATGATTACATCCACTATTGCACAAGGAAACCATTTAGAAAGTAGGAAATTTTTTGAAGACTCAACGAGAAAGTAGGAAAATTCACATGTACAGTTCAGATATTTACCACAACGGTTTGCAACACTAAAAAAGTTCTAATAAATTTCACCTGCAAACAGTCCAAAGAAAAATAATCACACGCAAAAAGACGCTCACAGAGATTTTCACAGGTACAGGACAAACCGCATAACAATTGATATGTGCGACCAACACTAAGAATTCCTAGGAAGAAACATGTTTGCCGACAAAAATTGTCGAATTATACTCTAGGCATATGAACAAAAAAAATCATGTCAAACAACAGACCATAAGTATCAAAGAAAGCAAGGCAACCATTCAAGGATCATCGGTACCTAGTACTACCACTGTACAACTACTATAAAGTACAGAGAAGAAGCAAGCGCACAAAGGAAAAAGTTGCTCCTAGATTCTAACACATGCACACACCACCTTTCTGTAATTCTATCACAAAACTTCACCAAACAAGAGCAAATTAAACAGAAACAGCATAAGCAAATAAGTGAAAAACTCACTCTCCACGATGGCCAGAGCCTTGGAGTCCTCGGCGGCCGGCTTCTCCTCCTCGGCGGGCTGCGCGGGCGCAGGGATGACGGCCTTCTCCTCGGCGACGTCCTTGGCCGGCGCCTCCGGCTCCGCGGCTGGGGCGGGCGGCGCCTCGGGCTCCGGCGTCACCTCGACCTCCACCTTCTTGGCCTCCTCCTCTGCCATACCGATCGCTCTCGTTCCCTCTCGCGGCCGGCTGTACGTTTAGCAGGCTGGTGCTTAGCTCAGCTCAGCTTAGCTGTTGCCTGTTGCCTGTTGGTGCAGCTGTTTGTAAGCTTCTTGTGCTGGGTGGGGACTGCGGGCGTACTCTCGTGGTGGCGCGTACTAATGGGGTGCTCGGTGCTCCAATTGGTTGTTGCGGATGATATTTTTATAAGTGACGTTGGTTTTTGCTAAAATTAAATAATAATAGTAGTTAAAAAATAGTTTCTAGAAAAAAGAACGACGAGAAAAGTGAGGAAGAGATGTATATATAAGATAGGAACAAAAAGAGTGAAGTGTGTGATACGTTTATAACCTATATCTTATCCTTATTTTTAAAGCGAGACGAGACAAAAAAGTAAAAAAAAAATCGTTTGGACAAATCAAATATCATATTAATTTTTAGCTTCTATGAGCGAAGTAAAGTTCTTACAACTTCCTAGAACAACAAACGGTTTACCGGTTTAACTGTTTGCTCGTGTCTGGACAAAGTAGGAGTTTGGAAACACCAACCGGTTTACTATTTGCTCGTGTCTGGACAAAGTAGGAGTTTGGAATACTCTCTCTGTCCTAAAATATAGATCGTTGTACATTTCATATGATTAAGTTTTTTGCATTTTAATTATTAATATATGTTACAGTATATCAATTGATTTGTCCGGTTTATTGAATTTGTCTTGCAAAATGTTTTTTATAAAATATTTTTTATTATTTTTACTAATATATTATAATAATAAACTATAATCAAAATATTGTATTAGAGATCGTAAAAAATTAAAAATTACCTATATTTTAGGACAGACAGAGTATTTCTTAAGGCTGTGGGGGGAGAAAGTGTGTTTTCTGACAAAAGAGGGCCTCGTATTCGGTTGAATTGGGCTATTGTGTTGGAGTTCCGGTTCATGGGTAGTTCTTTATAACCCGGATAGCCGGATGGTAGCAGTAGGCAGTAGCATTTTGTGCATGGGGTGAAGTAAATTTGGGATACAAATGTTGATAACGCGTCTACTTTCCGCTTTGAATGGAAACCAAGGGTCTATAGATTTCTAAACTTTTTCGCGGAGTGTTGCATGCCATGTTTTTTTTTTTTGTGCAGAAATTTTTGGCACAAATGTGGTAAAACTTGGCTAAGATACATGTGTATGACATATGGGTCACAAGGTTAAGAAAATATAGCATGTCATAAGTGTGACAATGAACCAAACACTAGCTTATAAAAATCAAATTTGCCTAACTCAAATGTCGTAAGTTGTGACTATGATCCAAACATCAGTTAAGGTTTTATTTAGATCACAGTAATTTCACATAAAAATAAAATAGTTTAATTCCCATATGAATTGAAAAATTGCCGACCTTTTAAACTGGCCGTATGCTACTTCCGATGTATTGTCGTATTAGGAATCGGTGCTACTTAAGTTTGATCATGCTTTATTCTTGGAAAAAACAAAATCAGCGCGCTTTCGTGTGCAAAAATGAAATTGTGTAAGACCCGGTTTGTCCATTTTTACACTAATTTAAACGTTTCTGAGGGAAAACGAATGCGTCTCTTGCATTTTTGAAACAACTAGCGTAGCAGTTCCGTTAACAAATGAATTGTTTCTTGTATTTACACGCCATACATGCAGTTACGCAAATACTCGAGCTTTGGAGGGCAAGCAAACAAACGAGGGATGTCCATCATATCCGGATGGAGTGGCTGAGATCGGAAGGTGCGTGCCGCAAGCGAGAAATGGATCGGGCAGGAAACCAATGGGCGATGCGTGACGGCGACATGGCGCGGTGCGGGCTAGGGACCCTCGACCGGTCGACCCGGAGCCGGGGGCGCAGGCGCATTGGATCCCAGCGCGCACGGTCAGAGATTGCGTTGTGCCGTGGGCCCCGCGCACCGCGACGCTGGGAGCTCGGATCCCGTCCCGTGAGCAAGCCGCGCGCGGTGGCCGCTGCACGACGCCGCCGCCACCGAGCAACGTCGCAACATAAGGTTCACATCATTTACAGCCTTGTGAGGTGGTTCTTGTTTTGCCACGGCTTATAATTTTTTAGTTTTAATATAATATTTATGTAAATAAATCTGCATCAACAAATCGTTTTGAAGAGATTATTTTGTAAATTATTTCGAAACGATGGTAAATAAAATATTTTATTTATTTATTTAAGAAAAATAGTTGTAATAATAAACCATAAGCTTAAAAAACTGAGCATGGTTCGGTCGGCTCCCTCCCTAACTATGCGGATGTCAAAACCGCGGGCGGTACACGTGGCCAGGGCGGGGCTTCCCTGTCCCCTTTTCCCTATCCCCCTCCCTATCCCCTCAATCCAAACCACTCACATCTCATCCAATGGCTAGTTATTTTTTTGTATTTTCACTATTTGTCTATCCATCATAAATAATACAAAAATATAGAAAAAAAACAAAATTTATTTTTTATTATAATTTTTTTTACAGAAATTATAATTTTATTTTTTTTCTTAAAAAAATTATAATAAAAAAATAAATTTTATTTTTTCATGTATTTTTGTATTATTTATGATGGATGGGCAAATGATGAAAATATAAAAAAATCCTAGCCATTGGATGAGATGTGAGTGGTTTGGATTGAGGGGATAGGGAGGGGGATAGGGAAAAGGGGACAGGGAAGCCCCATTCGCATCAATGTGGACGGTGACGTCGGTGGGGATGGGTGAGGACCATCGGATTTGCTTCCGTTTTTTTCCTTAGCATTTGGCGATGATATTAAAGGCCCACGCGGAGACGCCGACCAGACCATGCGCCGTTGGGCGATCCGTAGCCTGCAGCTTCGCCAGCTCGTTCCATCCTACGACCGTCATCGCCGGTTACGATGGCCACTGTCGACAGCCACGGGAAAATGCACGGGTCTTTGGTAGTAGGTATTGTTCTTGAGTTAGATTTCACGGGATCCTGTACTCTTTTTAAGTCTAAACACCAGGTGAAGCTCATTTGTCGTAGTACAATCTATGCATCGGTGTCCTATATTAGGTGATGATCATTTGGGTTTTTTGGGTGGTTTATAGTTGAAAAGCACTGTAGCTGGCTGAAAAAAACTGTAGCTGACTGAGACTTATTTAGCATAATTAAATTTAAAAAAATAAAAAAAATAAAAAATGTTAACTCATTACGTATAATACAAACAAATATGAGAAAAAAAGAACCGGCAAAAAAACTCAACAAAAAGCTAAAAGTTTAAAAAAAGACAAAATTTATGAATAGTGAAAAATAAACCGGAAGCTAAAAACCGAAGCCAAAACGACAGTTAGAGTAAAAGAATCTAACTTACAAAGTGGATGTTCCTCATAAGCAGCTGACCGGAACAACATGTGTTAAACTATTCATGTCTGTTTTTCGTTACTTTCACTGTTACATTGTGCTACCACTTTATTAGCACATGTGTTGAACCATTCATGTCTGCTTTTCGTTAGTTCATTGTTAGTGTGCTACACTTTCTTAGCACCACACGTGGCCTGTTCTAAACTCTCTTTCAAGAATTTTTTTTGCCATGAGTATGATAACCGATTTAACCGCCACAGAAACCGTGATTCCAAACTTTTTTTGGAGGGGGGGGGGGGGGGGATCGAACAAACAGGCCCTTGAAATAGCTGGCCAACTAATTCTTCTCGTTGTAAAATAAGAGCCTTGTGCAACTGTCCAATGCTGTGTGTTGGACAATCATTTAGCAGACAAATGGACAAGAACAGATGATGCTTTGCTGGTGACTCGGTGAGTGCAGCCACAGCTTTGCCATTTGATTATTGGCAACAGCCAGACCTAAACAGAGTAATGCGTTAGGAGTCAAGACCACACATCAGAGTCTCGTCATATCATTATCACACCGTTCAATCAGATTGGTAACTGAAGGTACAACAACAATCAAATCTTACCAACAAGTTTGCAAGTTACCTCATCAAAACAAAGTGACAGAAATAAAACACAGAAGGCTAACATATAGCATATAATAATCTTGTTCTCTTCAGCTTAGATGCTACTCGTACTACTGAATACGCCTGGTTTTACCATCCTACCACGGAAGCAGACAAGCCAAGCAAGTTGTGTGCAGGCAAGTTTTTAAAAATCGTGCATCCACATCTTTCGCGGGCCCCCCGACGTGTTGGATGCATCGCGGGACATCGAGCTCGAAAGCGATGCTTGTCGGTAAGCCACCAATTCCATCCATCTCTATTGCGATTCCTTCACACACATACGCGTGTTTATAATCTTCTTTCCTTCAGCCTAAGATCCATGCTGATTACGCTGTAAACGTGGCAGCCACAGAGCCTGCCATTTGGATTCAGGTTCTAGTTCATGCATCCAAACCACTGTCAGTCTCTTACCTACATCTGGCTCTGGTCTCAAAGCCGTTTTGGAGTCAAGGCCGGGTTGCTTTCAGCCGCGTACCACCTGGACCAACCTGTCCTGGTACGTTCTGGAGATTTTCTTCTCATTTTCTCAACTCTTCTATCGTTTTTGTGACTAGTCAATCTTCGCAAGATGTGTATTTCCATGTGTGGGCTAATTTGTGTTTGTGCCTTCCTTTTTGTTGATAAAGATGTCTATGTATTCTTTATCGTCAGACAAGGGTTTGTAAACAGCTGTGAGAGCCTTGTCACCTGGGCTTGCATTATTCCCGGTGCCAGCTCTTTGTATTTGTGCATCACTGGAGATTATGCCAACAAGAACGTACTACATATAGTATTTTGTAGTTGCGTGCAACAATGTATCGACTATCGACTATGAATTCTGAGATATGTAAAGTAGGCTTGTATGCATAACTAGACTTATCAATCTCTGATGATTTAGGTTGGCAGCACGAAGTCTCCAGCCAATAACACGGAGTCCCTGACAGGCTGACCTACAGTAGGAGTGCAAACAGTGCATAAAATGACTATGCAGTGAACACAAGCGAATGCAGGGATACAGTACTAGGTTTTACTACCAACGCTGTGTTTTCAGGTTAGCATCTCTGAAGTATCAGGCGGCCAGTGCTTTCAATTCACTCTGCCGTGTGAGTTGAGCTTAATTTGCGGCCGAAAAACGACTGCTTTCTTGATCACGTTTCTGGGACTGGTTAATGTAATTAGGTGCAAAGTCTCTTCTCTGCTTTATTCTAGCCTTCCCTTTTTCTTCACGAGATTAGGACAAGATTTTTTCAGTCAAAGGGGATCAAGATCATGTTCACGGTTTTGCGTCCAGTCCTAATCGAAGAAGTGTTCCATGTAAGGCAAAAATTTCTACCCTTTCTCTTATACCCGCCAATGCGGTTCAGTTCAATCAAAAGGTGTATCTGAAAAATGAGAAGTTTTTGCTTTCGAGCGATCAAACAGGATATTTAAATTGCAGTTGCAGGGTTTTCTTCACCAAGTACCTGAGCTTGCATCACTCATATATTGAGTGATGCAAGTTCACAAGTCACAACACACACACATCAGTTCACAAATCAAAGAATGGTATTAGGTCTGCCATTAGTCTAAAGCAGGAGAGGAAAATAGGCTGATAGGACAATGGTGTTCTTTCATGAGTGCAAATTTAAAGCACAAGTGCAATATAGGATGCTTTATTCGTTGGTTCATCTCTATTGGTTACGCCAAAAGAACTAATCAGCCTAAAATACGAGACAGACAGGGCCACGATTCTCAGAAGGTGGCACTGTTCAAGAACCGTGGAGCTGATTTAATCATCTCTGATGGAAGAAGCTTCCCCTCTCATCTAACTGGAGCTACCTTTGAGTTGGTAAGAACATGCTGAAAAAAAAACCCTGCATGGATCACGAAACAATTGAAAAACTGAGGAGTTAATCTGCATTTAACATTCAGCTAGTTCCAAGATCTGCTTAGTTTTATGTTCTAACCACTTTTCCCTTCGTAGAAAACAGAAGCACTACCTGAACCTGTATTACTACTCAAATGATTAGTATTAGTCCCTATCACTAGGTGGCCAATGTTTTCATATCTCATTTTCAGGCCCCAACGGCTCCTTTTCTTCTCTTTGTTCCTTTTAGATAAGATAATCGAACCAACAATCACAATGCCATGATTGTAGATTCGTGTTTATCGCAAAAATTGGAGAAGTGCTGTCTGTGCTTTACAGTTAGCGAAGTAATTTGTGTCCCTACATGAAATGTTTCATGTCCTTTTCTGAATGACTTGGCAAGGTGCACACTTATTATAATATCTTACAATTTTTATATAAACAATCAAAGGGTTAGTTTTAATAATTATGTTCGGTGTTGGGTGATCCCTATGGGGCATTTGTTGCGGCTGTTGGATTTCCTGAGCACACAAAGATTTGCCTTTAGTGCCATTTTTATTTGCTCAAACCTAATAAAGTGGCATAATTCAACCAGTTAAAGCTCGAACAGTTGTACAAAGCGTTTCTCCCGAAAACAAAATTGCTTCCTTATCACACTTTTTTGTATGCTTTACAGCTGCTAAATAATGAAGAATCTTCGTAAATGTCTGCTTACAGAGAATCGCCAGAAAAGCAGCACGGCTCTTCTTTCTCTCGCCAATATTCGCCTCCCTTTTCATGGTTATCCCCCCCCCCCCCCCCCTACTGAATTCCTAGTGGCAATGTATCTGGGACTCGCATGCTCTCCATGCTGTGATGGCGAAATTGGATTGATCTGAGCATCAACAAATAGTCTGTCAAAACTAAGGATTTTTTTTTTCTTTTAGGAAAATACGAAAGTAGAAGCGAGAACGCAACGACAGCAGAAGCTATTCGACATTGGGTCGAGCCCATCTACAATCTGAGCTATAGTCAGGCCCGGCCAGAAAATGCGAGGTTCGCACCAAGCCCAGTAAAGTACTCAAGGGTCAAAACCCGAACCTAATCCAGGCCCATGTCGTGGCTTCCTGCAATCTGATTTGTCATTGCTATCTAAAAAAATGAGTTAGTGGTCGTATGTCCTTTCTTCTCTAACCACTCTATTCTTTTAATTTATCATCACTCTTCACTTTCTAACTGATTAGATTAGACCTCTTTCATCATATAATTCTCTATATATCTAATAAATTTTGTTATAACGCATAAGAACATAACTAGTTTCGCAAGAAGAGGCTAGTAATATTGCGCAGGAATGGAGATGCGAGATTTTTTTTGAGAGAACAAGCGTGAGATGCAAGCGTGTCATTATTGGCCTGAATGTCAAGGAATATATTCGCTGTGTGACTGTCCCTTCAATCATAAGTGAAGGCAACTTATCAAATGTTCCTCTTCCAAAGTACTCTCCGGTACACAAAAATATATCATTTTAGATGTTAATATAGTCTTCAAAAATACAATTTTAACAACTAATTTCTATTATAATATATTTATAAACTTTAATAAAATTATAATATTATGAAAGCATTTTTTGAGATAAATATATACATATAATTTGCATATGCCCAATTTAAATATTTAAAATATATCAATAACTAAATAGTATATTCTTTTAGGCTACAGCTTATTAGTCTAATAAATAGTGATTGCTGGGAGAAATCAAAAACCTAAAATCGCTGAAAAGATAAAAAGAACTGGACCAAAGTTTTCCTGACGAGAGAGTAGTACATCCAGGGGCGGAGAGAAGGGGGGCGGGCAGGGGCCTGGCCCCCCCAATGGTCCACCAAATGTATTAATAGGACCTCTTAATCACCCTTCATCACAGTCAATTAGTCAATTAGACTCCTGCATTTCTAACACAAAATCATTGTTTAGTGACTTGAGAAATGATGGCTGGGAACCACTTCTTGAGGAGGTGAAAGCCTTTTGTGACAAGCACGAGATTGAGATTTCGGATTTAAATCGCAAGTAAGTTATTATCTTACCTTCAGTTTTTTAATATAAGCACAAATACATATTTTTTTTATTCTTATGGTACATAGCTAACTTGTTTAACTACATGTCGCAATTTGTAGGTGTGTGGATGTGACCAAATCTCGGAACAAAAATGATAATACCACCACTCTTCACCATTATAAAATAGATATGTTTAATGTTGCGGTCGACCAACAATTGATTGAGTTAGAAGATCGATTCAGTTCTCAAGCAACAGAGCTTCTATCACTTTGTGCCTCACTAGATCCAAGAAAAGATGGCTTTGAAAAGTACAGAGCTCTGGTGGAAAAGTACTATCCCGCTGATTTTTCAAGTCAAGATCAAGCTCAATTGGAGTGTCAACTACCACATTTTCAACTTGATGTATGCAACCATCTAGAGCTAAGTACATTGCCATCACTTGCTGATCTAACAAAGGGACTAGTGAGATTAGGTAAAAATTCTATTTATCCAATGGTCGATAGATTGCTAAGATTAGTCATAACTCTTCCAGTATCAACAGCGACCACTGAGAGAGTCTTTTTAGTATGCTAGACGTATGCTACATTATTTTGCCATATGTGTTATGATTGAATTTATATGACAATATATATGCGTATGTTTAATTATATATGTGTATGTCTAATTTTGCCGACACACAGCGTCCAGGACCTATGACGCCGGCGCCTTGGCGGGTCGGCCCCCCTTTGTCTGGATCCTGGCTCCGCCCCTGAGTACATCGACAGTTTTCAATTTTCAAATAGTATCGTGTTAAACTCATTCACACAAATCAAGATGTAAATTTTGTTATTACATCTGATCTCGTCGTACTAATTGCACACACAGTCTCTTCTGAATGCTCAGTGGCACGTACTAATTGACCGGAATTGGAGCATAACCCTCCGGCTCTTCCACTTGAGCCGGAGCGACGCCGGCAACAACGACGGCAGCGCCAAACAGCACGACGACGAGGGCTGTGAAGTTCACGAGGAACGCCTCCGCGCCGTACTTGTCGAGGCCGGAGCTCTGCAGGAAGGTCAGCTTCTCCAGAAACCCGAGCTCCGCCGTCGCCAGCGTCAAAACGTAGACGCAGAGCCCGAACAGCACGTGCCACGGCAGAGCGCCGCGCCTCACGTGCGGCGCGGCGCCGGGGAAGAAGAACGCCACAAACCCAAATATCCACTGCAATATGCATTTCAAGTTAATCGGCATTAGCTATTCTGCAAGATGAAAAGGTTGCAAATCTTTCAGATGCGATGGCATGGGTTACCTGAATACCGTACAGAGAAATTGTTCCGATCCCAAGCCAGGAATGCAGACTGTAGAGGTTGGCGATCCCACTGTCATTGTGGAACTTGAAGGCAAAGTAGATTCCGACGGCACCAAGAACTACCGCGATCGCGTGGAGAATCAGGTGGATCAGCTTGGTTGTGTCGTGGTTCCATTTCGGAAATATCTTGTAAATCATTATGGCTGCCAGAATGAATTGAGAGAAATTAACTAATCTATGTTCTTCGTGTATATATTACTAAAAAATCTCGATCAGGGGTTCTTTTACCCTTACCTTCACTACCAAGGATAATGTAACCAATCAGCATAAGAACAGGGTGAACCTGCATTATGCATACCACAACACAAGATTAGTGGAAATAATCGATGGATCTTGAAATAACAACACTGAATAAGTTACGCATCGAATCACTGAAATAGTAAAAGAACACGTAATAAAAACAGCATCTGCCAGTGGCCTTTTCAGTGATCCATTCGGGACAGGCAGACAAGGGTACAGATATTTTAATTAGGCTCATGTGCAAGAAATCACATGCTCCAGCCAATTTTAAGTAGGACTTTTTGATCGTGATATATGAATATTTGCTTGGAACCATGAAGGGTGAAAAGATATTTTCACCACAAACTTTTCACACCACACAGTATTCCCAAACATCACCATTGTTCAGATGCAGCGGGCAAGAACTGATCGGTCATTACTTCTAATAAAGTTTGCAGCAAGTGCTCCACCATCTATAATAGGACCGCTTTCCATGCATGTGCTGTTGCTTTTCGTACGTATGCTCTGAAGTCTCAGCGTCATTTTCGTCTAATTTCTTATTTATTATATCACCAAACCATCCGTTGATCACTAACATCGAGCATATGAGCATGAGCTGCGGGCAATCAAAGGCAAAGTAACCAGATTGAGATTTTTTTGTTGCCACAAAGGAGCGTTTGAATTACTAGATTGCATGGTTCCATAATATAAGTCCAAAACTCATTATGTGGGTAGATCAATGAGACATTAAATTTAAGAAAAAGTAATGACATTGAATCATGCATATTTCTGTTAAATAATATACTATAACTACTCATTCATTTTTTTGTATTAAATTTGAGATATATGATAAAAGTATTGTAATAATTGTACCTTTGATCAACAAAGGATTTTTATCGTGGACGATGCTTTATAAAAATAAGAATTTATATTACAGGACTGAGTGAGTAATTCACATGCTTTCTTGGACTAGCATGATACATACTAGGCTAGAGATCGTCTTTCAACACATCGAAATATACCAGACAAAACGCTACAAAAGCTCCAAGCTAATTAGCTAAAGATAAGATGGTGCTTAGTTGGGATGAATTTTGGTAGCTTATGGCTGAAATTTCGCTGTAGCTGGCTGAAATTACACTATAACTGATGGTGGTTTATTTGGTATAATTAAAATTAAAAATAAAAAAGTTAGCCCGTCACGTATAAGGGGACAGTTCCATATCTGCTACTACCAATTAGCTACTCTAAGGTGGTGTTTAGTTGGGCTGAATTTTGGTAATTTATGGTTGAATTTTCACTGTACCTGATAGTAATTTATTTAACATAATTAAATTAAAAAACTAAAAATAGAAAAAAGTTTAGTCTATTACGTATAATATAAATGAATAAAAAAAGAACCGACAAAAAAACTTAAAATAAAACAAAAAAATCATAAAATTTAAAAATAGTAAAAAAATAAACTGAAAACCCGAAGGCTAAACCCAAATGAACAGAAACTAAGACCTCCCGCCAGTATCAAACAAACACAATGGTCCAATAATTGCCTTTGTTCATAAAGCTACCACAATGATGTGACATGCAGCAAACAGAGCACAAAGCAAAACAACAGAAGCAACGTAAGCGGGCGGGGGGGGGGGGGGGGGGGGGGGGGGACGAAGGAGAAGAGGAACACAAAGCGACGACTTACGTTGAAGATGAGGTTCTTGTTTTCCGCCTCGAACGCGAGGCCACCGCGGAAGTGGATGCACCAGACGAGGACCATGACCGCCGCCGCCGCGGCCAGCGCGTGCGCCACGTACGTGAACGGCGCCGCCTTCACGCCCAGCCCTTCAGCCATCTCGCTCAACGTTCGTAGCCTCTGCCCTCTGGTGCTCTTTTCCTCCCTATTCTCCCCCCCCCCCCCCCCCCGGTGCGGGTAGGTAGCTTGCTCTATCTGTCTGCTACAAACAGCTCGTGCTTACGACAAGAGACAGGCGTGAGAAGCGTGTGGCCTATGTAAGGCCTCCTGGCCCTTTGTAAGGGAGAACAAGAAGGAAGCAGAGCTTAGCTTGCTATTTCGTGCTCCTGTGCTTTTGGTCGGTGCTAACTGCTAAGCTAAGCTGCTGATAAGGCCGGGAAGGTATCTTTGTTCATGGTGGATCTAGAGAATTGTAGACGGGTCTTGAGTCTGGACTCTTGACTGGAGGGTAGGATAACCTATACTGTTGGGGCTTTGTTTACGCTGTGGCGCACGTGCGAGGAGGTTGGTCTAATCCTTGGCTACTCTTCAGATCGAGAGCCTTGGATGTCTAATAGTCAACCTTTCCTGAGTTTGACAACCAAGCCTAGCACAGTTGGTTACGACCGCGTGGACGCTCGTAGTCCGTTCGTGTTTGAGTTTTCCTCGACGCACATTCATCTGAATAAAAAAAAATACACGAATGTACTTACGTGGGACAGCGTATATCTGCGCTCTAAAGGTCATTTCAGCATTTGATTAATTTTTCGGCGTGTGTAGTGGATGTGCATGTATATACATGCTTATGGTGTAAATGTGGTGTGTGGGTTGTGAATGCATTTGCTGTGTACCCTAAAAAAACCTTTCCTCAGTTACAGAGTGGCGGAAATGGCACTGGATGCATGCCATGGCTCCGTGCTGGCATTATATATGCACCATAACAGACTGAGAGTTTGTTCATATTAATTGCGGTTGATAGATTTTAGCTAAAAGATAAATATTAGTGTTTGAAATAAATGGTTTTTTAAATAACGAGCGATGAAAAAAATGAGAAAAGTACATACTCGAGTTTGCTACATACCCCAAAAAAATCCTTTCAGTTGCAAAGTGGCGTAAATGGCATTGGATGCATATCATGGCTCCGTGTTGGCAATATGCACCATAACAGACTAAGGGTATGTTCATGTTAGTTACGGTTAATGGATTTTAGCTGAAAATGAATACTAGTATCTGAAAAAATATCTTTTAAAAGGAGAGTGTGATTGATAAAAAAAAGTGAGAGAGATGCGTACTCGAGATAAGAGCGAGAGGAGTAGGGTGTGTGATACGTTCATAACCCTTTGCCTTATTCTAAAATAAGGCGGGGACGAGGGAAGTAAAAAAAACCACTTCGAAAAACTGAGTGTTGACAGCACTTGAGGCCGAGCGATTGTCATGCAGCCGTGAGTGTTATTCGCTGAGGACGGCGACATCGATGAGGCGCGCATGAGATCCACGTGACCGGGAGCGTTATCCGCGATCACAACTTTGGACCGCTTGGAATGGTAGGAGGTCAAATCAGTGCATAAATTTAAGGTAGTGCTCCAACTGGCTTTTGGTTTAAGTTTATGGTCGTGGTTTTTGGCTGAAATTACACGGTAATAATTGTTAGTTTTTTTAAGGAAAAAATAGAAAAAACCGTTATATGTCACAGACAATACAAAATGATAAGAGGAAAAAAGAAAAGACAAAAAAATAAAAAAAAGGCAAAATAAAATAAAATTAAAAATTGATATATTTCAAGTAACTCCTAACTTAAATAAATTAGAAAGTAAAAAACTACAAACTAAAATCGATTGGAACGGGCTTAAGAACAATGCATGGGACCACAGCATGCACAGAGATCGATCTCTCTCCACCGTCTCCAGGGCCCGGTCAAGCCCTGGCAAGTGGCAAATGTAACTCGGCCAGAGAAAGCGACTTTGTTCGGACCCGAAGGAAAACGTTTGGCCCGGCCCTATTCGAACCCGACCCAACAAACTGAACATTCGGCCTCAACAGAACTGGGTTTATTAAGCCCATGCAAGTGGGCCCGATGGACTTTTACTCTGCTCTGTGCAAAGCCCAGATCGTGTACTTAAGGCGATGCACCTGCCCCCTCTTCCGAAACAGGGATCAGTTTGACGGCATCCAAATCTAATCCACATCTTGCTAGGTCTGTTGAAATTAGGGGTGGCAACGAGCCAAGCCAAGCCTGGCTCGGCTCGGCTCGTGAAAACTTGGTAGAATGGAGGCTCGGTTCGGCTCGGCTTGGATAGGATATCAAGCTTTTTGTGGGATCGGTTCGGCTCGTGGTGCGGCTCGAGCCAGCTCGTGAGGGCTCGCGAGCCAACAGTGCCGACACACGAATCTGCACCCACATCAGCTCCCCGACGGTCGCCGGCCGCCGCGGGGCCGCCCGCCTTGGCCTCGCCGCCGCCGCTCCCCGGGCTGCCTCCCTTGGACGAGGCCGAGTCCGACCATGCACGAGATGAATCACGAACCCTAATCCTCGCACAGATTTCACGAGCTAACACCCAAAATGCTCCGATCTGACCACAGCACACCAAAAAAAAATTTGCACCGATCCAGTGGGTGGGGAAGGAGGTGCGGGGCTCTCACCGTGTAGGTGAAGGAAGATAGAGTTGGGTGGAATAGGATGTATTGCATTGAGCCTCTAAGGCGGTATATATAGAGGTACAAGACTTGGGGGGCAAGATGGTACAAGGGATTGTAATCCTAATTGGACTCTATCCTACCAAACATGTATTGTACTCTAACATCCCCCCGCAGTCACAACGGGAGCGTCGCAAACGGTGAGACTGGAGAAGAAGTCGAAGAGCTAACATCCCCCCGCAGTCATAACCGTCGATGCGGCGCGTATGCTGTGACTGGAGCAGGAACCGACAAGTAGCTCAAGCAAGGCGGTAGCCCTTTGTGCCGATGTCGAGGTAGCCGAGCGCGAGGGCGGAGTAGTTGTGGTCGAGGATGCCGTGCTAGAGATGGCCGTGGTCAACGTAGTCGTGGTCGGGTTACCAATGTCGAGGCGGTCGCTCATGAAGCCACGGATGCAAAAGAGGTGCCATGGTGATGACGGAGACGCGGCGAGGCAGTCGTCGTGGAAGGGGGCGATGCCGAGGTCGACGCAGTAGGGCCGTCGAGGATGTAGGCGAAAAACGGCGATGCAATCGAGGCAGACGGGATGGGAACAGGAGGGTTGATGCCGAAGTCGATGCAGTCAAGCCATTAGAGCCGAGACGTGTGCTAGGATTGCCGAACCCGGCAACGCGTCGGGGACGAAAGCACGCACCGGTGTTGCCAGTACCGGACGTACAAGGGAGAGGGCCCCAATCAGGCGTGGTTGTGCTGGAAGAAGAAGAAGCAGTGCGGGAGCGGACGCTACTACCCGAAGGCGAGCAGTCCGGGCAGACGCTCTAGCGCGAAGGCGAGCAGTCCTGACGCAAGGTACGGCGGCGGCGGTAGCGCTCGATGTCGGCGATGAAGGCCCGATCAGTATGACGAAGGCGCACAAGAGGTTGCGCAGCACAGTCGTCGATGCACAGGGGACGGCGATGTAGATGCAACGGCGAGAGGACACACGCGCGGCGGTGCTGCGGCCCGAGGAGGCGACACAGCAGCAGCCCTGTTGCTCGGAGAAGATGCGCGTAGTACTCGACGACGAACGTCACGGGAGCCGGGTGGATCGCGCATAATCGGCTGATCAGACCGAGTACGCGCGAGGCGGGACGACGATGGAAGAAGTCGGTGGAGGCGTCCCGATCTGTGGTGGCGATGACAAACCGGTGATGAAGACGTGCGGACGGGATGACCGAGACGCGACGCGCGAAGGCGTCCCCTCGACATCGCGTGCCCGGCCTGGCCGCACAGTCGAAGAGGTAGAGGCCGGTGTAGTCGATGCCGATGTCGGAGTAGATACGTGCGAGGTCGACAGGCGGTGGGCGACTCAACCCCGATCAGTGATCGGGAGAAAAGAAAAAAGATACAACGGCAGCAGTGGGATCCTCCGTATGCAACTCACTGGGTATATCTAGCCTGATGCCGATATGGTCGAGGATCGGAGCACGACGGAGCGCCAGATCTGGACGAAACAGTAGTTCTTTTTTTTTGGTTACCTTTAAAAGGTAACACCATCCCATCCGATCCGATCCGGATCTGGCTCTCGGCGGGGCTGGCACGGGCGGCCGATCGGCTCGAGGACGGCAGGCGCGGGTGGCCGGCGGCCAGCGGCCGGAGACGGGCGACCAGCGGCGGGCTTCCGGCTAGCGGGGTCGAAGAGGCGGACCTCTCCAGGCAGCGGCCCCGGGCGAACCTCTCCAGCGGCTTCGGGCGGTCCTCTTCAGCGGCTCGGCGGCGGACCTGAAGAGGCGCGACTCCGTCCCCGGGCGGTGGTGGTTCGAGTGGTGGCTGCTGCACGGATGGAGGGGCCCGGCCGTGCGAGGATGTTGGCGGCGGTCGGCGAGTAGGGACCCGGCGGAGGAGCGGCGCAGGAGGAGGAGCGGCAGGTGGTCCAGATCCGCCCACCGGCGGCGATGCTACGACCGGCGTGGGGCGCGCGTCCTGGCCCGGCCGCCACCATGGCGGCTCAGGGACGGGACGCGGCCTTGCCCGGCCGCCACCACGGCGGCGCGGGAGAGGGGCGCAGGCCAGCCGCCTCCACGGCGGGGTAAGGACCAACCGCGACGAGGACGGAGGTACGCCCGATCTGCTTCTTACGACGACGACGACGATGGTGGCTGGATCAATAGGATCCGCCACCGTTTGGTGGCGCTGCCCCCGGCGGAGATAGATCTCCCCGGGGGCGCGCGGTGCGGAAGCGAGCGGCGGCTAGGGTTAGGATCTAAACCTAGGCGTCTGATACCATGAAGGAAGATAGAGTTGGGTGGAATAGGATGTATTGCATTGAGCCTCTAAGGCGGTATATATAGAGGTACAAGACTTGGGGGGCAAGATGGTACAAGGGATTGTAATCCTAATTGGACTCTATCCTACCAAACATGTATTGTACTCTAACAGTAGGAGCCGTGGCGGCGCGGGGGCGGGGGCGCGGTGTGGAGGTGCTGCCGCACGTCCCCGGCGGGGTCGAGCTGGCAGCGCGAGCGGCACCCCCGGCGGCGCCTGCGTCCGCCGAGGCCATGCGGGTCACGGAGGGCAGTGTCCGCGTGCGGATCCGGGTCGGGGTCGGAGAGGCGGGGCGCGCGGGCGCGGCGGGCGGTGAACAACTCGGAGGCGCTCGTCATGTGCCGGCCGCCCGGATGGATCCCCCTCGTGCGCCCCCCCCCCCCGCTGGTACGGATCAGGCGCGCGTGGCGGCGAGGCGCCGAGGGCCGCCTGGGCTCCCTCTCTTCTTCCCCTTCCCCTCTTTCTCGCCGGCATAATCTAATTCCGTGGATTTTTCATGCCGTGGTTTCGGCTCTTTGCATGGGGAAGGAAAGGAGTGGAGTGGAGGAAGCTGCGGGCTGCGGCGCGAGGGAACACCGCGGCGAGTTGGGCCTATTGGGCCGAGCCAACCGAGCCGCTCGCGAGCTGACTCGGGCTCGGCTCGTTTAGATCCCGAGCTTTTTTGCTGGCTCGGCTCGTTTCATTCACGAGCCGAGCCAAGCCTCCACGAGCCCGAGCCGAGCCCGAGCTTTTTTGCCAGTCCTAGTTGAAATTCGTTAATCATTACTTTTACCCTAATAACAAAAAAAAGTCACGACATCATGTATCACTGCATGTAAATCGCGTTGCACGCCGGCGGGGAGGCGCTGGCTGCGCGCTCCAATTTCATCTTCTCGCCCGTGTCCATCCGGGAGTGCTCGCCGTCGGCACGAACGGCGAAACTTCTTGGGCTCCGATGAGCTACACATCCTCAACGCGGCCAATGCGCAGGCTCCTCTCCTGCATGCGCGTGTGGCCGCTGGTCTACTTCGTCGCCGGCGTCTTGGTGGACTACTCGCTCTTCCTCAGGCCGGAGTTCTTCTACACCGCCGCCTCCTTCCACGGGGCCTCCGCAAGATCAGTGAGCTTCCAAAATGAGGTAGCACAAGCTAACGAACAGAAACGTTATTACATGCAACCATAATTATATGAGTAACGTGGCAATATATGTCGTGAACTAGACTGAGGTTGTCGAGGCCGAGGTGAACGCCTTCCCAGATGACGCTGTTGGAAATAATCTTATTGTTGTTGAGTGGTCATGCCTGTACTCAGTAGTCGTAGCTACCGTTCAGTATTGTCGTAGTTGAAGTACTCGATGTGTCCGAGTATAGTGGTCGTAATCGTGTCATTGTTGTGTACTGTACAGTGGTCGTAGCCAACTATACTCATGTTGAGTATTGTACAGTACAGTGGTCGTAGCCAACTGTACTCGTGTGTCGAGTACTGTACTATGGTCGTAGCCACAGTGGTTAAAGTCAGCAGTCGACAAAGCCATGGTCGAAGGTGCAGTCAACAAGCCGTGGTCGATGCCACAGTTGGTGGAGTAGTTCAAGTCGATGTTCGGTAGTCATAGCTACCGTGGTCGATAGTCGTAACTACTGTGGTCGATAGTTGGTAGTTATACCTACCGTAGCCGATAGTCGATAGCTGGTAGTGGGAGCTACCGTGGCAATGGTCGGTAGTTGGAGCTACCGTGGTCGATGGTCGGTAGTCAGAGCTGCCGTGGTCGATGGTCGGTTACGGCCACAGAGCATGAGAGCAATACTAAGCTACCAACACAACATCAACTACATTACAGAAAAGGGGATATAACATAACAGTTTTACAAATAATATATGAAACAGCACATTATAGATAGGTGATGTAACAACTACGAAAAAGTAGAGATTAGTGGAAGCTCCACGCGACCATTAGCACGCCAAAGGCGAAAGCATCCAGTTGGTGAGGTGACCTTTCGTCTAGGAAATTATAATATCTGACGTCGCAAAACGGGATGAAGGGGGCAGAATGGTTAGCCGGTCCACATCAGAGGCAATGCATCGCATTCTTGATGATTCCATTTCCATAACTAGCAGATTTATTACGGCTAGATATTATAATATAATTATACTTGATATATAATTCTATTTTTTATAAGTAAAATACAATTTTATTTATTATATATCTATAATATCTATATATAATTAATCTATATCGTTATAATTTGATCCTACTAAACTAAGCGGTGAAGATTATTCTATTTTTTTTTGTTAATGTAGGAATTTTTAGTTTTTTTCGTTTTTAAAGTTATTATGAGATTTTCTAACTATCAAAACGAAGAAGATGTATTAAATATCACTGGTTATTTTATTTATATAGATTTCATTCCCTGTCCTACACGCCTAAATAAATCGAGCGTTAGTAAAGGACGAGTAGAAAACACAGACAGGAACCTGAGATATTATACTAGGAAGGGAAAGGAGGATGAGAGGAGTTCATCACTTCCGTTGTTGGCTCGTCCGATCACGGAGGGAAGAAGGCATCAGGCATGCCACCTCATTGAGGATGGAGGCTGCGGCGAAGGCTGGTTGGCTCCCTCGGAGCCTGGCAGCTTCCTGTCCGGCTGTGAACGGCGGCGTCCCTGTCCGGCTGTGAACGGTGGCGTGTTTGTCTTCTTCACTGCGGCTGTCGCCGGAGCTCTCGTCTCCGTTTGTGGATGTGTCCCATTGCCAGAGTAAGGCTCCCAGCAAGGAGTTTTTTTTTTGCACTTTTGGCGCTTTTTAGTCCTGTATTTGCAAGAATAATGGCCGTCACGTGGAATTTATAAAAATAGCACATCTGACGTATGACCACCGCACGACAACCCTAAGAGGCGGTACATACGAATTTTTAGATATAGCAAATTAGCTCGAAAAATTATGAAATTGTATGTTGAAGCTCCTAACACAGCATATTTGATTTTGTATTTTGTTTGTAATTTTACCTATTCTAAATTTTATCACTTGTTTGTGATGAACGGGTGTCCCTCAAATGAATTCTTCAGTGCAATTTAGGATAGATAAAATTACGAAAAAAATATACAATTAAGTACGTTGTGTCAAAAGTCTCTACATAAAATTTCGTACTTTTTAATCTCATTTACTACATCTAACAAATTTGTACAAGCAGTCACTTATATGAAGTCTCTAATTACCTAACTAGTTACCCTACTAATTAGCTATCTAAGCGGGCTACTGCATGGTGGCCCTGCGGTAGAGGAGGCTAGGTGTCGCTCTTCTAGGGCTGCAACGTGGTGGCTATGTAGCAGATGCGTTATTTTTATAAATTCTACGTAACAATTGTTATTATTGTAAATATGGGACAAAAAACACTTAAAATGTCAAAAACTTTACTGCAAGTAGCCAGCTAGGTTTTGATGCTGCCGTTTGGCCCGTTTCTCTCGTCTCTTGACATGCGGATGCATCATGACACATGACAGGGTAGTTGAATTTGTTCGTGGTAGGTTCATGGTAGATTTCGAATTGCATCACCCAAGTTAAAAATAGTGGTACGGTTGCCGACAAGTTTGTCGTACAATCGAAGATGGTCCACTAGAGCTAACTAATTAAGCACTTTCGTTAACCTTGTCCTCCGAAGTCATTTTAAAAAGGGCTATCTCAAAAGGTTGTGTAAATTGCATCACTTGATACGAGTCACGACATGCATGCCGTATGTTGCCAAACAAAAGTAGAGAAGTGCTAAGGAGCATTTAAGTATTTTTAAGGTTAGAAGCATTTAGATTTTGAAACGATAGATCTTTATCTAATGGATGTCTCATATTTCTCTCCTTCAAAAAATAAATCTGAGATGTTGGATCTCCATCTAATAGATCCCGTCATACCCTACCCTATCTAAAAAAATATATGTGCTCCGAATCTAGAACGTGGATGGAGATTCAATGTCCATAAAATCTAAGTCCAGCTCTCCATGACCTAATTTGCACACCACGTCCAGCTCTCCATGACATGACATTCCACGTCCGAGGTATTCATGACATTTACTAATTGTCTTAACGCACACACTAATTCACTTAACGCGCATTAACTCAGTTAACGCACACAATAACTTAGCACAACTAGGTGTGACGTGGTTAAGTCCAACAAATCACCCCTAACCATGATGCACCAGCTTCACCTCAACCATCCTAATCTTCTGCCTCAGTTCGATGAACTTGACGCGACGTGCTCGACATCTACTTTGCCATCTTCGATGCAGTCGCGAATGAAACGATACCTCATATCAATGTGTTTGCTGCGATCATGAAGCACGGGGTTCTTGCAAAGCGATTGCCGACTATTGTCCACGAGTAGCTTTGCTTTCTTCAACTCCACACCGATCAGGTCTTTGAGGAGCCGACTTAGTTAATGCACATACAACTCAGTACAACTAGATGCAATATGGTTAAATCCAATAGTATGCATGTGCATGTGTATGTACAAGATTTATATTAAAGGGCGGGGTTGGTCGATGAGCGAGAAGTACAACCTGGCGTGTTATAACACGGTGGCGCTCGTCGTGCGGCCGGGATTCCACGACTTCGTTTCAAGGGATTTATTGATCATATACCCTCCATTTAGATAGAAATTCAGGATTTACCCTCCTGGTCCACGTGTCAGTGACTTATGATGACCCCACGTGTCATTGAGATGAGGAGGGTAAATCTTAAATTTTCCAACTAAAGGGAGGGTATATGATCCAATCCCCCATTTCAAGGGGGCTAATGCCGTTGGAGCTCTACTGGCCTATCCGTGACCGCGGAAAATGTCGGTCCATGAAATTTGCCGTGGATTGGGGCAATTCTCACACGAAAAAGGTACTAATTTTGCCGAGTTCATCTTGACGCGTATTGTACCAACATAAGTTTTAAATTGGACCAAATGTTTTCTTGATGAGCACAAGAAATAGGATGAAATGTAACGAAGATTAAATAATTCATTAAAAACTATTTTTAATATGTAATCAAATCCTTTATATCAATATTGTAATTGCTTATGCTATAATAAGTTCAGAGTATGCTCTAGTCGGAAAATCATTGTTCATTTACCTGATCAGCTACAACTCGAAAGTTTTATAACACGACATTTGGGTCTCCCATGTGATGATACTTTGTGCGGTGAAGGAGCAGATCACGTGTGCTCCCATTCTCTCGACCGTTCTACGTTCGGTCCAGTGTCTCTAACAATTGCCATGCAGTCGTTTCTTGACGCTCTCTCTCACTGACAACAACCGATCAATGGTTATTGTCAGGTTTCTCTCTCACCGTCATAAACCGCTTATACGTGCATGCAGATGGAAGGAATCGATAAAGCATCTGTTCATGTAAACAACTGATGTCTGTTTGATGCTATTTATGCCTTATCCAGGAGAGAAGAAGAAGAAGAACAACAAAACCATTCCACATTACGACAGGTAGTATTTTCTCCTATAATATCTCGTTTTGAGTAAGTTGTAATCTTAATATAGCAATAAAGATCAATTTTCTTTGTTTATCTTTTTGTAAGGTTTGAATTCTTTTACTAGATGTAAGATCGATGATTCGATCCTCGATAAAATGCGAGCAAGTTCATCCAAGGAGAGCTGACAATGGACCATGTCTACGACTATATGCTTCACCTTCTAAGGGAGTACGCTAAGCTGCTAGCTAAGGTACAGGCCTACGGTACCCGACGGAGCCGTCGAGGTTACCGTTGAGTCCATGACGAATATGGAAGGCTAGGACTGGAATTCTGGAAATTAAGTTCATGATGGACACAACGGTGAAGTTTTCGGTAAGTTCAGCCCCTGCGAGCTGCCGTCGCCATTCAGTCCCGAAGAACCGGAAATGCTGAGAAGGAAAGCGGATGAGGTGAGGAAGGTAGAGACGTGGGAGAAGCGGTGACAACTGACAAACGGAAGGAAAAAGGCCGGCTGACGAGTTTTTTTCATGTACATCGGATCAATCTTTTTGGTTTTATTGTCCGGAAGTACACTGCAGCACTTGTTGAAAAGTCTAGGCAACTTTTAACAAAGTTAATCTAAGAGGATACTTGAGGCAAAAAAAAAAACTTTGAGATTCAAAGTTTGAAACATTAAAAATTTTAAATTGTTAATAATTTCGAACTTAAATAGTTCAAAGTGGCACACAAATTCAAAAAAGAAGAAGAGATTTCAGTGTAAAAAATTGAAATCCAATGGTATATATAATTTCAACTGCGAAAACTTTCAGTAAACCTATTTGGGAGATAAAAATAAATATTCCCTTCATCTAAATTTATAAGGCTTGTTTTTTCTTGGCACATAGACCAAGAAGATATTGAAAATTACTACACTACCTATAATTATTATTATTATCTCTAAGTACTATATTCAATGCATGCATGTAGAGAATATGAAGGGCCATGTGAGAAGGTTTGGGATAATGTTGTGATGAATCATTACAAATTTTGTAGAGTGATTAAGTGATTTTTGCAAATATCACATTTTGTCTAGACTGTTTTATGAATTCTTCAGAAAAATCGGTAGTAGCGCAGGTGTTGGTGTGGTCATACCATATAACGGTAGTACCGTAGGTGTTTGTGTTGTCATACCACAGGGCGGTTGTACCGCTGGGTGTGTGCGGTCATACCGCAATGCGGCAGCACCGAATTTTACATGGCGGTACATTATTTCCAGAGAGGTTCAGTGCGAGGTGTGAAGGTGCGGTAGTACCGGTTTGGAGAGCAATAGTACCAGTTTGGGGAGCGGTAAAAGTGCAGTGCGGTACTACCGGCATGTTGCATGCGATACTACTAGATTTTGAAGAAAAATAGTTTTTTGGGAAATTGAGTCATGAATTGAGTTAGGGTGACTTGGATCATTGCATTAAGATTGCATGATGAAAGTTTTGTCTAATGTGGGTCAAGTTATGAAGAACTTATACCTAAAAAGATTTCTTTGTCTTTGAATATGTAAGGCTATTTGGAATCAACTATACTCATAGAGAAGCTGAGCCCCAAAACGATCAAGAATGTCGGGTGAAATGGTGAGCTCAAGCATAACACGAGAAAGGAAAGAAATGTTGAATGCGAGTTCAAACGGCAGGTTTGCACTATGTGGCTTGGTCTGTCCAAGTGAGACGTGGTCTGGAGAGCTTTGCCGATGTGTGGCAAGTTAATGGTGAACTTACACGTGACAAGCATGGTGATTGTTTACATTGGAGGGAGATGACCCGGGCAAGAAAGAGTATTTTGGTAGTTTGGCTAAAATATCGAAATCTACCTTGGATTAAAACCACGGTGCATGAGTAATGCTTGGAGAGTGGTTTAGATCAAGGATAGGCTGGTTTGATCAAGATGGGTCAAGACTAAGGATTTAGCTGATTCGGGCTTATGCGCTTTGAAAAACGCACATAAGTAAACATATGTGAGTAAAATCCGTATGTGTGGGGTTATCAAGTTTCCCCCATTGTGATAGTGGATAGGATCCACTAAAGGCTAGGTGTGGCTGGTTACCTACCGATTTAAAAGGGTTAGGATGGAGACATGTGATTAACCATCCAACTTATCTCTCTTGTGCCTTCATGTCTAGGGTTAGGATTTGAAAGTTGAGTGTCTTATGTGCTCTTTGTCCTTCAAGGTAGAGTTGCTGTAAAACCTCCTTCTCAAGTAAGCAATACATCAATCGTTGTGCATCTCTTTGAGTCTCTTGTGTTTTGCTTTATGTACTCTTACTTCGGTTGGTTTTGATCTTTCATCTTTCAACTTCCCTTCTTTTGATCTTATTGTGTCAAGGATGTGTAAGAGATGGAGATGATATCTAAGAATTTATCTTCACCCAGTTAGACACTTAGATAGAAAGTTCATGAGGAAATCTGGTTTAGCATGACTTCGGCCTCTACGAGCGATTTCATGATATGAGGGTTTTTGGCTTGATTTTTTCGGTGTTCTAACTTGCTGTGATATGTGAGAATACATTTAGACCCATGTTGGTCATCATCCACCCACAAGTAAGTTGTATTCACCAATTTTGGTTTTGACTCGGTTTTGATGCAACTTTCTTTCAAACTGAAAAAGATCTCAACTTTGGCCATGATTTTAATGATCGTTTATTGGAATAAGTTCATAATAACCTAGAAAAGATTCCTAAAAAAATTCATATCACTTGGTTCTACGGATCAAAAGTTCTTTCGATTTTGGTTTTTGAAATCGTATTGATTTTACTGTAACAACGGCAGTACCATAGTTACTGTAGCGGTAGTACCGCAATTGCTGCAGTAGCGGTAGTACCGATTTTAATGATTTTTCTCTGTGGATCAGTTTCTTGATTTTTTGAGTTTTGTGTAGGCTTTCTATCCTATTCTTTATAGTTGTGTAGCTATTGAAGTAAATGATTGGTAAATATTTAGGGAAAAATTTTAAGGCACCATTCACCACTCCTCTGTTGCCATATTCAGTCTTATAGAATATAAAATAAAGCTAGATATTTATTAGGAGTATAAAGTTCGGTCTTATAGAATATAAAATAAAGATAGATATTTATTAGGAGTATAGAGGGAACATACAATTAATTTTATATTAGAATATGAAATATGTTTTATATTTATGGATAAGATATTAAAAAAATATGTTATATAAATTTGGATAGAAGGAGTATTAATTAACACCATCATTGTTTTCCTCGCATATTGTTGCGCTTGAAATGGTAAATATCAATTATACAATTCGTTTCCTTATTTATATGGAGTGGAAAGTCATTATTAATGTTGACTTGATCATTATCGAAATGTTAACCATCGAATCACACTAAATTAACGGTCCACATGAAACTCGGTGTATTCTAAAATTTCCCTGACACAACATAAACCAGACACTCATCCATTCGATTTGGGGAGTGACAAAATAAACTAATGCATATATACAAATATACAATTGGTTTACCACGAGCTGAGTTTACTCTATAGAACTTTCGCTAGCCGTCACATTCTCTTCTGTTATGATTTATGTCTCTAATATAATTGTTTGTATAAACAAACCAAAAACTAATTAACTACTTTTAAAAGGTTATTATAATAAACTATTTTAAAATAATAATAAAAAATTATTTTATTTATTTATTCGAGAGTCATAAATTATAAGCTGAAATGTAAAAATAACGGGTGTGACACTGGGTCAGTACAAGCTGCGAACGTGCTAGACCGCAGTTTTCTTTCAGCCCGCGTTCGGATTCCCACTCCCACCACCTTAAACGTCGCGCACTGCTGCACCCGCCTGTCCAGGCCTCATGAATTACCGGTCGCCGTCTGCGCCGCTGGGAACGTCATAACTCAGAAGAGCTCCTGCTTACTAGTCTGCTCTTCCAGAGGCAGAGGAAACAAATATCTTTGTGTACAACAGGGCCAAGAGAGGTCGCTCCTGGCACAGCCCCGCCGGCTACGGCCATGGCGACGTCGACGGCCCCGGCTGTGGTGGTGGACGGCCGGCGATCCACCAGGCTCGTCGCGGCGTTGTCGAGAACAAGCGCGGCCTTCCTCTTCTTCTCCGTCGTCGTCGTCGTCGTCGGGGTAGTCGTATCCACTCGTTGGATCTCCACCACCACCGTGAGTTGAATCCTTCTAATTCCTTGGTTTTGCGTCTTGGATTGCATGCTCTTTTACTTTGCATGATCGGAAGCAGAAGCATACTGCATGCTCTTTTACTTTGCATGATCGGAAGCAGAAGCATATATATTTCCTTCACAAATGATGCAAACTACGGTCTCCCTTCCTTCCCAGAGCATGGAAGTACGTTCACTTGATCATAGCCAAACTGCAAATGCATGGCTACAGCTAATTGAGCACTGCACAACCCAGGCCGCCACGTTAATCAGGGGCAGAACATCGTGAGTCCCTTTTTTTTTTTGTGAAACAAGAACATGTTGAGTTCTTGGCCCTACACCGGAACCCAAGTTCTGTTTTTTCGCCTCAAGAATTGTTGCATGATTGGCTGTGCCCCTGTATCGATTCAGATCACCCATGGTTAGTTTAGTTGACCTCAGCCTTCAGAAAGCGTCGTCGCTTGTCGTGTACGGAGCCCTGAGAACGTGAGAATGAAAGGCGGCGATAGCCGCTAGCCAGGGGACCCCGGGGTCTGTCTTTTAACATTGCGATTCTCGAAACGCACTCGCCGGCTTTGGACCACCGCGGCGCAGAAAGTCGGTAGGTAGTCTGTGTTTTACCCGTTTCTCCTTGGTGTTGTCCGGTGCCACCTCACGTCACGGTAGCGACACAGTTAGGATTTACTTACACCTTAAGTTCAATAGTGAAATAATCTAGACTATGTAAGCTAGAACGTGAAAATGTTATTTAAACTGGACTGTACACTAGATATTTTTTCACACCTTAAACTAAAGCCTACTCTAACTGTCGCTCCGCCCCTGCGTCACGGTGCTCATTCATGTACGCCTCCCCCACGGCACTACTAGTGTTTAGAGGCGCTAGCGCCCCCTCGGCGTAACTGCAGCCCAGAGGGTTGCGTACCAGTACCAGTTTGTCATTCTCTCTGCCATTTTTTTGGGGAAAAAAACTGAAAACGAACCATGTAAAGAAGACATGGCTTGGTAGGATCACGAGTGTTCAGGTAAGGAAAGCCGAAGGAAACGAATGAAAAGACAAAGAGGAAAGCAGGGTTCACGAGAGTTCACAGGGGGTTGGAAGTTGGAAGGTCGCCACGGCTGTGCCGGTGCTGCGTGTCATGGCCTCTTTGGTTTGGTTTCTTTGGGATCGTTCTTACGTTTTTTTTCCAGCTTCACTATTTATTAGATTAATAAATCATTCTTCTCCCCCAAAATTCAACCAAAAATTAGAAATCTATTCATGCATATCACATCTTCACAATCCTATATACGTAAGCATTCCATCCATCATGTTTGTTTTGGCATGCATGTATGTTTGGGAGAGACCGAGAAAAGAAGAGTGGCTAGACTAGATCCATTGGTCAATGTTGGATAAGACCAACGGCTAGGGGTGGCGCTCGAGGGTCGTGTTGTGGCAGCATGGCCAGTGCAATGCATGCACACGATGCAAGGCAAGTATGGCAGATTGGCGTCGTGGACGGCAACGAAGGTCGAGGTCGGGGTAGACGGGCAAGAGCATGCAGCGGAGGCTGGTGGCAACTCATTGTGTTCCGTCCAAATGAGTGGTGACTGACTAACATGGGTGGATAGTAGTAAGGAGTCTTTGTTGAGTCCAGGGGCATCTTAGAAGTTTGCGTGATTTTTTTTATGGTTTTTCTGGTTGAAATCTAATGTATTTTGTTTGAATTTATGTTGAACCACTCGAAAACATGAAATTGTGTTTGAACTTTGTTCGATTATTGAAACTTTTTGATGAATTTTTTGCTAAAGAAAGTTGTCTGAAATTTATTTAAACTTCTTTAAAATATGTTAAAACTTGTTTCAAACTTTTTCTAAACTTCTTGAAATGTGTTAAAAACTTAAAACTTGCTTCGAACATTTTTTGAAATTTTTTGAAACATGTTAAAATTTGTATGGAACTTTTTACGAAACATGTTAAAATCTGCTGAAAACATCAAGTTTAAAAACGAAAAGGAAACTTCTTTGAAACTTTTCATTAAATATGCTGAAACCAGGAACCTCATAAAACTTTTCAGTTGAAACTTGATGAAACTTATTAAAACTTACTAAAATCTTATGAAACTTTCGATTGAAACTTAATGAAATATGTTAAAACTTCTGAAACCTTGTAAAACTCTAAGTTGAAGCTTATTAAAACATGAACTGTTCAGTTGAAACTTTAAGTTTGAATTTAAAAATATGAAATTTGTTAAAACTTGATCTTAAATTTCTTTTAGAAAATTCTAAAAAATATGTAAAACTCGCTGAAACTCAACTTTTTCAAATATTATTTTATGGAACTTTCTAAAACTTGACGAAACTTATTGCAGTGTGTTGAAAAGTCATAAAATTTTGCTATATCGTTGGCAACTGCTCCATTATTTTAATTCCTTGTAAGCACCAATTTGCCAAAAATAAAAGTTCCTTTCAATTCTTCGACGGTGGAGATGATCGGCTCGTTCCTCATTGCAGCTGCAGGCAAGCCTCCCCACCACCGCGGCCATTCCCGCCGCCGCCGCTCTCCACCGCCAAACGCAACACCCACCACAGCCGCCGCCGCCACCGCCCTCCGCACCACCACGGCCTCCCACCTACTCCATCTCCTGCCCCACCCCTCCCCTCCGCCTCAACATCTCCCGCGCCGCCAAAACGCGCAAAACCTCCCAAACCCTCGCCCTCGCGCTCTCCTCCTCGTCCTCCTGCCGCTCCTCCCCTGACCCTCCACAGGCCACCACCACTGTCGTCTCCTCCTCCAACTCCTCGTGCCCCTCCTACTTCCGCTTCATCCACGAGGACCTCCGCCCATGGCGCGCCGCGGGGGGCATCACCCGTGCCATGATCGCGCGCGCCCGCGTCACCGCCAGCTTCCGCCTCGTCATCATCCGCGGCCGCGCCTTCGTCCAGCGCTTCCGCCCGGCATTCCAAACGCGGGACCTCTTCACCATCTGGGGCGTGCTCCAGCTGCTCCGCCGCTACCCCGGCCGTGTCCCCGACCTCGACCTTATGTTCGACTGCGTCGACTGGCCCGTCGTCCGCGCCCACCTCTACCGCGGGGAGCACGCCCCCTTCACGCCGCCGCTGTTCCGGTACTGCGGGGATGACAGGACGCTGGATATCGTCTTCCCGGATTGGTCATTCTGGGGCTGGTAATTATACTTGCCCACCTTCTTCATTCTCTCTGTTTACTGTATAACATACTACAATGCTTAATGCCTTAATTGGTTATGCTTCATTACTGACAGTTATGAAGATAACATAGAAATTGTTTGCCTATGATAGCCTTTGGGTCTGAAAAACATAAATGAAGAACTGCACATCAGAACCTTGATGACATCGAAATTGTTTGCCTATGATATGTTTGAATCATGAGTCATGGTTTAGTTTATATGTATCATTACTACTGTGCAGACCATTGTCCTCTCAGATATCCACACACTAGTGAATTACTAGTAGCTAATGCTTTCAATATTGCTAATAGGATATTCAAATGTTTAGGGGATTCCAAAACTTAAAAGTTTGGACCTTTATGGTCGGGTGGTGTGCATATGAAGCTCCATCACTCTAATAACTATTCATGTTTGGTAGGCCAGAGATCAACATAAAGCCATGGGATGCCCTGCGGAAAGACTTGAAGGATGGTAATAATAGGGTAAGATGGGTGGATAGAGAACCTTATGCCTACTGGAAAGGGAATCCAGCAGTTGCTGCGACACGGCAGGAATTGGTTAAGTGTAATGCCTCCGGTACGCAAGATTGGAACGCAAGGATTTACACTCAGGTAACTTTTCTGTTAATGGTGTCACCCCTGTAATTAGTGAACCTGGAATTTGGCATACTCAAAATAATTAAATTCTGCTGAGTGCTGACTTCTGTAAATATCTTTGCTTTTGAGGGCCAATGCTAACAGCATTTATGGTTTTACTTTGTTCTTTGGGATGTAGGACTGGTTCAAAGAGAGCAAAGCAGGGTATAGGAACTCAGATTTGGGTAGTCAGTGCACTCACAGGTTTATTTTATTTTTCTTGTTCTTTTTGGGTGAAAACAAGCAAAAAGTTATGTAGTTTAATTTGTGGTACTTACTTCTTAACATTGTGTTAACATTTAACAGGTACAAGATCTATGTAGAAGGATCAGCATGGTCAATCAGTGAGAAATATATTCTAGCATGTGATTCAATGACATTGTTGGTTACACCAAAATACTATGATTTCTTTTCAAGGTCACTTATGCCGATTCAGCATTATTGGCCAGTCCAGAATGACAATAAATGTGGCTCCATAAAATATGCTGTTGATTGGGGCAACTCTCACAAGCAATTGGTACTTTGCATCTATCAACATCTATTTGTGTAGGCAATTAAGTTTTGCAATGCTAAATAGTATAGATGGAAATGATCACAACAGACTCAGTTTGTTACTATGTTTCACTTGCTTTTTATTTACTAATGACCATTTGGAGTTTGCTATAGAATTTATGTATTTCTTAAATGCCAACTTTCATGGGGTAGAATATTGAGAATTTTAGCCATATCTTTATGTTACAGTCACATTGTTCCTTTTCTTTTTTGAGAAATCTAGCACATTGTTCTTCAATAAAAATACTGTTCTCATACTTCTAAATCTGTCATAGGCACAACGCATAGGAACGCAAGCAAGCAATTTCATTCAAGAAGAGGTTAATATGGACCATGTTTATGATTACATGCTTCACCTTTTAACCGAATATGCCAAGCTCCTAAGGTTCAAGCCAACTAAGTCACCTGAAGCTGTTGAGGTCTGTCCTGAGTCTCTGGCCTGCCAGGCTGAAGGCACCGAGAAGAAGTTTCTTATGGAATCGATGGTGAAGTCTGCCCATGATGCGGGTCCATGTGATCTGCCTCCTCCCTTCAACCCTCAGGAGCTCGCAATGCTAAAACGGAGGAAAGAAAATTCAATAAAGCAGGTTGAAACATGGGAGCGAGAGCTTCAAGGGCTTAGATAACAAGCTTTCGAGTCCCTGCCCCTTGCCTCTTTTTTTGTTCCCAAACACAGGCATACATAATTGGCTGACTAGTTAGGATTTATGTTCTATGTTGGTGTTATTGTAGTTCTAACAAAAACCAAGCATTTACTGATTCAATTGAATGTGTAAACATCTAGAGTATTTGAACACAGTGATATGCCCTCTTTCCCCTTCTTTTTTTTTTGTAGATTTCTTTTCAAGGGATGTTTAGTTGTAACTGTTATTTTCTGAATTTGGTTTTGTTTGGATTAGTGTTACTTTGTAAAGCCATTGTGACAGACAGTGAGAAATAATATGAAAATTATTCAGAAGATATATTCTTGGTCCATATTATGCCATCTTTGTGTTCAAATTTGATTGTTTTGGTAATATATTTTCACTTATTGCTGCTGCCTGAGATTGTTGAGAGATGCAATGCATAATGAGAACATTGAGAAGGGTACCATAGATCTGTGGGTGCTAGCATGGTAAAAACAACTGCACAAAGGTGCTGTTGCATGAGACCAGGTAAGCTCTTTGATGCTCACTATGAACTGCCGGTTGTCCTTGTACTATGTGCAGAGTTTGCTGGGGCACGTAAGGGCATCATCGGCTCTGGCAGGTAAACACAGCCTCCTCAGTTCACTGACCTAATTTTACTTGAGATGTGTTCTTCTAGTCACTAGCAACTGGCAAGCAGACTGCAGCTGCTGCCAACGGCTCAACGCAACCATCCGTTTAACCAGTATTTTTCACTGTGAAGCAGGCAAATGCATCAATGGCATACCGATGCGCCCAACACGGGAAGGAAGGTGCCATTATTGGGGGAGGTGCTGCGAGGTTTCTGATCCATACACGCTGGCGTCACTTGGTGGTACGAAACCTGTGCCAACTTCAATTCAGAGTCAATGGCATTCAGCATGTTTCTCTGTTCGATCTGGCAGGAACCCAGGCTGCGGTTCTCCCTTGCTTCCTTCGCATTGATGCCAGGTAAAACTTGTTTGTTACTGAAGTGGATGCCTGTGACTTCTGCGGCTAGTCGAGTACAGGAACTTTGCATCAATGATGGGTTTGGTTGTTAGTGAAACCCTTCCCTTGTCTTACGTTGTTAGTTGGAACAGTTAGCACCTACAGTCCATTAGGGAGAAAGGCTATGGCAGCATCAGAATATCAGATGGAGTTCTTTGAAATGCTTTGCATACTACTGTCAATTTTAATAGTTTGGCATCAACAACCGGTAAGTAAGTAGTCAACAGAGGAAAAGGGAGACTTTGCGAGCAAGTTAGAAGGGTAATTTCTTTGAGCCTTCTTCGTCGACACACCTGTTTGTTCTCAAGCTCTTTCCCTCTTAATATTTGTTCTGTTCCATTATATAACTTCACGGCTGCATTTCCAGCTGGTCAGAAATTATGTTTCTCCGGTCGTAGTGACGTGACAAAGAACAATATGTTAGCTCATTTTCATTCGGTGAAACGCGGCACCGAGAAGCAAGGAGGGCGGCGAAGATCATTCAATTCTTAATTCAATAAAGACTGCTGGAGGCCGACCAACAACATACTATCTTCAGTATTGTATTTCTTTACAGAGCTAATGTATGGAAAATTTCATCTTTTTGTTTTTCTGTACAAATATTTTCCTATATAATGCAGACCATTGCACAACTCAACATAACAAGGAAGAAAAGTAAACACTTCTTTTTTGAAAGGCTAATGCGAAAAGCCCCCCCCCCCCCGGGGGGGGGGGGGGGTAGGGAAAGAACGTCTTTGTCAGAAAGTCCCAGAGAAGCTTGCGTTTGAAGGCTGTTCTACTCCCATTTCATTTTTCCAGCCATAGGAATCATCATAGTCTCCCGTTGATTTGCTTGGAAGCATCACTAGCTCACTTTCAGGTCATCTCTAAGCCAAACAATCTCCAATTCCTCTGGTCTTATATCGTGTGCATATTCGCATAAAGCTTTTAGGGTTCCGTTGGTCTGCAAGAAATTCACAGATGCGTAAAATTAATGTGAACAATGGAAAGAGTGAAAAGACCGCATTTATTTTTTCAGAAAAAAAACCGGTAAGCATATGTCCTAAATCAATTTGCAGCCATGGGGATGCTCCTGAAATAATCAATGTGTACTATATGTTGCTTTTCCTCGTCAAGCTAACATCTTGGTCAGTTGCCGCTTGATGGCGCCCTGTTCTTGAGCTTTCCCCTGCCAAATTATGTAAACATGGTGACGTGTACCCTCTTTGAATACTCTAGCATTGCTGTAACTTTCTGCAATAGTGGTTGCAACGACTCTTATAAGGTTATTGCGTCATTCTCTAATAAAAATCCAACATAAATCAAAGATTCAAAGAGCCGGCTAGTAGCAACGAAACAACCCATGGCATAAAGAAACAACCAATCCGGCCATGAAATCGAACAAAACTATATCTTATATCCTGATCCCTGAAGATTTTAGTAGTCTTCCAACGCGTCGTTTTCGGCGCGTATGCTTAGGGAGCGTGCTTTGCCTGCCAACTGAAACTTGAATTAGTTCGAAATATTTCAAACTGCTTTAGATGGATAAACTTCACTTCAGAAATCTGATAAGCTCAAGTGTCAGCATGAGGTAAAGATGATATGGCACCTGATTTGGTACGTTGGAGTTGGGCATGTGTCTTGATCTCAACTTGATGGTACACTCCGAGCTTTCGTGCCCGCATCTTCTTGCATCCGCACTTCTCTCCAATACAAAACCAAAGTTCAGTTTCTGCTCCAAGTTTCTCAGGAAGAGCTTGTAGTATAATCCAATCAGTCTTTAATTTTTTCGCGAGGTCCAGTTATTTTGTTAACCGACGACTACTGAAGATGGCAGAGCATTGCTACAGAGAGAGAGAGAGAGAGAGAGAGAGAGAGAGAGAGAGAGAGAGAGAGAGAGAGAGAGAGAGAGAGTTATAAAGCGGAGCTGATGCATGCTAGTTAAATTAATATCGGGGGTGGTTTGGTTGTCTCGTTGGTCTAAAGGCCATCATCACTGCTTGGCGTGGCCGTTAAGTGCAACTGCTGCTGCTGCTGCTGCTGCTTCTAGCTCGCGACCACAAACTCAAGTGACTACTAGGAGTTTGCCATGTAAACAAGCCTCCTCTGCTTCAGGAGAAGTGGCGCGGCGATGGCGAGGCTACTCGGGGTCTCTCTCCTGGTCGCGGGGCTCGGCTGCGCGCTGCTTGTCGCACCTTCTGAATCCGTTTCAGATGACGGTATTTCCCTTGCCTTGTGTATTTCCCTTGCTTTTTTGGACGAAGTTCGGTTAGTTCTTGAGAAGTAGTTGCTTGCTGCTGTGTTCTTGGGCAGTGTCAGCGCTTCTTGCTTTCAAGAGAGCCATCTATGAGGACCCTCTCTCCAAGCTGTCGGATTGGAACCCCAAGGACAAGGATCCTTGCGGCTGGTCCGGCGTGGGCTGCTCACCGTTCAACAGCCGTGTGGTGACTCTGTAAGAATTGCTTTCACTTGGTCTCCTGTTCGGGTTTTCTTTCGTTGCATCACTTAAGAAAATCAGGCGATTGAGATAAAGTTAAGGTTCTTGTTAGATCAATGCACTGTTTCTTGAGGCATGTTTTGTGCCCTTTTCTATCTTCAAGCCTTGCCCAAATGAAATAAGTTGTCAAGCCATATGCTCACCTCCTGTAGAGCTTGTTGAAATGGGTACGAAAACTCCATGCACTTTCTCCAATGGAAATTAAAAAATGGCTGGACGTAGAAGAAGCCTGTCTGCAACAACAGCAGGACAGAATGATGCATGTTCGTTCAGACATAAGTGGATAAAGTTTCTGACAGCACAGTAAGACATCCAGCTAGAAGCTATCATATGTTTTTACCTTCTTTTTTTTTTAATCTTCAATTGACTCAAGAAGCACCCACACAAATTTGAGTTCATGGATTTGTGGTCCCTCAAAATTCCAGAACAAAAGATCCCCAAGCCAGTATAGTTCAGTTTTTATGTTAAAAATAATCAAATTCAAGTGGTATTTCTCCAGAGTCAAATATAAGGAATGTGTGGTTTTATTTACACACGCTTGTTTTAACAAGAAATCACTATAAGTTCAGCGTTGCAGAAATTGCAGTTATTATGTATATGTATGCTGATAAACCTGCTTTTCTCTTATGCTAAAGTGTCTTATTTCTTACGTGTTACTATCCAGAGAGTTGTCAAATTCTTCTCTCACAGGATTTCTGGCACCAGAGATTGGATCCCTGAGCTCTTTGCAAAAACTGTATGTGCTTGTAACTCCATATGACTGTAAAATAGGCTTCACCTGCACAGTCATAAATGACAGTCTTGGCGAACTTCTTGCAGTATATTGGATCACAATACACTCACGGGCTCGATACCGAAAGAGATCGGCAAGCTAAAGAACCTGACTGTGCTGGACATCAGTACCAATCAACTCGTGGGGCCCATTCCCAGTGAGACCAGTGACATGCCAAAGATCTCAAAAATGTGCTAAGCAAGAAGCTGATCAACTTGTTTTTCTGTCAGCATTTCTTCAAATTCATAACTCAACTGTTCTCTTATGCCCTAGAGACCTTCATGCAAATCGGTTAAATGGTGCTATCCCTCCTGAACTTGGCAAGTTGACGAACCTCATGGAGCTACGATTGAGCAATAATAGTCTTACAGGGATTATTCCTGGAAGTAATGATTCGAGCATGTAAGTAAATGTTTTGCAGAGTTTCTCAAACAAAAAAATTTGTTTTCAGTATGCATGATCTGGAAATGCATGGAAGCACTTCTCTTCTATACAAAGGAATAAAGCAATTTAGTTAAGAAGTCATCAATATGCATTGACTCTATTCTGCAATTTTTACTGTGAAAGCATGTGGCTATGATTTATTGTCTGGAAACAAGCTGAACGAGACCAAAAAAAAAAAACAATTATCAAACTGCCAAATGCTTAAACAGATATACTTCTATGTGGACATCAATTGACATGACACTTTCCTTCTGGTTTTTAGTTGGTGATGATTCGAACCCGCGTTGGCTAAGTGAGACGTACTCACTCTAGCCAGGCGACCCGGGAGAGCTCTTCAATTAACATGACATGACTAAGCAATTGTCACCCTTATTTCAGGGTGTCCGGCAACAGCCATGGTCAAATTGGGTTGTGTCAGTTAACTCGCCTAACTGATATGGACCTCTCATATAACTTTTTGGCTGGAGATATTCCTACATGCGTCAGGCAAATCCAAAGGTACACCTTTGTTTTTGTGGCTCGGATGTTTCAGTTAGGTTTTTATGAACTTACCTGTTTTACAGTATTTGAACAGATCAAGCTTGGCAGGAAATTGCTTCCAGAACAATGAAACAATGAACCGTCCTGTCCAGCAATGTATGGCTATTATTCATTCTAACATATTATAATCATTAGTGCAGTCTAATCCTCTTTTCAGCACCATAATTCTGTTCGGTTCTCTTGTTGTTTGCCACTGTGTTTTATGTAATTCGACATGAGATGTAAACATTACCGATTGCAAAATATACCTAGCAGTTCCTTTGAGCGTCTAAACGCCGCAAAAACGAAATCCCCTTATACATTTACTTACTAATAAGCTATTTCTACAGAAGCCTTAGCAAGTAGTACTAAACTATTTATTCAAGCTACTCCATTAGGGTAGTCTGCCGAGAGAAGCACACTCATTTGTTCATCCTTAAAAGGTAAAAGTGAGTACTTTTTTTGGGCTCGAGGACAGAGATGGTGCCATGATAGGAACTTAAATATTGGCTGTTCAGATTTAATTGACAATAGCAAAGTGGGATCCACATTGTGAATGACATCATTAGTTTCTGATCACTAAATTCTTACTCGTTTAGTGACCTAGGGGATAGTAGAATCTTAGCTATGCTTGCTAAAATAAAGAACTGAACTTTGACACTTTGTTTGCTTCCTTCTTGGACCCTTTCTCTCACATTCTTCCCTTTGTCCATGCGTGGTTTGATACCTAGTCTTAACCTTTTTTGTGTTGTCCATATCTCCATCTTTCTCTAAGTATTCAGTTCTTCTATCAGATTTTTAAATTTCAGCACTGCACTGCCACAAATCAGCACGCAACGCAAACTGATTTTGTGCATTTTCACATACAGCATGTAATACATTAGAGCATTATAATGTAACTCAAAAATTGCTCTATACGTACTTTTATGTCTGGTTTATGATATATTCGCGTGTTTTTTAATCAAACTTTATTTATTTTTAGTTACTTCCATGTCCTACTGTAATTTAGTTTACTGATCAATGAGCAAGTACATTACATCATAATTACAGGTGAAAATAGCAAGGATGCAGGCAAAGACAACAGCATTGGTGGGAGTGAGCAGAAAAGCTTGCAAGAGCCACTTTGGCTTCTCATTCTGGAAGTCGTTACTGGAGTTTCATTGCTTACTGCGTTAACACTTTGTGCCATCACTGGTCTCAGAAGACGCAAAGCTAGATACTCCGGAAACAGTGTTCCATGGACAAGAGCTATAAGCTGGAAGGAAAATACTGTAATCTCGATTGGTAAGTGTTTGTTTTTTTATGTGAATTACTGACAAAAGTAAAATTTTCACCACCTTGGTTACAATTTGTTGCTTGTTTAGATGATGACTTGCTAGGAAATGTGCCAAAAATAAGCCGGCAAGAGCTTGCTGAAGCTTGTGAAGACTTCAGCAACATCATTGGATCTTCTCATGACACAGTTGTGTACAAAGGAACCATGACGGATGGCCGGGAAATTGCTGTTGTTTCACTGTCTGTTTCAGTACATTACTGGACTAATTACATCGAGCTTTACTTTCAGAAGGAGGAAAGTGTTTTACAACTGAACTGAGATTTTAAGATTTTACAGCTCTATGATCATATCTCATGGTACGTTTCAATTCTTCAGGTGGTAGAAATGGCCAGACTGAGTCATGAAAATGTTGCAAAGATGGTGGGATACTGCAAGGAGTCTGATCCGTTTTCAAGAATGCTAGTCTTCCAGTACCCACCAAATGGGACGCTCTATGAGCACCTTCACGGTAAGTCAATATGCTCTTGCCTTGCTGCATATATGATTGATGCCGCATGACTAGAACTAAAAAAAACTTTGTGTGTGTTATTTGCTTGCAGATGGGGAAGGTCAGCTATCTTGGCCTAGGAGGATGAAAATAGCACTCTCCATCGCTCGCGTTCTCAGATACTTGCACACTGAGCTGCAACCTCCATTTGCCGTTGCAGAATTGACATCCAGTTCAGTTTATCTAACTGAAGATTTCTCACCAAAGGTCTGTCATTTGTTACTATAAGACACTGCTAAATAAAATGCAACAAATTGCTTGCAATATGGCACCATGAACATGACCTAGTCTTAGCGCAGTAATTGTTCTGTTCATGTACACTGAAAATGGATTACGCTTCTGCAGATAATTGATTTTGAGAGATGGAGAGCTCTCGTTACCAAGCCAGGACTTAGCTCCGGTTGCGTTGTAAACGGCGGGTCATTCAACAACATTATGGATTCTCACAGGCGTTTCATGGACGTCCAGGCCAACACATTTGGTTTCGGGGTGATTCTGCTGGAGCTAATAAGCGGCAGAGCCTCAGTTTCCAAAGATACAGGAGAACTGGTGGACTGGGTAAGTGACTTGCTAGAATCGAAGACAGCTTCACTGCTTCAGACAACATACCAGTAATTCCAAACATAAAGTTATCAGAGAACCGAAAAATATACATGGCACTTGTACACTATACATTATATATGGCAGTTGTACACTAAACATTCACACTAGCCTCAACCATGCTGAGAATGATCAACAAGCTGCGTGTTTCAGGCAAGGAAGCACTTGGACCAGCCCCAAGAATTCAGCAAGTTGGTAGACCCCAAGCTGCAGAACGTGAACCATGAGAGCCTGGGCATCGTCTGCAACGTGATGAACCTCTGCATCGACCCCGAGCCGTCGCGGAGGCCTTCCATGAACATGATCGCCGCCATTCTGGAGGAAGGCGTGGACACGTCGGCGGCGACCATCCTCACGGATTCTTCCCTGGCGTGGGCAGAGGCGGAACTGGCCATCTCGTAGACGCCCTTCGCTGCTACTCAGAATGTGTAATCGCAGTGTGATTTACTTGCACAAAGGGTTGTTTTTTTTCCTATCCGTGACTACTCTCATTCCTCCTATATCGCTCTTTTTGATCCCATTCTCTTATCAGCATGTACAGAGAGGCAAGGCAAACCTCTCTCGCAGTATAGGTTCAATTACTCTCTCTCTCTCTCTCTCTCTCTCTCTCTCTCTCTCTCTCTCTCTCTCTCTCTCTCTCTCTCTCTCTCTCTGGTAGAGAATGGATATGGAGTCTTGAGTTTTTTTTCCTCTAAAAAGAGAGCAAGCATGCTATTCGTGCTCGTGAATGAAAAGAGGCAAATCATCAGAAGCTCGTTTGAGCAGAGTTAAATTAGCTGGCCGGACATAGTCCAGATAAAAATTGCGGCCCATCAAAAGAAAGATAAAAACACAAGTGAAAGTTCGTTTTAATTTCAAACCAACTTTGGCCAAAAATCGTCAATTATAGGATGAAAATATCAGTGTAAAATCGGCCGATATTACACTGACAGAGCAGTTTCAACCTGACAAAATCATATGCATGTGTATTCAGAATCATGCTACGAATTGTATTAAAATCATGCGACAATTGCACTACTAATTACATTAAAATTATGCTTCAATTTGCTACTACTCGGCGACCTGGCCTCTGCCACAGCCGCCCCCCGCCCTCCTGGCCTCCGCCCCAGCAGCCACAGCCCTCCTGGTTTCCACCCCCGTCGCGCACCACCTTCCTGGCTTCTCCCCCCACCGCCCTGGCCTCCACCGTCGTCCTGGCTTCCCCCCTCCGCCGCCTACAGATTTTTTTTTGAACTGGAACACAGAAGATTCCACTAACCAGTGGCTCTGGGCATATCGCCAGAAACCAAACTGGTCACAAATTCGGGGACCTGGTCCATAAACACCTCAGAACCACAGCGCACAACGCTCGCCCCATAAGCAGCAAGGCTATCAGCCACTTTGTTGCAAGATCTCGGGCAAGACCGGACCTCACAGTGAACAAAAGAATCCCTCATAAAGCCCTTGATACTCCTAAAGATGCAGCCTTCTGGACTCCTATCCAAAGAGTCAGACCTCAAAGCCTTCTCCAAATTTGTTGCATCAGTCTCAAGAATTATTCTGGTCATTCCCAGTCGTGCTACCCTCTTAAGACTTCTCAAAACTGCAAGTGCTTCGGCCTGTAGGGGATTTGAGAGCCGCTCAAGATGTCCACATCCCCCCTCTAAGAACTCACCGCTACTGTTGCGCGCAACAAAGCCCCACCCACCTGATCCCGTTGTAGCACGATATGAGGCATCAATATTGATCTTGTAGCAGTCAGGATGTGGTGGCGCCCATTTCTGCTCTTTTTTTAGTCTTTTCTCTCCTTCCCTTTTCATCAGTTTCTCAAATTCTGTTACATAGAAACTCACAATTGAGCATACTTCTGTTGCGGACATCCTTTTTCCCCCACATTTGTTTTGTTTCTAGCCGACCACCATTTCCATAGCAGCACCCAAACTTTTTGTTGTATAACAGCGTCCATCTTCCAAACTTCCATAATAGCTTCCTTTCTTGATCTGCAAGCTTCAATCTGATCTGCTCTAGGTCCATTCGCCTCCAAATTTCTTTAACCCCATGACATTTGAAAAAAAGGTGACCACAATTCTCATCCATCCTGTGACACACGGGACAAATTCTTTCATGCTTCACTCCTCTTCTAGCTATATTCCTTCGGACTGCCAAGCTATTATGTGCAAATCGCCATAAGAACATCTTGACTTTGTTTGGGAGTGGTAATTTCCAGAGTTTCCTCCAATTAAAAGCTTCCTGGCTTTGTCCCCCCATTTCTGAGACTGACGCATCCCTATCTCGATCATGCTCTCTTCGCTTTACCGCCACCTTATATGCAGATTTGACAGTAAATTCCCCTTTCGGATTGTAGTGCCATGCTGGCCAGTCTTCAGAATTTTCATCTGTCGCCAGTGACAAAATCATATCTGCATCCCGCTGCCAAAAGGTATCCTTTACCAAATCTTCGTCCCAAGTGCCAGTAACCGGGTTGATAAGTTCAGCAACTTTGGTCATTAAAGATGTACCTCTCGGTGTGACCAGCTGACGTGTAGCCCCAAGAGGAATCCAAGGATCCGCCCAAATATCCAGAGAGTCTCCGTTACCCACCCACCATATAATCCCTTCCCTAAGGAGTTGAACGCCTTGAAGGATGCTTCTCCAGGTATATGAGATCCCATCTCGAGCATTGCACTGCAAAATGTTGCTGTTAGCAAAATACTTTGCCTTGAGGAGTTGGCTGCATAGATTGTCAGGATTGGTAAGGATTATCCATGCCTGTCTTGCTAGCATGGCCAGGTTGAACAAATGTAAGTCCCTGAACCCCAACCCACCCTCCTTCTTTGGCAATGTTAATTTGTCCCAGCTTAACCAATGTATTTTGTTCTCCTTATCATTTTGACTCCACCACCACCTGCCAATTAAGGAGTTCAGCTCCTCACACAAGCCTTTTGTTAGATCAAAACAAGACATGGCATAGGTGGGAATAGCTTGTGCCACAGCTTTAATCAACACCTCCTTTCCTGCTTTGGAGAGCATCTTCTCCTGCCAACCTTGTATACGACCCCAGATCTTCCTTTTTATATATTCAAAAGCCTTCTTTCTTGATTTGCCAATCGAAACCGGGAGGCCTAGGTATCTCTCATTTTTTGCTTCTGACTCAATGTGCAATTCAAATTTCACTTGCTCCTTGTTTACTTGATGTGTGTTGGGGCTGAACAAAACAGATGACTTGTCCCTGTTAATCATCTGACCCGAGGCTCTTTCATAAACATCAAGGATTCTTTGTAGTTCTTTGGCATCCTCTGTACGCGCTCTCATCAGGACCAGGGAGTCGTCAGCAAAGAATAAATGATTGATTCTAGGTGCCCCCTCACATACTCTGATTCCTTCAATTTTCCCATCCACTTCAGCTTGTTGCAGCATGGCAGAGAGAGCTTCCGCACAGATAATAAACAGATATGGGCTCAGAGGATCCCCTTGCCGGAGTCCCCTCTGAGGAATCACTGAACTGGTATAGCCATCATTAACCTTGAAGCGGTATGAGACTGTTGTGACACACTGCATGATCAATTCGATCCACCTCACATGGAAGCCCAATTTCTCCATTATTTTCCTCAAGAAGGTCCACTCCACCCTGTCGTTCTTGTAAAAAATTGACGGGATTCCGTCGGCCCCCGGCGCTTTCAAATCCCCCATCTCTTTCAGAGCTTCCCAGACTTCATCATTAGTAAAGGGTGCAGTCATACCCTCATTCATTTCCTGAGAGACCCGAGCTTGCACACACCCAATAATCTCCTCCATCTGCTCACCTGCACTTGACATGAAAAGTTTTTGATAATGGTTAGTGATAAGATGTTTTAGGTACTTCCCCGCCACCACAGCTCCTCCCTCCTCCCTTAGATTTTCAATACGATTTTTCCTTCTTCTCTCAGAAGCTTGGGCATGGAAAAATTTTGTATTTCGATCTCCTTAGGTCAGCCATGTAGAATGGGCCTGCTGCTTCCAATAAGTGTACTGCTGGTCCAGCAGCCTCTCCAGCTTGTAGCGAAGCACGTGCTCTCGATTAATTTGAGCTTGGCTCATGCTTCTGCAACGGCAGATTTCCAACTCCCTCTTTGCAGCTGTTATACGCTTTTCCAACTCTCCCAAAACACATCTGTCCCACTCCCACAAATCACTCAGAAGCTGTTTCTGTATCTCCATCAGTCTAGTCTCCCCCTTCTCCAACGCCTTGCACCATGCTTCCTCCACTTTACTTGGACCCTCCTCCTCCTCCAACCAACGCGCCTCAAACTTTCGCAGAGTTTCCAACGTTCTCCCCCATTCCTTCCTTTCCCTCCCTCCTAGTTCAACAATGAACGCCGCCTACAGACTTGAGACGAAGGGGGTTGGGACTTTGGGAGGAAAAGAAGAGGACGTGAATGGCAGGAGAGCAGCAGAAGTGCCGAACGCTTAGCCACAGCCGCCACGGGGGAGGAGGCGGCAAACCTGCGCCTTGACCGAACGCTTAGGGCAAACCCAATGCCTTCCACGGGCCATTCTGGGCTAGGCTTCGAGCCAAATCGAGCCGAATTTCTTCGGCCAGCACAGGATTTTACCAGTGGGTATCGGTGTACCCGATAGATCTAAAAAGAGAAAATTAAGAATATGTCCTCCAACTAGATGGAAATCTAGGATATACCCTCTTTTAGATCCTAATTGATAATATACCCTCATTTAGAGTGTTTTGTTGAGAAAATACCCTTTTATACCTTTTCATTAGTTTCTATTATATTTCTCTGTATTCCTTCACTTAAAATGACCTATTTACCCCTGAGTACTTCTTGTGCATCATTTGAGCACCCATTAGCCTTCCCAGGATGATTTGGCCTTACTAACAGTATAGCACCTTACGTACAGTACAAAAGTTGGCTGGGAGAATTTGACCTTGCAATCTTTTGTACTGTACGTAAGGTGTTGTACTGTTAGTAAGGCCAAATCATCCTGGGAAGGCTAATGGGTGCTCAAATGATGCACAAGAAGTACTCAGGGGTAAATAGATCATTTTAAGTGAAGGAATACAGAGAAATACAATAGAAACTAATGAAAAGGTATAAAAAGGGCATTTTCTCAACAAAACACTATAAAGAAAGGTATATTATCAATTAGGATCTAAAGGAGGGTATATCCTAGATTTCTATCTAGTTAGAGGGCATATTGTCCATTTTCCCTTCTAAAAATCGGCCGATAGATTCCTGCCGCCGCCTCGCCATGGCGGGAGAAGAAACCGACGCCTGCGAAGAGCGCGAAGGCGCCGCCGAAGCCCAGCCCATGACGGACTACGAGAAGGAGCGGCTGTCGCGGATACGGGAGAACGAGGCCCGCCTCCAGGCCCTCGGCATCCGCCGCCTTGCAGCGTCCCCCCTCCTCCACCAACCGTTCCCGGCGGCGGCGGTGGCAGCCAAGAGGAAGCAGAAGAAACGATCGGCCAACGCGGACGAGGAGTAGCTCCCTTCCGATGAGGGCTGCGGCAAGGATGAGGAGAGCTCATCGGCCAGCGACCAAGATTACGACGAGGAGGAGATCAAGTCCTCCTCTAGGTCTCTTAAAAGGGTGTCCTCTTTTTCCCCGTGATTGTATTGTATCCCTATTTTAATTTTTTGAGGTCCTTGGTTCTAGCTTACTAAAATTAAAATAAAAATCTATCATTTTGTGTCATCTGCAGTGTGATCTTGTAGCTTATTCCGACCTTTTCTTCTCATTTCACTAATCTCTCGTGACATTCTTGATTTTGTAGTGGTCTCGAGCAAAACGATAAGCGTATATTAGTTCATGGCATCCTTACAGGGGTTTTTTTTTTCAAATTATTGTTCCGTTATGCAACCAGTAACACATTGTGTTTGCCACGTTAAACCCTCACAAGTTATAATTAATAGTTTTTACTGCACAATGGATTGGAGATTCACTGATTAAATGTATATCAGAATGTGACATTGCGTGTAAATATGACTGTATATTGTTTTATTAGTATTAATGCATAGTACAATATACAAGTATTAATGCATAGTTGTCTTTTCTCTTTTTGTTCAGGGAAAGAAAAAGAAGCTGTTGAACTCAGGAAAATCTTCTAAAAGCACACCTAGAAAAGAGAGTGCTCCCATCGCTGATTTTGTGGATGATAATGCAGCCTTACAGCAGTTAATATATAATCACAAATGCAGCCACTAAACTGACGTGGTCCTAGAATGGCAATTGAACTCCGAACTTATTTGCCTATGTTTTCATCATGACATTCTGTCACTCCTTAACAATGTTACTTATGCAGGCAATTGCTCTCTCCCTGGCAGGGCCTTCAGAAAATTCCGTGACAGCAATGGGTGCAGAAACTTCAAGCACATGAATGAGAGGAAGTGAAGGCACTCCGTGCAAAAATAATAGCACTGCACCTATTCAGGACTCAGCTAAAAACAGGAAGATAAAAAGGCAGGTACGTTCCTACCAGCATGGCCTGTATTAAATTTCTATCCTATCTTATATGTGTATTACACTTTCACTTTTCATTGCTTTCAGGGCAGGAGCAGGATACAACTGACAGAAGATGATGTGGTTGCATTCTTCTCATTCGACGATATTTTATCTGGCTAGGAAGTCCCTTTTGTGCCCATTCGAAGTTTGAGTTCCCCTAAAAAAACTGAACCTTGGATTCCATTAAGAATTAGTTGTTTATAACTCAATTTGTTGAGTAAAATAACCCAGAGAAATAGTCGTAGTACAAAATCCTGTGAACTTAAAGTAAGTTTTGTTGATCCATCTATGTATGTAGCAAATAACAGAAATGCTATGGTGTCGTGCATAAATGGCATATTGTTGTCTAATTTGATTATCTGATGCTCTTGCACTGGTTTCGTGCCCATGGAATTGTTGGCTTAGTCTCCATCTGCACTGGAACTACTTCAGAGTTCAGATTTAGATCTATTGTGGAATTTGATACCACACTTACCCAGCATGCATTAGTACATATTCTTCAAGTTCCTGACCATAATTGAAACATGTCTTTGTACATACCTTAGCAATGAATAATTGATAAGAGTTTTTGCTTCATCTGTTATTTGCAATTTTGTCCAAACAAGTTTGTTCTGCACCTTCTTTACTGTGGATATAAGGAGAAGTATTCGTGAATTACTTATGGTGTACAGTTTATGGATTGTGCAATACTTGCTAATAAAGTAATAGATATTACTTTTTAACAGTATCCAACAAGCCAAGCTGAAATTTATCTGTGCTAAGGCACTTCCTTCGGGTTTTCCTTTAGAGACAAATGGGTTAGTTATCTTAAGAGCAGAAACATAAAAAAATAGATTGACATAGCCCCCCCCCCCTCCTTCGGCATGTACTAGAAAGCTCCAATTTTTATTTTATTTTATTTTATTCTTCATCTTTTACTTTTTGTAATTGGTTACTACTTTGATCTTCAGAAGTTGGAAAAGGATGTATCACACCGTGGATCTTGAAAGAATGCCTACAGTACATGATTTCATATGGACAGATTCTGAGATGATCCATTGCTTTGATAGTGACAGTCTGACAGAGATGGAAAGGTTTGTCTTTTTTAATTAAAATATCAAAATTTCTACTTTGAAAACGCATTGTTTAGAACACCATTTTGTGCCTCTAATAAAACTACCCAATTTCGTGGTTTGTCCACTCATGGAAGCATTTCCCAAGCAATTAACTGTGGCAACCAGTTCCAATCTAGAGAATTTTACATTTAAAATCAGATAAAGATGCACTTATTTCCAAACCTCAGCTGGTGCCTGTTTTAGCCAAGCCAGAACTGGCAGATTTTCATCCCTTGTTCCTGCTATTTACCCTTTTTATAAAAGGTCGATAATATATTTAAAAATGTGAATGTACTGAATCGGCAATTCTTTAATGTATGAATACCCCTTATGGTATCAACCAGCTTTACTGAATGACCATCAGGATGCCTGTTTTCTCAAGTACAGTACGAGGGGGCCATCACTGTGCTGGTTTGGATCATCTTGCTGGTTTGGATCATCAATTACAACATGTCCCGCTAACGACAACTCAGTCATTTTAACTTTTCAATTTGATAAGATGTCAGTGATCATTATGGAATTTGGATGTCTACTACCGATATCGATTGCCAGTTTATCAAATGTTGAGAATGCTTGTTCATCATTACTCCTAATGTTGTATTAGCGCTACAATGACATATATCTTTTGAATTTCCAATTCCACTATCCTCTACTTTTCCGTACATTTGAGTTTTACCTATCCACAGATAAACCTCGAGGATTTCCGCACCATTGTATCCCGATGCAACATGTTGCAGGAGCCTGGGAAGTGAGGATGAGAGCATGAGAGACGACTTCTAGCACTCTTTTGTCTTTGCAAGCAGTGCCTTTTCAAAGCCTGATTTGAGGACTGCATGAATTGGAACTTAAAACCGGTGCTCAGATTGCACAAAACATGAGTTAATGAAAGGCAAATCTCTGTTCCACAATCACAGGAGCGTACCAAGTCCAAGCTGACCAGGTCCAAATATTGTTCTGCACACTCTGCCATGAAACCGGTGTCTGAAGCTGTAACTGTTTCAGCTTGGTGTCCATGGATGGTTATGTACGTTGTCGAGTGTTCATTGGCGTACTGTTACTGTTCTAATGTGAATCACCCGATTCACCGTGCTCTCATTTATTGTCGTACGAAAAGCGCACGTCCGGTCCGATCGTAAGCAAGAGTTGGTGAAGCTCCGAGCTGTCCGATCTCCGGACATTCTGGAGAGCAGCTCCCGGCCTCGTGAGGTCTGCGCAACTGAATAAATGCACGCAGTGTTTCATCGAAAAGCGAATGTTCTGCACCGCTCACTCGCCGTAAATTATTGTCTCAGTTTTAAGGAGGAATACATTGTTGCACACACTATTATATGGATTTGGAAGCTATGCTCATATGAGCTCTTGATATGCACTCGCCGATATCAGAATTTGAAAAATTATATCCATTGGTCTAGACTCGTTTGCTCAGATACGAGGAAATGTAAGTATGTAACCACGTCTTATCCAGAAAGCATTGGGAAATTATACCAGAGTACCAGTTAATTGAAAGGATTTTTTTTTTACAACTTAACCAAAAGATACCAATGCACAAGCAAACACTACAAGCTGCAAACCGAAACTAACATGAGGTTAACGAGATGCAACATGAGATAGCCAGCCAATCTGATGCACGCAATTACAGATGATATTAGATCCTAAGATGGATATGCTATGTGGTATTAGTGTAGCGCATGTAAACAAATGCACCTGAAAATGCAGACAATATTCAATTTTTCCGAGGAAAAAGGCTAACAAGATGCAGAATTACACACGCTCATCTATCTCTTCATGATAAATCCCAGTACAATTCCCAGAAGAGCAATGACCACCACGAACACAAATGGGAAACCACCACTCTGCTTGCTGATTTCCCTCCTCACAAGGTCCTGTTGAGATTAAATAAAAGATGTTTAATTACAATTATATTAGGTTTCTATGTGCACAACTGAAATTTAACAATATTTCCTGTACCAACATTCCATTCATGAAGGCAATATAACAAGTTTGGTATGAAATACCATCTATGTTGCACCTCGTGAGTTGCAACAGACTTTGAGCCGAAAGAGATGTTTAAGCTAAATGAACAGATTTGTAACATTGTAGAAGCTAAAAAATGACAAGGGAAAAGGAATATAGATGTAGGCAATGAGAACATGATATTGACAATAATAGTAGTATGATGTAGCGAACCATCTAGTGTTCTTCTAAAGAAAAATGCATAAATGATCACAACATTTCTTCAAGCTTTATCAAACTAGGAAAAGAATACTGCTACAGTCAAATAGTAGATCATGCCACAAAATGTTTGCATAAAGATAGAATCCACTAACCAGCTCCTCATGAAGCTTATTGTTCTGCTGAATAGCAGAGTATCTCTCTTCTGTCAATCTTGAAATCAAGGCGGATGTCTACTCATAGAATAAAAAGAATTAATGAGATATTATTGATGTCAGTACAAGGCAAGCAAAAATTACTTCATTCACAAAATCTGGCTGAAAAGCTGAACAATGTTAAATGTTGAGCAGGACAACACATTAATTGCTTCATAATGAAGGCCAAATGTAACAAAAGGAACATATCATTATCAAAAACACAATATTACACTATGTACCACAGAAGTTTTGCATTTGCACCTATAACAATGTGATTACTATAGTAGGCCATTTTGGTGGATTTATGTATCACTTTGTGAAATTAGCTACCATTGACAACTTCACCATGACTAGAAAGGGCCAAATATAAAATAAAGATATAAATTGACAACAGATCAATAACAAAATTAGTCCGAAATGAACTGGGAATCTTGTCATAAGTTGAGCTGACCAATGATCCATGAAATGAATGGGCACAACGGACCATGTGCATGCACATAACCAGTTGTACAATAATAAATATACTGCAGCAAGAATCATCAATCAGCACAGCAGCACCTAATTGCAACTTGATCAAGTTCATCATAGTGCTGTTCACACACAGGGATGTCTCACACCACAACATACTATCACAAAGTTGCCAGAGCTTGAATATAGGCTGACTAGTGGCTTAAGGTAGTGCTCCAAACAGTTTAAAGCTACGGCTTTTGGCTTCTGTTTGTAGGCTTTTGGCTGCAATTGCATTGTAGCGGCTGTTAGCTTTTTCTGGATCAAAAAATTAGAAAAAATAATTAAAATTGAAAAAAAATTGAAAAACACTACTATATCTTTTAGAACAATGCAAATGAATAAGGAGGAAAAAACAAAAAATACCAAAAAGCCAACAAAAACCAGAAATTAAGAAACCGACGCGTTCCAAGTAGCTGAAGCCATTTGGAGTGGAGCCTAAGACCCCGTTCAAAATAGCTTTTGCTGATGGCTTTTGGCTGAAATGGGCACTGTAGCGACTATTAGCTTTTGGCTGAGGTATTTAATTAAGCAAAATGAAGGAAAATGCAAAAAAACCGTTATATCTCTATGGACAATGCAAAAAAAAAAAGAAAAAAAAGGTGCGTTAAGAAGACAACGCATTCAAAATGGCTTCCAGCTTCTGGAAGCTAGAAGCCGTTTTGAATTGGAAGTCTATCCCTTTACATGACGCTCTAAAATCAAAATACCAAACTTCCGCTAGTTTCAGGCTTAAAGATCCAATGTCCTGGCTGCCAATTATTTAGTATCTCAGCAACAAGTTGAGCATTCACTCAAGTTCAATGGTGTAAACAAGTACAACAGCATCTGGCACAAAAATGTTCTTTGCGTCATTCTGTGTGATTCATGAGCTTAGTTTATCATAAAGCGGTTTCTACATAACGATCTATTTTTGACATAATGCTTACATACCAAGCAACGAGGTTTTTAGCTTACTGATGTCTCGTTTAAAAACCTCAACATGGACACCTTATGATGCATAACATTCACTCATCATTTACAACATTCACTCATCATTTACATGTGCTAGGCAAAATTTATTGGGTCTGGGTCTCATGAAATTTGGACCATAATCTTTGGGCCTGTTCTTTTTGGCTGCAGCTTGTGGCTTTTGGCTGCGGCTTGTGTGAGAGATTACAGAGTAACAGAAACTCACGTGCGGCTTTTGCCGATATAAATGAAATCAATAAAGTATGTACTACAATTAACTAGTAGACTCTATCTTGAAAAATATTTCGTTTAAAAGCTAGTTACTGTAGAAAAACAGAAAAGCAGCTTTTAGAAGCTGAAAAGAACAGGGCCTTTAACTCCAAAGAGAGTAAATCTATGAAGGTTCACTCTCTAAAACATTTACATTTAGAGTTACAATATAAAAGCAAACACCGCAATAGTTTTAAGGAGAATAGCTACAATCACGTCAGATATGTGATTTAGGAGGAACCACTATCACAACTCTGGCCTCTTTGGTTCTTCCAAATCCATACTGATCATGGTTGTCACGGCGTAATTGGCGACCACGGCGCTTAACAGGCGCCAGGACGCCACGGCGAGGCATACACTCTACATGCATGCATGATGGAGTAAATACAATCCAGTCGGCCGGTCCCCCTCATATAATCTACTCTCCCAACACCTCTCTCCCCCGCGGCCTCCCCTCCCAGTGCCTCCTCCCACCGCCCGCCGCCTCTCCCCGGCGCTCCCCCCCCCCCCCCGGCGCCGCCTCCTACCCCCGGTGCCTCGCCTACTCCCCCCACCTGGTGCCTCCCCTCCTCGGCACCTCCCGCCCCGTCTCCGCCAAATCCAACCACCCCCGGCCATAATCCAACTGGATAGGACCATTCCCAGCGGCCGGAGCTGAGGAAGACGGGAAGGATGGTTGTCACGGCGAAGCTCCATGGCATCCCCCGTGGACCGCCACGATGCCTAGGCGTCACCGTGACAATATTGATAGATGAATTTTAAAAGGTATCACTAACTATAACAAACCTATTTATCAATTGTGATGTTGTCATTGAAGTGATGAATTGATACTATAAATTAAAAAAGGACAAGTCATATCTCTATCGTAATTGATATTTACTTCAACGGAAGATTCAAGTGCAAGGTTTGCTAAGATCTGGTCCAAACCTATTAGTTTTGAACTACTTCCATTAAAAGTTGCAAGCAAAAACAAACTTGTTTGAAGGAACTCACTTCAGAGGTTATCTCTTCTGGTTCCTTATGCGCTGTTATAGCCTGGAACCAACAACAACTCAGTTTAACTCAGTTTGAAAAAAGAGCAGAATGGGGTAAGTGGACATAAAAGTTAAGATACTAACAGAGAACAATGGTGGCTCATCAGATTCCCTTGTTGTCTGCATCTAAAAAACAATCAATCACAACCATACCAGTTAAGGACAAACAAGGAAATGAAGCAAACAATATGTAGACAGAGATCTCACGTCTTGATAATTCAAGTCGCCCCCATCCGACAACGAAGGCTGAGGTGACAAACCCTCTTCAGATCCCTCATGCACAGGGGATGGAGGTTGGGGTGGTTGGACGTAGAGAACCTTCAGCTTCACCTCATCCACCACATTACCTGATTCTTTGTTAAACTACACAAGGCTCACTTGTTAGCGCTATATAATCAAGCATCCATCAACATAATCCACCAACAAAGAGACATTAGAACATGGAACTACCATCTCTCCAGTGACATCCTTGGTTGTTGAGCCCTCCCTCACCACAACGCTCTGCACGAGAAACTTGTCCTTGCACTGCATGTCTGGTGGTGCCTCTCGTTGCGCTTGCATTGTCACTAAGAAGTCCAAGAAACTGTCAAATATTTGCATACATATAACAATTTGGGGAAAGCATTCCCATGAATTCATTCGCTGGAAGGGTATGGGAGTCAACATTACCGATGACATCGTTGGTGGACCGTGGTGGCACAATGCCACTGTTTGGCCGGACACAGTACTTCTTAGGGCTGGTTGTCTTAACCTATGAAGCACAATATTTCACCAAATTTGCCATTACATTCCGACATTTTGCATAATTGCATAGTTCTATGCTCTGAGAAAGAAAAATGCTTGGGGGGGGGCTCTGGGCCTCAGGGTAGGTACACCCAGAAAATTTAGTAGTGCAAAATATTTCTATATGGGCTGGAAAAATTCAATGTTAGTGGCCCAGCTCGAGAACAAATTAATGAACTCACTAGGATGTAGACTGCTGACTTCTCCCAATATGATTATATAGTCCTTAGGGACCAATTTGGCATATTTATTGCTGATGTGAGAGATGATCTAGAATTTGCAACTTGCACTGACTTTGGAAATCTTGCTGTGAAGATAGTTCAAACTGATAGACACAGTTTTTCCATTGATATATCTTTTCATTGAATTGGCTTTGATTTTACTAGTGGCAAAAACAACAGTAGAAAGGGCCTTCTCGACTATGAATATTATTAAAACTGATTTGCGGAATAAGATGAATGATGAGTAGATGAATCATAGCATGGTATGCTATGTTGAGCGAGACATATTTGCAAGTATTAATGATGATAAGATTTTAATGTGTCTTTAAGGAATGAGGTTACGTAAGAAACAACTACCTCGTGCTAGTAGTGAGTTAACTTCTTATAAATATAAACTTCATGTTCTTCGTATTTATTCATACACCTATTTGACTTACTCTTTTATGTTGTCTTTGTAGGTTCTAATTCTTGTTCTACTATTGATGAAGAAGCGGCGGTCTACAATAAGAGCAAATCTTTGTTATTTAGGTACTCAAATTGTATCTCCACTATGCTACATGTTTATATTTTGCTATGTTTTTCTTATTATGTTTTGTGTTGAAACATTGAACTAAATTTGTATTTGCGACGTACTTCAATTATGCCGTAGTGTGGTTCTAAATTCACGTTCGTTCTTAGCCTGTTAGCTAGTAGCCTGAGGCGCGTAGAAATCCTAGATCCACCAATGGAGGGTGAAGGGGGGATGAAGGCGTCAGAAATTCCGATTACCTTAAAAGCGATGTAGTCATCTGTTCTGTTCGTCAGCTGCACAGAGCACGAGATCTGCTTCTTCGTCTCGACTGCGCGATTCAAAAAACAAAAGAGTAAAATTCAGCATAAACGAACAAACCAATGAATCCGCCAAATTCCCTCCTCCACACTCGTTTAAACTCGCACGGGAATCTGAGAAACACACCACCATAACCCCAAAATTTTCGTCAAAATAAAACAACGGCGTGTGCCAGAACAGTTAAATACAAGCACGGAATGTTTGGCGGAGAGACCGTACAGGGCAATCGGAGCTCGAGGGGCTCAATCCCGAGCAACTCCTTGGAGCCGGAGCCCATCTGCCGCTCGAATTGGGGTGGAGGGGGGGGGGGGGAATGCTCGAGCTCGGTACGGGCTTGATTCGCAGTGGCCACGACGCGAGAGGGGAGCTAGGGTTTGGGAAGTGAGTGAGCTTTGCACTTGCCTCGGGAGGCGAGGAGGGGAGGAGCGGATGTGAATTTGGAATCGCGGACGGAACAGGAGTCAGGAGGGAAGGTTGTCTTTGAGACGAGCACGACGTGGGAAAGTGTGATCATTTTGGCTTGTTTTGAGTGGTTTATGGCTGAAAAGCGCTGAAACTGACTGAAAAAATACTGTAACTGACAGAAGCTTATTTAGCATAATTAAATTTAAAAAAATTAAAAAATATGTTAGCCCATTACGTATAATACAAACAAATACGGGAAAAAAGAACCGGCAAAAAAGCTCAACAAAAAGTCAAAAGTTTAGAAAAAGACGAAATTTATGAATAGTGAAAAATAAGCCGGAAGCTAAAAGCTGAAGCCGAAATGATCACCCAATATGGAATCTAAAAGCTGATTTTCAGCTTTTTTTTTAGAGAAACTAGTTTTTAAACAAAGTATTTTTAAAACAGTATCTATAAGTTAATTATAATATATACTATATCGGTTCATTTATATCAGTCAAAATTGTACATAAATTTCTATTACTCTGTACTCTCTCACGAGCAGCTTACACAGAAACTCCGTACTCTCTCACAAACAGCTTAAAAGCTGTAAATTGCAGTTAAAAGTCATAAGCCGAAATAAAAAAACAGGCTCATAAGCTGGGTCAAATGCACCAATGCATTTTTCTACGGTTTTCCTTTTGCGGCAAAAGGGCAAAAGCTACGGTAGGTGAATGCGAGGCATTTCTTAGGATGTGCTCACGGTTAGAGCTGGCAAAAAAGCTCGTTAAGGCTCGAATCAAAATTACTTTGATTAAAATAATTATTGGGCTTAAAATTGAAATGAGTCCATTTCGAATGAAAAAGGTTAATGAGGCTCGGCTCGATAGTGGCTCATTAACTTGTATTTGAAATAACCACTTAAACGATAAATAAAATGATTTTATGTCAAACTATGCCAATTTCAAAAGAATCTCGATAATAGCTCGTTAAGCTTGATAGCTAGCCCTACTCATGGTAAGTCATCAAGATAGTATTCTGGTTCGCTTCCAACTTTGGAATGGACACGCGTCAACTTCTTACTTTTTTTTTTGGCTTTTTCAGTTTTTTTTCTTTTTGTTTCTTTTTCATTTACATTGTCTATGGAGATATAGCAATATTTTTCTTTTTCCCTTATTTTTCTTTAATTGAATGATTAAAAAAACCGCTACAATGCAATTTCACCCAAAAGCCAACAGCTAAAAGCCGCAGCGGCACAATCAGTTGGAACGGGGCATAAATTCGAGAGCAGCTTGGGAATTCCGACGGTAGAGTTTCCCTACTCCTCTGCAGCCACTCTCCCTCCCCTCTCTCTTCTCTGGCGTCGGTTCAACTTACCCCACCGGTGAGCTCTCCCTCCCTCTTCTCTCTTTTCTGACACCGGCAGCTCCGCACCCCCTCCTCCTCCCCCTCCCCTTGCCCCCTCCACCACTGGCGGCCAGCGACGACCTCGCTTCCTTGCCATACCTCCCTCCGCTGTCGCCCACTGTAGGATCAAGGATAACCGACATCGATGCAGAGGAGGCCGTGCCGCGCCGCCGCGGGCCGAGGCGGAGAGGAGAAGCCGAGGCGGGGGGGCCGGGGGGCGGTGCCTCGGCGGAGATCGGCGGAGAGGAGGCGCGGCGGAGATCGATGGAGAGGAGGTGCCGAAGCGGAGGGGGGCTGGGGGCGGCGCGTCGCGCGCGGAGGCGGCGGAGATGCGACTGCTGGAGCGGGGTCGCGACGCCGAAACTGGGGAGACGGGAGGGCGCCTGCGGTTAGGGTAGGCCGGAGGGATTGGGCCGGGGGGGCGCGAATGCGAGATGGACGCTCATCCGCTGCTGGGCTGGCTGCTCCGACGGCTGGTAGCGGGCCGGCCGGGAATAGTCTCGGGCCGGCCGAAAAGCCTCGGGCCCAATTACTATACACCATTTTTTTGGGTATACTATCAAAAATTTTACACTGTTATTTTTCCTAGGCCTCGGGCTGTTGCCCAACCGGCCTGAGGTCCAGCTCCGCCGCTGGCGACGGAGCGTGCGATTGCAAGAGAGAGAGAGAGAGACAGAGAGAGCGAGAGAGTGAGCCAAAGAGAGAGTGCTATACCGTTTGAACGGTATAGTGTTTTTTCTAGTTTTTTGTTTTTAAACTTTGGGTTTGTTTGGATCATCTTATATTATTTTTCGTGAAACTCCTGCGTTTCGAATAGATCTTGAAGCTTATATTGAGTGACACGTCTGATTTAAACAGTTCAGAAAATGTATGTATCGTCGGAAGACTCCACTAGTAACATTGCGACAATGCACCTTGAAATAATGCACCTTGAAATTGTGTTTTGAACCTAGCTGCCTTTACGACGCAGGTGTTGAGTTAAACTCATTAGGTTTTACTTAGGCCATATTGTTGGACTTGTAGTGTGCTTGACAAGTTCAGGATTTTGCTATTTCTTTTTGACAATTGGACACTTGCCTTTTGAAATTTGACGATTGTAGGTTGCACCGTGCGCTGGTAGGCAAAGCGTCATATCTGATATCTCAGGATTCGCGTCTCAAGATACATGGTTATCATTTTCGGAGATATGGTGTTACATCCGTGTCAGGAAGGATTAGCTGGGGGGAAAAAACATGACTTACACTTCGCTTGGATGACATGCAGACCAACGACTTCATATTTCTTTTACTAAAATTCCTCATATGCCATGCCACTAAGAGTTAACCTGATTCTTGATTTACCATTGAAAAAAGTTTGCTTTCTATACATGCTACTGAGTTTCTAATATTTACTCTTACATGCCATTTCCGTTAACTCCGTTTAGCTAGACTTGCCGTTAGACCCCAAAAACATATCAGATTTTTTTCTCAAAATATCCATCTTGCCCTTGCATAACTACAACCCACATGTCGGTGTTGTTTTCTTCCTTACCCACTCTCCTTCCCCCTCTCTCATCTCCCTCTCCTCACTCTCCTCCCATAACCTAGACCCATGGCAGAGAGTGCAGCCTAGGAAAGGCAGGTGGCACAGGGGAAGCCCAACAGCGGCGGACCGAGATCTTGGAGGCGGCACGGCTTGGTGTTGAGGAAGAGAGGGGGAAGGAGGAGAGCGGTGGCTTGGCTCGGCACATGCGATGGCCCAAGAAAACAGGGCCGGTGGTGGCGGAGCTCCGAGGGTAGCTTAAGGGGTGACGACGGGTCTGACTGGCCGTGACTGACGGTGAGACCCATTGTTGCCGGCAAAAAATCGAATGGTGGTGACGTCTCATATAGGGAGGGGGGGCGGTGGTGACTCCTAGGTCCCGCCTCCATCCTTCTCGACAGTGTGGTGGTCGGCAACGAGGTCGTCAACTGCTTAGAGGCGAGCTAGATCTGCTTTGGTCTTGGCTTCGGTGAGACAGGCCCAGCCGGATTTTGAGACAGCGTAGTGGTGAAACAAATTGGGAGGGAAGGGAGAGGAGAGACGGGCATAGGGATGAAGGAGAGGAGCTGAACGGTGACAACAAGCTCAATGGTTGAGTGAGGAGAGGGAGAAGTGAAACGGCACCAGCAGGAGGAGAGAATGCAGCGGCCCTAGCTGGTGGAGGGGAGGCCAGTGAGGCTGACGGTTGGTGGTGGCAATCAGTGGCAGTAGGGGGTGGGAAGAGAAGAGAAAGAGGAGAAAGAGAGGGAAGAAGAAGGGCGAATACGTCTTTTCCCATCTAAGTTAGCATTAAACGGAAGTGGTATGGAGCGGCACAAAGAAGAAACTCAGTGACATAGAAGAAACCATATTTTTCAGTAGCAAATACAAATCATACCAGACATACGCGTGGCAGGGGATTTTGCGTACGGTCGGGGGAGGCATTTTTCCTGTATTTTTCAGAAATTACGTAAAGGTCCTTTTTCCTCGCGAAAAGGTCCCTGCCAGTTTTATTTTTTCTAAAAACACCCCTTCACTTCACTGAAATTTTGTATCCTTCGCAGGATAGCGCCCCGTGGTTTTCTAAATTACGTACAGGTCCTCGTTTAGTTACGTAGTTTAGTTACGTACAAGTCCTCAATTTTTTACGAAAAAGACCTTTGGTTTTTCCGAAAATACGTATGTGTCCTCGATTTTTTTTAAAAAAGCTTCTCACGAATTTTCGTCTCTTCTATTTCGGTCAACACGGTGGCTGGCGTGGCGTGCCGCCACGCCTACGTGGCTAGTAAGGAATCAAGTTAAGTCTCCGTGGCATGTAGAGAATTTTCTGTTCTTTATATCCTGCACATGAGTGCTACCTGGCACTGTGGCACATGTGAACGAAGGATACGCAGTTGATTCTTTTCACATGGCAATAAGCATCTGCAAAATGCAGACCTTCGAAGAGAAAATGGAAGATCCCTTAGACATGTAAAAACTGTATATTCTATATTCTGGGGAAATATTTCGTACAAATTAATATTCCAGTGTTCAGCACCATGCTCAATACAATAATCTTGTAGTGTATCTGTACTACAGTAGTTACACTGATATTCAAAGTTTCTAGCAGCCTGATTCTTGTTCGTATATACGACAAGCTCATTAGCTGAACCAGTTGCTGAAGAGGACCTGGCGTGGCGCCTTACCAAGAACTGCTCAGGCCTTGCAGGTTTTCAGTGAGGCCAAAAGCTTTTTATACTCTGCATTGCGTCTCAGTACCAATGTACCACCATTAACATGAGGAGCAGTGTTACATTTGGCAGCAGCAAGAGCATTAGAAATGCACCTGAAAATATTTCTTGCATGATTTACTGATTCATATCATCACTTGATGCATAACTCGATTTACTTGCAAAGTTGAGTCCAGCAAACCATGCGACGCGCATCAGTTGGATTCCAAGAACCAGAACCCACCAGGACACCAAGCCACGGAGACTTTGCACCATCCATCCAGGCGCGGTGATCACATCAGCCAACTGGAGGCCCCTCATCAGCTGTAGCACTCGATAACCCTCATAAACGACAGGGGCCACCAACCACACAGGCGATTTCCAGTGCCATGTAAGCATCTCTGTCAGCACCTGTACTGAAAGGAGTAAAAGATATGGCCCAAGAAGCACTGCAAACGGAATGAATGGCAGCTGTGGCTGCAGAGTACCCCTCCGGGATGCAAAAAGCAGAGCCAAAGGAACAAGAAAGCCTAGTATGCTAGCAGCCAGATTCCACAATCTGTAAGAAGTTGGGATCTGCCTTATCAGGCTAAATGAATTGTTCTCTTGACGCCCACATGCATCGGCCATAAGGAAAAACAGCATTGCTCCCATGTTAAAAATGCAGTCAAGTCCCACCAGGGATAGAAGGCCGGCAATGTTAGGACCAAGAAACACTGAAGACAGTGGCAACCATAAAGTTGGAACTATACCCGTAGCCAACAGAACCAAAGGCCCTAAGAGCCACATGGGCCGTTTAAATGTTGATAGCAGCACAGAAGTTTCATTTTTCACCTCCACAACATCCTGATCACTCTGGAGGATTGGAGTTTGTGGAGCTTCTTCTGTATCAATAGCTTCAACAACATCTGTTCCCCTGATAATGCTGGCATCATTCTCTGCGGAAGCATATGGAAGAGAGGCCTCCCAAGACAAATCCTTAGTGCACCGCAACACAAGATTTTCAAAATGGCCTGACTGAAAGGGGTTCCAATGAAGAGACCTTGGGAATCTGGTTTGTCTATTCTCATGAACCTGCCTCCTAACATATGCTTTGCTTAACTTTATTTGTGAACAGAGCAAAGAGGCCATGGTACAGGATGTCAAATTCGTGTCTTCAACACTGCAGAAGTGAAACAAATTAGTGCCTCCTGTGTCTGGATTGTGGCGAGGTATCTAGCAGTTAAGAGAAAATCAAACAAATGGCCTATCAAGAAAGACACAGGCTAACAATAACATGTAATTCAGTTCAATGTCAGGTTGAGAACAGTAAAGTAAATCAACATTTTGATCTAGTAGTTATTGGTTTGTCTTTCCATGTTACTCAACCATTTGTTGGATGGTACTGATCCAAAGATTATCAATCCATGTGAGAAAAGGAGCACATATAGGAAAGGGTTATGTCCCAATGACTAATTGCACAAAAAAGGAGACAATACAACGGGCAAATATTTTCAAAAGGTCTAATGGTCCACAGAACTTTATAATTTCAGTTAATGTTTTGAGATACTTCTTATTCAATTATTATTAAAAACAGAACACCAGGTTCAGCTCTTGTGATTGTTTTTGCAACTTATTAGTTATAACTGAAACAAAGTTTTGCAAATACCCTATGATGTCGTTACCACATTGGCATCTAGGTTATACTCCTGACTTCTGAAGTAGGAAACATGATAAAACATGCCACCAAAAAATGGAACTCATTTGGTCTCACCTGCACCTAATTAAAGACATGTTGCCATCAAACGCGAAGTTTAACAAGAGTTAAGCAGGCTAGCAACATGCTGCTACAGTTTTAGGTACAAGGTTGAAGCCAAATGATAAATACCCAAGTACTTAGAAATGCACCAAAATGCAACATCTTTTTATGGTAGATGATCACCTTCATTAGGTAAGCCACCTACCGAAAGTAAACATATTTTATATGACGAGAATGAGTATGCATGAATTATGACACCGAACATACAAGCACCCAATTAAGTAGAATGGAATTCAAGAGAAGGGTCACTAGTTAGGAATGACTCTAATAAACACAAACATGAGGAGATAAAATGGGGCTCTAATAAGCACATAAACAGGACAAATCAGAACATGCTATTTTACATAGACCTTAACATTTCCAGTGCCGGACACAATCTGCCAACCAATCATTGTGGTAGAAATCCTTACCCAAGGGTATTAACAAACGTGTTCGACAATAGTACTAAATATCAGAAACTTACTTTAACTATAATCTATACTTAGTTTTTTGCAGAATTGAGAATAAGCTGCGCCCTAACAAAACCAGGACGATAGCAACGAAATCCTCATACCAGTAGACTACAACTACACAGTAATTTTTTTATTGAGGAGATAATGCCAACAACTACACGGTATGTACATCTAGCGATGCCTAACACCCAAACCTACACCCAATAAAGATGTGCAAGGATTCAACAGCTCACCAGTAACCACCAACTCTGATCCCTTGGCATCAGCTGAGCTTCACAAATCACAAGAGTATAAAGATAGGAAGTAACTGAAACCATCAACAAATATGCCCCAGCCTTGCCTATACCGTTATACATACTGCGCAACATAGCAGGATCTTGAGCAATGATCCAACAACCCCTCCTCTCGTTATCTTACACAGTTTATCTCAAGCAAATCCTCCGATGGCAGGGGCATAGAATCCAAGATTAACTCGATTTGATCAAACACGAGGCTCTGCGTTTGTGGAAGGCGTTCGCACGCCTGCGTTTACCTGGCGCAAATCGTAACGGCAGGCGCGGGGAATACGTACCCAAAGCATTACTAGACATACCTAGAGCCTCGAATTTGATCAGATCCACAGATTTCGCACTAGCGTTGCTGCGGGGCTAGGTCTCTAGTTGAGTATGAGTGAGGCATGAGCGGAGTAGAGCGGACGGCTCACCGGATTGGACTCCTCTCGGCTTCTCGCCGGCCGGAGCCCGGAGGTGAAAGGAACGGAACGGCAGCCTCCCCACAATCCGTCTCGCAGTCGCAGGGCCGCGGCTGCGCCTGCACGGCTTCAGGGGGAGGGCGGAGGAGAAGCAACGCGGCCCAATAAGCAAGAATGAACCACGTGGGCCGTGTGAATTGTGGAATTATCCGTATGGCCTTTAACCGTACAGCCAGTTCTAGGATAGCCTGATGGGCTCGGACTCGCAGTGTACAACTCCCTTTTTTTTTCTTTTTAGAATATCTTTGTTCTCGAATGTTTTTCCCCGATGGTGCAATTTGTGACCACATAGCTACTCCTCCGTCCCGTGAAATATTTCAAAGCCCACCATATCTATAAATTAAGGAGACACTAAATATGAAAAATTAGTTATTCGACAATATATATATTTATTAAATGATATGCTATAACTACACATCCATTTTTTCGTATTAAAAGAAAGTTATATGGTGAAAATACAATAATAACTATACATTTAGTCTTTGCAAATGAATTTATATTGTGAAACAATTAAAAGTGATGACTTATATTGCGAGAGGAAGAGAGTATTTTTAAGGCTCAACAATCGATAAGAAAACAACTTATAATTAGTGACATCTAACCATGGTTTAGCCACGCAGCACATGTGCCATACTGGTTGGTCTAGCCATCGATTAGCCTTAGTTTTCAAAATTGGCCCAAAGTGTTGTCTAATGTTTGCAACTGCATGTTCCATTTGCTACTTCACATGATTTTTTTTAGCAGGGCTGCAACTTCACATGACTTTCGTTAGTGTTCAGATGACAATTCTTAGACCAAGATATATGGGTGGCTTGAAGAAAGATGAGCAGAGCCCCAGTAGCCTGAAGTCCACGAACAAACCAAGGCACCAATCAAGCAACCAAACAAAAAGATTTGAGTGTCACTCTCCTCGGCCCTCTCAATCCTCACCACCACCAGAAAATTACTTCCGCCGCAGAGGACAAACGCATCCTAGCCAAGTACCCGCCACGACCCCTTTATCCCAAGCTCGCGGCCACTTCTCGCCCCAAGCCTCTCCCATGGACGCGCGCGCGCGCTTCCCCTGAGCTCACCCAGGCCACCGCAGTTAGCCACCGCCATGAGCGCGGGGACACGCTCGACAAGCTCGTGGTCTTCCTCGCGAAGCGCGATGGCATCGACAAGCTGGTCAAGACGTTCCAGTACGTGTCCAAGCTCGCGCACTGGGCTGCCGAGTCCCCCAGCCCCGGCCTCGCGAAGCGCGCCAAGAACTGGGAGACGGCCTCCGGGCTCAGCCGCAAGGCCTTCCGCTCCGGCCGCTTCCTCACGGGCTTCAACGTACTGCGCCGCGCCCCGGGGGAGTTCGGCGCGCTCGCCGTGCTCGCCAACGCCGGCGAGATGGTCTACTTCTTCTTCGACCACTTCACGTGGCTCTCGCGCGTCGGCGTCCTCGAGGCCTCGCTCGCGCGCCGCATGAGCTTCATCTCCGCCTTCGGCGAGTCCGTCGGCTACGTGTTCTTCATCACCATGGACATCATCATGATCAGGAGGGGGATCAGGCAGGAGGGGAAGCTGCTCAGGGAGGGGGACCGGAAGGAGAAGGATAAGGAGGTGAGGAGGATCCGGATGGACAGGGTGATGCGGCTCATGGCGACGGCGGCCAACGTCGCCGACCTGATCATTGCCATCGCGGACATCGAGCCCAACCCGTTCTGCAACCACGCCGTCACGCTGGGGATTAGTGGGCTCGTGTCAGCGTGGGCCGGATGGTACAGAAACTGGCCGTCGTGAGCTGGGCCGACTTGGCATTTCGACCTGCATGTTGTTACATCATGATTTTGCCAGGCTTTTAATTGCTTCTACTTTGTAAGCAGTTACGAACGACGCTGTGTAAATTTTACAATCGAGAACCTCGAGATGGCAGTGGCGGAAGGAGAGTATATGTATTAGGTATAGTTACACCGCTAAATTTTTTTATAAAAAATCCGATATATACCCTCTAATATATAAAATATATACTCTTATACACTATACATACTTCTGACAGCCTATTACTCTATTAGGTTCAACAGGCAACAGGTATCGGTATAACCTATGTTTATTCTCAAATGTAGCTCTGTTCTCAAATGAGTAAAATTTGAAATACGAGGGACGAGGCTATCAGTGACACAATGACTCAGTCTATTAGGATAGCTCTGTTCTTAGTTCTTAAATCTAAACATTGAAATGAGATCTCAACAAGGGTTATTGAGTTAGTGAAGCTTAGAAGTTAGTCTTTGCTTTATCTAATTATCTTGTATATAGTTTATGCTGCTCATTGCTAGGAAGGCACCGGAGTGGAGGTGATTCATCAGGTGCTAACTCCTTTTTGAAAGATATGGGTTAGTTTTACTCTTTACTGTACAAATCATGCATAGGTACTTGATTATCAAAATATCAGTGTATCTAGTACATTGGTACCTGATTGCTTTTTTTGATAGAAAACAGAATTAAATATTTGTTATTTGATGTTCCTGAAGGCTAACTACCGGAGAATCTAGCAATAATGTAGTTGCCTTTTGTTTTAGTTCAGTACTTCAATGTTACGTAGGTAGCTTCACTCTCTGATATGAACCTTTCTAGGATTATTAGTAGTTTTTGTATTGTTTTAAGTTTATGTTTCATTAGGCTGAAGAAGTTTTGTTACATTTATAATTACTTCTCTTTATTTATAATTATCGATGTGTTAAGTTTACATCTCTATTACTAAAATCTTGGCTTTACCACTGCGAGATGGACATGCAATGTTAAACAGTGTTTCTTGGAATATGACTGAATTTAGCTACATTTACGCTGCGAATCACAGTACGAATAGCCGATATGTACCACACGTCCATACAATCCCAAACCTTGCCTGGTTTTGGATCTGAGTCCATGTTCGGGCTGCAACATTTATACCCCGAACCTCCTGGTTTTCATTGGCTTAGGGAGCGTTGTTTACTATAAGAAGAGTGCAAGTTTTGTGTGACTTCGCTTTTTACAAATTTTGCTCAAGCCTGCCTGCTCTGATGTATCTGAAATATGCAGCTCGTTACATCGCTCGCTTTTCTTTCAGTGTAAGAATGGCGCAGCTATTGTCAATGTTCCTAGGCAAGCATCAATCACCTTTGTGTATTTTGTCTATGACTCTATGTTCATGGAAGACTGGCTCGTGTCCTAGATAATTCTTTAGCTGAGGAAATAGCGGTACATTTGAAATTAACTAGTAGGTACCCCGCGCGGGGCCACGGTGCCATAGAGAGTTACGTACATTCGTATAGATATAAATCCCATATTAGTGTACTAATAATATATTGAAAATCCATCATGGCCCGCATACAATATCATACAAGTAAAGAATCATGCTATCGTGAACTAAAGCATAGTAGTTCTAATGTTAAAGAGTGCTAGTGGTTTGAGCCTAGGTTAAAACATATTCAAACTACTGTCATTAATGAATTAAGCATTACTCCTAAAACACTACACTAAAGGCATTAAGTTCAGAATATCATTAACCGAGTACTCTAATAAATCTAACAGCATGTAACACAACATAATCTAGAACAACATGGTATAAATACAATATTAGAAATCTATAATCAAGCGATCATTAATAATACGATCATTGAGTTCGATATTTGTGCTGACATTAATCACGATAGATGTGATATACAGAATGGAGAGGTTACGATCGTGAGGTACTTGCCTAGAGCACGTTCAACGGACTCGTTGCACGAGGGATCAAAGATGCGTAACTGCCCGAACGCTTCCTCAGAGGCCACGTGCGAATATACAAGGTGGAACAGAGATGAATCAGATCAGGGCTAAGGTAATCTTTGTGGGAAGACGAGAGAAATACGTTCATCCGAAAAGATTGCGTTCGCTAAGATTTCGTCGTGTGAATCACTGTTTGGCCGAGCGAACCATATTCAGCCAAGTAAGTGACGTCCCATTGCAAGAGTCAATAAAAGCCCGCATGAAACTAAATTTGGCCATGCGCCAGTCCACCAGGCCACATCGGCCCTAAACACTGGTCGCCGCCGGCCGCCGCTACCGTCACCCGGCCTGCACCACTAGGCATGCGCACCGCCATAGCCTGCTTGCGCACTGCTGCGCCGTGCTCACGCTGCCGACCGATCGCACCGCGTTCTCAAGCCGCCGCACCACCGCCTATGAGTTTGTGAAATATCCAGAATATGCATCCAACAATTTCCAGGCAACATTAGACATTGGTCAAGTTTGCTTTTCCATACATTATCAACTTGGATACAAATTTACATCCTGTAAATACATTCCAGGATAATGAAAAGCACTGAAGATTTCTAGCTATAACATTTTCACCTATAATCTTCAGCTATAACATTCAAAAGAAAGCTATAATCTTTACCTATAGCATTTTCATACAGGCACACATCATTTTCTTCTACTATTCTACAGTTGTAGAGGCTCCTTGCCATGTTGCTTGGACCACCAAATAGCTGCAGCTCAAGCCGGGGGAGAGGCGCACGGTGATCACCTCGACCTCACTGGCCCATGCTGAGACCTGACCAGCGGCGGCGACGGAGCATCTGCAGCAAGGGAAGCAGTTCACCGAAGACAACCACCTCCTCTTGGGCTAGCCACCGTCGTCTCTCCCGTCGCGACTATCACCAGGAGCCATATTCGTCGCCGCCACCTTGCCAGGATACTGAATGGGAGAGGGAGACCATGGGGGGTTGGTCTCCATCACCGCCGCAATGCTCGCCCTGCAGCATCCGTCGCCTATGAGAGTGCACGAGAGGGGAGTTCGATTTAGGGTTAGGGATTTTGGGGAGGTGTGCCTTTGGGGGATTAGTGAGAGAGCACCAGAGGACGGAGGAATGGTGGGGGTTATTGCAAAAGTGGTGTTAAGTGCAATAGGGGGTTCAGCCCGAATTGTGGCCCTATGCAGGTGATCCGACACATTAGAAAAACCGTGAGTGCACAACAGTTTTTGCCTTTATGTATATAGTACTTGTGTATATGTACGTTTTCAAAATTCAAACATAACACAGAGATGGAGAGAACGGTGAAGTTAGCGGGGAGAGAGGTGGTGGATACACATGTACTTTATTCCCCTTGTAATGAGTGATCATCTCACTTATTTTTAAAATCAAGCAAATATCAGAAAATGAGGAGTGTAGATCGGCATTTCCGTACCCCCAGGTACGTATGCATTGTGAACATCAGTCTTCCACAGTCGACGAGTTGCTTTATCCTGATTTTCGATCTTGGTGGCTTTTCCGCATTTCCGCACTTTTCTGAAGGCATTGATTCAACTGGTAGGAATTAAATACGGAGGTTAATTATAATGTGCGTATATGGAGAACTAGTAAATTAAGTTGACCTGTGAAACCGACGTGCATTTGATTGACCTAGGTTGCCAGGGAGGATGCCCATGCCGCCACACGCATACTTCACACTTTTTCGAGGTATCAGCTATTCAGCTGCAGTTGATCGCAGGGATAGCAGCCAGTCGAGGTCTGAAGAGTAATGCACTATAAATGAAAGCCAAGCTGGAATGCATACTTGCACATTGATGCGTCAATAGTACCTATCCAGCACGAAGCAGGGGATAGGTTTCTGGTTCCAGTCATGCTGCCTCGGCAGGGGTCAGGTGATAAATGGCAGCAAAACGATGGGTTTCAGCCAAAAGATATTTTGATTGAGCCTCGGTACACCGTGACAGCTCACGCAACCCATATTCATCTATGTCATTCTGGCCGGCCATCTTTAGTTGTGCAATCTAAAGCTCATGGCAGAAATCTACTAGCGTTGTTTGCAGATCTAAGGTGTTTTGTCTGCTCCTCACTGGCTGCAGCTGCAGCTCGGTGCAAAGTGATGGGGTTCGGCCAAAAGTAATGCATGCAAACGGGGAAGAATACTCGGAGTAGTGTCACAGCGTCACTGTTCTGCATTTTGCATGCGTGCACTCCCATAGGGAGAGTGAAGAAAAACTGGCCAGCCAAGTCCACGGATAGTTTTTAGAATACTATGTGTTGACTGATGTGGGTAGAGCACTACGTACTATATGACATGAAATGTTTTGATAGGTACAGACACCAGGACAGAAAAAATCATTGTACTGATTGGCATCAAATCCATGTTGCCTCTGATTTATGACATATGGGTTTTCATCTGATTTTTTTGCCTTTTCTTTTTTATTCTTTTATATTGTTTGTATTGATATAATACTTTTTATTTTTGTATTTAATTATGTAAAATAAGTAAACAGTAATTACAGTGTAAAATAAACTATAAGCTCTCGTTTATAAGCCATAGTGCTGTCGTATATGTTGGTGAGCTGGTTCAATACCATTGAAGGTGAAGTTGACATAAAAGACATTGACGGTATATTTCAGTGTATCGGCACAATGTATTGCGATTGCAGATCACTAGATTGCTATGCTGCGTTGCATAGCACTGTTGCTTCCTTAACATCTGATGCACACCGCATGTATGCACCACAGTAAACTCGTAGTCTCGTACGTGTATTACTAGCAGATCAAATTAATAGTAGTAGCAAACAAGTCTTGAGTGAGTTCAGCACATTTTTGCTGCTGCCACGAGCAATGCTTCTTCTGTACGCTGTCCTTTCCCTTTCTTTTCTGCTTGCCACCGGAGCAGATGCAAACACAATGGTACAGGCTCTATCAAATCTGAAGAGGGGCTTTGAAGTTCCAACTGGAACGCACGGCAGTGTGTTGATGATACAGGGCAGGTATCTTCCCAAAGTGTCCCTTGTCACACTGCCCAACTAGCGCCTCTGAGCTCGTCACTGGCTAGCAATATGGAGTACTTTCCCGGTTTACTTGCACTGTCACCTGCTTTACTAGCTAGTTACTAGCTCTAAGATAATTTCTCCAATAGTATTAACTTTTAGCATATAGCTCATAATATAAATAGCCTCACATGACACTCTCACATAATCTTGGAATGTGTGTATGAGACTAGCTCTTGATCAAGAGATAGCTTTTCTCTCTTTTCTATTAAAATATGAAATAATATGTTTAAAACTAGCTCATAAATCACTATTGGAGATGCTCTAAGTATGAGGCGTAGTGCTCTGTTCCCGCAAATGGAGTAGGGTGTATCACATTATTTATTATTCGTTCCTGCACGGCCTTATCTAAGCTAAAGCTGATTCAGGGTTTCAGTGTGTATTAACCGAACCCCCATGCGGCCACACAGTAATAGCTAATCAGGGTCTCGAATGCGACGATCCACCGTTCGTTTACCCGCGCCAGCTCGGCACGCTTCCATGCTTTCTCTGACACACGTGGACCACGTAATTTCTGTAGCACATTGGACCTTGCCCTGCCTTTCCTGCAGGATTCAGCTTCTGGCTTCAGCTTATTTTTGCACTATTCATAAATTTCGTCTTTTTCTGAACTTTTGGCTTTTTTTTTGAGTTTTTTACCGGTTCTTTTTTTCCTCGTATTTGTTTACATTATACGTGATGGGCTAATATGTTTTTTCTATTTTTAAATTTTTTTAAATTTAATTATGGTAAATAAGCCTCTGTCAGCTACAGTGCTTTTTTCAGCCAGCTACAGTGTTTTCAGCCATAAGCCATGAGGCTTTCAGCCGAACCGATCACCACCAAAGCCGCCAGCGCATGCTCGGCTCTCCACTCCACACGTGCGCAGCTTCCCGTGGCCCGTACGCCGCAGCCAGCAGCAGCTCGCTCAGCTGCAAAGCTGCTGCTTCTACCAAGTTTACCGCTTCGTCTTGAAAATTCTCCAGCTTTTGCTGTTTACGTAAATGGTACTGTTATAATTTTTTAAAATATTAGTCTTAAACATTTGTTTTCGTAAATCTAATTTTCTGCATAGACTTACCAAGTTAGAAAAGTTTGACAAATGACTTGCCGAGCTAGTAACCCAACAGCTCCCTTAACTTGGCAGGTTGCTGCTGAGCCCCCAGTATGCGGCAAGTCCGCTGATTGCTAATTAAAGTGCTAATCACATTACTAAGCGCATGCCGTGCAGGGATGGCTCGGTAGACACTTGCCTAGCTCCTCTAACTCGATAAGTATCTGTCACGTTCAATAAATCTACGAAATGGATTAAATTTATAAAAATATATGTTCTAGAGCTAAATTAAAAAAATTACTACGATACCATTTTTATGCACGGTAGAGTTGCCTTGCGGAAGGGGACGCCGGACTAGCGTCGCAGGCTAATGATACACCAAATGCGCCAAAGATTCGAGTTTGTTTACTGCTGTTTCTCGGTTGATAGCAACCTGTCCGCCGTTCGAGTCCTCAGTATCATTAAGGGGCCGCTCCATCCGATTTTCTGCTGCAGCTTACGGATGTAGTTTGAAAGTACCATACCGTGACGGTTATTAGTTTTTCTAAATCATTTAATTAAAAAAATAAAAAATAATTATATCTCTATAACTAGTAAAAAAGAAAAAAAAGCAAAAGTAAAAAGCCAAAAAAACCAAAAATAAGAAGTCACCGTTTTCTAAATGATTTGTAGCTTTTAAAAACCAGAAAAAGTTAGGAACCGAAGCACCAGTTTTCCATATGCACAGCATAACAGAGAGATTTACAAGGTCAACATGAGAAAGAATAAAAACTTCTTAAAAACTAACAAGCAAACAAAACACCTACGAACAAATGGCACTTAATTAACACACGTGGCAGCTGCCGGTCGGTACACCTGGGACAAGCTAGGCTAATCATACGACAGCAGGACACCACCCACTCGCCCGTATCACCGGCGCGAGAGCGAGTCCCAGAGGTCCTTACACCGTCGGCGGGCGAACCCGACGCGGCCGGCGTCCACGTCATACACCACCTCAAAGCCCTGCTGCTGGAAGTTGCCCAGCGTGCCGGCGGGCCCACCTCCGTCGTCCTCCCCGGCCCCGGGCGCAGCAGCATCCCCGCCGTTCATCAGCATCAGGCACCCCACGTCCCGCCCCTCCTCGCCCTTGAACCCCATGAAGTAGTTCCTCCGCGGCAGCGCCACCGTCGCGTTGCCGCGGAAGTGGAGCGCCAGCGGTGGCACGGCGCGGTTGGCGGCCCGGTCCGACGCGGTGTAGTAGTAGCAGGGGGTGAGGCCCGTCTGGGCCTCCGCGGTCTCGGCACGCGCGAACCGCGCCGCGGCCATCGCGCGGCCGAACTCCTCGGCCACCCGCGCGTACGTCTTGTTCGGCAGCATGGTGAACGTCGTGCCGGAGTCCACCACCATACCGCCGTTCCCGGCGCGGTCCACGTACCCGAGCTCCGGACGGGCCTGGATCCTTGCCCCGCCTACCGAGACCGCCTCGAGTGCCACAGAGTAGAAGTACGGGTGCTTCGGGTTGTGGAGCAGCGGCGTGTACACGAAGTCCGTCTCGGAAGCGCCAATCCTGGGGGTGTCCGGGCTGCGACCCAGGATTAGCGGGCTGGGCCGGATGAGCCGGTCAGCGCGGAAGGAGTGGGCGACGAGACAGTACGAGAACCTGCCGGAGAGCGCCGGGGCGAGCTGAGCCGGGAGCGAGAGAGGGCCGCGCCCGAACCCGGCCACCCCGACGGGCTCGCCGAGCGCCGTGTGCGCGCACGCGAAGGTGAAGTTCTCCACGGCCATGGACGCGGCCAGCCCGACCCGCCCGCGCCTGAGGTGAGCGACGAGGCTGCCGTCCCCGTAAGCGTAGTACAGCGGCGAGCACGCGTGGGACGCGCACGAGTCGGTCTCGATCGCGTCCAGCGGGCACTGCGCCGCGGCGCAGAGGTCGGCGGTGGGCGCCGAGGAGTGCGCGGCGGAGCAGAGCGGCGACGCGCAGGAGATGCGCCGGGAGTCGAGCGGCGGGGGGAGCGGGTTGGAGTGGTTATTGGGCGTGGGCTTGCCCTCGCAGAGCATGCAGGTGAAGGGGGCGCAGGGGAACCAGACGAGGTCGCTGCCGGTGTCGAGGAAGAGGGACACCGGGGTGGCGGTGGAGGGCGGGCCCACCGAGAGCGACAGCGTGTAGTCGCTGCCCGGGGCGAGCGGAAGCGAGAGCTGGCGGTGGCGGGGAGGAGGCAGGCGGTGCGGGCCGCGCGCGCGGTGTCGGAGGTGGCGCGCGGCGGAACGGAGGGACGAGGAGCGGATGAGGTGGTGGACGGAGGTGTCATTGGTCGCTCGAAGGGAGGAGAGGGTGTTGGTGAGCGGGAGGAGCAGCCCGTGGCACTGCAGGGAGGAGACGAGGACGACGAGGAAGCAGAGGAGGCGCATGTTGTGGCGCCTTGCGCACGACGAAATCCTCGGGTTTTTGGCCTTGCCGTGGGTGGTTTTGGGGACGGCCTGAAAAGTGTGTGAGAATCGCGTCGGGGAAATCCACCCGGGTACGGCGCACGCACGCACGCTTGGGCGCGCGGCGCGGCCCGGTCCGCTTGGTTTGGAAGGATTTGAGTCACGGGGCAACGAGTTTTTGTGCTCGGCGCGGATCGGGATGGGAGGTACCCTACAGAGCAGCCGCGGACAGGGGAAAGCCGGAAGCTAGCTTGTGGCCTGGGAGTGAGCGGCGCAAGCTAGCTCTCGCTGGCACGCGCCGGTGATTTCTGTGGTTTTTTTCCCGGGTGAGATGGACGCGTGGTGCGACCGTCGTGACAACTGTTCATATAAATGATAACTATTTTTTTGCTTAAATTTGGCACTCAAATGCTAGTTTTTATAAATTTAGGCCCTGTTTGGTACAGCTTCACCAACAGCTTCATGAGCTGTTTTTTGCCAAACACCCTTTTTACAAACAACTTCATGTATGAAGCTACTTAAATCATGCTCTCACAAGGGAATGGGGTGGGGTGAAGCTGAAAATAGTAGCTTTTCACAGCTCTCTCCCTCAGGCTCGTAGTTCTAGGAACTCACTGGCCTTGTAGTTGACAGAAATTACAGCACTTTGCCACTGGGTCCACACGCCTGTTTCCTCTCCTCCCGTTCGCACTTCTCTACCGTTCGCACTGATTTTATTTTTTTTATTTTAATTTTTCAATTCATACTCATTCAAATATATTATTTTTTAATTCATATAACCATATACAAACATACAACTCCAAATGTTAGAACAAATCAGGTAGACAGGGGCATCTTGGACAATTACCCTCTCTCAGCCATGCATGAAGCTGTTGGTGAAGCTGTTTTGCCAAACAATTTTCCAAAACAGCTTTAGCTTCACCGGTGAAACTGCTCGTGAAGCTAAAACAAAAAAAAACAACTTCACTAGTAAAATTGAGCTGTGCCAAACGGGGCCTTAACCTTCTCTACGGGCCTACCGAGTCCCCTGTGCGGCAGGTTGGCGGACGGATACGGTACAATCTTCATTAGCAGTTTAATTAGTACTAACCATATTAGTACTAATTAAATTAATTAACGCTAATTAAAATGCTAATCATGAGCATGATGGCTGCCGGCCTGCCGCACATGGGGCTCGGCTGGGCACGTCCCGAGTAACTGTGGCTCGAGCTTAATAGGGGTGATTGCCTGATTGGTTCGGCTGAAAAGCTCGTGGCTTATGGCTGAAAACACTGTAGCTGGCTGAAAAAAGCACTGTAGCTGACAGAGGCTTATTTAGCATAATTAAATTTAAAAAAATTTAAAAATAAAAAAAATATGTTAGCATATTACGTATAATACAAACAAATACGGGAAAAAAAGAACCGGCAAAAAAGCTCAACAAAAAGCCAAAAATTCAGAAAAAGACGAAACTTATGAATAGTGCCAAATAAGCCTCCAGCACTGTAGCGAAGCCACAATGATCGCAGCCTAGATTTATGGAGAGAACTAAATTGATAAAAATAATATCCCAAGGGTAAATTTAAAAAAAACAAAGCTAAAATGCTATTTATGTGAAGTTCCTGCAGTGAGAGATTCATCTCATAGGCTCTGTTTGGATACGCTTATCTGAGAATCGATTTTAATCTGATCAGGATTTTCTGATAAGTCGCGGTCTGAAGAATCTGCAGTCTGAAGAATCGTCGCGGTGGAAGAAACGACCCCTCAGGCTCGCGGTACAGGATTTTGGACTCCCAGTGCAAATGCCGTCCTTTCCCACCGCGGCGGTTGAAAGAATCGAAAAATAATCAAAATATTTGGGTGAAATTCTCGCTTAATTCTACTTAGAATTGGATTTTAAGCGTATCTAAACAGTGCCATGGTAGCCGGCTGGGACGCGAGATGTGATCGGTGCTTGTCGACGGAAAACGATGGCAGGCTAATCTATCATGATGTACTCATGCATGATGAGCCCTGAGAGGCTGAGCCTAGCAGCATGTCCCTTTGTATCTTCTGTCAGTAAGTTTACTTGACCGTGCAATTGTTCGCGCTGCGTGTGCCGCATTCATACACCAACGAATATAGTGTGGGTTCCGTAGGGTTTATGGCACGGGTTACTATATTAATTAACTTTTAAACGAAATATATTTTTAAAGTAGTGACTATAAGTCGATTGAAATAGATATTATCGTAACTTTATCTATATCGGTTAAAATTACACATGAATATTTCTCTTTGTAATCTCTCGCGAATAATCAGAATTCAAAATTTTAAACCAAAAATTATTAGCCAAAAAATCCACCCATAGTTGTGTACTTTGTTCGAATACTGTGGTAAACTACAGATAGCTCTTAAGTCAAAATAATAAGGTATACTCTAATCAATTGTCGGGGACCATCGCAATAGACTTATCATTGCTTCTGTGGATCGGACTCAGTTGTTGATTGCACAGATCAAATCAACCTACTACTGCACCTCCATTTACCTTTTTCAATCTTTCCGTTCTGTATAAACCAAGGGTTGTGATCAAAATGGCTGAAAAGCCCGTGGCTTATGGCTGAAAACACTGTAGCTGGCTGAAAAAAACACTGTAGCTGACAGAGGCTTATTTACCATAATTAAATTTAAAAAAAATTTAAAAATAGAAAAAACATGTTAGCCCATTACGTATAATACAAACAAATACGAGGAAAAAAAGAACCGGTAAAAAAACTCAAAAAAAGCCAAAAGTTCAGAAAAAGACGAAATTTATGAATAGTGCAAAAATAAGCTGAAGCCAAAAGCTCAAGCCATTTTGATCACAACCAAGATGTGGAGAATTGGTGAAGACAATCATGAGAAGACGAACAAATAAGTGGCATAACAGCCGGAAGGGCCACAATCACCAACTGGGGACCTTAGCGAAATGGATTAGTTCGAGTGAGCCTTTTCTTCTTAATAGTGTTAGTTCCAGGGAATTATTTAGCGCCACCGTGGCAGCATTATCATGAGTTCAGTGCGCTATTGATCTGTACTCGATAACCAGATATAACACAAGGTTTTGCAGCCCTCGCCAATGCTACTACTTCAGTGAAGAACGAGATCGAGTAGGCTCGTTAGCAGTGGCGAAGCCAACATGAATATAGAGTGTGGACTTAAAAAACTAAACTAAATTGTTACAAATATAATATTTTATCTTATGTAATTTAAATTCATATATGAGTAAAAGAGAAACAAAACAAAAAAGAGAAATACAACAAAAATATCTCAGTAATAGAAAGTGTATCCCGAAAATATATAAATATGTTTTCAGTGGGTAGAGATATATCATCTACGTATCAAAAATAATAAAATTAGTAATACAATATTAAATTATAAATGATTATGAACATTCAAAATAAGCGAAACATACTACTAAGACGCTAGCTTAAAGCCCCGCTCATTTCAGTTTCAGATTCTGATTTCTGGCTTATTTTTCACTATTCATAAATTTCGTCTTTTTCTGAACTTTTGGATTTTTGAGCTTTTTGCTGGTTTTTTCCCGTATTCGTTTGCATTGTCCGTGTTAAGCTAGCATATTTTTTCTATTTTTAAATTTTTTAGATTTAATTACACCAAATAAGCCACCTTCATCTACAGTGAAATTTCAGCCGCTACAATACAATTTCAGCCATAAACCATAGTTTTTTCAGTCCAACCGAGCGGGGCCTAAATCATGAGATAAATTCATTCTACAAAATTTTATACCTTGAAAGCGTCTTATGATTCCATATTTCGAAGCAACAGTAGCCTACACCTGCTCATTTGAAAGAATTTTGGACACATCTGGACCCCTGAACATCCGAAATTTCATTTTTGGACCCCAAACAAAAAAATTCCGAATCTAGACCCCCCGCCGAGCGCGCGTTCTCCTCACGCCGCCACCTGTCCGGTCGTGCAGTGTGGTACCGCACGACCGCACTGTAGCATGAGTCGTGCGGTACCACACCGCACGACCTGCCTCCTGACCGCACGTTTAGTTTTTCCGACCGCATGTTTAATTGATACGCACTCCCATGAATGACCAAGTTTGTAGCTAACACTCCACCATATAGTCAATCTTCGTCCGATCAACGTGCCGAAGGAGATATAGACACGCGCCATATTTGATCGGATCAGTGTGGAAGAGATTAATCGACGAGAGAGTGGAAACATAAACTTCGATTTTGTCTTTGGATTTGGAAATGCGAGTGAGAAAAGCTCCTAACTTTGTACGTTCTGCATATATAGTTCTCTTTTGTATATATCATGCATACGGGATTATCGGCCGGTCCTCGTCACATTCACCATGTGATGTGCATCCTATAAGTAATTGATACGCACTCCCATGGCTACAAATTTATGCTTGGATTGGAGTCATGCGGCCCGGATAAGAACCGTGCGGTCGGGAAAAGTAAACGTGCGGTCAAGAGGCGGGTCGTTCGGCCGGTGCGCAAAACGGGGTGGTCGTGCGGTGTGGTATCGCACGACCCGTGCTACAGTGCGGTCGTGCGGTACCACACCGCACGACCGGACAGGTGGCGGCGCGAGGAGAACGCGCGCTCGGCGGGGGTCTAGATTCGGAATTTTTTTCGTTTGGGGTCCAAAAATAGAATTTCGAGTGTTCAGAGGTCCAGATGTGTCCAAAAATCCATTTGAAAAGCCTCCAAATATATATGATTGCCTTCCAGATGTTGAATTTCTTATCAAAGTTCCAAAAGTTGTAGGTCTGTACAGTTCTTGAACAGTAGCCTGTGCCATCTGCACAATGTAGCTATATTATTACAGAAAAAATATAAAAACTACAAGTGTTATAATGTATCTCTTACCTGCTGATGGCTATTATTGCCGAGCACTTCCTTATTCATTGACAAAGGAGCTACAAATGATTAGTCATGTAGGATCGAAGACAACAGGGGGTAATTGTCACCGCTTCTTAGAGTTTTTAGAAGTTATAGAAGATTTTGACCACTCAAAACCGAACCACCTGATCAATCTTTCAACTTACAATCACGTACCTGATCACTCTGTACGACTACTCGCCTGATCGCTTTGAACGTTGTGTAAGATCCACAACACCTGCAACCACTCTACAAAGCAAAACAAGAACCAAATTGATTCAAGACTTATCTTTATTGCAGGATCTCCGTGGATTTACAAAGTGCCCTCATTAGCACATCTAAAAACCTTCTAAACGAAAACCCTCTCAAAATCACACTAAAAATTATCTCAAAAAGCCACACATTAGCTCTTAGCGTCCCCTCCTTTTATAGACTAATGTCCAAACCACGTCTGCCTCAAACACTAACACATACTATATATCTTCCTCAAATCAAGGGATCTAAAACCCTTCCTAACATGGATTTTATACAAATCTCTATCTCTTCCAAATTATGGACTCTATCCGTAACTCTCTTAATCTTCTCAGTTATGGACTCCATCCATAACTCCTAACCCAACACGTGACGAAACCTCTAGGACAGCACCTCCTATATCTTTATCATGTACCATCATTGCTCATGTCAAAGCCTCCTAGACCACATCGCTCGTAGCTTCATCATGAATCACCACCTATGATCTCCACGTGCTCCAGCGTGAGCCCAACTACCTCGCGTGACATCCTCGATCGCCTGGATCTCAGACTTCTCCATCCTAGTCCCGATCCTCCTCATCACCGACTATGATCATCTCCACGCTCACCTGCACATGTAAAGACCAAAGAATGTTTTCTCGACACAAGTTTTTCAGAACATAATCGACATCAGCACACACACTCGAAACAAAATTTTAACCATCCATCAGCATCACGCAGGTCGTCCATGACCATACATCCCGTCGCTATTCAGAAATCACCCTCAAACTATTCATTACGATCGGTTACAACTGCTATGCAAGATCTGTCGCTAGCAAATCAAGTACTCGAACATAAGTACCCGGGAAAACACCATCGCTCAAAATACTCGAGAATAACAAGTAACGCTATCGACCACAAATCCATCGAGTACTGACCACCGAGTACTGATTGCTTCGACTACGACTATCGATCGCAACACCTCCAACAACCGATCACTGACCACGATGATGAACACCACGACTATTGAGTACTGAGTTCTTTCGACCACCAAGCACCAGCCAGTCATACTGCTGGCCTAACACGAATACTCGAAGTACTTGAAGATAGCAAGTGTTGCAACTTTGACCTAGGAGAAAACGCACACATTGCAAATAATATGAGAGAACACGGAAGAAATTTCTGAATTTCTTTATTCTCTTATTTGCTCCCCCTCTTTCTTGATTTTATCTTGCTTTTCTTGCTTGCATTCAAAACTGGGTACAAGCCCTCTGAATATATAGGCTAATACTCTCCTACTCATATTCTGATTCGGACTTCAAGTTGGAATCAACTTCAACTTGAGTTACATACGGAGACGGACTCTACTACGTCTAGGACTCGAAGTCAAGATTATTTATAACAATCGCCCCCTTAATCTTGACTCGACATACTCGAGTTTTAGTCTCAATGCATTATGAACTACGAGCCACGCCTCCACATGAAGCGTTCTACATGCAAGCTACATGTAGGAACTCAACTCAACTGGTACAGGTCCATCCAGATACAAAGATTCTAAAACATAGAAGCAGTCGGTCTCAACTACGACTTACTAAACTCATACTTGACACAGAACGGTGACACATCTTCTCGACGTTCCAATTCCTTTTCACCTTACTTGAGTTTGGACGGCGAGCACATCATCTCAACGTCCAACGCTCCTTGAGCCTTCATGTATACGTTCATCTTGATTACCCATGCTGCATAATTGCTCGTCGTGAGCATCGGATAATGCAACGAGACAGCGAAACTCTCCTTCGCCATCATACTGGATGATGCCTCGTCGCCGGTGACACCATTTTCTCGGAGTACGCGACATGATCTTGGGCACAGATCAAGAACTCGGGCTATCTTGAAGCTGTTCTTGGACCGAGGGAATGGAAGAAAAAAACTGCGCTGTTTTTTTCTTTTCTCTTGCTTGGACTTTCTCTCTGTTGCTTTTCTTGTGCACGTCGACCGAGGTGAGAAGATGGGCTGCCGCTTGCTCTCCTGCCGAACTGCAATGCACGCACACTGTCAGACCCGGATTTTTCAATCCAGAATCTACTGTGTTTGCTGCACTATTCTCTGGATCAGTAGATAGTGCACACAGGTACATTGCTGAATCACATCATACATCGCATGAACATTGATAATATTACAGAATTTAAAATACACCACATCGGGTGGGAGTCTTACAATAAGGGCCGCTTAGGCAAAATGTCTTCATTACAATAATTAAGCAGCGGAGAACGAAAAAAAAGTGAAACCACAACCACAGGCAAGCGACTGATGGGTAATGTGTGCATTATATATTATCGAGACTCCGACAATATATGAGCACACAATGCCTTATGTCAACTTGTCCAGGCTCAAGAAAGGCGTAGGCTACGCCCTATTTTCCTTCGTTGCTTCTCCCTTCAGTTGCAGGGGTGTCTTCGTGGGCATAGTGATTCTGCGTCTCTATTTTGGGTAATGCGAGTGTGAGCACAATCCACCGTGCTCAGCGAGCCAACACACAGAAGGCGATATTTAACATGCTCAGCTTATCAAAGGAAGGCTTGGGCTTATTTTATTTTGCGTAGAGTGCTTTTGAATACAATTACTTAAAAATCCCTAAGACCTAGCAATTTTAAACTCATGACTTAATTTTGTGAAATAAGTCTATCTTACAATCGACACAGATTTCATCCACCGTTACATGGCATCTGCACCATATAGTATCATTCAGCGTTATAGCCGCTTAACTTATCACTGGGATGACACATAGGACAATTCAAACCAGGACTATCCGCAGTCCTTCATTTTCCATTACCACCCACAAAGTTTGTTTTAAAATAGAACTATATCTAGTTAAGTTCCCATGTCCGCCCTTAACCGTGGGCACGGTTATTCGAATAGTTTTGACTCTGCAGAGTTTGCACACTTTACCCACAAGAGACAGTTTACTCGTTGCTCCGCACGATTCCTTAGTCATGCGGTTGAGCAAACCATCACAGTAACCGTTCAAAGTACCTCGCCCCTCCCATCAACTCACCCTATGGGGTGCTTCCCATTTGCGGTGGGTCCCATTCGTTGTGCGGGATGTTCCTCTCCTATGCGCCTAGCAGCTGGCCACCCATACTGATAGTGCATCGCAGAAGAACTTCACCCTCAAGCCTGCCACACAGGCCGCCACTTACGGGTGTCCCATTCAAGCCTACCACTCAGGCCGCCACTTGCACTACGGCCATGATGATGACTTTCAGGGTTTGGTAAATTTACTAAGCCAAGTTGTACTTTACAGACTTGTGGTTGTACTTGTTTTACACAGGAGGTCATGACAAGATTCGGTCCTTAGGGTTATCCGGGCGGTAGTACCATTAACCACTTTGTGCTTCCACTGCACCACTCTCATCCGCCCAGATAATTAAGCAACTTGAGGTTTTTGGGAGCATAAAATATCCATAACCAAATATATCAGTCATTTCCACCATGACTGCCCAAACCAATTTCTCAGGATTCAAAGTGAGGCTTTGGGGCATTTTTTGGTGCCCCTGATATCTAAGCAGTACTAAGCATGATGTATAGGTATGGATTTATTTTCGAATGGTTACCATTATAATTTTTGCTAGGGTGACAAGGCTCAGATACTTAAAGGTGTCAAAGGAGGTATGATACTATTAAGTCGAATAATGGTATGTAACTAGAATCTTCAAACAAACATATATTTGCATAAGAACTAACGTCATGTAATTTGATAATTTTAAATCAAAGTAGATTTAAAGAAAAATGTAGGTGCAACATGATCAAAGTATTGACTCGCCTTGGTCACAGTGGTCTAGATCTTGGTTGTCTGGAGCTTTTAGAGTTGCTGCCTCGACTTCTTCCTCTTGAGCCTCGTACACTATTTTAACGTGCGCGAAATTCAAATGGAAAGAAAAGCAGAAAATCAAACAAAATATCACCATAAATTCAAATGAACTATAAAAATTATGGTTTTAGTTCCATTGGATAGATCTTGAATTTATATGAATTTAGAAATTTGTTCACTCAATTTGGAGTTAAAATGAATAAGTTATGCTTATTCAAAGTCCTCAGTTTAATTTAATCCAGAAATTGTCAAAATCCTGACAGGTGGGCCCCACTGTGTATTTTCTATTCACTGCACCTATGACAGGTGGGCCCAGTCGTTTTTTAATTAAATTTGACATGGCCTACTTGTCAGTGAGGATGGCTGTGTTAATCCCTCATTAGCATTTATGATTATCATTAATCCCTAATTACTGGTCATTAATACTAATTAAATGTGCCTCTGGCAGGTGGGACCCTGCTATCAGTGGGCCGCTCGGGCTAGCAGCCACTGACAGGTGGGGCCCACCCGATCCAGCCGAAAAAGAAATGACTCAACCTTGGCGCGCTGCGGAGCCAGGGGCTCGAACGCGCGCGGCCGAGGGAGTCGGGGGAGGGGGGAGAAGAGAATTTGCGCAGCTAGCCAGGGGACCGATCGGGTGTTGCTTACCCATATAGGGTAAGTAATCGTTTTATACCAACCTGCAGAGGGGGTTGGGCAGAGGAAGTTTGGGGCCGGGTGAGGGCGGTGGCGTCGCCGGCGAACGGTGGTCGGAGGGGGTCGAGCGATGGGTTCCCCGCGAGCTGGTGCAGCTAGTGGGGGCGTCGACGGGGCTCGGGGAGCACAGTGGCGGGCCGGCGGCGTGCGGCGGCAACAGCTCGGGAGGGAGCTCCGATGACGGCGAGGAGCTCGGCGGAGGGCACGGTTGGCTTCGCTCGATCCCGAAGGTGGTGTGGGAGCAGGGAATCGAGTTTTCCCGACGAGGATGGGCGGAATTTAGCGGGGATTACCGGTGGTCGGAGGTGGGGAAGAAAAGGGCTCGCCGGTGATTTAGGGCGTTTGGGCTCAATTGCGCTCAGTGGGAGGTGGAGATGGGTGTGGCGGAGCAATTGGAGTGTCGCCCGGGTTTTATAGGCAGCGTGGCGCGGCTGGCCACGGGCGAGGCCGTGCGGCACGCCGGGGCTGTCGGGCGGCGGTGACAGCGGGCGGCGGAGGCTTGGCAGCGCGATTCGGGGAAGTTCCGCGCACGTCAGCCGTGTCGCGCGGCTTTTGACCGGCGCTGAGCGGAGGAGGAGGGGGGTCCGGGCGCGCGCAGGGAGAGAAAGGGGAAGGTGAGCCGTGCTACGTGGGGGTCGGGCCGCTGGCCAGCGAGAGGAGGCGCGGGGTAAAGGCAGGCCCGTGTGGCAGTGGCAGGGAGTGAGCTGGGCTGTGGAGCACGCGTAGGAGCTGGGCCGCGCGGGGTGGAAGCGGGGAAGGTGGGGCTGGGCCGGGGTGATGGCCGGCCTGGCTTCATCTTTTCCCCCTTTTTCTTTTTAATTTCCTTTGCCCCTTTTTGCTTTTATTCTCCTTTTGTTTTGGAGTATGCTCTTTGTATATTATTTCTTCCCTTTTGTTCACCTAAACTTGTATTTATATTTTTGGCACATATTTTGTAAATACAGAAATTTAATATGTCTTTTCATATACATATATATATATATATACACACACACACACACACTCCCATATAGGTTAGCATTTTAATTGTTCACATCCTTGTCATCCATGCCATTTTTTTTAGAGATGAGATTTTATGTTTACACCCAATTCTCTTCTGGTCTTTTATGGATCATCTTTTCATATTCTTATTTTAAATTTTAATTCTCTATTGTTTAAACATGTTTGTTTTCTTCTTGTTCCTTTTAACCTTTGGAACCTTCACCAAATTTTTCGGAAAATCCCATAAACTCTAAATTCAAATGAAATACATTGCAAAACAATTCAAAAACTCCACATATTTCAGATTTAAATTTTTTGGGATGTTACAAACACCGAGGAAGCGGACGACTCGACGGATTGATCCGATGATTTTTTTCAGCGCGACCCGCTTAGGCTCTGATACCACTTGTTACAATTTTGATCCCAGGAGAAAACGCACACATCGCAAATAATCTGAGAGAACACGGGAAAATTTTTGAATTTCTCTATTCTCTTATTTGCTCCCCTTTTTTCTTACTATTCTTCTCTCTTGGATTCAAAACTGGGTACAAGTCTCCCCAATATATAGGGATAAAACTCAACTACTCCTATTCCGATTCGGACTTCAAGTTGGACTCAACTTCAATTTGAGTTACATACGGAGACGGACTCTACTACGTCTAGGACTCTAAGTCAAGATTAATTGTAACAGCAAGAATTGAAGTACTCGTAATGACTATGAAGTCTACGAGTACCGACCGTGAAGCCTACGGCAACCGATCACAAAAGCCTAAGACTATCGATCGCGGACTGCAAAGTCTATGACTACCAACTAGTAAAATTTATGTCTACTGGTCAGAAAGTCTTCGACTATCAAGTGACGACCAGTAAAGTCTATGACTATCAAGTACGACAAGTAAAGTCCACGACTATCGAGTATCAACCAAAAAAGTCTATGACTATCGACCGTACATTGTAGCTACGACCATCGAAAAGTACTGTAGCTATGACCATCGAAAAGTACTGTAACTTTGATGTTCTGTGGTTGAAATGTCATGATCGAAAAATGATGAGGTCAAAATACCATGGTCAGATTGCCATGGTCGAAGCCAGATGTGATCTAAGTTAGACGTGGTCGAAGTCGGACATGGTAGAAATCTGCAGTGCTCGACTTACCATGCATTGTCGAAAACCGGACATGGTGGGAGTCAACGTGGTCGAAGTCTGACGTGATCGAAGTCTGGCGTGGTCAAAGTCTGTAGTGCTCGACTTACCGAGGTTGAAATGTTGTGGTCAAAGTCTGACGTGGTCGAAGTCTGCTGATCGGATAAAGCCGTTCGGACCACCCAGCACAGAGCTGTTCGGACCAACGATACAAGGCCGTTCGAACCACCGACTACCAAACATGGTCGAATCTAGTCGTGATCGAAAAGCCATGCTGAAAACTTAAGCACAGAAGTACCTCGACTAGAACTTATACAAATACAAATTCCAATAAACCAAATATCAATAATTCATTATCAACAATATGCACAACCATCACACGATCTCACAGGCCAGATAGATCAAAATTACTCCTATCATTATCAGCATCCAAAGGAGTCATTTCAGTATCTTCACCAGTGGTATGCATACTTTTCAATGCTAACTGCACAAGATTGGATACTAGTTTCAAAAGAAGTCCTTAAGCACCAGTGCTATACTCAGCACAAAAGTAGTTGCATTCCGTGGTTCTCTCCTACAGCCTCGACAAAAAAAAAAATCCAATCCACAGAGTTCAGCCTAACAGACCTTTTCCAGCCGTTCCTTCTTAAGTCGCTCAGCTTTTCTTCCAAAGTCATAAGAATTTTCAGTTGCATTCCAGACGATGTCCACGATTAGGTCAAGATTATTCTCAACAAATGGATATTTTGATTTCACGATTCTTTTTAAATCTTCAGTAGTTGTAGGCATCTTCTTTGCTTTTAAATTCAAAAGGGCGAGTAATGAAAGAGTTAGCTAAGCCAATCATCACGTTTTGCACCATAACAGCCCAAAGAAATCAGCAATACCTATCTCAGTTAAAGCTTTATTTGGCAATACATAACCAGTGCTCTCATCTTCTTGACAAGCCATATAATCTCTCCATTGATGTAGAGCCTGAGATGGGGAAAAAGATATGTTAGATGCTTCTCACATACAGTCATACAGATGCAAATCAAATAACTCTGCCTCGGTAGAACAAGTGAAAGTTGTTATTCATAACTAGGATGGCATATGGCTTTTCAGAAAGTTAAAATCATCCAAAGTTATGAAATAACATCCAAAATGAAAAATCAATAGCAAGATTTGGTACCTGACAGCTACAAATTCATGTATAGGATAATGCCACATCACATGCTAGGCCTATTTAAGACAGAATAATCATGGTCACGAGGGAATGCATAAAGAAGAAACGAGTATTTTCTTACAGAAACAACAGCTAGCGGTACAGCATTCAGTTCATGTTCTTGCAACCTGTAATAACACACTCGATTTCCGGACACGGCCGCCGGCCGCCACCATCAGATCAAAGTAGGAAGCGGCGTCAATCGGGAGCCCTTTAGGGGATGAGGAGGGAGAGGGGGTGGGAGGCTCCGGCCATTAGAGGATAGGCTAGAGCATCATGAAGCCCCCGGTGGCTCCAACCCTGCTCGTGAGCAATCTTTGCATGTACTGTTGGCTGAATCCAAGTGGCTGAATCCAAGTTTTAAAAGAGCCAAGTAAAGCCCAGTGAGCTATGGACTGTAGGCAAGTTAATGGAGTACTTATCTTGGATTCTTGATTCTTGCTAGCTTCACTGGCATCCACGGTGGTAGAGTGCCATCTAAGCATTTGTTTAGACACGTTCATTTTATACGCGAGAGATACGTGAGGTAGGCACACATCGTAACTCGTAAGACAAACCATACTAACTACAGGTTAATGCATGATTACAGGCATGCTACAGCGACCACACCAATCACGGGCGGAACCAGCTAGTAGCCCCCGATGTCACCGGATACCAGATCCAAAAATTTATTTAGCAGAAATTAGCACCTAAGTCCATGTATGAATCCTTCGATCTAAACTCAGCGCATCCGATTCTTTCTGCAAAACCCAACAAAGGAAGCACTAACAGCATAAATTCCCAGTAGCTAGCAATAGTCCATGAGAAGTCTCCGCTTCCCTCAGTCCATGAGACAACTACATCAAGCCAAGGTATCCCTTGAGCCAGGCCAAGAGGGAGGACCGCAACAGGCAACGACGTATATTTAATCGATCTCGAAGTGTGTCACCTCGCAGTAGCTCTCGATACTGTGTGCATAAGGGAGTCTTAACCCTAGAACTAAAACATGAACACCTAGGCTTAAGGGGTTAGGGTTCGACTTACGGTCGCCGATGAACGTCATGAGAGCGAAGACCTCGTGCCTGCGTGATGCAGGCGTGGGGACAAGTCGGTGAAGGTCGTCCGGAGAGTCGCCGGCGATGTCCTGTAGCAGAGGCGGCGACGGTCTTCCCGTTGCTTAACAGCGCGTATTAGATCGGGTCACGTTAGGGTTTGTACGGGATTTGTGACTCTCACGGGAACGTCTTCCAGAGAGAGACCGGAACTCCTTTTTATCTTGCGCTGTTGCAACGGGGAACCGTAACCACAAGTTAGTTAGGCACCCCCGATCAGGGCGCTGAAAAACCGGACGTGGGTTTACCCACGTCTCCCTCATCTTGGCCGTTTGGCCTTAGATCAAAACCTAACATTCTCCCCCTTGATCGTAAGGCTAAACATCATAAGCCCTCTCTCAATAAAAATTCACACCAAAGTAATGTGTCACAACAGTCAATTAAGTACCGCTGGACATCAGTACTTATAGTGCTCAATTCTATATCGATCGGATAACATAATACTTCATGGGAGTTGGTTACTTTATATGGTCCTCTTATTCCAGGATCACAGGCTTTCCAACAAACCCATGCCGGCAACATAATCACGAAAAATATTGGGTGGTAAGCCTTTTGTGAGCGGATCCGCAAGCATAAATTTAGTTCCAATATGCTCAACCTTAATTGTTTGATCCTGGACTCTATCTTTCACAACATGATACTTTATGTCAATGTGCTTGGCAGCTGCACTCGACTTGTTGTTACTCGAATAGAAAACTGCGGGTTGATTGTCGCAGTACAAAATGAGTGGTCTAGAAATGCTGTCTACCACTCTTAATCCCGGGATAAAGTTCTTAAGCCATATAGCCTGCCCGGTAGCCTCATAACATGCCACAAATTCAGCCTGCATTGTCGACGATGCAGTAAGTGTTTGCTTTACACTTTTCCATGAAATTGCTGCTCTTGCGAGGGTGAAAATATAACCTGATGTGGACTTCTTAGTGTCTTTACACCCCGCAAAATCAGCATCAGAATAACCGACAACCTCAAGGTTATCACATCTTCTATATGTGAGCATGTGACATTTAGTGCCTTGCATATAGCGCAGGACTTTCTTAACGGCTTTCCAGTGGTCCGGTCCTGGATTTGACTGATATCTGCCAAGCATCCCGGTAACAAAAGCTAAATCAGGGCGTGTACATATTTGAGCATACATAATACTTCCGACAGCAGAAGCGTAAGGTATAGCCTTCATCTGATCAGATTCATAGTCATTCTTTGGGCATTGAAATTTCCCAAACTTATCGCCCTTAACAATAGGAGCAGGCGAGGCAGAGCATTTATGCATATTGTATCTCTTTAGTATTCTGTCAATGTATGCCTTTTGTGATAAACCTAATATTCCTTTGGACCTATCTCGGTGAATTTCAATACCAAGAACATAAGATGCTTCACCGAGATCTTTCATGTCAAAATTGGACGAGAGAAAACTTTTAGTTTCCCGCAGCATGTCCACACTGCTGCTAGCCAATAATATATCGTCCACATAAAAAATTAAGAAGGTGTAATTACTCCCCCTAAACTTAACATAAGTACAATTATCAACATCATTCTCCTTAAATCCAAATTTCCTTATGACTTCATCAAACTTAAGGTACCATTGCCTAGAAGCTTGCTTTAGGCCATATATGGATTTCTTTAGTTTGCATCCCAAATGTTCCTCTCCTTCCACAACAAAACCTTCCGGTTGTGTCATGTAAACGTCCTCATACAAGTCTCCATTCAGGAATGCAGTCTTAACATCTATTTGGTGCAACTCTAAATCGAAATGTGCTGTGATCGCCATTATGATTCTAAATGAATCTTTAGTTGAGACAGGAGAAAAGGTTTCATTATAGTCAATGTCTTTTCTTTGCGTAAACCCTTTTGCTACAAGTCTCGCCTTAAACCTTTCGATATTCCCTTTGGAGTCACGCTTGGTCTTGTAGACTCATTTGCAGCCTACTGTTTTGGCTCCATTAGGAATTTCCACTAAGTCCCATACGTCATTAGCGCCCATAGACTCAATCTCATCTTTCATGGCATCTAGCCATTTAGATGAATCCTTATTCTTTATTGCTTCCTTATAAGAGCTAGGATCATCTGCCTTCCCAAGATCATCCTCATTCAAGTAAACCTCATAATCACTTGGGATAGCAGATCTCCTCACTCGTTGTGATCTCCTGACAGGTTCATTAGTAGGCTCATCAGGTTGTTCATTAATTGTCACAGAGGGCTGTGAAGGCTCAGCATTAGGTATTGCACTTGTATTTTCAGAGCCCTCAACAGAAGGAGTAGCCACAGAATTAACTGGAGATGCAACAGGAGTTGCAACTACAGGATCAACTATGGGCACAACCACTTGGGGCACAAGAAAATCAGTCTGTCGGATTAGCGGTGAAGCAACATAAATCCGTTTCTCCTCAAGATCAATTTTCCTGGGCTCCAAGTCCCCACTGATGCCATCATTTTCCAAGAACACAGCGTGTCTTGTTTCTACAAATTTTGTGGTACGATCTGGACAATAGAATCGGTACCCTTTAGACCTGTCAGGGTAGCCAATAAAATGGCAACTCACAGTCTTGGGATCTAATTTCTCAATATGTGGGTTAAATATTTTAGCTTCAGCTGCACATCCCCACACATGGAGGTAGTTCAAACTAGGTTTTCTCCCAGTCCATAATTCATAAGGTGTTTTAGGCACCGATTTACTAGGAACCCGATTGAGTATATGTGCAGCGGTCTTTAATACTTCCATCCATAACTTTATAGGCAAAGTGGAGTAGCTCAACATACTTCGAACCATGTCCATAAGTGTGCGGTTTCTTCTTTCCGCAACTCCATTTTGCTGGGGATCACCAGGCATTGAATACTGGGCGACTATACCATTTTCTTGTAGAAACCTGGCAAAAGGACCAGGAATCTGCCCATAAGTTGCGTGTCGCCCATAATACTCTCCCCCACGATCCGAGCGCACTACTTTAATCTTTAGATTGTGCTGATTTTCAACTTCAGCCTTAAATATCTTAAATTTATCAAGTGCCTCCGATCTCTCTTTAATAGGATAGATATACCCATAACGTGAGTAATCATCAGTGAACATAAAAGAATCATAACCGTCTACTGATGTCACAGGGAAAGGACCACATATATCATTATGAATTAATTCTAAAATCCCTGTGCTTCGAGTAGCACCCTTCTTCTTTATTTGCTTTACATACTTGCCTTTGATACAATCAAGGCAATGATCATCCGAATCATTAAAGTCTAAAGGGTGGAGAATTTCATCTTTAATGAGACGTTCAATTCTCCCCCTCGAAATGTGGCCCAAGCGACAGTGCCACAATTTCGACGAAGTCTCATCAATTAGCTTGCGCTTTTTATTCACATCACATACATTCATGGACATACATTCGCTTGCGCTTTTTATTCAACATATGGAAACCCTTTCTTGGCGAGCCATTTCAGCCAGGGGAGTAGGCTTGCTCCTTATTTCCCTTTCCTTTATAGCCTCCTCTATTTCTAGAGGGACCAGCTTTATTTGAGGAGCCGACTTGATTCACAAAATCAGTAGTCCCCTCAGCCTTGAGCCTCTCTTCCTCTTGTGAAACATTAGCGATCAACTCGCTCATGGTCCACTTGTCCTTAATGGTGTTGTAGTTCACCTTGAAAGCTTCAAATTGCTTGGGAAGAGACATCATAATGTAATGGACAACAAAACCATCAGAAATAGCCATGTCCATCGTCTTAAGTCTGGCAGCAATATTGATTATTGTCATAATGTGCTCACGAACATTTCCAGTACCATTGTACTTAGTGTTCATGAGCCTGTGTATCAGTGTGGTAGCATAAACTTTAGAGGACCCCTTAAAATGATCCTCGATGGAGGACAAATAGTCCTTTACCCTTTCTTTTCAGGGATTGCTCCCCTTATGGCCTCACTGATGGAGTTTTTCATCACAGCAAGTGAAACACGGTTAGACCGCTCCCACTTCTCAGCATTAGCTTTATATTCCTTCAGTTTGTCATCATAATTGTCCTCCCCTTCAGTAGGAGCGACAGGCTCATCGAATCTGAACGCGGAGTCCAGATCCAAGAGCTGAAAAGTCGTCATAAGTGTAAACTTCCATTTCTGGAAGTTACTACCATTAAGTGGCTCAATTACATTAACATGAGCGGAAACGGAAGCAGCTGAAAAATTATAAAATTTACATTAGCAAAGCGCATAATTAATTTGCATGAAAAGTTAACCTCACGTTGGTGTGGTTAACAACATGCTCATAAGAATTTTTCGCATCACCGTTGGGCAGAAGCGAAAAATTTAACATAATTTATCGCATGCAACTACAATTAACGTTGGTCAAAGAGTAATAGCATGGCGGAAAAATAAACATAATTGATTACATGCAATTACAATTAACGTTGGTCAAATCGTAATAGCATGTAAAACTAAATACAGCCCTCCAATTGAATTTCCCGTTGGTTCCATTCAATTAGGGGCAGAACATTACGCAGCGGAAAAGGCATAATAATTTTCAGCAGCTTAGCAACATTATCCGTAAATAATTTCATGAGAGACATCAAATAATCATTAATTAAACATCATAAAACATATGAAATATACACTCAACAGCGTGAAGTATATACCATAAAACAATTTCAGGTATATATACATGAAGTTTATTAATGAAACATATGCTTAAAAAAACATAAGATATACATAAAATATACACTGAAATAAAAATATTAAGACATTATACGCTGCTGGGCCAAAAACTTCATGCGCTCATGCCTGCACGGGAGAAAAATCCCGCACGGGCCGAAAACCCCGGCGTGGCCCGGTTAACCCCGCGCTCGGGTCACCTCACGCGCGCGCGCGGCAGCCGGCCGAAACGGCCCAGCAGCGCCCAGGCCAGCCAGTGGCTTCACTGGCCCAACAGCGGCCCCTTTCACTCCGCCTTTCATCACGCCCGTTCAAAACGATCGCACGGCCAGGAGGATATTTCGGCCGAACAAAAAAAACGAGCGCCGGCGGAGGCACCCCCACAAAAACCCTAACATCATTTCCACCAGCCCAACCCCGGAAAAGCCGGATCTGAGCGGCGCGGCGGCTTCCGCGGGGCGAGGGCGACCAGCGGCGGCGCGCTCGGGGTCGGAACGGCGGCGGCCCACACACGCTCGGCCGGGCTGCGGTGGCGCCCTCGCGCACGGGCTGCAGGGCGGAGCCCACGAGGCGGCAGCAGCCGCACACGCGCGGGGCGCAGAGCAGCGGCGACGGCCCCATGGGAGCTCGGCGGCGGCGCACGCGGCAACGGGAGAGGCGGAGCGGCCGCGGGCGGCGCTCAAGGCGCAACTGAGCGGCGCGGGGCGGCAGCACGAGGTGATGCGGCGGCGGACCGGCGCGTCGCGAGTCGGCCCGAGCGGCGCAGCGCGGCAAGCCAGCGACGGCAGCGACGGCGGCGCCCGTAAGCCCTCCCCGCCCCCCCTTTTTTTTTGTTTGCCGATCTGAGGGTTTGCATGTATTGAGGGGCTGCAGTGTTCGGATTTTGGGATTCCATTAGGGGTTTTCATCATGATTTCCGGTTCTAGGGTTCGGGATACAACGATATTTTGGGGATTGTCATCAGAGTTTCCATTAGGGTTTCGAATCCCCTCCTTCTAATTTCTACCCGAGCCCAAGAACTCTAGATCCGAGACATAAACATGCTGCTAGGGTTCAAGAAAAGTTCTAGGTGGCTCTGATACCAAATGTGTGCATAAGGGAGTCTTAACCCTAGAACTAAAACATGAACACCTAGGCTTAAGGGGTTAGGGTTCGACTTACGGTCGCCGATGAACGCCATGAGAGCGAAGACCTCGTGCATGCGTGATGCAGGCGTGGGGACGAGTCGGTGAAGGTCGTCCGGAGAGTCGCCGGCGATGTCCTGTAGCAGAGGCGGCGACGGTCTTCCCGTTGCTTAACAGCGCGTATTAGATCGGGTCACGTTAGGGTTTGTACGGGATTTGTGACTCTCACGGGAACGTCTTCCAGAGAGAGACCGGAACTCCTTTTTATCTTGCGCTGTTGCAACGGGGAACCGTAACCACAAGTTAGTTAGGCACCCCCGATCAGGGCGCTGAAAAACCGGACGTGGGTTTACCCACGTCTCCCTCATCTTGGCCGTTTGGCCTTAGATCAAAACCTAACAGATACCTGTTCGTCTCGCATGGTCGGCCAGGAGATATGCACCATGTCCGCTGTACAACTGTATCCAGCTATGCAACGATCGATCGCCAAAGAATGTGATAAATTGGTGTCACCTGCCACTCTCGCCTGCCATCTCTCCACAACGCCGCTTGGTCCTTATTACCTCGCGCCCTCATTGACAGAAGGAAGCTTAGGTATACCTAATTAATATGTACTTTGCTATAAATTTTTCTTAATTCTTTTAATTTTTTTTAATAACAGGGGCTAAATTTGTGAGTTAGGGTTTCAACATGATGATTGTTGATTGATTTATTTTGAATTGTAGGGTTAAGACTTAGAGTTTCAATTTTGATTTTTAGAATACCGACCTAACTCATTGCAAATCGGAGACAAAACTATAGTATTTGGCCATAATACCAAGTAAGCTACTGGACGTATTTTTCTATTATATTGTTCTTGAACTGTTGAACATATAAGTATCTAATTGACCTTTTCAATTAATTGGTGATGATTTCAAGAATGATATACTTATTTTGTTATGTGGAGAAACAAGAATTAACAAAAAAATACCAATGATGTTGAGGTTCGTCGCTTTATGAACTCAAAAAGAATGTGAATACTAAAAGGTAATACATTAACCTACATTTGATCATTTTACTATTTTTACTTAAAAACTTTAAGTAATTTTATTTTATTTTAACAAGCCATTAAGGTTGGATGGTGTACTTTACCAATATCGACTAACTTTTGTATGTGATTTCATCAGTAGTTCTTTCAGTTTGCTACAAGTAACCAATATTATTATCGGGCCTTTTCATTTTAGTAAACATTTCAATCACTATTTCTTTATCATCATACACTGATATTGGTTATGTTAAAGTATTGATACTAAAACTTGCCGGATACATTACCATTTAGCATAATATTACTTTAAAATTATATATGTTATTATATATATGATGAAGTGATAAACTCTATTTATTTTCGTTATTCCGTTACTGACACCAATGGCAGCAGTCATGCCGTAACATCTCTGCTACAAAGAGTTCACCTTTCTTGTTGCGGTGAATGACGATACCGCTACGAACAATAGTACCAATTGCACATCGTACCTAACGAGTAACAACAGACACAAGTGATTAACTAGGTGTCCTTTTCCAGTAAACTTCAGTTCGCAACGCCTCCTGTTGAGCCACAGTATATTAAAACCCGAATAAGAATTCGAATTTCAAATCACATCAAAATCCTGCGGAAACAGTGAGGAGATTACGCAGCGGCAGGAGACAATCGTTCGTGCAAGTAGCTAACGTAGGGCTGGGGGGGGGGGGGGGGCTTGCTCTACCTACGCTTCTATGGCACAAGGGAAAGGCATTCGCGGGCCTTGCTTGCTTTCGCTATTCCACAGACCACCACAGACGAAAGGTCGCAGCACAGCTTCAGGCTGCAGAAGCAGCCAGATTCGCAAGCAAAGCTGAGACAGCGAGGACGTTGTCGTCTTCCTCCTCCGTCTCGTCTCCCCTTCTCAGATTCCCATGCTATTTACCATGATCTGGAGTAGGACGTCATGTGGGGCTTCCATGGCGGTAGGGAACCGAAGGCAGCAGCGAGCTTTGGTATATAGATCCTGCTCTAAGTAGTTTCTGATTTTTAGTTTTTAGAAGTCAACTTTTCAAGATACTTTTTATAAACTATTTGTAATAGTTACTATAAAAATCACTTTAAACAGATAAATTTCTCAACACGAGCGTGTCTTTATTCCTCATGTCTCTTTTCCAGTTAACCAAAAGGCCCGGCCAAAAGCTGTAGGGGCTTTATGAGGGACATTAACAGAAGTGGACGTTCGCCTGCTCTCCTCTCGATATGATGTGACGATGGGTACGTTACGTGGTACAGAGCTCGTACGCTGGCTGGAGAACAGCTGTGGAGAGCTGGGTTCGTGCCGTAGCGCCGAGGGTGCCTCGCCTGGACCGAGTCCACAGCCGAAAATGCAAAGCTGAGAACCCACCAAAGACCATGGCAAATTGGTTAAGAAATAAGAATACAAGCTCAGTCCACAGGCAGATTCTGGTGTGGGAGTCGGATCGTCTTTTAACACCTCCTGGTTTTGGAAACTAGTACGAGCAATTATCCGAGGCTTTTGTAGTATAAATACGCTCGGTCTGGCTTAGCGTAAGCCGTCGCTGTCGTCCAGCGTGTGTACTGTTGGGTTGCTTCACGCCACTTCTGCACAACAGATGTCTCCGAACTCCTCCATATTTGTACGTCCTGACGACGAGTTCACGTACCTATTGCAAGTCCCCCCCCCCCCCCCCCAAATTTTAGCCTCCTAACATCTATTTTCATAAAAATGGTTCTTCCCCGAGCTCAGAAGACATAGCAAACGACACATATCACTTGCCAAGTTAGTATAGCTCGACAGAAGGCAAGACATGCAGCTAGGCGAGCTGGCGCGGGAGGCGATGGCATGTCGCGGCAAGCGGGTGGGCTGAGTAACCTGAGTTGCTGCCGAGTCGGCATAGCTCGGCAACAGCCTGCCGAGCTGCCCCTGCTCGGTAGCTCAATAGGCACTGCCGAGCAGTGCCAGCTCAGCAGTCGGCCAAGCAGGGCAGGCGGAAGGGGTAGGGTGACAAAAAAATTGTTGACTCAGTTCAAAATTGCTTTAACTATACTTGTTAATTTAGATTTTGCTCTAGTTTAACTCATCAACTCACTTCTAAAAATACATCGATACTATACGTAAATTTTTTTAGGAAGGTGCAAAGGGGTTCGGAGGGACAGATGAACCACCATCACAAACTCCTTGTATTAAGTAGTAAAGATACATTGTTGCAAACAATTATCGTAATAGACCATGTGTAGGTCGACAAAACAGTACACAATGAATGTGTGAATTACATGGCGCGTGGGGTTTAGTTAGATGCGTATGTTTGCCTCACTACTCATACGATACAAGTGGCAATATGAGCGAATCATCAACCTCAACTACAGCTAAGATGCATGCGCACATTTTAGAAGCCATGGATTCAGTCAGTCGTCGTACATATTTGGGTCTATCTGTGCTTTTCCCTTCTCTCCTTTGTGGGTTTTAGCCCTCGTGACCTTGGCCCGGTACTCAACTTCTACAACTTGTGTAGGTTTGTCCCAGTCGGACATAACCTAGCGTTCAGCGGGGGCTTCGAGGACCACCGACAGTTTACCCTTGTCCTTTCTGCTGTCATCCGAGGTGTAAGGTTTCCAACGTATGAATCTCTCAAGTGCCATGTTGAGCATGTATTTTTGCTTGATTAATACTATGTCGTACATATCCGGGCCGTCTATCCACGAAAGAAGTAGCAGTGTTACATGGTCTGCCGGCATGGATGGAGTGGGTTAGAGATGTGCGAAATAGAATATACAATGTGAAATAGCAAATACGTGTTTACAAGAACTTCACCACACATGTAGTGCGCTCAAACGGTGGTTGCTGAGTGTGTGGACTGAATGGTATATGCTGGATTGCCGCAGTCGCACACGGCTGTGAAAACTCCGGTAGTACGGGTGCATCCTTGCAAGAATTATCAAGAATTATCACGACATGATCCATTCTTCTTGGGCATCCACTTCTGCTTGCGAAGCATCTCTCCATAGTTTGATATCCCTACCAGCGGCGCACTGACGTCTTGTATCTCTCCTCTTTTCTCCCCCTCCTCTTCCCCTAGATCAACTCAATCGAAGTCTTGGATTTGATCACGATGGCTGGGGAAAGTTGGTATGGGTTGTCAAATCTAGTGCGTGTTGTCCATTCACTAGGAAAGCTGGAGCGTGCTGTTTACTTACTGTGAAAAGCTGCTACGTGCTGTCAAATCATTGGGAAATCTGGTGTATGATGTCTGTTGGCTACGAAAAGTTGATATGTATTCACTGAAAAAGCCGGTGTGTGTTGTCCACAATTTGCGAAAAAGCTGTTACGTGCCGATAAATTACTGGAAAAGCTAATGCGTGTTGTCCACTGGCGGACCCAGGGCCCGGCGACCCTGGGCCCCTGCCCGGGCTCCACTCTCCAGGAGGCCTGAAGTAGGAAGAGGCTATGAGCATGCGCTCCTCCTCGCGTGTGATTGATGTACAGAGCCGGGTCACGCTCCACGCTTCAATTCGTTGGCCTTGGTCACTCACTGTAGCTGCTACACGGTCGATTTTGGTTGTCAAGAACGCCATTTACGACTGACTAACCGAGTCAGGATTTCGCAACCTGGAGAAGAAACTGGAACCCGACGACAAAACTGAATCGAGTTGGCTTTGGAAGGAGAAAAAAAACACTGAATCGAGCCATCCTGAAATTAAATTACGAGCCTACGTGCATTATTTGATTTGACGGGGGCACTTCACACAGCAGATTTCTATTCGCTACATGAAAACAAATATGTTTGGAGAGGCAGAATTAGCGTACATCGTGAGCCTCTTCTCGGCATGCTTGAATACCTCTCTTAGAGACTTCTTCACGGTGAATCAGGAGCACGCAAAGTTATGAAAGATGGTAGAAGCTAAAAAGTGCGGCAATAAGAAGTACCGCCTACACCGGCCATGGCTGCCGTAGCTCCGTGCCGCTGCTGTCGCCCAGGCTCGTCAAATTTTCTGGGTCCGCCACTGGTGTTGTCCACTCAATACGAAAAGATGTTATGTGTTATCAAATCATCAGAAAAGCGGGTGTGTGTTGTCCACTTATCGTGAAAAGCTGGTACATATTGTAAAATCACTGGAAAAGCTGGTGTGTGTCATCCACTCGCTACGAAAAGTTAGTACGTATTGTCAAATCACTGGTGAAGCTGGTGCGTGTTGTCCACTTGCTGATATCTCAGAAGTATCCCAAGAACCAGCCGAATAAGAAAAATAAAAAATAAATGACAAGGCCTAAGATGACTACATACAACAACAAAAGCCTTTTGTTCTAAACAAATTGGGGTAGGCTAGGAATGAAACCTTCTCAAGATCAAAGAGATGAGAGCCTTAATAAAACCTACAATGCTAAAACCCTAAGTTGTACAACCTGCTATCTGAGCCGAGAGACTAAAACACTACCCCTAACTTTCTTATGGTTCCGGTACGTGGATCACTAACTTCCATGCGCTCCTATCCAAAACTAATTCTTTATATACATTCCAATCCCTCAAGTCTCTTTTAACTATTTCCTCCCACGTCAGTTTTGGTCGACCTCTGCCTCTTCTTATGTTTTCAGTACGTCTTAAAATTCCACTATGTACCGGTGCCTCAGGAGGCCGTCGTTGGAGATGTCCAAACCATCTCAAGCGATGTTGGACAAGCTTATCTTCAATTGGTGCTACCCCCACCCTATCATGTATATCATCATTGCGGATGCGATCATACCTTATGTGACCACAGATCCACCGTAGCATCCTCATCTCCGCTACATTCATTTTCTGTATATGATGTCTTTTAGTCGCCTAACATTCTGCTCCATATAGCATCGCGGGTCTGATCGCCATTCTATAGAACTTACCCTTTAACTTTTAAGGGACTTTTTTTATCACACAGAACACTAGATGCTTGGCACCATTTCACCCACCCCGCTCTTATCATGTGGCTCACGTCTTCATCAATCTCACCGTCCCACTATAACATCGATCCCAAATAACAAAACGTGTCCTTCTTAGGCACTACTTGTCCATCCAATTTACATCTCTATCATCTGCCCTAGCACCACTGAAGTTTAATTTGGGCTTCATTCCATGAAAAGATGGCATGATTTTTACGATGGTTTGCCAAGCCCAACACAACCCTCCTCCTTTTTCTTGGCTTGGGACAGGCTACATAGAAAACTACACAGACGGAGTTCCTAAGATGACTATATAACATTTATAATATTTTGTCAAGTTGCACATGACACTTAGGCTGTGCTCTGTCATGTGGATACAATACATTACATGTTTAGTATTTAGTACATGGGTGAACTGGAGCAAGAGCAGGAGCGACTGTAGCTGGCTGAGCTAGAGTGGGAGCGACTGTAGCCTTGGCTGGCTTCTCCAATGCTGAGGATAATTGATGGGCTGGTACGCCACACGCTCTTACATGTAGTGCTCCTCAGGCGTAGTCCTCCGGTGAGTGGCTAAGTTAGAGCAGGGTTGGTGGGATGACAGGGGTCCAGGGGAGCTAGAGCATGGACAGCTATTCACGCTCGAGCTCGGCGACTACAACATTTCTCTCACGCTTCACTGTAGCCAGGATCTTCTCACACTTGGCGAGCTGAGTGTGGAGAGTCTCGGCCTGGCTGTAGCGAGCAGTGAGGAGCTGGCAGAGCTTTGCGATCTCATCTAGAGCCTCAATGTAGGTGGCTCCTATAGCTTGGGTGAGCTGGACATGGTGAGTTAGGAGTGAGTCATCCTCGGAGTTGGGGACGAATGACTCCTCATAGCGTGCTCCTTCCTGGAGGGATGGATCGTAGCAAAATGGGGAGGTCAACATGGCGGCCTCGTGGATATCGCTAGGGGTGGAAAAATAGCCTGAGGATCATGAGCCGGCTCGAACTCGTAAATTTTTGAGCTGAGCCCCTCCAAGCTCGCAAAAAAAATCGAGCCGAGCTCGAGCCGCTCATGAGCCTAGTTTGGCTCATGTGTGCAGATATGTAGCCCAGCCAGCCCAGTCGGCAATCGCCCGTGCGGCGCCCCCAGCCCAGCCCAGCCACATGCAGCGTAACCCTAACCCTTCGGCCGATCCTCATCTTAATTTGATTCAGCAGCCGTGCCTCATTTGGTCGATCCCCTTTCTCTCCCGCTCACCCCATCCACTGCGCCGCTCGCCCCGCCCACCGCGCCTCCCACCACGCCGCTCGCCCACCTCGCCGATCTCAGCCTCCTTCTTTGCTCCTTCGCCTCGCATTCTCCAGCTCCGCCTCCATGGATCCACTGGCAACGGTGGCGGTGGATGCCGCCAAGAAGGGCGAGGCCGAGAGCGCTGGGAAGGAAGCGGATGCGGCAAAGGGCGGTGATGCTGGCCGAGGAGGGAGGAGGAGGACTACAGTGGTGTGTACGTGAACAAGGTCACCGGCGAGATCGGTGTCCTGTTCAGGCCCGAGCTCACGCAGTACAATGATTGGGAGCGCGTCGAACTGCTACTCCGACTTTTGACCAATCCCTACTAACTGATGAGTGGGTACCTTGCTCCTGTCTTGTTAGATAGTACTTGGATTCGTTCTGTGTTATGCTCATAAGGATGGTATGGTGTTGTGTTACTCTGTGTTTTCTTTTCTGGATTGGGGGAATAAGTTTGAGTTGTTATACTGAACATGGTTCTGAAGTTTCAAAGCACTATCCGCATGAATATTAGCATATGATATTATCTTTATGGAGATCTTGGTGTTTGCAAAAAAAACATTTGTTGTCACAAGCTAAAACATGCCTGTGATGGGAACCTGGCTTCAATTATTTCATGAAAAGGTAGCATGGTCAACTTGTGTGCTGGCGATGGTGGTGGGTGTTAGGGTCTAAGGTGATAGCATCTTGCTACAATGGCTACAAAATGTGACACAGATTTGTTCAGCTCAGGGCTGAAAAGCATGGTGCAACTCGCGAGCCAAGCTGAACTGGGCTTCTAGCTCGTTTCCTGAATGAGCCGAGCCGAGCCACAGCTTCGGGCGAGCTCGGCTGAGCCTGGCTCAAGCCGGCTCGACTTAGCTCATTTCCAGCCGTAGGTCTCGCACAGGCGAGCACAACCCAAGCAGGTGGTGTCCTGAAGAGCGTTGGTGGAAGTGCTCCTCGGGTGCTCTGCGCGGAAGGTGCAGGGGTGTACTCGCCTTTCCTTACGTAAGAAAGACTTTCATCATCTAAGCCTTTATGTCTCCTTCCTGGGTCTTCTATCCCCTGAAGATGGAACGGCACCCGTAACACAAGTACTGCATTAGTTTATGCAGTATGTCAGTAAACTCTCATTCATCCTCTGCGTGTCAGTAAACTAGGAGTCATTAATAGACGCAGTAGCATGCTATATTTTTGGTGAAGTTTTTGCTTTTTAATTTAGGAAAATAAGACCATGTCATTGGATAAGGACCATCTGTAATCGCATAAGAGCAATAAATATATATGTGTGGACATACATAAAAAATATTTTTGCTATTTTTGGCTCATATTTCTATAGCTATTTATAATAAATAAACATGACTACTTACATAAACACATCTGTCAACTAAATATGGTACCTAGCGCATTTTACATTACAAAACAACAATTACACTAACGATATATTAAGCGTGTTGCTCATATGTGAATGAAGCATGCCTTTTTCCGAAGGTCCACCCTCTCCACAATGGTTCCAACTACAAAGGATGGTAAATCATAGCTATGTTGCTTCCTTGCGCTCTCGCTCGACAGAAAATCTCTCTTTTCCCTTACCCTCCCTGGTTGTGCTCTCGTTCGGCACCAATGCGATCATGGGTTGCTTTTTATATGCGTGCGCGAGAAACCATCTCAATAACGCGCAAACAAAACAAAGAATCTAACATTCCCTCGCACACGCTGCCCCCATGAGGAATCGGCCCCCGCCCCTGTGCTCCCATGCGTGCACAACTGCGCACCCCGGCCGCCTATCCGCCCACTTGCCAAACCATCGCGGCTCGACAGGGCTGCTGCTGAGCTCCGTCGGCTCGGTAGCTCCTCGAACCGCCCACCTACTGCGCTGTTGCCTCCTATGCCAGCTCGTCCAGCCACGCACCTCGCCTCCTACCTAACTACCCTGACGCGACAAGTGACATATATCGTCTAACGTGCCTTCCGAGCTCGAGGAGGGAGGCATTTTTCGTAAACACGGTGCTAGGGGGCTAAAAGAAACGTTACAACAATATTAGATACGTGAACAGCTCCATCCTGAACAGCCCAGGACAGAAAGCTCCTCTTCACTCCTAAAATTCTTTGAAGACCTATAAAACTCATTGGGATTAACCTTTGCTCATAGCTGATGAGACAGACGAGGAAAAAGATATTTCTAGGCTAGGCAAAAGGAAAGAGACACGACAGTCACTGAAAAAAGGGACGTCTCTGCGTGCTTTGAAGAGTTGCAAGTAAGATACAGAAGCGGAGTAGAGCACATATGGAAGTAACATTGTCATTTTAACTACGTCAGATATCACAAATTGGCTCACTACACATGAGACCTGCGGTTACCTAGCTTTTTCCATGATAAGAAAGCCGAATGCATGCCTTACGATCTAAGCAACGCAAACGATCCTTTTGGTGGTTGGGTATCAGCACTATGCTGTTGGACTGTTGATCATTTAGAACTGCGACAAAACTAATTTTGTAAAAGGCATAAGACTTGTGTTTGCTTTCGAATAAAGCGAAAGCAGGAAGCATCGCATTATTATTTGTTTGCGTACAATCAGAAAGTGACCAATTTGTTCTCTCACTTTAGGATACAAAAGTATCATGATCACCTGTTTCCTGCTTGCCTGTTGGTGGTGGACGCAAATACAATTATACAAACGGCTACATGCCTACATTAGATTTCAGAAAGAAAGAAAGAAAAAACGTCTTTTAGGGAATCACATACGATAAATCCAATAAGATGTGTAGTAATACACATTGTATGATAAGAAGTAATCATCCCCATCCAAGCCAAATTAACATTTGTTGTGGCAGGTGGGAAACATATTTAGGCCATGTTCTTTTTTACTGAGATTTATGGCTTTTAGGCTGTTCGTGCGAGAGATTATAGAGTAACAGAAACTCATATACGATTTTTGTTGATATAAATGAAGTCGGTACAGTATATACTACAATTAATTATTAGACCCTATCTTGAGAAGGCACTCCGTTCAAAAGCTAGTTACTGTAAAAAAAAGTCAAAAGCAGAAGCTAAAAGCTGAAAAAGAACAGGGCCTTATAGCAGGTGTAAGACACAAAAACCCCATAGAAGGGATGATAGCAAACATTAAACAACTATGATTAAGTGATGCATATTAAAAGGAGGCAAACAAAGGGTGATTGGGCTCTCCATGTGTACCTGCAGGTTTCTGTGCTTATCGCGAACTCTTTATGATACATGTTACATCCGGGGACCAAAGTCCATATGTTACATTTCTTTACGAATAATCATATGATAATAGCAACCTGCCTAAATGTTTGATTAATGACACAGCAACATGTCATTAACTAAATATACATGTGATTTTGTTTCTTCTTTTGTATGCTTAAGGCTGTCAGACCTAAATAGAAACTCTGGTACAGCAGGCTCAAGGCTATACCAAGCATACCAGCTAAATGCGAACTAATCAAATCATCAAATGATGCTCATTTTTTCGGTCATTCAGTGAATGTCAGTGCTATCATAACACCTGTTCTGTTTTTTGTGTTCTTAGTCCCAGTTTCCATCAAGAGTCCTCTGTCTTTAAAGTTATGTTAAGGGCCCATGTTGTTTTACACAGCTATGAATTCCTCACTATTTGACTGAGGACTACAGTTCTGAAACCGCAAGGGATAGGTTATCAATAATTTCTAAACCTGTTGATGTTAGGCCGACTAAACTTTCCATACAAGTTCTGGTGCTACCCCCCATTCAAGTTTCCAAAACATTAAAACAAAAGTGCAGTTCGGCTTCCAGAATTGTTAAGACTGATTCAGTATACAATTTCAGACCATGTCTTTCGAGTTTCCAGCAATCCAAACAGTGATTATGATACACATCACATACAGATGATAATGCAAGCAAAAGAAAAGGGTAGTACACAGTGTAAATAAGCAGGTATAGCTTGTACCCATCTAAGCATTTGTGCTAACTGTAGACTTCTGCTTGCGGTTTTATTCTTTCCAGTAGCTTCTCAGCTTCAACAAAACCTCCTAAGGGACCCAGGGGTGTATATTTTACATGCCTCCAACTGTTGAAATGAAGTGGTATAAATGATTCCGATAGAAAATAAATGCCAATGCCATATTTCAAAAGAAAAAAGGCATAAAGCTCTGTAACTTAAGTACCTAGGCATAAATGGCAGTGCCAGGCAGTGAAGATGAAGGTGATCAACACTATTAAATGGGGGCTGATGAAACCCAAATCTACAAGACAGGCCAAGTTTATAAGAGAGTAGACAGTAAGAATGGTCAATAAGTACCTTGTGATAATAAATAAGAATATTAATGTTATCATCATATGAGCCTGCTTTCAAGCTGATATACTATACAACACAACAGAATAAATATATATTTTTTGGCAATACCTGTGTTCCGCAGAATTGGGAGCATCTCGATTGAGTAAATCTTTCCCCACCTTCACCATGTGATTGACTGCAAAGGAAAAAAAATGTTGGTAGTTCACCAAGCAGTTCAGGTTGCCTTTCATGAAATGCAGTGGCAAGCCAGGGTTATCTGAAGCAAGTAGCTACAGAGCGCCCACCTAACTGGTGATCTTCTTTGGTTCTCTGGAGATTTTTTACTGTTGGTATGTGCTTGATGGGTATGACAAGATAGTGCCTGCAAACATCACACAACACAAGACACTATTAGACAAATCTTCAAGCAAAGAAATTGGGCATGCACAGGCTGATCAGATAAACAATGGATCAATAGTTCCTTGTGGTAGTGAATAGTAGAACTGACTTGACTAAATCAAGGGCAAAATCACTCTGGCATGTCAACAGCTCATGAAAGACAAAGCCAGCAAGAAGAGCTCAACATTTCCTGTTATATTTGCATTGAGTATAAAAGGGTGTTCAGCATTGATCGATGCTGCTAACAATAGCACAAGATATATTCTAGCAATTTATCAATCTTCAACTGTAAACTATGCTGTATCTTTTAGGTTCTCTACAAGTGTAAATAAAGATGTGCAATTGTAAAGATCTACAGTATGTTGCTTACGTCGCTGTGCTGCATAAGATAGCAAAACATAATGATAATGTCTTGGACAGATATTAGTGACAATTTCTTGCTAGGAAAGGTGGTGTTTCTACTTGTGTGCAAAGTTAGCATTGATCAACAAGAACATGCAAATAGGTACTCCGCACTCCAAAGTTAGTATTGATCAACAAGAACTTGCAAATAGGTACTCCGCACTCCACACTAGTAGGTTCTCCACATGACCTCTTGACGTTCTGGAGAATACCCAAACTCATATGACAGTTAAGAGATTGATTGGCAATACTGAAAAACCACCGAAACTCGATACATCTCCCTGAAAATGAGCCAGAAACATAAAAGATGGAATTTCTAACGACGAGGGTAAGGTGTCCATGGAGGCCTACAGGCCAATGGTTTCAGGATCTCGCAATAACACTTTACAACGAGCAACTAAGCGACAAGGTTGACACAATCAAAATTTAAAGGTTACTTACACACACTAGCTAGCACGCAGAACAAGAAGCTCCAATTAAAGACTTCCACCTTGCACTACTTGTATAGATGGTCAATCTAATCTAAAGAACATTGCCCGCGATGCTGGCCAGGTGTTCGACGAAATGAACCCAAGCATTACTACGTCCGATGATACGTGATAACGGTACATCATCTAGACCATAAGATCAACCCCTGCAGCACGACGCTGCATGAACAAACCGCAAACACACCAAGTACCTGAACGCCGACGGGTTGATGTCCTGGAACGCCACTACCTTGTCATCCTGCGCACAGAAAAAAAAGGTCGCGTTTTTAGCAAGCAAAGCAACGGGTGGAAGCGTTTAGATCGGAGGCGGTGACGGGGCGGGGGTACGGAACGGAGTAGAGGAGGGCGGTGGTGGAAGTTGGGGCGCGGCGGGCGATGTCGCAGAACACGCACCGGTGGGCCATCGGCGTCCGCTCTGGCCTCTTCGCCGCTGGGCCTCCCCGGAAGCAGAACGTCTTCTTCATGGCACCTCCCACTGGTCGGGGGTTAGGCGAGAGGCTGAAGGCGCGACGCGGCGTCGAATTGACCGCTTCAGCGCCTGCGCCTGGACGCGGCGGCCGTGCTAGGGGGGTGCCGCCGTCGTGTGTCCGCCGCGGAAAGCGACTAGGTCATGCCGCGTGATTCCACGGCCCACGCAACGTAACCGGCTCGGCAATATCATGGGCCAAGGCCCTGTTGTCAGTAGATTCATCGGGTTGGGCACTTCGGACTAGACTTAGGCACGAGAAGGCCGGCTTTACGTTGGCCCAGGAAAGCTCCAAGACCAACCCTCAGACAGCAGTTATGTTTTTGCCATGAAGGTACACTCCTCCAAAAAATGGTATATTGTACTGTATGTATTGGCTAAATTTATACATAAAAAAAGAGAGAATTATTGACGAGGAGGAAGGGAAAATTTTCCGCCATTAGCCCATCACGCACATTTCCTTTTTTCGAAAACAGAGGGAAGATCATCTCGGTTTCTTTTATAGAAAGCATCCCATTACGCACGTCGGAGGTGGCAAATTTAATTATGACCTTTTTTCTTTGCGAGAAGCGAACACTTGACACGCAAAGAAACTTGAGAACCTCATCTTGGTGGACCTGAAGTTGTGGATGTACGATTTTACTTACCATAGTTTAAACCTTGATGTTTATTTATTATGCACATATGAGTATGCTTAAGTAGTAATTTTATAACGTTACAGATCTATTTTAGGTCGATCTCCATCTATTTAGATATATGTTAAAGATGTATACTTATATGCGTGTATGTATGGTAGTGTGTTCGCGTACACATCTTCCTTGTAATGGAAAAAAAACACGCAGAGAAACTTAGCCGTGTCAAGGTCCGGTTCTCCGCCGCGGTTGCCACAACTGTGAACCACGAATTCAGAGCTTGGCTTGACGGGCTAGCTATCCAGACTTGGAACGTTGGACGGAACGGAATGTTAGGTTAGCACGACTGCTGGCTGGTCCATCTGGCTCAGCCACATCGAAGAAGTAAAACCATGGGGGTGGATAACCGAAGATGTACACGCTAGACAAGGATTGCTTGGTCGGAACTTTTCGTGCCACGCTTGCCCAGGCACGATTAGTCATTTAGTCTCTCTTTTTTGTCATGGCCGGTGTCCATCCGTCCGTGAGCTTGAGCATGCCTCGTAGATTTCGCTGCTGTCCCGTCGCGTCTCCCGTGGATATATCACCGCAGGTGCAGGATCGATCGGTCATCACGGTTCCGGTCCACACGTCGTCGGCGGTTGATGCAACTAAGGTGGAAGCCGCGTGAATGACGGGACTTGCCTGAGCAATACTTGGGAATTCGATTTGTATGGTCCACTGCTAAAAAATAGCTATATTAGACGGCTACATCACATGTAATCTCTTTCACTCTGAAATACGTGAGTTCTACCGGCTACTTTTAACTAATTCATCCACTCTTAGCTTATTCCTCGACGACGCCGACTACTGCCGTGAGCTAGTGCCTCCGTTGTGACACTACAGTCGACTGCACAACGCACTCTTTCCATAAAATGTCGTAAGAGTGTCTTTTACAGTGTCACCGTCGTGACACAAAGGTGACGTTATCGCTGCCTGTCCTCCGCTACAAGACACCGCAGAAACAGCTAGTTACCAAGACGGTGCTCAAATCGACGTCAAGGACATCCAGCTCACACGCTTCTTCTATGTTTTTGTCATGGGTTCATAGGATTAGAATATGTTCTTGCCATGTTTTTGCCGTGTTAAATGAGTAACCTACTAATTATCTTGTGATGCTGTAATGGTGGATTATAATAGACTGTGCTGCTTTATTTACTTGTTTTCAAAGAGCATAGATAACATTTCTTGAAACTAGCAAAAAACAGAAAATTTTAGGTGTAGTATGAACTATCACAAACAATTTTGTGATATAAACTGTCTATGAAGAACTATCACAGACGATTTTATATTACAACTGTCTGTTATACTCGTCCATCACAGATGGTTGGTAGTTAGAACCGTCTGTGATGTGTGAGTATCACAGATGTTTTTTGGTTCGAGCCGTCTGTGATAGTGTTTTTCACAGACCGTTCTAGTTACAAACCGTCTGTATTGTATTTATCACAGACGGCTCACAAATCGATTGTGATAATCTTCGATTATCACTAACACATAAATTTAAACGGTTTAAAAAATCATCTGGATGACAGTTTTAAACCGTTTGTAATGACTTTTTTGGTAATAGTGGTTACTTCCTCTAATGACTACACCTTACGCTTTATTAGAAAATAGTACTTGTATAGATCTCGCTGCGTGCTTGGCCACCACAATGTTTTGACCTCTTGCCATATTGCGGGTGACAGATTATTCCTAGCTTCTCTCCACGTGATGTATCTAACTGTCCTCTCGATTATTTGGCAGTCCAGCTAGCTGGATCGATCGATGATCTGGTCGCGGTTTGACGATCCAGATCGTGTACATCCAGTACTATCGCGGACGATCTGGCAATTTACTTGCTCCAATTAATTACATCCTTTTCAGTTTTGTTGCTGAACATTTGCTCGATGGATGCATGCCTGGCTATACGATTGGAAAATATAGTTTATCTAGCTGCTTAATTGATCAGCAAAACAGCTAAGCACAATCGTATGGTACTACGTAGTACTTACGTGGAAGAACGCTCTCAAGTTGCTTCTTGGTCTGCATGAATTATCCAAACGGGCACATAAGGTCGCAGTTATTCCTTCAAACAAAATGTCACAGTTTGCTTTGGAGAGAAGCACGACAAAGATTAGCATCTACGCTTCATAAAAGTTGGCTAGCTAGGTCAACAGAGACAACAGGTGCGTCGACGACTGGCAATTAATTCCGTGTCTGTAGAGTATACTTGATGGGGGATAGAAATGTACTGGTAGCATCTGATTTGTAAAAATTTAGATTCCGCAGTTTGTTTTCTCAGTTAGATTATGGTTTCTGAATTGTTAGACCCGTGGGATCTTCTAGGTCTAGATCAGAGGGGGTTCTAGATCGGATTCGAGAGAGAGAAGGGAAGAGGGAGAGGGAAGTACTGACCGTCCGATGCATTGGAGGAGGAACTGGCCATCGCTGGTTCGTCGGTGAAGTCTGTGCACGGGCAGCGACGGTCGGGGAAGATGAGCGGGGTCTCCCTGGCGGCGGCGTCTCCCTGGCGGCGGCGATCTATAGGGAGATAAAGGTGGCGGTGGAAGTTCCCGTCGCTGGAGCGCCCCCTTTCAGATCGGGCTAGGATTTGTCGGTGGGGGTAGTGGCGGCACGGCCAACCTCGATGTCAGTGCCACCCTGGCCCCCACCTCTATTTATTGTGGCGCTGGCGATAGGGGCCCACCAGCCATTAGGGCTGGGCGCCCCCGATCAGGGCGTGTACAAGGGGCCCATTTGACCGTTGGGCCAAATGGCTGAGATCAATCTAACATGAATGTGTTTAAGTGCATTGCTTATCTGCAACTTTTGTAAGGGAATTGCTGTTTGGACACTTTTATTTGTTGGAGGAATCACGACACTTGACAACTGATCGATCAGAGTTCATTACAAATATTTTCAGACAAGTTACAGTACGATAAAATAAAATTACAAGTCCTCACAAAAAAAATGAGAACAGCTATGAACAGTACTGCAATTGTTTTCAGAAAATAATGGAGCATTTTTTTAATCAAAATAATTGATCGATCACTTTTGGGTGACTGGTCAAACAACCCTTTTTTTTGCGAGGGACTTGTACTTGTCAAACATCGCTAGCTTGCATTACATCTCATCGTGTACATCACGTGGAAATATATAATTACAACATCAAATAATGATGAAACACTAAAGTCTAAAAAAATAAATGAAGAACAACACTAGAATTCAACAAGAAAGAAGTAACTATCAAGGACGTGCATAAATAGAGGATCGATTCGTCAGATGATGGCTACCATCCATCTAATGCTTCATAGTTTTCCGATAGAATTAGGCGCATGTTAATTTCACGTCTAAAAAAATTAGGCGCGTGTACGTACATCCGACTTCTCCTCTTGTATGACGTATTCGTTTCTACGGCCGGGTTGTAATTGACCATATTTTTCTGATTAACCGATGTGAGTTGGTTTAGAGTTTTAATTTAGCCATTCAGACTTGCTAACTTCCTGGCCTGTCGCTATATATATGGCAATTTAGTAGGGTAAAAAATTCAGTTGAGCAAAAAACTTGGGCAAAGGGTATTACTTGTACAAGTGAATTAGGGGGTTTATACTGGTTTCTGCTTAGAGAAATCAGAAGTCAATAGAACAACTATCTTTTTGAAGCGGCTTTCTCACTCCGCTCGCTCTCATCTCGCTTGAGGATAAAGCAGAGAATCACGGATGCATCACGCATGTCACTTCTCTCGCTCCCATCTTGCGCACGTATTAATTCCTTACTTTCCCACCACTCACCCTTTCCTTCTAAAAACTACTCCTTTTAATCACTACTATTTTTTAACCAAAAGTTATCAACTATAACTAAAAACCATCAGTCACAGCCAATAAGAACACTCCCTTAAGCGTGAACTCCTCAAGGACCATATGTACATGTTATGCAAGTTGCTCGGAAACTTACAACTTACAAGAAAGGCATGCCATTTCCCCCTATTTTCTTTCATAAAGACATTGTTTTGACAGGTTTCATATAGCCATTCATTTCTTTCATTCTTACTTTCTCAATGTATTTTGTTGCATAACCATTGCAGAGCAACAATGCAAGCTTGCAAGAATGAAGCTATGCATAGCGAAATCAAACGTATAAGATCGCTCTTGAACGGAGATTGTATGACGGGCTAGGTGTTTCAGTAGTTTTAGACTTGTAGAGATTTCAACTTATTAATATTGTCTTTGCAAATTATCAATATTGTGTAGAAAATGTTAATGATATACCCTAGAGGTAATAATAAAGATGATAATTTCACTTCTATATTTATAATTTTTTGAATAAATATTACTAAGTTCCATGAATGAATTATCATTTATAAAGATTAGCAAGTATGTGACTTGTTGGTGAAGTTCTTTATTTACTGTATGATATTATTCTAAAAAATTCCGGGTCGAATGTCACTAATCGGGACACTAGTGACTTATAAACTAGCATACGTATTGATTGATGAACAGTTTCATCAATCATATATATGGAGATATCAAATCGCTAATGTGAACAAATATTAGAGAACATGGTATTGAATTGACCCACCTTAAGACATTGTTGATATTATTATATTTTTATGTGTTATCAATTGGTCTCAAATAATGGTGATGTATAATTCTTGTACCCGAGATCAATATAGTTTTCTGCATGTGTAATAGCGCATTTAGAGATTATCAAACGCTAAGGAATGTTGCTATAAATGTAGCTTTCGGGTCTACTTTGAAATATGCTAAGGAATGCGACTGGTCGAACATGGGATTTATCCCTTCTACATAACAGAAAAGATATCTCTGGGACCCTCAATGTGGACAGATAACAGTGCATGGACATACCACAAGTGGTCGAAAAATTGATCATATAAAGTTATTCATCACTAGATCAGAAAATATTGAACAGTTTATGAATGACACGCTTCTCTCCTGGAGCTCAATCGGGTATCATGAGGTAAAAGGAGAATACGCAAACAGGTTGTTTAGTCCGAATATATATGAATTGGACATATGGGTATACTCTCTAGTTGTGAGCTGGTCGAACATATCACAAACTGGTCTACGAACTAGCCGTATGGAGATATGAACTGATCGTGAGTGACTAAGACTTAGTTGCATATCATATTGCATAAGGTTCATTAAAATTATCTTTGCGCATATTTAAGAATCGATATGTCCTGCTAGAGACCATTACCAACTAGTGATAGAAAGGTATTTTTGGGTTACAACCAAATACACATAAACCTACATGGCCACACACTTAACGGGTTATAACAGTAAAGAATCTGATCGAAAGCTTTCTGGGTGAGATATGGTCTTTACTCATGTTGGATAAGGATTCGGCCAGATACTCTATATAAAGGTGAGCATTTGTGGCTGTATGTTGAAGTGTGAGATAGAGAGAGAGACATCGCACCACCCACCAAAACCCTAGCCGTCTCCTTCTGAAGGCCCTGATGTGCGCGTTGGTGCTAGCACACCGACGCACGACGTTCTATCTCTAGAAGTGTGGACTTCAGTAAAGGGGCTGCTATGATTGCGGTGCTAATAGGACGATCCGAGGAGAAGACAATCGGCTTGTAGAGATCTACTACCGTTAGAGGACGATTGGCTTCTGAATATTGCTTTCTAGAGAGCTGGACGATCGACTATTTATACTACATCAACACGCGCTACGTTGAACCGGGTTGTTTCAACTCTTTTTCCGCTGCACTACGCTTCTAGTGGTAACGATCATGATCCTTATTTGTATGGTTTTCTGATTTACGTGGTAGAAAAATTTTAATTTACGCTAGCATAGGTTGCCCATATCCTAATAGAAAATTTCTTAAATGGAGTTGTTTCCTTTCTGAATATGTATTTAGCCAAACCCTTGCAAATGTAGTATGTATCCTGTGCTAAGTTTGTAGTGCCCGTTGGGTTATCTCGGTTTACACTGTGAACACCAAATTTCGAATTTTCTGCAAGTATAGCAGGTTTTTATGCAGAGACCCCACATGAATCGGGCCCTGCTTGCTGACTCGGCCTCCGATCACTTCGGGCGGCCAATGCATGACAGCTCCCACAGAACCCGTTTAGCTAGCGTTCCAACACGAGAAGAGCTAGCTAGCCGTTTCTTTTCCTTTCCCGATTCGTTCGGTGGCGATCAGGCGATGTTTCATACTACCTTGCAGGCATGCACACGTGCTTTCCAAAACAAAAGGCTCGCTAGCTATAAATATTGCTAGCTGCGTCGTTCATTTCCTGGTTTCTCTCTCTCTCTCGTTCATACTTTTCTTTGAGCATGTCCTTGAAAACCACAGCATAAACTGCTCGATCTCGACGGAAAAGGCTCTTGCATATATTTGCAAGTACATGCATCTCGGTATTTACCATTAGCTCAGCCCTAGCAGCCAGCCATGATCCCGGCCATCTCCCCGCTGATGGACGGCGCCCACGACGCCGCCGAGAGCACGCACGCGCCGCTGCTTCCTGAGACCAACCCTCAGAGTCGGCGGGCTCCCGCAAGGCAGAAGCGGCCGTCGACCGTTCTCCCCGTCGTCACATCCGCCGTGCTCCTGTTCGGCCTCGTGGCGCTCCTGGTCTACGGATTTCAGCATGACGGGCAGGGCGCCGCCGCTCCGGGAGACGTCGTCGCTGCGGACCGCGTCGTGGAGGTGGCCGCCTCCCGCGGCGTCGTGGAGGGCGTGTCCGAGAAGTCCACCACCCCGACGCTCCTCGGCGGCGCGGGCGAGCTCCGGGACTACGCCTGGACGAACGCGATGCTGGCGTGGCAGCGCACGGCGTTCCATTTCCAGCCCCCCAAGAACTGGATGAACGGTAGATACTTCGCCATCACTGTTCCTTCTTCTGTTTCGTTGGGACTTCTACACGTCTCTGATCGATGTACACATTTTCTTTTGTGCGGGTTCTAACCAACTTGCTTTTTTTTCGCGTTTCTGCCACGGACGTCTCGTGCACATGGCGCTGATCTTTTCTCGGCCTCTCCAGATCCGAACGGTAGGTGGTTGACGCTATCTGATCAAGTTACTGATTAGTCGCATGCATGTGAACAAATGCTTTGTGGCTCCTAACATTTCTAGCTAGGGTCGTCATGATGCGCGACCCAATCGTATGACGGATGATCCATGCGCTAGCTTTCACGCAATAATGTGGCAAATCGTGACATTTTTACGCGCACCGGGCTGTCCGGCCCTGCAGGTCCATTGTACTACAAGGGTTGGTACCACCTGTTCTACCAGTGGAACCCGGACTCGGCGGTGTGGGGGAACATCGCCTGGGGGCACGCCGTGTCGCGCGACCTCATCCACTGGCTCCACCTGCCGCTCGCCATGGTGCCCGACCACTGGTACGACATCAACGGCGTCTGGTCTGGCTCCGCGACGCAGCTCCCGGACGGCCGGATCGTCATGCTCTACACCGGCTCCACGGAGGAGTCGGTGCAGTTGCAGAACCTGGCTGAGCCGGAGGACCCGTCCGACCCACTGTTGCGGCGCTGGGCCAAGTCGAAGGCAAACCCGGTGCTGGCGCCGCCGCCGGGCGTCGGGCTCACGGACTTCCGCGACCCGACGACGGCGTGGCGCAACCCGAACGACTCGGCGTGGCGGATCACCATCGGGTCCAAGAACTCGGACCACGCCGGTCTGGCGCTGGTGTACAGGACGGAGGACTTCATGCACTACGACCTGCAACCCACGCTGCTGCATGTCGTGAACGGCACGGGGATGTGGGAGTGCGTGGACTTCTACCCGGTGGCCACCGAGCCGGCCGTTGAGGTGGGGCTCGAGACGTCCACCAAGCCGGGCCCCGGGGTGAAGCACGTCCTCAAGGCCAGCCTCGACGACGACAAGAACGACTACTACGCCATCGGCACCTACGACACCAAGACCGACACGTGGACGCCGGACGACGCTGAGATCGACGTCGGGATCGGGCTCAGGTACGACTACGGCAAGTTCTACGCATCCAAAACGTTCTACGACCCCGTCGGACGGCGGCGCGTGCTGTGGGGGTGGATCGGCGAGACCGACAGCGAGCGCGCAGACATCCTCAAGGGCTGGGCGTCCGTCCAGGTAACAATTAACAATGCCATAACCTTGGTTTCATTTCTGATAGGCCATGGAGTTACGTACAAACAAAGCTCTTTTAATTAATTTTGATAACGGATTGAACGAGACACGGATAGAGCTGTGAGCTTGTCCATCTTTTGAAACTTCTGCTGGAGATACTTAGTTTTTAAGTAAGACAAATAATCTCACATGACATTTATAAGACGAAACATTGAAATCTGAAAGCCATATTAAGCTTCTTTTTCCATCCACTGTGCTGAATTATTCTATTTGAACTATTGAGACAGAAAGTATCAGATAAACTTGGAAATCCCGTAAAAACATTCTTAAAAGAGCAGCACTCAGTAGTTGTACACCGTTCCTCTGAACCTCATACAATATTGCCCTCCCGTGCATCATACCGTACGTATACCGTATGTCTTTAACTGCCCAACACGAGCAGGGGTGGAGCCTCATGTCGGCCAACATGGGCCGCAGCCCCCTTTTGTTTCGGCATCTCTCTATGTGTAGTTAAGAAGCTAGTGGATTATACTACACATTTGGCTAAAAAACCACTAGTTTTGCCCTCTTTAATCCATCGCTTTGTACGTTTGAAGGTTAATGTTCCAATTTTGTTGTTCAATCTCTATAGATCGCCCTCTTGATTTTTGTTCAAGCTTTGCCACTGAGGCATGCAGGCATACTTTTTTTTTTTTTTGCAATCAGGCATGCAGCTTTCTAGTTGAGTTGTCCCAGAAGAAAATGAGCACGGTTTACTTGAGGTACTGGTAGAACTTTCGATGGGCCCATCGCTGACCGTCCATTTATCCAAACGTGTTGCACGATTCTTCCTTGTTTAATCGACCCAACTATCCAACCAGAAGATTTCCAGGCTTCCAATAGACTCGCGCTGATTCGCCTGCGATGCCGTGGGCGAATCGGCAAACATTGCGACTGTGACTTCTCTCCGATTGGCTGAGAGATCCTTCAAAGCAACCTGTCGCCACGTCTTGGCCTGAGACCGGGTGGGGCCGGCCAGAGCCTCCAATGAGGAGGGTTTTATATTCGTCTAACGTGCCTTGGATGGGTACTACTTGATTTTGGGTTTTACCTGACGCAAAAGGGATCTTGAGTTCTTGTTAGAGTTTAAAATTCCAAGCAGAGTTATTTTAAGGTTTCCTTCCAATTAAGTAGGCACGTGGATAACGACCTGATTAACCAGCAAACAAGACCGGAATTGCCCTTACCATGGTGTTGTTTTTTACTCCCTTTTATATACAAATACAAAGGTATTAGTAAACTATACAAAAAAAACTATATGCTCTCCTATAGTTTTTCATGTGGTTGGCATTAAAGTATTTAGAATTAGTATACGAATATACTCATGGTGATAAAAGAGTATTCTAAATTCGGTTTGGTGGTATATCATAGCGGGAGTAACTATCTGTGAGTAAAATATATTTTTCCTATATATATATGGTTTCGTACTCCTTGGGATACGTACTCCCACTTCTCATATACTATTTAAATGATATTGTTATATCTCTTTATTCTTTTGAGCGTACTCCAATAATACTTATTAGATACTTCAAAATAAGTTCCATAAAAATTTTATTTGAAGTCCACTTTTATAGCATAATTTATGTATATAGTCCTTTATATAAAAATGGCATATAGTAAAAACAAAGATTGTAATGAATTTTTAACTAAGTCATATTGAAATATCTTATTTGCATGCTTTATGCAAAGGATGTTAACTGCAATTACTCTTCTCACATGCATGCAGTCAATTCCAAGGACGGTTCTCCTGGACACGAAGACGGGCAGCAACCTGCTCCAGTGGCCGGTGGTGGAGGTGGAGAACCTCCGGATGCGCGGCAAAAGCTTCGACGGCGTCGCCGTGCAAGCCGGGTCGGTCGTGCCCTTGGACGTCGGCAAGGCAACACAGGTGACGCACGCGCAGTGTGCAGCGGCACGTTCACGTTGCCGTCGATCTTAGACCCTCGATGCTTGGTGCACGTACGTACGGCATCTAAAGCTGACACCTCTTTTCTGTTGCTCGTCCGACTGTCCGTGCAGTTGGACATCGAGGCCGTGTTCGAGGTGGATGCGTCGGCCGCGGAGAGCGTGATGGCGGCGGACGCGGCGTACAACTGCACCACGAGCGCCGGTGCGGCGGGGCGAGGCTTGCTCGGCCCGTTCGGGCTTCTAGTGCTGGCAGACGAGGACTTGTCGGAGCAGACCGCCGTCTACTTCTACCTGGTCAAGGCCGCGGACGGCAGCCTCAGCACTTTCTTCTGCCAGGACGACCGCAGGTATGCACATTTATACGCTTCTCTTCCATGTACGCCATCTACACGAATTTAATTAGTGGCAAAAAAAAAGAACTAGTACTTGAAATCGATGGAGCTAACCTTTCGTTGAAAAATTAGAATGTTTTTACAATAGTGTCATGCTTTGTCGAGAAATTAATATTCTTCCTCCGTCCAAATTTATAGAGCGTATTTTTTTAATGATCTTATCTGTAAATATATGACGTATTTTATATTCCAATACAAAATTAGTGTGATATTCCCTTTATACCTTTAATAAATATGTAGATTTATTTGCTATTTTTTACATACATATATATATATTAAATATACTACTTAGAGATAATAATTATGGGTAATACAACAATTTGGATAATTTAGCTATTTTTATTATTTTTTAGTCTATATGTCTATAAAAAATACGTCTTAACTTGGATACAGGAAGTATATATTTAGCTCTGGCACTATGGTGAGCGCAGAGTCGAGGCTCAAACGCTGGTAGGAGAGGGCGTAACCAGCGCACCTAGCCAACTGGCCTTTGGTCGGTTTCCAGAAACTAATACTGTTACAAGGGTGTTTTACACCCCCTTTGTGCTGCATGCCACGATGATAGAACCCTGGTCAAGAGCTACGTACTCCCGCACCATTACCACTAGGAACTCCGCTTAGTCCGTTGAGAATCCTAGTCTTGATGATAAATCAATTTTTTCTTTTAGACTTTTGGCTTTTAGTGTATCTGAAAATCGAAATAAATAGAACAATTTCGTTAAGCGGATTCTTCAAATAGTTTCACAACAGTAAAATCATATGCACCGTCTACTATCGTCCGTAGCCAAAAGCTATTAGTCGCAATTCAAAGGAACAGGAGCATTGTAGTCTCATTGAGAAATTAGTTAGTTTTTAAGAAGGATGTCGAGGAATTGTCTATGTTTTTAAGAGGATGCTTTCCCCACTAGCTTCAATCCTGGCTACGAGCAGTCGAGCAAGGCGCTCTCGCCTCATGCCCCCCACACCGCCGGGAACTCATCCTAGTTTATTTGTGGAATTAACTACTCTTAACAAGGGTTTTTTCTACCTCTTTTTGCTGGGATCAAGCCTTGGTAATGTGCTATGCATTTCCGCGTCCGCGTCGCTATAGGAACACGTCCTGATGTGTTTTGGGAAATAAATTGTGATATCAAATCTTGTTTTGCAGGTCATCCAAGGCGAACGATCTCGTTAAGAGAGTCTACGGCAGCTTGGTCCCTGTACTCGATGGCGAAAATCTGTCAGTAAGAATACTGGTAAGTTTTTCGAATGTCAGAACCATCCATATTCATATGCCGACATGCTAGGTTGTTCACACATTTTTGTTGCCTTCTGTGATATATAGGTCGATCACTCCATAGTGGAGAGCTTTGCTCAAGGAGGAAGGACATGCATTACGTCGCGCGTGTACCCAACAGAAGCAATCTACGAGTCCGCCAGAGTCTTCCTCTTCAACAACGCTACAAATGTTCACGTCACCGCAAAATCGCTCAAGATCTGGGAGCTGAACTCAGCTTACATCCGTCCATATTCAAATTCTATCTAAGTTGAATGCCAGGCAATGTTTGTCTGAATTCGTTTCGTTGTTCTCTGTAGTATAGTGATTTTTTTATCTCCTTTCTTTTTTCTGAAACTACAATAACAAGCAGCCAAGCAATTGCAATAGATAGACCACAGACCTTTTTTCAAAAAAAATTTATTGGTTGTGTGTGCTTGAATAATGTGCACCACCTAAATCAAATAACTTGGAGCTTAAGAAAGTAGCACATATCTTCTTTCATTCATCTACGTTAATTAGTGGCTAGTTTCGTGAGGGGGCTAATTGTAGCTGGGCATTCCATAAGCAAACTGATGTTTGTAGGACCGAATAGGCAACAAAAAAGTAAATAGTGCCATCAATTTTTTTTCAAGTATTCTTGATTATTTTCTTCAGTAACCACAGAGTTATGAAAATTAGAATCAACAACCAAAATCCCAAAGTAAAAATCTCAAGAAATCAACCTCTAGAAATATTTTCGCCAAACCTTGGAGGTTAGATCTCTACCAAGAGCCAGTCAGACCAAAAATTTCCACCGGTTTGACCGTTAGGGCATAGCGGTCAAATCGCCCCCTGTTCCAGAAAACAACCCAACTCAATAAACTTTTGATGCAACTTCTAAAATACAAATCCAATTCCTATAAAATTTTACACACGCCTTACTTAAGATCCAACAACCTATTCCATCCATGGATCATCGATAACTATGTCAAAGTTTAGACCTTTTTAGATTTGAGCAAGATTGCATTAAAATCAGGCAAAAATACGAAAATGATGAAAATGACTTGCTGTGGGTAGAAAGAAGATGGCCAAGATGAGTCTAGATGTACTCTCACATATCACAGTAAGCATGAACACTGAAGAAATCAAGCCAAAAACCCTGGGATGACGAAATCACCTGGTGAGACCAAAATCAAGTAAAATTAAGTTTCTTCATGAACTTACTATAAAAGTAAGTAGATAGGTGGAGATCAATTTTCAGAGGTTATCTTCATCTCTTATATATTTTTGGCACAACAAGATCAAGAAGAGAGAAGAGAAGAGAAAAAACCAACCAAATCAAGAGCAAATCTCAATACAAGAGAGATTCGTGGAGATAAACAAAGATTGATGCATTGTTACTTGAGGGTGAAAGTTTTATAACCACTCTACTTGAAGAACAAGAGAGTAGTCAAGGATAGAATAATTCTCAAATTATTACGTCATCATATTCCTTGAATATACCCCTTATCGATAAGGGAAAAGTTCAACAGAATAGTCATAAGCTCTTCTATGACCATATAGTCGTAAGCTCTTCTACGATAATATAGTCGTAAGCCCTTCTGCTGCCACATAATCATAAGTCTTACTGCTACTATCCCTTGATCGTAAGTCCTTCTACGACCACATAGTCCTAAGTCTTACTGTGACTACCCCTTGGTCATAAGCCCTTTTACGACCACGTAGCCATAAGTCTTACTGCAACTACCCCTTGGTTGTAAGTCCTTATACGGCCATGTAGTCGTAAGTCTTACTGCGATTACTTCTTAGTCATAAGTCCTTCTATGACCATGTAGTCGTAAATTGTCCTGCGACCACCTAATGGTCGTGGACATTCATGCGACCAATCTATCTCCAACCAGCTTGTCTATGATTACCAACTACATCTAGGATTCATCTGATAAGGCAGTTAGAACGTTCACTTATCCAATAACCGCATACGATCTCTCTCTAACAACAACCACTACAAGGTGAACAACCACTACTTCTCTCTGACAATAACTTCTGTCGGACGATTATCACCCGAAGCGTTAAGGCGTCTTCTAACGTGGGACAACGGCCGTCGCTTCACCAACTATATAAAGATTGACATTGGAGAGGGACGGGGATGCATTAAGATGGAAGGAGGAGATAGTGCTACACATTCGCACTACTCTCAATTATAATCCTTTTCTGGTGATTAGTGATCACACAGGATGTAGGGTTATTATTCTCTTAGGAGAATGCCCAAACCTATATAAAAATTCACGTGTCTCTACTCTGCATATGCATACACCAGGTCTTCTAAGAGTTTCCCCGAATCTAAACAAATCATACGTAAGATCGATATTAAAACATCGACAGTTGACGCCGTCCAATGGGATTCCTTCTTCCAAGACTCCGGTAATTTTTTCGATGCAAGTCGTCCATGGCAGATGAATGGAATGAGAAGAACTGATTCAACTTGGCCGACTACGCGGATATCGACATGGAGGCCTGCTACGACTATGAGCAAATGATGCTTGCTTCCAACGGTGAGGCTATCTCGGGATATCCATCCTAGTATCTCGGAGACCGCATCGTAGAAAAGGCTGAAGGAGGATCCTCGCCTCTCGCAGCAATACGCCAAACAGAGGAACCAGTTTCCCCGAATGGCAAGGGTCAATTTGACCACGATCAGGACTCGCAACACAACAATGGGCCTGCCCCCAAGTGTTCAATCCCCCAGCAACCGCTTGAGCGATTTCAATGAGCCCTGGAATATATAATTTTGGGAATTCATTATCGACTGATGGTTGTAACTCTTCGATGGAACCTGCAAAGAAAGTGGTTGGGCTCCCTATGAGTTTGCTTGTCCCTTCGTAGAGTACTTATCCAACCGGAGACAGTTATAACCTAGAATACCCCTTCCTGGGATTTGATAGGTTCATGCCTGAACTCCAACTGGTGTGCTGGCCGCGGTTCTTTCAGATTCCAAAATCCCATCGAGTTCTTTCAGATTTACCCAACCACGGTTCGAGCAGTGGGAGGTGGAGACCATGCTATGGCAAGCTATTTACTAACTGTACTCAAGGGATCCACTAGATTGTGGTTGCTCAATCAGCCACTCAAGTCAATCTATTCGTGGTAGCATCTCTGCGATCTTCTGTTGGCCAACTTCCAGGGCTCCAACCATCACCTTGGAAAAGAGGATGACCTGCACCGGATGCGGCAGAACAGCAATGAGACCCCACAGCAATTCATTAGGCACTTCAATCAGGTTTGTAATTCAATTCCAGAGGTCTCTATTATTTCTGTCATCAGGGCATTCAAGTAGGGGGGGTCCGCAATCAGAGGTTCACAGAGAATGTCGCCTTGAATCCTCCGACTACCGTCGCCGAGCTCTTTAAGATGGCTGATCACTATACAATTGCTACTGAGGTGGTCGAAGGGACTAAAACGATCGATCAGGTTAAATGAAGTTTTGAAGAGGAAGGTAAAGGCGATAGGAGAAAGAAGGCCAGGAAGTCCAAGAGCAAGGCCAAAGGTCGGTAGCCTTGGGTTGAGACCTTGAAGGAAGTCTTGGTCATAGGCGATGAGAAGCCTTGGAACCCTAAAAAATGCTCTGATCGAAAGGACAACATGCCTAGGTGGTGCCCTTTTCACAAGAGAGAAGGGCACGACCTTCGTAATTACCAAGTTTTGCGATAAAAACTTGAGGATTATTACTCCAGCAAAGGGTCGTTCCATATACTCGATGAGTTAGGGTAAACGAGTGGTTGGAAGCACTTTGAAGACGACAAGGAAATGTCGTTCTAGGATTTGCAGCATACCGTCAAGCACGTCTACGGAGTATCTTTGGTGCATGAGTCAAAACAACAATATCAAACTGTCGAGCGTGAGGTAAAATCCAATGTGAGGTAAACTTCATTGACTTTTCCCTTGTCAATTATCTTTCTACGTGGTTGGAAATTACTACCTCTTTTGAGAAAGTCGACTGTCCGACCCCTTCAACTCGACCCAGCCAGTTTTCGATCGTGGTTAAACCCACCATCAACAACTATCGAATAAATCGAGTGTTGATCGTGGGTAGTAGTTATTTAAATATTTTGTTTGCAGGTGCTTTGGATGAGATGCAAGTTCCTCGGACTAGAATAAAACTAGTGCAATATTTGTTTCATGGGATCATACCAGGATCTTCGGCCAAGCCGTTGGCCAAGTTTTTCTGCCTGTTACATCTGGTCTAACGACCAGTCTAATATGTAAACAAAGTCTTACATTGGCCTATGGAGCACTTCCCTCAGGCCCAAAAACATTCATATGCCCTCCTCATGTCTTCAAGGAGCCTAAGGTATTGTTTTCAGGTGCACGAGATTGTTGTGCCACCTGAGTTTCTCTTGGGAGAGGTCCTCTCGTACAGGAAAATAGCGGGACGCATGGCCCAAATGGATGGTTGAACTTGGGGCGTTTGACCTCTATTTCATGTCCTGAACGGCCAATAAATCCCAGATCTTGGTAGACTTTATCATCGAATAGACAAAACTTGAATCTACTCAGAATCGCCAATAGTACGCTACCCATGATGCGTAGATAATGTACTTAAACGAGTCACTTACACTAAGTGATTCGGGGGCTAGGGTGGTCCTAGAATCTCCCACTGGAGAGACCTTACAGTATGTCATCCAATTGCTCTTTCCAGCCACTAACAATGTGGCTGAGTATGAAGGTTTGTTGGCTGGCATATGAGCCACTAAAGCGCTCGGGGTTCGCTGACTACTCGTGAGAGGAGACTCTTAACTAGTCACAAATCAGGTCGTAAATGAGTATCGATGCTCGAGTACAACCATGTCACAGTACTTGTCAGGAGTACAAAAAATTGAAAGCACTTTTTCGGTTTTGAGTTACAGTATGATCCTCGAAGGATAACTTAATCGTAGACTAGTTGGCTCGGATAGCTTCCTCCTGGTCGCAAGTATCGCGGGAGGTCTTCTTGGAGCAACTCCACAAGTCGTCTCTGGTCAAAGCACCAGAGACAACCCCTAATGAGACAGCCTCTCTAGAGTACGAAGAGATGTAGATGGCTCCCATCTATGACTACCTTCAGAAGGGTCCAATACCTGAGGACGATCTAGAAGTAGATCGTCTTGCCCCAAGGCCAGGATGTATATCTTGATCGATAGAGTGCTCTATAAAAGGAGTACCCAGGGTGTTCACATGCGATATATATCACAGAAAGAAGGATTAAAACTCCTTATCAACATACACGGGGGCATCTATGGAGCGCATGTTTCCTACAGAACGCTGGTTGGTAAGGCCTTTCGACAAGATTTCTATTGGCCAACAGCCCTCAATGATGCCAAAGATCTGGTTAAAAATGTGTACAATACCAGTTTCATAGCTGGCAAATACACCAACCAGCCCAGGCTCTTCAGACAATTTCTCTATCTTAGCCTTTTGCAACTTGGGGTCTCGATATCCTGGGGCTGTTGCCAACAGCGCTGGAGGGCTTCGAGTTCCTTTTCGTAGCTATTGATACATTCCTGAAGTGGATTGAAGTCGAACTAGTATCTGGGAAAACAACAAAAGCCGCAAAAAGGTTCATAATGAGAAGCATAATTACTCAATTTGGAAGTCCCAAGTTAGATAATTACAAATAACGGTAAGCAATTTTAAGCACAAAATTCCACGAATTTTGCGATTAATTAGGTACCAAACTATGTTTTGCTTCGGTCGTCCATCCTCAGAGCAATGGGGCAGTTGAGCGCGCGGATGGCCAAATAATGTAAGGAATTTAAACTTGAGTCTTCGACTAGCTAGTAAAATGCTCAAGGGTTTGGGTTCAGAATTACCTTCAGTATTATGGGTGATTTGCATGACTCCGAGTCAGGCGACAGATGAAACTCTTTTTTTCTAGTTTTTGGAGTAGAGGCCATGCTTCCTCCAGAACTAAAGATCTGGTCAACAAGAGTCGAGAGCTTCAGTGACTCTAGCCAAGAGCAGCTTCGAGCAAACGATATCAACCTACTCTAAGAGAAATCAAGGCTTAATATGATCAACAGTCCATTAGTAGGCCATACGTAAGTACTACGATTGTAAGGTCCAGCCTCGAACCTTGCTGTAGGCGATTTGGTATTAAGAAAGACCCAATCTAGTCTAATCGGAACAAGCTTTCCCCCAAGTAGGAAGGTCCTTACACAGTGGTCGAAGTCACATGCCCCGGCTCTATATGACTCGCTATAGAAGACGGCTAGATTCGCTCAAAACTCTTAGAATATCGGCCAACTATGCCAATTTTATGTGTAAACATTTCTTCATTTTTCACTAAGTATTTCAGTTTGTGCAAATCTTCATTGTCGTATGTTCAGTAGAGTTTCTTGTATATTTTTTCAACCACTTCTAGTACATCTAATTTATTTAGCTGGTTAGATAAGAGAACACCACTAGGCGAAGTCCCTTCTCTCTGCATGTGGTCCTGCCCACTAGAAGGAGCTTCCTGGTGATGAAAGGTTCCTAACTCTTGCTACTAGTATACAACAATTGCGTTGTCTATGAAAATGTTGGACGAATATGTGAGAAGGCAATCCAAGTATTTATCCTCTTAATCGTTTATGTCTTTGATTCAATTAACCTGGTCGAAGGGAGATAACATCACCTAGTCAGAGTCTCTCCTTTCTGCATGTGCTCCTGTCCACTAGAAGGAGCTCCCAAATGTCGATTTGTTCCTAACTTTTGCTACCAACACATGACAATCGAATTCGACAACAATGATCAGATCAACTACTCTGCTCTCTGCATACTACTCTGTACTATTTATTTCGTTTGTTCACATAAACTAAGTAAATAGTCAGGGGCTAGGATGGAGTTATTAGCATGACTTTATTTCTTAGCGGTAAATACATTCTTTTCATTTTCTTTTTTGTCTAACGACTACTAACTGCTCAATGAGATGAATTGCAGAAAAAGGAAGAGGCCTTTCATCATCCAAAGCTGAGAGGTTCTACTTCCTTGATCAGACGCACTACCCCTGATTCAGAGCAGCCGAAGTCATGATCGATCTGGCGCTAGCCTTGAGTTTTACCAACATTGTCATAGAGGATTGTCTTCATCGACAGCTTTATCCTTTCAATCTTTTCTTTTTTGATATGAGTTAGTTCTGCGATCACTTTGGCCTTTTATTCAACCTCGGTGCGAAGCTTACTCATTTCAGTTTTTTACCAAAAATCTCAATCCTATGACTACTCTATGGTCATAAGTTCTTCTAGGACCACGTAGTCATAAGTCCTATGACTACTCTATGGTCGTAAGTTCTTTCATAACCATGTAATCGTAAGTTCTTCTACGGTTAGTTAATAGTCGTAATCTCTTCTACGACGAGTACCTCAGGAACCGATTAGGTGGAGTGATTGGAACTCCTATGTTCTTGATGTCTATTTGTCTTCACAACTCAAGCAAATTTACCGAATTGACCAAGCTATTCTTGGTCGAAAAAGGTCGAAAAGGCTCTGTTTTCGACCACATTTTTATCTACGACCTCGCTTGCTCAAATAAGTTACTTTCACTTGAAGTTGGGGGGCTAGATGTCGAGGATAAAATAATCCTCAAATTATTACGTCATCATATTCATTGAATATACCCCTTATCAATATGGGAAAAGTTCCACAGAATAGTCATAAGCTTTTCTATGATTATATAGTCGTAAGCTCTTCTACGACAATATAGTCATAAGCTCTTCTGCTACCACATAGTCATAAGTCTTACTGCTACTATCCCTTGGTCGTAAGTCCTTCTACAACCACGTAGTCCTAAGTCTTACTATGACTACACCTTGGTTATAAGCCCTTTTACGACCACGTAACCATAAATCTTACTACAACTACCCCTTCGTCGTAAGTCCTTCTACGGCCATGTAGTCATAAGTCTTACTAAGACTATCTCTTGGTCGTAAGTCCTTCTACGACCACGTAGTCATAAATTGTTCTGCGACTACCTTATGGTCGTGGACATTCCTGTGACCAATCTATCTTCAACCATGTTGTCTACGATTGCCAACTACATCTTGGATTCATCTGACAAGGCGGTTAGAATGTGCATTTATCCAATAACCGCATACGATCTCTCTCTGACAACAGCCGCTACAAGGTGAACGGCCACTACGTCTCTCTGACAATAACTTCCATCGGATGATTATCACCTGAAGCATTAAGGCGTCTTCTACCGCGGTACAACGGCCATCGCTTCACCAACTATATAAAGATTGACGTTGGAGAGGGACAGGGACACATTCTGATGGAAGGAGGAGATAGTACTAGGTATTCACATTACTCTCAATTGTAATCCTTTTCTGGTTTTAGTGATCACACAGGATGTAGAATTATTATTCTCTTAGGAAAAGGTCCGAACCTGTATAAAATTTTTCGTGTCTCTACTCTGCATGTGCATACACGGGTCTTCTAAGAGTTTCTCCGAATCCAAACAAATCATATGTAAGATCAATATTAAAACATCATCAAGAGTACACCACATCACTCAACTTCTATGAAATCCTAACCCTAACACATGAACACTTGGTCTCAAGGGAGGATGATAAACCACAAGTCTCTATCCCAACCTGTTAAATAGATAGGCTTGTCAGCCATATCTAACTCTTAGTGGATACTATCCGCTTAGCATAATGAGGAAATCCAATAAACCCACACATATGGGTTTAACTCACACACTATATTTATGCACACTTTTCAAAGTATACTAAGCCTGAATCCACTAAGTACTTAGTCTTGATCCAACTTGATCTTCTCAACTTCTCCTTGACCTAATCAGTTCTCCCAACTGTCGCGGTTTTGCTTCAAAGGTAATTTTTGATATTTTGGTTAAACTATCAAAATACTCTTTCTTCACGGGTTATTATCTTACATTGCAAACAATCACTATGCTTGTCATGTTTAAGTGTACTAATAGCTTGCCATGCGTCGGCAAGTCTCTCCTATTTCGGCTCCACCGGACCACACCTCACTTGGACTGGCCAAGTCACATGGTGAACTCGCCATTCAAATTTTTCTTTAACATTTTTTTTGCCTTTCTTGTGTTATACTTGAGCTCACCATCTCACCTGGCATTATTGATTGTTCTGGGGCTCGGCTCCTCTAAGAGCGTAGCTTCGATCCTTGCCGTTGACCATGGTTGATTCCAAACGCCCATGCAAATCTAAAGATAAAGAAATTATTGTCGGACACAAATTCTTCACAATTTGACCAATGTTAGTTGTAACATGACTTATGCAACATATAAACCCTAACATTGCTCAATAAAACTCATCACAATTTACAAACCTTCTAAAAATCAAATCCAACCGAAGAACTAGATCTCAGCCAGTTTGACCGGACCTCAGTACCGATCAGACTGCTGACGGCCACCAGTTTAAACCAAAAATTTGCACCGGTCTGATCGCAATCTGACCGTTGGGGGTTTGCGGTCAGACTGCCCCTTTAATGCCGGTTTGACCACCAAGACTGATGACTGCCAATCAAAATCATAACATCCGAATGATGCCTAGACACTTCCAATTTGCAAATCAAAATTTTGTTCTTCCTAATTTACAATGGTTCATCATAACATAATCCTAAACTCTCTGATATGGTCCTTCAATATCACATTTTTGCCACTTTTGCATTTGAGATCACAATTTTTTTCCCTCTACCAGTGCACACTAAGGCTTTGGTCCAACTGGCTCATAGCTTCATCTTCTGGTTGTGGTTTTTAGCTTATGGCTGAAATTAAATTGTAACGGTTGTTAGTTTTTTCTGAGAAAAAATAAAAAAATGTTATATCATCATAAACAATGAAAAAATAAGAAAAAAATAAAATAACCAAAAAAGCTAAAATTAAATATTAACGTGTTCTAAGTGATTTTTGACTTAAATAAATCGAAAATCAAAACAAACCGAAAGCAATTTGAATCGGGGCACATGCTGTCGCTAGTGTAGAATGGCCAGGGCCTTTTGTCGTAGTGGTGGGCCTGGCCTGGTAGTAATGGTACCTTGAGGAATTGCAAGGCGTGCACATAAGTGAAAAACATCAATCATTGACCCGTGAGAAAAACTAGCCATAGGCTGTAGCCTGGAGGTGATGCATCGATCCCGTTGTTACGTCCCGTTATTTTGAGCTCCGTTTAATAGTTTTTGTTTTTGTTTTTGAGATGATAGTGAACGATGTTAATATTAATGTAGATGAAGCATATGGTTTTAGAATGAAAAAACAAAAAAATCACTTTAAAGAATTATCCTATTTATTTCAATTTTTAAAGAATCCAACAGCCAAAATATAAAAACAAAAAAACAGTGATTTGTAAGTACAAATAACTTCAGGCGGTGCGAGTGGACAGATGAGATGAAAAGCTCACGACACAGAGAGGAGCAGAGTGAGGGGGAGGTAAGTAGTAGCGGTGCAGCTAGCACAGTAGCACTAGACATGAAAAATGGTTGCACCGTTATATCCCTGTAGATGCTAGTGTGCATAGATCCATCACATCAGCTCCATTGCGAGGCAGTCGGTCATGAACTCATGATGCTGCTTCCAGTACGTGCCATCCATCAGCTAGCTGCTGCCTGCCCGCTCCTCTGCGACTGCCAGTACTAGTGGCTCGTGGTATCACGAACCGCTCCCTCCCTCCTGTCACCTCCCCCGGCCGGCCTTGAGCTAGTCGTCCTGCGCCGCGCAGGCTTTCGCAGCCTGCCGCTGCGGCGCTGCCTGCCTGCCTGCTGCTGCGTACGCCTGCCTGCGTGGCCTCGTTTCTGATCGTCGCTAGCACTGGACCTAAGCGGCACGCTGCACAGCTGCTAGCTGCCCCCGGCCGCGCGCCTGCCATGCACGCCGAACGACGCGCGCGTAGCGTACTACCGCACCGCATGCATGGCGTTGTATCCATGTGGAGAGCACTGTCTTCTCGTCGTCGCGGGGCATGTGCACGTACTTTCCTACAGATAGGGACCCATCACGGCGGTTCGCAGCAGATCAATGGAGATGGTGTTTTCAGTTTTGAGTGCTAGAACGGTCGGGAACGGGGGGCTTGCACTCAACGCCCTCTTTTGTAACTGCAAACTTTTCTCAATTTCTCACGGAGATAAGTTGTTTTTGAAAATATATGTTGAACTAGTATAGTGGCTCACGTACTTATGTGGGTATCATTTATGGAGTATATTTAATTGGTTTAACGGTATATATGTGATGATAATAAAGAAATGTATCCAAAAAATAAAGGATTATAAATCACATTAAAAAATTAAAATATTATAATTGTATAGCATTATCAATTCAAATTAATTTACATATTTATATAATTGGTTTCATTTATGATATTAATGTATAGTACTATATGTTAAAACAAAATATATATTATATATTTAGGAGGAAATACTTGTTCTTTATAATTTTTAATCAGTATCTCCAAAAATAGAGACAATAGTTGTATACATATTAATACAATTAAATGAACGTAAATTATAATGGATATTACGGGCAAGTTTGTTCCTGTGCGTGGATCACATGAGTTCAATTCTATCTCTAGCATCTCATGTCTTAATTTCATACAAGAATTCCCCAACTATACATGCATGCATATCACGGTGCAAATCAATTTCATGTGCACTTTCATAGATCAAGAAAATTATTGGTTATAATTTGTTAATCGTAAGAAAGGTCCACTTAATTAAGAGCTAGATACATTTTTAGAATTTCTAGCAATTATTCTTAATTATTAGGTAGTATTCATCGGTTATGGATTGTAACACATAATTAGGGTACACCAAATTAAAGGCAAAATATTTCTTTTTATTTTTGAGAGAATTTCTATAATTTTTCTCTTTTCAGTCAGCTAATGTAATCAACCATCGTATGTTTTTATTGTATGATAAATAATATTCAACGGCTGATATAGTTTAACTCGAATTAGAATCTACCACACCGATGACGATTCTAGGAAAAAAATAAAGTTGTGAAACACACATTGTTGGTACGTGTGCATGTAGAATAGTTCTCGTCTTTTTAATTTCTCCTTTTTCTTGCCAAGTGCCACTTTTTCCCTATTTTTCTTATATATGACTTTTACTTATTTATTTTGCATGCCAATATCTTCTTTCCCTCTTGTATGTGAATTTTTGTGTTATCATTTAGGATTATTTTTATTTATTGGGTTCGTCTAAAATCTATAATGGGTAGTCTTGTCTTATAAGATTTATTATTTTATTTAAGACATCCACTGATAATCATTTACTGACTATAATAAGGGTTCGCTAAATCAAGAAAAAGATGTTATACTTTTTTATCTATATCTTATTTCTCCTTTTTAGCAAATATAAAACTCATGTGTTCGACTTTTAGTATATAATAGATATATTTTGTGTTTTTGGGGATTTGCTTTGAAATTATCTTTCCCAAATTTTAGTTATTTTGGATTATACTTGACATGGACTCTTTTTTAATTTGCTAATTTTATTATTCTTAGACAAGATTTATTCTACATGCACACTTTCCACAATGTGTGTTTCACAACTTTGATTTTTTTTTCTAGAATCACCATTGATGTTTACATGCAAGAGATCAACCAAATCAGCTTGTCCTTTTTATTCGAGTAAACATGCATACATGTAGATAGAAATCTCCACGTACATTTGGCTTCCCAAATTCCTTATTTGTTGATTTCCTCTTACATATGCATATATGTTGGATCTTTAATCATGCATGAATATGGAAATAGCACTTAGCTTCAATATTCATTGCATCTATGCGTACAGGAGTTGGATTCATTCATGTGCATGACTCGACGACAGGAAGCTTCACATGGTCTTCGCCTGCTTAAGCTATAGATCACGTCTCACATGTTGATATGGGTCCAGCGCCAGCGAGGGTGGGTCTGTGGAGGGAGATGAACTGAGATGTGTCAGGTGACTCTGCGGCACGGCGAGGGGTCAGGCGGCGCTTGGCAATTTCTAGCATATTTTTCTTTTTTTTTGTAGCAATTCTAGAAGCCCTGTCATCGACTTTTAGTAAGTTTGGATTGTACTTGACATGGACTTTTTCTTTTAATCTGAGCCGTTATAACTTGGGTCCACCAAATTAAGGGTTAGATATTTTGCTTTTTTGTGAAAATTTCTAGCACATTTCTCTTTTTTAAAAGTAACTCTAAAAGACCTGTCGACATCTGGCTCTAAGAGCATGGTGTTGCATTAGATTATTTCTGATGGATCACCGTGAGAGTCTTCAATTGGATTGCATGGTTCATAGTCTCTGCTTGAGATCACACAGCTGACAACAACGTAGTTGTTGAGTTAATTAGCAGAGTTCTTAGTTAATCATTGTACACCTCCTAGACTCCTAGTCCTTACTTCCACTTAATAAGGGTGAGGAAGAAAGATGTGGAGAGGGCAATTCGGATGCAAGAATATGGAGGATGGGTTCTATTTAAAAGAAATCATCTCTAATTAAATTCTTTTAATAAGTTTGGATTGTACTTAACATGGACTCTTTCTTTTAATCTGAGCCGTTATAACTTGGGTCCACCAAATTAAGAGCTAGATGTTTTACTTTTTGTGAGAATTTGTAGCATATTTCTCTTTTTTCCAAGCAACTCTAAAAGATATGTTATCGAAATACACCTAATAGAAGTAGAAACAGGCACTTTCAATCTATCCTTAATTATCTAACAATCATAACTAAGCTAACTCTGCACAAATAAGCTACACTAAGCAATTAAAACAGTCAACAATCTGACATATAACGAATGTCAGATCCAGGTCGAGTGTTTATCAAACTAATATGTCCCAATTAACCGGATTCCATACAACTCTGCTACACTAATCTAATCGAGCATGGCACATAACAACCAAATAAACAGTAGCATAGCACTGGCAAATTCGCCTATCCAGGTGAGCACACATATCTTGCCATCAACTTCCCAAAGCATGCCGTTTCCGGTCTCCCTGTACGGGAAGGAATCCGACAGGAGCTCATCACTTGCAACGCATCAAACACCACAGATTCAGTCAAATCCAACCCATAGAGCTTAACGTCTACGCTACAAATCAAGTTCAAATCCAAACCCACAAGAAGATTTGATGGTTTGAGCCCAATCAAGTGGACAAATCGCAATTTTTCTCTTAATGATTGCGTATCGGCTAGGGTTTCCGTGCTGATTGCTTGGTAATCGGGTGGTGTTGTGGCTGTCTATGTGGTGGTGGGGAGTGGAAATTTTGTGAGGAGAGACGGGATTTATGTGTGGGATTTGGGGTTAGGGTACTTGCTACGTTGTGTCATTACAGGCGGGTTTGTTCTGTGGAATTATGACATCCCGGATGGTGGAGCTGTTGGGGGTATTGCGGTGTACTACGAGGGAGTCACTACCAGGAATCGCACCTTTCGCGAGGGGGGAAAAACCCACAGGAAATGGGGGAAAACCCACAGGAATATTGTTTGTGACGGTGAACCGTCAGGCATGAGCCCACAGGATAATTCGCACAGGGAAATTACATTTGCTTGGGTGTGAACCGACAGAAAAAATATTCGCGTCGGCTATCAGTGACGGTTGCCGCCAGAAATTTTTGGGGCACGTCAGGTTTGTAGTTCTTATTTCGCGTGTTTACCCCGTCAGAAAAAGCCGACAGAAAATTTATTCGCGACGTTCACAAACAGGAAAAAGTGCATCGTGGATGGCCCAAATCTTCATATTCCTGTAACTAATACCGTCACAAATCCCCATCAGGGAAATTAATAGCGTAGGTAACCGACAGAAAAATGCAGCCATTCTAAATATGCCGAGAACCCCTTTCTCTGTAGTTGGCCCGTCACAAAATTATCACAGTAAATCGATAGCACAACTGCAGTAAAAAATATAATTTCAGGCACAAATTATACATCCAGAATTCAGAACAAAACCATACATATACATTGCAGTTTATAGCACATCCAGAATAATCCATATCAACAAATGGACAGCACATCCACAAAGGGGCAGAACTTCCAGAAATCAGCCATATATACATAAAGGCATTAAACCAATTTCAGTTTTAGCAACCAGCAGCACAACCATTTCAGACATCATCAGTTTTACTATATGCACAGCCATTCCAGAACTTCCAGAAATCAGCAATATATACACAGCCATGCATCTACCATCAGCCAAAAGGTAAGTTCATACTTCTTACTATATGCAAGTAGCATAGCCAAAAGTTAGTCTAACTGCTGTTGCAACCAAAAGTTAAGTTGATCAGTACTAAGGTCATCTTGGTGAGCAAGTTTAACATCCTAGGATGCCCCATTATTGCTCCTGTCCTCGCAGCTGATGTTCCCCTCCCTGCCCTCGCAGCTGATGTTCCCCTCGTTTCCCTCGCAGCCGATGTTCGCATCACCATCCCCATTGCCGAAACTTGCCGGATCTGGTTGTGAGCCCGCATGTGAAGAGCCAGTTCGCTACAACAAACCATATAGCACAACGAGTAAGAGGAATAATCAACTTATTAATATGAATTAAGTAAGCAAAGGCAAGGATTATTAATTGATTACTAAAATGGCCAATATCATTGCTTTTAGCACAGTTAGCTATGATTATCTTCCTTTTCATGAATGTTGTAAGATCTGTACCTATCTTAACTCCTAGAAATATTACTGATGTGCACAATTTAATGCTAGAATGAAGATGTTAAACTTATATGCAAAGTAACTCTGCACAACTGATCAGATTGTATTACTCATGACTACAGGTGTGACAAATTTTCAAAATAAGCAATGATGTGCACAATTTAATGCTAGAATGAAGATTGTATTACTGTACAGTTTAAGCAATGAGGGGTCATCTATAACAAGGTGGCATTCCTTGCTACCTTACCATCAAGTTAGATCTAATAATGAGGTTATGCCCAGATGTTACAAATATCAACATGAAGCCTGTGAACTGCTGCATTTGTTGGCATTCTGCCATACCCAAAAGCCATTAGATGTCATATTATGTAATAGAAAAGTCATGCAAAGGTGACATTAAATGATCTGACCTGGCCATGCAAAGGTGACATTAAATCTTCATCTAGTGGTGGTTCTTCTCCTATCTTCTCAAAGAGCATCTGTAGTTGGAAAGAAAAGAATGGAATTACTGGACCAGTGAAATAATCAGCAAAAACATATGTGCAATTTGATTTGTTACCCTGATCTGTCTTGATTGAACATGTAATTGACGACGAAGCATTGCATTTTCACGTAGGACACTTCGGACTGACGGAGTGTTGGATGGCCTAATATTTGTTGCTTTAGCAGCTAATATAACATCAGCCTTCCTCACTGCTCCATTACCTATTGGAACACAACCATGTGGCAGGCCGCCACCTATGGTGTATAGTGCCTTCCCGTCTAGTTCATTGTAAGCCAAATTTTCTTGATTTTCAGAGCTAACTGTTATATTGTAATCATCCTATCATAAAACAGTACTGTTTAAGTTTATACACAAAAGACCATGTAGATGAATTACAGCTAAATTACAAGGCCAACAGAAATGGAAAAACCACAATACAAATATGCAAAATGAGAATATACCATGATTTTTTGTGCTTTTTGGCAGCTTACTGGACCACTACTTCCAGAACTGTCAATGTTTTTAGCTCCTGACTTCATGACCGCAAATGTGTTAACTCCCGTAGCCTTCTCAGGTCCGTACTTATATTCCTAAAAACCCAACCAGAAACAAAATTCAACCAATATAGTAACTAGGAAGTAATGATGACTTGAGAAATTGTAATTGTTTAATAGATACCAGCCACTGTTGTGTCTCGGTGTATGGGCGTGATCCTCCTCTGTTCCGAGCATCATTCTCAGATTTTAGCCTTGATTCTTGGGCTTTCTTTCTCTTTTGTAGGAACTGATCACCACTCCAATGGCTGCAGAGGAGAGGCCAAGCTTCCTCACCAGCCCATTCAATGAAACCATCCAAGTACTGTTGTTCTTCAAGTTCATATGATCTTGCTAGTGCATCATCTAGTTCCTCCCCATGTTTCTTCCAGAAATACTCTTTGACAGCATCCACACGAAGTTGGTACATAATATCATTTACTCGTTTATCAGCATAATTCTCCAAAACACGATCTGCCTTGTCCTGCAATTCCTCTGTCGTAGAGAATAAACTCTGCACATTTATGTGGCATGACACTATTAGATATTAAATAGGCAACAAAAGGGAAAATTAGGGTAAACAATATGCATTTACCCAAAATTCTTCCTTCACTCGATCTGCATTTGTCTCTCCTGCATCATTTTCATTGAGATAGTAATCTTCCCAATGGATAGCAGGTCGAGTATGAAGAGTTCTTCCATGCTCATCCATGTCTAGCACAATGCCTGGGTATTCCCTTTTGAGAATAACTCCAAGCTGTGTGCTGTACTTGTAATCACTAGGATTAAATTGCGCATATCTGAATTGCCTACAAGTAATATGCCATTCGAACCATTCATGTAATAAGCAACTTGTCACTTCATCATGTGTAAAAATAAGGTGAATAGAATTAAGTAAAACATGTTTTTGTGCTCACCTATCACCTTGAGGTAGAATGGCCACCTTTCGACCTCGTGGAGGGAGTTTCAGTTGGGTCCTAGACCTCTTCTTCCTGCCTCTCTTTTTAGGCTGCTCCCTTCCCCTTTCAGTACCACGGCGATTCCCTTGCATCTCAACATCAGCCCCAGAGTTAGCACCATTAGCAGGGACACTGTCAGAGTTAGTAGTAGGAGTCATGCTCCTATGAGAGTCGGAACCATCAGATGCAGATTGAGTTCTAGGAGGCATGCTCCTAGAGTTGGCACCATCAGAATTTGCTGCAGATTTAGTTCTAGGAGGCAAGGTCCTAGAGTTGGCACCATCAGCATTTGTCCTATTGGAGGAACGGGTAGCCGCTCCCTTCTTTGAATTGAGAGCCTTGTGACGGAGGTTCATGATCTGCATATAGCCATTCAAAAGTTAGTGACATTGTCTTAGATATAACTTGCTGGAATTAATATAATGAGCTGCAGAAATAAGAAATGGCACACAAAAATATAATATAACAGTATAAAAAAGGAATGGTAGACAATAGCATGAGATTGCAGCAGGTGTTACAATGTTTTTTATCATAATAAAGGTAATTTGGTTTCTGGTTACAACAAAATCACAAAATATATGTAAGCCCAATCAGAATTCTTCTGGATCATAATGAGGGGCTTCAAGCCCATGATCTTCTTCTTGTTCTTCATCTTCTTCTTTATCTGTACCATTAGATTCTTCACCTTCAATGTTCTGTTTTGCAAGATAATCCAACTCTTTTGGATTTGTTATCTCATCTGAGATGAATGAGCTTGTAATGTCTAGGTCATCCCCTAAATCGATAACAAAATGCCCTTCTAATCCTTCCTCTTGATAGAATGATACTTCTTGTGGCTGCCCCTCAGGAGGGTTAGATTCATTGGTGTTTATAAGAGGCGGAAGATAACCATGTGGAGAAACATGATATACAACCCACCAATCTTTCAAATCTGATCTGGAGTTGCATGGATATTGTACAAAATAAACTTGTGTAACTTGACTTGCTAGGACAAATGGTTCAAAGTTTGAAAGCCTAGATGTGTGCTTAACCTCTACCAAACCCAAATTGGCAGTACGCCTAACTCCAGAAGGTGTTGGATCAAACCAGCGACAATCGAATAAAACCAACTCAAGTTTCATGCTGCCTTGCCAAGAAATTTTTATGATGTCCTCTATAACACCAAAGTACTCATCATCATCAAGAGAAGACACACAAACACCAGTATTAACAGTAGTTATTCCTGATCTAACACTCTCATACTTCTCGGAACGAAATCTATATCCATTGGTATCATAGCATCCATAAGAGGTTACTCTTTTAGAAAAGCCATAAGAGATTTGCCGCAAGACATTATCAATACTAGATTTCTTCATGCACTGCACAAATAATATTATTTATTAGTTCGAAAGTGTTCATATGATAAGGAGAGATGTTTGGAGTGTCTGTAAACATTACTTGTGTTTTGAACCAGTCAAAGAAATTAGGCCCACTTGTTGACACACGGCTGTATTTCCAGCCATTTAATCTTAATTGACGAAGTTGCTTTTCTGTTGGTGTAATTCTGCTCTTCCATTGTTCTTTATCAAATGTTCTAGGAGAAGTAAGTAAATTAGTAAAAACTAAGAAAAAGAGACACCAATAGGTAAATTTAATTAGAAAGACATACTCAAAGAAAGTGTCCATCTCTGTAATATTGGTCAATATGTACAAGAAAGCAGCCTTGTACTCCTCCCTTGTAAAATCACGGTATTCTTGGCGGCTAAAGCAACGACCAGGGTATTGAAAAATTTGAAGGTTGCATGAACTCTCAAAATTGGAGGAACCATCATCATATCGAGGAACCTTATTTCTAGTTGATCTCACTTTAGGACTGAAATAAAGTGAGAGAAAATTTGTATTTTCCTCTACTAGATAAGCTTCAACAATAGACCCCTCAACACGAGCCTTATTTTTAACTTTTTTTCTAAGCTTTCCAATACACCTAGAAAGTCCAAAGAATAATTTAGTTAGAATAATTATATGAGAAAAGATATTCTATTTTAATTAATATTTCTACCTCTCATAGGTATACATCCAGCGAGCTAGGACAGGTCCTCCAAGCCGAGCTTCACGAGGAAGGTGAATAATTAGATGCTGCATAAGATTGAAGAACCCCGGAGGGAATATCTTCTCTAGTTTGCAGAGAAGAACAACAACATTCTCTTCAAGGGAACATATGGTATCCTTGCTCAGTTCTTTTGCACACAGCTGCCTATAGAAAAAACTAAGCTCTGCCAAACAGACCCATATGTTTTCTGGAAGGAATCCACGAAAAGCAACTGGGAGCAAACGTTCTATAAAGATATGGTAGTCATGACTTTTTAGCCCGAATATCTTCCTTTGCAAAAAGTTAACCCCTCGCCTAATGTTGGCTGCATACCCATCAGGGAACTTCAATTGTTGAAACCATTTTAGTATAATTGGCTTGTCATTCTTATCAATGCAAAATGCTGCCCTTGGCTTGTGCCACTTCCCATTCTCCTTCAACTCTAAATGCAGTGCTGGGCGATTGCATATGTCAACTAAATCTTGTCTAGCCTTCACATTATCTTTAGTTTTATCGGGTATGTCGAAGCATGTATTCCATATAGCCTCAGCCACATTTTTCTCATTATGCATCACATCAATATTATGTGGCAGCAGTAATTTATGATAGTATGGAAGTTGCCAAAAGCAATTCACATGGGTCCAATTGTGTGTTTTGCCATAGTTCTTTGTGTCACCTACAAGTGTGTACATTTTCTCCTTCACTTCTTCTCCCGTTAAAATCCTTGGTGGTTCACCCAATTCTATTGTGTTTTTCCGAAAAGCATTGGATTGCATTCTAAATTCATGGTCCCTAGGAAGGAAACGCCTATGGCAATCAAACCAGCATGCTTTCCCACCACTACGAAGGCGGAATGCTTTGGTATCACATAGACATATTGGACATGCAAAGGTACCATGGGTGCTCCATGCAACAAAGTTACCGTAAGCAGGACAATCATGGACTGACCACATAAAAGCTGCCATCATGGTAAAATTTTGCTTACTTGAAGCATCCCATGTTTCAACCCCCTCCCACAACTTAAGAAGCTCATCAACCAAGGGCTGCATCAAAATGCTTAATTTCTTTCCTGGGTGTTGAGGGCCTGGTATAACAAGTGCAAGGAATATATATTGCATTTTCAAGAGCATGCCTGGTGGTAGGTTCAATGGAGAAATGAATACTGGCCAACATGAGTAAGGAGCAGCACCCAAACTAAATGGTGTAAAACCATCAGTAGCAAGAGCAAATCGCACATTTCTTACATCTCTAGCAAAGTCTGGAAAGCCTATGTCAAATTTTTGCCATGCTTCACCATCACATGGGTGTACAAGCCTATTGGATGTGGATTGTCTATATGATTGCATTGCCTTTGCAGTGTCTTCATGTGCATACAACCTTTGCAACCTATCTGTAATTTGAAGGTACCGCAGGACTTTGCGTGGAACCTTATTATTCCCTTCCTCATAGCGAGGTGTGTCACAAAAGTCACACTTTTCTTTATGTTCATTTTCTTTGTAGTACAACACACAATTATTATAGCACACATCAATCTTAACATAAGTCATACCAAGGCCTTGTAATAATTTCTTTGAATGGTAGAAATCCTCCTCTAACTTAGACCCCGGGGGAAGTAATTCATGGATCAATTGTAAGGTATCATTGTAGTGGGCTATTGACATATTGTACTCTGATTTTAAAGCTAGCAGCCGTGCCACAGCAGACAACCTTGAGTGTAAAGTGTTTTCATGGACCAATTCATCAGCACTATTGACCATTTTATAGAAAGCACTACTAGAAGGTGTTGGCTCTTCATCAACTATTGGTGTTTGGACAGCACCAAGATCAACCAACATATCATCCATATGATCAGTATCATCAAACCCCTCATGGACACCTAAAGAAGCAGGTTCATCAGACCTAACAAATGTCTCCCCGTGTGTTGTCCATGTTGTATAATTTTCTTTAAACCCATACTTGCACAAGTGCAACTCAATAACATTCCTTTTGTGCATTACATAGTTGCGGCACATAGCACATGGACATTTAACAGTACCAGATTTAACTAAAGTGCTTATGGAGAAGGCACGATCTAGAAAACGATTGGTTTGTTCAATCCAATCACTAGAGAGTGTAGAGCCTTGACCCCAACCACTGTACATCCACTCTCGGTCTGCCATTAATTTTTTTCTGTGTTTAAAACATGTTAAGATTAACTTTTAGCACAGAATCATATTCAATACGCGAGTAAAATACTTGTACTAACATTTTTATGAATCTATGCAGAGAACAACATAGTAGAGGGATGCTTGAACTTACCTAGAACTTGTTGAAGCTAGTAAACCAGCAAGTCACGAGCTTTCTTTAGGATGGGCGGAGGCGGTCGGCGGGTGGGAGGAGAGGAGGGGCGGATGCCGGCGTCGGGGGGGAGACGAGGAGGGGCTTCGAGCGGCGGATCTGGGCCAAGGCGGCCGGCGTCGGGGGGGGCGAGGAGGGGCTGCGAGCGGCAGATCTGGGAGGAGGCGGTCGGGAGGAGAGGAGGGGCGGATGCCGGCGTCAGGGGGAGACGAGGAGGGGCTTCGAGCGGCGGATCTGGGCGGAGGCGGCCGGCGGGTGGGAGGAGAGGAGGGGCGGAGGCGGCCGGCGTCGGGGCGGGGGGCGAGGAGGGGCAGCGAGCGGCAGATCTGGGCGGAGGCGGTCGGCGGGTGGGAGGAGAAGTGGGGCGGATGCCGGTGTCGGGGGGGAGACGAGGAGGGGCTTCGAGCGGCGGATCTGGGCGGAGGCGGCCGGCGGGTGGGAGGAGAGGAGGGGCGGAGGCGGCCGGCGTCGGGGGCGGGGACGACGAGGGTCGGCCGCGAGCAGCGGATCTGGGCGGAGGCGGGGTGGGGGGAACCAGGGAGCGGCCGAGCGGGGAAGGATTTAGGGTTAGGGATTGCGGTGCGGAGTGCGGAGAGCGGATAGGGAGGGAGGGCTGTGTGACTGCACAATTTAGGGTTTTACAATATTTTCCAACATAAACGGGCTCACGTGGAAAAAAATATTCCCGCGTCTTCGAAATTGCCGCGGGAGACCAAAAGTTAGGTCTCCGTAATTTTTTTGAAGGTTACCGTCACTGTAATTTTATTTTTCTGAAGGTTTACCTAAAACCGTCAGAAAAATTATAATTTTTCTGTAGGTTTAAGTGATCCCGACACTCAAATATATTTTTGTGTGGGTTCCTTGCGGGCCCGTCACAAAAATGAGAAACCCTCGCTAAAGGTCTGTAGTCTGGTAGTGAGTTAAGGGTTTGGCGGGTTCATTTTTTAGTGGAGAGGGCAATTCAGATGCAAGAGGATAGGGAAGATGGGTTCTATTTAAAAGAAATCATTTTTAATTAAATTTTTTTACTAAGTTTAGATTGTATTTGATATGGATTTTTTCTTTTAATCTGATCCGTTATAACTTAGGTTCATCAAATTAAAGGCTAGATTTTTTTGTGAGAGTTTTTAATATATTTATCTTTTTTTTCTTAGCAACTCTAAAAAAATCTGTTATCGACTTTTAGTAGTAAATAGATTTCTATGTTCCAAATGAGGGCGTAAGCTCGTTCGCTAGCTAACAGCGCGTGTGTTGTTTGTGAAATGAGTAATGCAGAGACATAGATCCGAGTCTTTACCACCCATTACCATGCTGTGGATGTGAAGAGGGCCAGCAGGGGCGGAGAGAAGGGGGGGGCGGGCAGGGGCCTGGCCCCCCCAATGGTCCACCAGATGTATTAATAGGATCCCTTAATCACCTTTAATTACAGTCAATTAGGACCCTGCCAAAAGATGACTTTGACATTTCAAAGATAAGTACTCTGGTGGAAAAGTACTATCCCGCTGATTTTTCAAGTCAAGATCAAGCTCAATTGGAGTGTCAACTACCACATTTTCAACTTGATATATGCAACCATCCAGAGCTAAGTACATTTCCATCACTTGCTGATCTAACAAAGGGACTAGTGAGATTAGGTAAAAATTCTATTTATCCAATGGTCGATAGATTGCTAAGATTAGTCATAACTCTTCCAGTATCAACAGCGACTACTGAGAGAGTCTTTTTAACCGTGAAACTTGCCGAGACACGTACTAGGACTAAAATGGGAGATGGCTTTTTGCGAAGCTACATGATAGTTTATATTGAAAAGGAATTGGCAGCCAAGATTAGTTCCAATGATATTATCAAATCTTATGATCTAGTTGGTAATCGTCGTGCTAAATTCAAGTTAGTGGAGATGTAACAAATTCAAGTTTGTGGAGATGTAATGAAAGTACATTTCTTTTGTGTTACTAGACGTATGCTACATTATTTTGCCATATGTGTTATGATTGAATTTATATGATAATATATATGCGTATGTTTAATTATACATGTGTATGTTTAATTTTGCCGACACACGATATCCAGGGCCCATGACGCCGGCGCCTTGGCGGGTCGGCCCCTCCTTTGTTTGGATCCTGGCTCCGCCCCTGAGGGCCAGGGATGCATGCACACGCACGTACGTACGGCAGACTTAATCGGTGCGAGCAAACAGTCGAGTTCATGGATGACGCACAATGCAGCTTGGCCCTATCTCAAGGTACGATCGAGGTCGAGGCAGGTCGATCGGTCAGGGTTGATCAGGCTAGCTGGGGATCATCGTAGTCATTTCACGGGGCAATGCACCATGCATATATCGATCATGCGACGTCCAATAATACACGAATCACAGATTCACGGTAGTCGATCACGCACCAGCGGATCATGTCACAACGGCCTGTGGTGTATATGGAAGCTCGTTCTCTGTACAAAGTTATACCAGAGGGGCAGAGAGTGATCTGTGTCTTCTCTGCTTCTCTTGCTCCTTTTGATAATACGGTGAATTTTGGCCTTAATTTCTTTACGACTTTTTCCTTATTGACTGGACGGATTAAGCAAATTCTTTACTCCAGTGGACATGACCAAGTATGACTGTTTTCGGAGAGGCTCTATATGTCATGCACTAGGCCAGGGTTCAGAAAATCAGTTTTTGCACCAAAAAAAAATGAGGGTGACCGGTTCTGGTTTTCTCGAATAAAAATGGCTCTTCTTGTGACTTTTAATTTGTGAAAGTTTTGATTTTCCAAATTTGAAGTTTGGGATATATAGTAGACGCAGTCATGAGTATTTTTGGTATAAAAGATTATTTGATATAAACGGGCTAGAAGGGTGAACCGAGGGGTTTGGGGGGGGTACCAAAAACCATCGACCAATAACCAGCTGTTTTTGGAACCCTTGTAACTTTTGCTACATTAAAATTTTATCTTTAACTTAAATACGGTTCAGTTCAAAAAAGCACCTTTAACATATATACTACCTCCTGTCTAAAAATGGTGTGTTTTATTGACTCGCATAGTCTCCCGTGCGCAACTTTGTCCATCAATTTTTTTCACAGCTATATATCACCAATTTTTTTGTAAAATCATAGTGCTATGGCAGTCCACAAAAAAAAATATACCTATGCCATTTTCGTTTCGCAAATCTTGATGTTTGCATAGATTTCAATAGTCCAAATTCTAAAAGATAGACTAGCACGAATTGAACAGCAACATTACTTGTCCATAGGGAGTACCACCCCCAAGGATATCACAACTAGATGTCACAATAGGTTCAATTATTCAAAAAAACATAGTAGAAAGGCGAAGCAAAAAAAAAGAAAGATCGGCTAGTTAAAACAGATGACGTTAGGCCAACTAGATTTATGTCCATAACATAAGAGGCAGCACTCGCAGCAACCTCTGAAGAGGCGAGTAGGACTAGGGAAAGTGCAAAAGACAGGAAGAAACAAAGAAAATTACAATAAACATAGATACGACACATCCCAAGGTCCGATCATTCTAAAGGAGAGAGAAACACTTCAAATATACATCCCAAGGTCCGATGATTCTCCAGCAGAGAGAAACACTTCAAATAACAACCAACAGGATATCGAGAGGTCTAGACAGAACCCTAGCTCGAATGCAGCACAAAGGCAGATCGAATAGTACTATCGATTAGAGACGTCAGAATGGAGTGACGCCCATGCTAGAAGCCGCTGTGGCTGCTGCAGCGGCTGCCGCTGCGTAGATACCGTCCTTGAAGAGCATGCATTCCCCAGCTCCGTCCTACAAAACACAAAAGAGATTACAAGTGCTGCTCAGGCATTTGTGCGTTGGATTTGATTCTACACGGATAGGATTAGGGTTTAGGCTCGCCTTACCTCGCTTTGGATGCTGGTGTTCTTCAGGCCCTGGTCCGGCATCAGACCGAAATGAATGTGCGGGAAATGAGCCCACTGATGCATGCACAGAGAGGAGATAGTAAATACAAATTTGGATTATAAAGTGTGTGTACTATGTTGAACAGATCCAAGATCGAACCCCATTCACATCACATGTGTTTGACAAGGAGAGAATGAGAGGTTTACATTCTTGGCAGCTGCGCTGAAAGCCTCCCTGTGGGTGATGTCCGGATTGCTGGCCTTGATGCGCTGTATCTCGTCTCTGTATACATATAACAACCAATCATGCATGAGTAGTTTGCCAGATCATGTTAAAAAAAAGATGCTAAAATAGCGAAATAAAATGTGATCATGTGAAACCACCGATCACTCACTTGATGAATCGGTTGTATGCCGAGGGAACTCTCTGCCGCTTCTCTGCAGCTGAAGAATTATAATAAGAAGCATGGAATTAATAAACAGCGTACTCCGGCAACAGTCCGCTGCTTCAGACGCAGCACGGATCAAGGAGAAACATCAGACATGTGCAACCTGGCCATTTTGGTGCTCCTGCTGATCTTGCAGAACTAATTAGGACTGCCACTGCGAGTAAGAAGCAGTATGATGTACGTGTTTTGTTCCTTCGCACTGTGCGAGTGCGAAGCAGTGTGCTGTACGTGTTTTGTTCCTTTCGCACTGTGCTCCTGCCGGGTTCAAAATTTCGGCGAAATTTTGTTTATTTTGGCTATTTCGTTACCCTCCGAAATAACACTAATTCGGTCAAATAATTTCGTTTTCATTTGAATTGGACATGGCACAGATAGAGCCCTAATTTCGTCTGAATTTCGGTAAAGAATTCAAACACATTTGGATATTTCATCCGAATTTTGGAACGAAATAACAAAATTTCGTTTCATTTGTTGCTTTCGCTGGCGAAAAATTTTTCAAACCGAAAGAGATTCCCTGGCTCCTGCTGATCTATACCTCCTTATTCCTACTTCTCCAATCTTTCGCACTGTGCATATTTTAACGTTGGGATTTGGGAAGAATTCCACCGCAGACAAAAGGCACTATTGAGCAGATGTGCACACTATTCAACCTCTTCCACTTGTTCGAAAACTTCATGGGATAGACTATTGCACATGCAACTGAAAACTTTTTATCTTTCAGTCACCTAAAGTTGCACTTTGAATCACCTGAAGTTGTACATGTTTTTTTGGAGAGGGGCTGCAATTTTAGTTGATTGAGAGTGCAACTTCAGGTGATAATTTCAATCGCCTGTGCAATAGCAAAACTGAAACTTCATTGACCACCCAAAAGAATCCTTAGAGGGAGAGAGAGAATGCTAAAGAGGAGCTGTATGCCTGTATGCGTGCTACCAAGAACAGTGCAGCGCACAGCCTCCGGAGCTGTCCCTCGGCAGTTGCTTACTTGCTTTGACTGCTGTACAGCCGGAGAAGGAGAGAGAACTGAGTTAGCACTTACGCCTTGTCGCTGATGCTGGCACGCTCTTCGGCAGCTGCGGCTCCCGCTGCGCAGCTTTGGCCGGCGGCATCGACGTCGCCGGCGTGTTGTTAGCACAAGTGTTGCTGCTGCTCGTGATGCTGCTTACGTTGGCACTGGCGTCCGTCAGTAGGCTCGGCGGCGCTTGGAACGGCACCTCATCCTGCAGGCGCGTAGTAGCATTTATCCATCAGACCATCACTTCAAAGACGCTAAGGTAGCAGTCGAAAACGACACAAGTACTAGATAAGTAGATAGCACATACTAGGAGGCCGTGCGGCGAGGTGGGGGAGAGGAGGGCCTGGCCAAAGGCGAGCTGGTTGGCGGCGGCCGGGAGCAGGAGGCCGCGGAGGTTGACGGGGAGCAGATTGCCGCAGTGGCCGCACCGCACGGTGACCGTCTTGAACAGGCTGCTGCACGGCACGCCCACCTGCACGCGGACGGGCAAGATTCTGAGGAAACGGCCGGTCGGGGCGGGCGGACGAACTCCCGCAAATTAAACGGGCGCGCGGCCGGGTGTACGTACGTACCGCGAGGATGGTGTCGCAGAAGTTGCAGTGCACGTAGCAGAGCTGCTCCTGCTCGGCGGCGGGCTGCTGCTGCGCGAGGTGGTCCAGGGAGAAGGCGGCCTCCGGCGCCGCGGACGGCATCATGGCGCGCGGCAAGCTGCCGTGTATACCCGCCCGGCTGGCTGCTGCTGATTATGGCCTCCCTGTTGGGTGATTTGCTAGGCAGTGGAAGCAACGTTGGACGGAGGGAGAGGATGGAGGGAGAGGAGCGGAGAGATCTCTGCGAGTGGGGAGACGGGAGCGGGGTTTATATACGGGTGGATCGGCTTGGTCCCCCCTCGATGTGGTGGCATTTCTTGATGTGATGAGGTGATTTGATTTGCTGGGTACGTGAGTCGCTCGCTGGCTGGCTCCTGATGGATTTGATGGACCTTCCCGATTCGAGAAAGCCTCGGATCTGTTGTTTCCTCTGATTTGAAAGCCGGGACGCAAATAATGGCCGTCCGGGGGCGTTGTGCTTGCCTGAGCCCGCCGAGACAGACAAAAAAAGGGAGCAAGGTCGCTAGCTTTGGATGAATGGAGGCGGCAGAGGCCACTCAGCTCAGGCCAGTAAGGGGCAGACTGGGAAAGGCGAGGGGGCCAACAAAGCCAAGCGTCCAGTCTCTCTCTCTCTCTCTCTCTCTCTCTCTCTCAACAAAGACTGGGAGCAGTAGCAGCAACAGTGCCCAGTACCTAGCATCTTGCGACTGGTCGTCTGAAAAGTGGGCAGGGCCGGAACGAGTGGAGGGGATTGGGCGGCAGGCAGATGCCTAGCGGACGGAACTAGTGGGCCGGCCGGTGTTTAGGGCGGCCCACCCGGCGACCTGTTCCATGATGTGCTCTGGTCTGGTCTGGTCTGGTCACAATTTGACGCGTTTGGTACAGTGCCACTGTGCTATTTTCAGGCATTTGCAAGGCTACAAGCTTGCTCGAATCTGATCGATTGTCCACCGATCACTGTGTAATCTTTGTAATAATCTGGTGCTCTGGTTACTTTCTGGCAATAGTCACGCACACGACACAAGCAAACAACAGTTTAGGCTCGAGCACATACATTGCAGAGGCTTGTACTGGTCGCATTATCACAACTTGTCCACACGCGAGTGAGGCTAGCGCACTAAAACAAGGTCCACGTCGAATAGCTTGCTTCGCGGAGCCATCCAATAGGCAATTAATATAACTAGGAATAAGAATCATTATAATAATTAACAAGAGAAAAGTATATAAACAATTAGCATTAGAGATGAGAGAAGACGATGCGTCGACCTCTTTATTTCAATAATTAATACGTATATATAATAGATAGTTTCTTCCTATATTTATAATCCAGAGTCCTTTTGTTTGGATTAGAGAATTAGAAAGAAACCGGTAGGACTCAAATAAGACCCCCATTCATTTCAGTTTGAACTTATGACTTTTTTTTCTATTTTTAAATTTCATTTTTCTATTCTTTTGGTTTTTTTTGAGCTTTTTTGCTGATTATTTTTTACGTATTCGTTTGCATTATCTGTGATTGGTGATATGATTTTTTATTTTAAAATTTTTTACGTCAAATAAATAATCATTAGTTACAGTATAATTTTAGATAGTTACAATATAATTTTAATCATAAACTAACTTATTTTAATCCAATTAAATGAACCTATGGCAGGCCGGCGTCGTTTTCACGGCAGTCTCTTCTGTTCTGGTGGAGTGCCTCTTTCGGTTCTGGGGCTATTTAGCCGCTAGCGCCTGCGAAACCCCAGCGCAGCACAGGCAAAATTACAGCATTCCGGGGCCACAACAGAACCGGCAGGCTATCTAGCTAGCTACATTGATTTCCTCCGATGCGTGTTAGCCTGCTGGAAACGGCTTCAGTTTTTTCCCCGAAATTTTAGTTTTTTTTCTTTTATTTCTTTATATTATTCAAAAAAATATAGTGGTATTTTTAAAAAAAAATTAGTTTAAAAAAATTGACAACGGCTACAGTCAAATTCTCTAAAAAGCCAAAAAACAGTACTTTCAGCCTTTGGAGCAGCCTATATATGTAACCCGTCCTTTGGCTGAACAAGTCGCACGCTGCTTGGAGATTCGGTCCCCGTGTCGATGTCAATGCGTGCCTAGCTTGTGGCTCGGTGTCTCTTGCGACCAAATGGTCCCCGAAACTGTTGGAAAATAGGATAAGTTTTTAATTCTAAATTTACTAGAAGACAAGTATAATAAATAACTAATGATATAATAAATAAAACTAACAGTAGACAACTAATTGTATTTAAAAAAAGACACAAAAAATTATAACAGAGTTGATCGATCGTATGAATGATTTATAGTAGGGTTGATAGAGAAAAAGAAAACAATGCAGAAATGAGCAGTTATAGAAGTAGTCAACGTCGAGGAAGGAACTAAGCAGTAGCATAGGTTGCACTGCCTAAAAACTTTATTGACGTTTCATGGAGGTTCTCTTTGCCCCAATGGTTCGAAAATCCCACTCTCCTCCTTTCTCGGTGCTTGCCGAGAAGAAAGGCCCAGTGTAGTTGAGTGGCAAATTAATACAATGCAATTATCCAGAGAGGTAGACAAATAGAGGAGAAATTCTATGTCTTCTTCTGAACGTCTTCAAATCCTTTTAAGAACACTACAATCAAAGTTAAAAAAAGAGAGATAAATGCACAGTTCGTAAGAGAAAATGTGAACTTGGTTCATGATGCGACAAGTTAATACTATTTTTCACGTAAAAATATGTTCATGTGTTTAGTTAAAACTCTCCTCGTATAATCCTCATACTATGCGTTGTATGTTTTAAGGAATCCACTTGACTAATTAAGTAATATAGTATTAAAATATGTATGCTTTAGAATTTTTAGAACGAAATGGCCTGCACTCGTAGGCCAATTTCCAACCGTAACTATGTACTACTGTTCCGTAACCCAGAGAGAGGAAGCACGAGGCAGAGGTAGCCCAAGGAGAAAAGCAGGATAGAGACACGCAAACGTAGGATTCGTTTGGACCAGTTAAATCCAAATGATCAAATGTGCCTCGGTGTCGTTGCTTGCATGTCAGGGAGTATGTACAGGTGTGCGCTGGTTAGCTAACTTAGCTTAGCTCGCCTCGCTAAATATTTGCAGCGCAGCTAGATCAGGTGCATGTCGGCATCTTGCAAATATGCACAGGCCGGCCGCGCCCAGGGGAAAGACAGCTCTGCATGACACTGCTTATAATGCGTTGCATGTCCACGAGGAGGTGGGCCTCCCTCCGCGCGCGCGGCCCCGGCACGCCCAGTTACGACCACCTCGTCTTTCTTAGAGCAACTTCATCCTATTAGTCATTTCTCCCTCTCTATTTCCTAGGATGAAGAGGCTAGCTATTATTTTCAGCTCTCTATTTGAGTTAGCATTCCAATAGCCTAGCTATTTGAGAAGCGAGTGAGGAGGCGCTCGCCAAATCTAGCTAGCGGCCAGGAGAAAATAGCGACTCGATAAAAATGAAGAGGAGGATAAAGAACCGGTTGGAGTCCATTTCTTGAGTCATATTGGGTAAATATACAATGAAGAGCAGGATAAAGAACCGGTTGGAGTTGCTCTAAGCCACCTCTGCAGTAGCTAGCACTGGTGTGAGTTTTTCTTTTCTTGGACTTATAGTTCAGTTTTTTATGATAACTAGATTTCAAATAGAGTATTTTTAGATGAAATTTATAAGTTAATTATAGTAGATATCGTTTTAACTTCATCTATATCGGTTAAAATTACACGTAAGTATATCTCTGTCTGTACCCTTCTCTCTCACGAACAATCAAAATTCAAAATTTTAAACCAAAAATTATAAGTCACAGTCTAAAAGAACCTATCATAGATTTTTTTTGAATGGGGAGAATCAACGTGACAGCAACACGTTTTCCTTTCTGGTTCCATTTGCTCATGCATGCTAAGGCTGGCACTGGAGAGGGGTACGGGTCACCCATATTCATACCCATCGATTATCCATTCCCATTTGAACCTAAACTAGTTGAATGTCCGTGCATTGCTATGGATTTTTAAAATTTATCGTACTACATATTTTAAAACTCAGGGGTGGTAAAAAATTTTAGAATATACATACAAACATGTTCTAAAAGTTTTTAAATCTGTCAAGTAAGTCGGAAGTCGTCGATCACACCTCGTGTCATAAGTCGGAAGATATCGACCACACCTCATGTTCATAGGTCAGGAGCTCTCGAGCACACCTCGTCGTCGTAAGTCGGAAGCCGTCGACCATCGCGCGTGATCGTAGGTCAGGAACGGTCGATGATTGATCATGGTCCTAAATTAGGAACCTTTGACAATGGCTCGTGGTCGTACGTCGGAAGCCTATGACCATCGCTCTTGGTCGTAAGTTAGAATACATCGACCAGTGCTCGTGGTCGTAAGTCGGAAGACATCGACCACACCTCGTGGTCGTAAGTTGAAACACGTCGACCAGTGCTCGTGGTCGTAAATCAAAAGCCGTCGATCACACCTCATGATCGTAAGTTAGAAGCCATCGACCATCATGCATGATCGTAGGTCGGGAGCGGTCGACCATCACTGATGGTCGTACATTGGCAGACCTCCGGTGTGCTTGTGCCCTATTGCTCGACTGCCGACGCCAGCCTGCTCAGCCCCGACTTCGACCATGGCCCTTCGACGTCAACCACGGCCCCCTTCGACCATGACCCCCTTCGACCACGGTCCTGACTTCGACCACGACGTTGACTTCGACCACGACCCCCTTTAACCACTGTCTCCTTCAACCATGACCTTTCGATGTCGACCAGAGCCCCCTTATGAAATCAGCGTGTGACGCTTGATCATCGATTGTTATCAATGGAAAACAAACGTGAAAAACAACCATATAATAGTTGTTGTAAGAGACTTAGGGTCAAAATATTGTGCTGTTTGGAGTGAATAACGGAGACGTGGAGTAGAAGTAGTTTGCAATTGTTTATTTATACATTGTGTTTTTTTATAGAAGTAGTTTGCACTGCCGTACACTGCTGCTTCGATCGAGGCTTAGGGACCTTGAGGGGCTAGCTGCATGGTTTTGCAGTATGCACAATTAAGTAAACGTGCATTGCGATCAGCTAAAGCGAGTGCCAGGCATAGTCTGTGTGGCAACTTAGATCCTATTTGCATCTTCTATTTGTCGTCACTATTTGAAAAAGTTAAAAACTAATACGAATACTCGACTTTTCAAAACAGATTCTTCACTTATCTCGCTACTGTATTGCTATAGAGGTAAGACAGAAGATTATAAGTGTATCACACGACCCACTCCTCTTGCTGCCGTTACGCGCACGTATTCCTTCCTCACTATTTCCCATCCCACGCACGTAATGTGATCGGATGGCAACGAACTCAGTTCTGACGTGAGTAATTCCTAGCTATTATATAATATATGATTAAAAAAAGGATGCGCAAGGTATGCAGCAAATCGAGCCAGTTCATGTCCAAGGAGCATATACAATATATACCATGCACCTAGACCATATAGGGGCATTTCTATTGATTTTTTATGATTATTTTTAGCTGAAAATAAATAGTAGTTAAAAGAAGCAATTTTTAAAAATAAAAAATAAGTATTATAAAAAGTAAGAGAGACATACACGTGTTACACAGGAACAAATGAATAGAGTATTCTGTCTTACTCCTAAAAAGAGAGAAGTCTTTTTAAGAATCTGATTATTCGTATTAGCTTACTGTTCTAATCAGAAGTAAAAGCAGAAGCTACTACGGGGCCGTACACTAGAGCAGAGAGACATGGAGCTAGCTGTAACTGTAAAAATGATGGCTTACAGCCTAGAGGCGATGGCAGAGTAGCCTAATAGAAAGCCTCAGTCAGAGTATCTAGAGTTCTGCAAGTTGTAGCATAGCCTAGCATCTTTAGCAGTGCTGCAGTGGTATAGCGTCGAAGGCAGAGAGAGAGAAAGATACTAGAGCTGCAGTGAGGTTCCAAAGAAAGGGTAAAAGAGTGACCGCGCCTGCACGCGTATGCAAGCGTGAACAAAAGAATGTTACGCGAGGCCAAGCCGGCGACAGTACATGCGGAAGTACATTTACTACCTTGCTTCAGTAGGTCCAATTTGGATACATGCGGAAGTTCCCCAAGGATTCACATTGCCCATCTATTTCGGTAGATTGTTCTTGCAGATGTTTCACCCACTACTAGCCACAGTACATTTACCTTGCGAATCAATCGGTCACCCAAATCTTCGATGGGCTCAATAATGGCACTGCTTAAAGAGACCAATTTTAAGACCCTGTTTCAAATAATTTCTTGCTTTTGGTTTTTGTAGAAATTACTACAGAAATCGCTCTGAACAAATGATTTCTCAACAGAGTTTCTTACTCAATTTTTTCACAATCAGTCAAGACACGACATTTTTGCTAACTTGTTTGGGCCCAAGCCAAACGCACGGTCCATACTCAAGAGTAGAAACACAGTTTAAGACGGGCCAGGTGTATACGCTGAGCCCAAAATAAGATCACGTCAGGACGTCACCCTGCACCCACGGCCCAGTGCACTCCCTTATGGTGATGGGTAACTAGTAACTAGTAGTGTATACATTGGTTCACGAATCGAGAGCGCGCCATCGCCGCACGTCAACGCTTCGCCTCTGCCTCACATGCAACCGTAACGGTGTAAACCCAATAGCGCATCTTGGCCGGCCTCTCGTCGCGGCTCCCTCATGTCCGCCACCGCCAGAGGGATACCCCCATGTAACATGAGCAGAAAATATGTCTTAGACTATGAATAAAATAGAAAAGCCACTTGGTATCATGTTTGGTGTGTTTGTGAGATGAGTTGGGAGATTGCTGTGCGAGAAGAGAGAAGAGATTGCTGCGTGCGAGAGAGAGGGAATTTCATGATTTCCATCAAGAGAGGAAGCTATCATCTTGTGTACAAATTGATAATATCGTTTTTTCAGATTATGCGAAAGTTTTTGTCTTGCAATTCAATCACATCAGATCAATTTGTGAGGTTTTATGGATGGTACCATGAAAGATCGGGCTATTCGTACATCAATCAATGTTCACCGTCAGTTGATCAGTATCACCTCCCCTAACCTCAGTCTTGCTGTCAACCACAACAATTATCAAGCACCTGCACATCAAATAACAAGTAACCACCCCGATCACAGGTGACATGTATTTGACTCCCATCAACAAAACCGATGCACACATGCACCACTTGACACCCACAACAAGATTCCCACAATGCATGTATTCCTATTATGAATAATACTTGAATAGACTCACGCCATGACTAACACAACCGAAACCCAACTCAACTCACTTAATTTCCCAAAGGACAAATTGACCGCCAACCAATGGCCAATCTGATCGCTGAGAACTGACTTCAAACCTCCCAGCAATTGGGGACTGATCTAACCGCTGCAACCATGCCAGTCAGATCGCCCGACGACCTTCGGTTGGACCACCATTACATGGCCGGTCATACTAGATTGACCTAACTCAACTCACTCAATTTCCTAGAGACCAGTTTGACCACCAACCAACGACCGGTCTGACCGTCAAGAACTGACTTCAAACCTCCCGATTATAGGGGACCGGCCTAATTGCTGCAACCATACTGGTCAGACCGCCCGACGACCTTCAGTGAGACCGCTGTTACATGGCCGATCATACTGGTCTCAAAAACTCCGCGCAACGCAACGAGAACCTCTCTGAAATAAATATACCACCAACTAGAAATCGGTCATAATGTATTTTCGGTCAAACCGCTTTCACGGCTGGTCACATCGGATGCCGGTCATATCGTCGCCCACGGTCAATCAGAGCGCTCTAGTATAGCAGTTAGACCGCCTCTGACCGTTGCCCACTTAATAGCAAAAGCCAGAGAGTAAATGATACAAAATTAAACTCAAACTTCGACAGCGAAGCACAAGTAACATCAAATACCCATCAAACAATATGGAGTGACAAATACTCATCATACAATATGAGATAACTTCCACATAGTCTCACATCGTTATATCACACCACACCACAATGTTATTAGACTGTATACGATGATGTATGTTAGTACGTAAATGTATCATTTATGCAGCTATTTCCACATATCATTCTCTCCTCCACAGGAAGCAGACGTCGATAAGTAATCCAAGGCCTCTTCTTGCTTCTTGTTCTCGACCTGAAACGCCTGCACCGGATTGGAGTAACTAGACTCCTTCGGAGTTGAGTCGCCGTGACTGAATTGAGAAGCCACGAACTTGTGAAGATCCCTCCAATCCGCGGCCGATGCATCCGTCACATAGTCCAACTCGTTCTGGAGTTGCCGAGAAGCTTGGTCGTGTGTCAGGCTGCATGGCTGGAGTGTGGCTACAGGGCTGATCAGGTCTGCAAGCTTGGGGCTCTCTAACTGAGGGAGCTGCAGGAAGCTGGGCTCCTGGGGAAGGACGCGATGGTACTCTAGCTCCACCTTGCAAGGGTGGTAGCTCTGGTGGTGGCTATGGTACGGTGCCACGCTCTGGTGGTGGTGCACCGCCTGCCTCGGCGAGTCGAGGTCCGGCGCCATGAACGCGACATGGTCGTTGAACCAGAAGGGCGAGTCGCCGGCCATTCTTTGCACCGTTGCAACTCGCTTCTTGAACACCCTACAGACCACCCATCCTTCCTCCTGAATAGAATGAAGAATGTGTTAGCAAATTGACCTTTTGTTAGGCAGGTGCTGCAGAATGAATACATCATGATACGTAGGACACTGATTAGCACGCACGAATACATTGTGAGATAGGCTCACGTGGGGAGTTGCATTTTCGTTAACGTTGGTCTCCAAGCGATACTCGTGCATGATCCAGTCTGACTTCTGTCCATTGGGAGCCCGGCCCTTGTAGAAAACCAGTGTCTTCCTCATCCCCACAAGGCAGTTCTTAACGTAGATCGGCTTGTCCCTTCCGGTGGCCTTCCAGAAACCGGCAGTGGTTGCTCTGTTGGTGCGAGTGCCGGTCGGGTACTTCTTGTCCTTGTGGCTGAAGAAGTACCAGTCGTTCTGCTCTTCTGTTCCAATCTTGCATTGTTCTGTTTCAGCATCATAGCGATGGGTTAGGGTGTAAAATTACAGAGTTTCATGCGTCAATCAGCTCACGAAGAACATATCATTCTACAACCCGTACATTGACACATATATATTACAAGTTAGAGGCAAGCTTGTACTAGCATAAGCGAAGTTGTGATTACCTTGTAGGTCCCAAGGCTCAATTTTGTACAAATCAACATCTTTTATGATATCCAAGTCTATCTTCTCCATTGATACCTTCTTCCTAAGGTAGTAATCCACGAGTTCCTCATCAGTGGGGTGGAAACGAAAACCGGGGGGAACATGGGAGAAAGCGTTCATCTTCTTCGCACTACATGATAAAAATCATTTTTCAGTCATAAGTTTGATGAACAATTTTCTCTGGTAAAAAGCACTTCTCAGCACTCCTTGTGCGCGTGCTCTTGTGGAATTAGGTTGCTATACTAGCCTACTAGTACATGTACGACATGGTATTGATCTGAAAGCACATCAACTGCTTGAGCCTATTGATTAATTGTGGAAATAAACTAGGATTAACTGACATAAGCATACGCGCGCTACTCTTCTACACTGGAATGATACTTACGAATAAAGTGAACAATCATTATGTACGGCACGACGGAAGAAAGTATGATGCTTTCATCGTATATACGATTACCCAGATGAGCCCAACATTTTGCTTTAATTGTTTTCTTTTCTTTTGTGCTGATGAATCTAAACTTTCCCCTTGCAAAAGGAGAAGAGGAGGTGAAGATAAAATTTTCGCACGTAGCATTTCAGAACACTCCAACCATAAGTAAAAACTAAGTTTAGTTTCCCATATCACATGAGGTTGTGGATTTGATCAAACTGAAACGATTGAAAAGTACATCTGAAAACTTTTATTGTAAATAATGGTCAGAAAAAAAAACTATATATTAGTAGTGTCCAGCATCTTAGCATATGTAGTCATGTTTCTATTTACCCAAAGAACAGGAAAAGGAGAAATAGTGAATGAATAAGGAAATATTAATCCCTCAAAAATATACTCCACGCTTGTCTCTCCCGAAAAAAGGAACTAAAAACAATGTATAACTAATCCACGTTTGTCGTTCCTTAACGTGAGAGATCGTTTGCCTCCAGTTCTCCTTCATTCAGGAATCAGGATGATCAGCAGACTGCTAGACTGGTCTGGAACCGCTTCCAGACGTAGTGCTAGACTTGCAAACTACGGCGATTTTTCAGCCTTTCTACCTCCATCCATACATGCATCATGCAAGGATCCATGGAAGAGGTGCGTGCTGTGTGCAGAGGGGGGAGGGGGGGGGGGGGGGGGGGGGGGTACAGAAGCCTCACCACGCGCGCCTGCGTTGCGTGCACCGAGTTCAGTTAATTAACCAAACGAGGATTGCAGCCTTGCAGGGTCGATCGGACAGGACCAACTTTCCGCTGCTCCATTTCTTGCCTTCTCCTCCGACAACCACCTCGGGACTCGCGAACCTTGTACCCACGAAGAAGAAGAGGAAACGACACTACGACAGTACTCACGCATCAGCAGTCCAGCACGCACGTACGGTAAGGAAACATGCGGAAATCACGAGGAAATGGAGCCTAGGCTACGTACCTTGCTTTCCTGTGCACCTTCTACTGTGCCGGTTTGCCCCAGACCTCAGTTTAGCCTTCAGTGGAAGCGGGCGTGCAACTTAATTCGCCAAGCTATTCCCTCGGTTTCGCCGGCCGGCCGATGGATCGATCGAGAGGAGGGATAAGGCCGTGGCGGGGTATATATATCGGTGGTGGCCAAGGTGGGTGGCGCGAGCGCGCGGCCGGAAAGCGCGGATGGATTGCGGGCCAAGGCTGGCTACAATCCTGGAACGCGGCCGGAAAGCGACGCGGAGATCTTCCCCGATCTCTCGCGTCCCACCCGCGCGCGTTTTCTATTGGCCTTCTTCGCCGTAACCGCCACCTCCGCCACCCGCCAACGACAGCGACGGGGCTTCTTCGGTCGATCACTCCGGGCTGCCCGCTCCTCCTCCCTCCGATCAGCTCGATCCTCCAGCCCGAACGAGGGTTTCACTGCCGCGTGCAGCTTATCTGTTTATGTGTGGTAGTAGTAGTAGTAGTAGTATAGGCCTGGCCTTTCTGAGCATGCAAGAGGGAGGCAGAAATGAGGAAGGGTTTGGTTTTTTGTGAGGCTCCTCCTCCTCAGCTGTCTTGATCCAATGGTGGAGAAGTGAGGTCTCACGTGAGACCCTTTCTCATACGATTTTTTTTTCAGAAATGATGACCAAGTAGCTAAGCTAGCGAGCAGAAATGGACGGACCCCAGCTGCCACTTGCTTCTGATAAATCAACTATAGTAAATAAAAATCATAGATCATTAAAAAAACAAACTTGCCCCCTTGTCAGTGATGGATAATCGATCGTGTTAACATTAATGTGATTGGACCTTACGTGAAACGTGCATTGGCGTGTGTTGCCCTAAAAACCAAGTAATTACGTTTGAACAGTGATCACTTAGCTAATAGGGACCAAACAAATCCTTTATGGTCCACGTTGCTACCACTCGAAAAACCATGCAAGAAAAATCTCTTCCGCATAATTTGAATTTCTTTAGTTAGTCCATTACAGAGCACGTATACTGACATGCATAAGAGCGCAGCGGTTGTAGTGCTTAATAGATTCCCGCACCGAGTGATACGGCCAAAGAAAACTAGACTCTTGTTGCACGAATACTAGGCTTATATACTGGAAAACATAAAAATGGAGGCTACACATGCATATAGGATGACCATCTGCTGAGTGTCTGGCTTGTTAACATCTCGTAGGATCGTTTATTTAAAAAAATTCTCTTGATGTATTTAAAATCCTCACTCGAGTGACTATTATAATCATCAAGTTCAGATCACATTAACATGACGAGCCATAACAAAACTAGACATGAGAGCCAACAAAATCAGCAACATCTTACACAGGACCGGTCAAGCCGTTGTTGATGTGCCGGTCTGACCGCCGGCCTGAGACCGGTCACACCGGCTGGCTAGTCTGATCGCAGATCTGGGGTCAATTCAACTGGTCCTCTGTTCCTAGACTTGATAACCTCTCGAGACAAAAACTCAAATATCAAGAACTTACTTAAATCTCATCTAAACACTTCTAAGTTTTGCATGAAACTTGTTCAAGATAATAGGAACGTAAATGAATCAAGAAACACAAAGACCTTAGACTTGAGTTCACCAAATTGAAGATAATCGAATCTAATCCACAAGAACGTCAAAAATCCTAAATATCAAATTACTGCTTGCTTGTGAGGATCTAAGATATTAGATCTTTCATATCTATTGTCACATGCCCTAGTAAGATAATTTAAGCAAGAGATTGAGCTAGAATTCCCACGAATCCGAAATCACAAATCTAACTCAAAAATAAGAAAGGCAAAGTAAAAATACAAATAAAAATATGATTAAGACAAAACCTTGATCTATTTTAGTAGATGATGAGATTTACATACTCATGGATATTTACAAAATGCAACAAAAGCACCACTATTTCCTCTTTCAAGTCCTCTCTCTCACAACCATAGAAGGAGACAAGATAGTAGAGCAAAACTAAATCCTAGAATTCTTGGATCTCACCACCTCCTATCCTTCCCTCAAATAACCAGCACAACCCTAATAGGTTCAATCCATTATCCTTACCGGGGAAACCTGTCAACCCTAATAACACGGGCTTTACACATGTATGTTTCTCAAAGAATTTACAAGCTTCAACCCACTAACCATTTAGTGCTTATCCACTTGACAATCCTAGCTCTTCTTGACCTAAACGACTCCTCATTTACGCCTCTCCACACTGTAGTTTTAATCAAGGTACCAACCTAGTATTTGACAAAGCTTCCGAGCACATTCCTTTGACTCCATCTTCATCTTCACCTCAAAGTATCTCTATATGCTTTGATACGCTGCCCATAATGCCCAATGACTAGCCATCATGTTTTCACGCATTCGGATTTTCCCAAACCGTCTTTATATACATCGATTTCATCACTTGGCACACCACATACACCAAATCACCTCTTCATGGTCATTATCTTCTCTATACTTTCCACTTGAGCTATATAGTCTCACCCAGACTTACATGACCGTTCCAAACCTTAGCCCTGCCTAGTCCCGGTTCATTGCCATCGGCTGCTATATCCTCTAAGCCACTTGCACATATAAAGATCAAGCAACCATATTGATCACAAGTTCTATATACTGGACCCACATTAGTCAAAACCATATATCATGCAATGCAACACACACTATCATGGCTCCCAAGCCATGAACCAACCTTAAACCAACTCAGCTCAAGTCACCCTGATCTGTGGCTGCAACCACTGGTCTGATCGCTTTTCTCACGCCGATCAAATCACCCCGGTCAATCTGCCAACCACTGGTTGGTTTAACCAGCCACCGAGTGTGGCAACATAAATACAATCACACTGGTCAACCTCCGGTCCGATCGCCAATCATGGCTGGTTCGACCACACACGACTAACACCAAAACACGCTTTCTGGGAAAAAACAGCCACCAACTAGAAATCGGTCATACCGCCCTAGTGGTCTAACCGCTCCCAAATTCCGATCGCACTGGACCACTGGTTAGATTGCCGTTCACAGGTCAGTTCGACCACCTCCTCCCAGCGGTCTGACAATCCGACCGCAAACTGAAATTTCTAAAACTATTATAAAATTCAAATTCAACTTAACCAAAATAACAATTGTTCATTATAAATATATCTTAGATCTAATACATGATCTTTCACAATTTCATCTATTCGTCCCTCGCAGCTAGCTCTGGCAAGCTACCTTTTGTTGCTCCTTCGATGGTCGCTCTCAGATCGGCCGGGATGGACCCCATCTCTCGACCGACCTAAGTATATTTTCGATGACGAGTGGCGACCCTCCTCCATATGGAAATGCGGTGCCACAGAAGCCAAATGCCTCATACGCATGCTCATCCTTTTACTAAAATGAGGGCCACAAGGATATCAAGCCTTTAAGGACACGTAACATTTTAACAGGACCAGGGCTAGCTAGCTAGCTATGTATGGTCTATCTAATACTATCTCATCATGGATTTTTTTTTTCTGTAGTTAAAACGACTGTTGGGTTACAGGATTCAGTGAGGCATGCATCGATATAAGTACAGCAGAATTAGGGTTAAACCTGATTAAAAATAAGCAGGTCCTGATTGGACGAGACAAGTGGAACTAAATAGGGTTAGCCACGGGACCGGCCGGAGTGTCGCATGCAGGCAGAGGCGGCTGGTGGTCCGGCGTGGGCTCGACCTGATCATTAGTCACCTCTGCTTTCTCTTATTCGGTGCTGACTGGCTGGACCCAGGGCCCCACAGGCGTCATATCATATATAGCCCAGAAAGTTTTTTCTGAAGATAATTTAGTAGCTCAATATATCAGATCGATTGCTGACAGCAACAATTGAACTGCAGCTTCTTCTTTTAAAAAATGACACTGTAGCAAACATCGAAACCAACCGGGCAAAGCATACACACATGCAGTTTTGGTAAAGCCCAGCTCGCTACCTATCTTATTTGCAACAAGCGATCGATGGCATGCATTCTAGCTGCCATACTCGGTCGAGCTGTGGTTCTCAGTGTGATATGCATGCAAGCCCTTTCTTCGCACGCAAAAATGCAAGATAGATAGCGTTGGCCTTTGATCATTGTGTTGCAAGATCAATTTACACATGCACATTTCGTCTCTTCGAACGACCGATGGAATGTCTACACATATTTCACGTGCGCATGCTACAAACCTCTCATCACAACCAGACAATCTAGCAGACCCTTAGATCTGTACCAAGCTAAGCTAGCTGTTTTTTTTGCTATCTCGATCTCCATTACTCCATAGTTAACTTAGGAGCTTGGACTTCTGTCGGAGATTATAGCAGTCGACATGTACGTACTTGAATTGGCGCATACATATATTAGTTAGGGTGTGGCCGGTGACGATGGCGATGTCCGGAGCGGAGCCGTTGCAACTGGAAGGGAGCACTTAGTCTTTAGGAATAAACAAAGAACATAAACAAGTCGATGTATGCGTATTTTTAAATAGTGATGGTTTCTGTCTTTTAGTTTTTAGAAATCAGAAGTTGTTTGGAACACGTTGTCTTTCTAATACGGCTTTTTCTTTGCATTATTTGCAGAGATATAATGATTTTTTATTTTTTTTCTTTAATTAAATATCTAAAAAAGCTAACAGTTATTATAATATTATTTTAAAAACCACAAGTCTCTATAAGAGGGCTTTGCTTCCATGGCGATGCATTCTCGGATGTTTATTTGGGTGGACCGTATTGCAACTTGTGTGGTGCATCTTTGGGGGAGAAGTGAAGCAATAGATCTACACGCCATGTGGTGCATCATCTCGCCCAGCTGCCGACGTCACTCTTCCTCTTTTGTTTTATTAGAATTTTGTTTGAGGATCAGTAAGCATGTATATAGATGCACATGTGCCGATGTGCAAATTACACTACGAAAAGATCGATTTTTTATGTAGATTGTAGCTAGCTAGTGTGTATTCTACTGGCTTACGCGGCGAGCGCACATGCCCACCCGAGAGCTGATGTACGATAAAACTAAGGTGGCTCCCTGATAGTTTTGATTAATCCAAACGAAGCCTAATACGGTCACGCTGTTAAACAAATTGTAGCATCGTATATCATAATCAGACAGGGTGAATAATTATCTCTTTTTAATACCTGAAAACAAATCTTAACCTAGAAAAAAAGGTAATCTAAATTTATCAGTTGTATATTTCAACCGTAGGATGCTAGACCGCTCGCATGTGTTTGATGGAGGTTCCGACCGCTCGTTCGACCGCTTGCTCTATCTTTTTCACGTAGTTGAAATCTCCCATCACTCGAAAGCTTCAGCCACTCGAACGCTTCAACCGCTCGAACTAGAACATGCCGAAAACAACATCGTGCTCTTATCACGCGAGATCAAGATGCGTTAGCACTCCGCCACCGAGGCTATAGGAAAACAATGCTCGGAAAACATGTTACCGACGTCGACTAACTTTTCTTGAAATAGATCTGATCTATTATTTCTGGATCATGTTCTGTGGCTATAAAGCGCCCTCACGGCACCCCTAAAAACTCTAGCACAAAAAGCCTCCTCAAAGCGACGGTTAAAACTTTAGCCTCTATCTGCTTTTATATGCTAAAATCCTAAACCGTGTTCGACTTAAACATGAACACGAATATTATCTCTTCTTCAAATCAAGGGACTCGAAATCATTTCAAATACAGGTTTAAACCAATTTCTACCTCTTCTAAGTTATAGACTCCATCCACAACTCCTAACTCACCACATGATGAAGCATCCAAGACAGCACCTTTTATATCTTCATCACGTCCATCAACTTCCATGTTAAAGCCTCCAGGACCGCACCTACTATAGTTTCTCCACGCATCATCACCGCTTGTGTCGAAGCCTCCTGGACCGCACCACTCACAGCTTCTCCATGAATCACCACCTCTGATCTCCACGTGCTCCACGTGAGTTTGATCACCTCGCGTGACATTCTCAACCACCTGGACCTCAGACTTCACCATCCTAGTCCCAGTCCTCCTCGTCACCGGCCATGACCGTCTCCATGTCAACCTGCACATCAAAGACCAAATAACGTTTTTCCGATACAAGTTGTTCACAACTTGACCGTCATCAGCATACACACATAATACACCCTCGTCTATCCATAGACAAGAACTAAACCAACCACGAATACCAACCAGGTTGTCCATGACCACAATTTCCACGCTCTCCAGAAATCACCAACTTCAGATCACTCGTTACGACCGGTTACAACCGCTATTCAAGACCGATCGCTAGTTTATAGAGCACTCGAACACAAGTACTCGGGAAATGTCATTGCTCAAAACACTCGGGAATAGCAAGTATCTCTACCGACCACAAGACCATCGAGTACTGACTACCGATTACCGATCGCTACGACTAAAACACCAGATCGCTATCCCAACGCTTACTTGAAACCTACGAGTACCGATCACCGACCATAGTTGCAAAACCAACGACTGCAACGCCTTCAACTATTGACCGCGAGGTCTACAACAATCCAATCGAATAGTCCAAGACACCAACAGAAGATCGTAAAATTTATAAGTATCAAAAAGTTGTTGAATATCGAGTATCGACCAGTAAAGTTCACGACCATCGAGTACCGACCAGCAAAGTCCAAGACCATTGAGTACCGACCAGTAAAGTCTATGACTATCGAGTGCTGACCAGTAAAGTCCACGACTATCTAGTACCGACCAATAAAGTCCACGACTATCTAGTACCGACCAATAAAGTCCACGACTATCTAGTACCGACCAATAAAGTCCACGATTGTCGACTAGTAAAGTCCATAGCTATCGAGTATCGACAGTTACTGTAGCTACGATAATGAAACAATACAGTAGATATGACCGTTGATTGGTTATTGTAGCCGATGACATTACAACCTCAGACCGGTTGAATGTTGCTTACGACCAGTTCACTGTTCGAGGTCGAAATCTACGATTAGCTGCCATGGTTGAAGCCAGATGAGGTCGAAGTCGGACGTGGTAGAAGTCAGATGTTATCGAAGTCTGCCGTGATTGATGTTTAACATGGTAGAAATACCATGATCGAAATTGCATGTTTGAAATCTGCCATGGTTGTAGTATGCCGATTTTAGTTATGTAAAAGATCACTGATCGAAACTTTTCTAAACATAAATTTTAATACAATCTAAAAATCAATTATTCATTATCAATAAATCCACGATCATCATACGGTGTAACACAAATGCACCTTGGACGCCATGTGGTGCTGGGCTAGGCAACGACTGACTGCTAGTACTGGTAACCACACAATTGGCAAAAAGTGGCGAGCAAGCGTGAGGCACTGGTCAAAAAGTTCCTTTACTTTACCTGCTTGTTCTAGCTTGCACGCTCGATCAAGCCCAGTACACTGTACTAATGTCCATATAGACCACAGGCAGTGCCTGGTGTTCCGTGGCTATGAAAGTGCTACAAAACACACACACACACACTACAGAACCTTGATAATGTCGTTGAATTCTGAAGCACGAGGTATTTTTCTAAAGTCTGAAAACTGAAGAAAGCATGCAGCATCTTGCTCAGAAATGAGCGCGAGAGAAACCATTTCTTTAGATATTTTTATTTTCTTTTTGAGATCAGGAGAAACATTCTATAGTAACCTGGAACCGTCCATCGTGGATGAACTCTTGCTGGTCTTATCAAATCGCGCCGTCCGGGTCCAGCGTGAACGTGGGCGCGGCACCTTTAACGCACACATTTTTCTGCTGCGTATATGCATCGACATGACACACGGCATCATCACTACTCCAGCATTCCGGTTCCTTCTTCATCCTGCAAACGAATACCCGCCCGGCCCCAAACCGTTATCCACTTGCATGCAGAATGATGCAGACGAGCTGTAACTTTTCCGCCTCCCCTTCCTCTGATCAATTGCTCGGTCGTCCAGTCCATTCCAGTCCACTAGCTGTAACCTTCCCGAGTGAGCGAGTGCGGGCGATCCAGAAATGTGGCACCGCCTGTTAGCATCAGTCGCGAGAGAGAGAGCGAGAGGAAGACAAGAACAAGAGGCACGAAGAACAATTAGAGAACAGGGAGTAGATGCAGATAGTTTGTTGTGTTTCTTCTTGCCTTACATGGTCCCCAGGACCTCACTTTATCCGCACGCAGGCGGGGTAGCTCCTAGCGTTGCTTGCGTGCTGCCGCAGTTTCCCACTCTGGACCGTAGAACCGTGTGCTACGCCTCGTGGGCCTCTGCCCGGCTGTTGCACTTGGGCCGGTTCTCTCTTCCACGCACTCCTTGGCGCCCTCCACAACAGACCGGCGCATATCATCACACACTGAGTCACCAGAGTCACCAGTGCTCACATCCCCCCATCTTCAAAAGCTGTTTGACCCCAAACAGCAGCCCGAGGAAAACACTGCCGAAGAGGTAATAAGTCTTCCCACGTCGCCAGTGAAACAGGCATCTTCGACCACTGGACCAAGCCCTGGAGAGTAGTATCATTACCATGTACCACTGAACGTCATTGCAAGATTCTTTCCGGGACACTCCACTGAACCGCGTCGGTGGGCAGCGCTGGAGACACCCCTTGTGTGTTGCCGACGGCCTGTTTCAGCTGCGAGACATGAAACACAGGATGCACTGAAGAAGAAACCGGTAAAGCTAACCGATAAGCAACTGTGCCAATGCAGGCTGTGATCTGGTAAGGACCGAAGAAACGGAAGGCCAACTTCTGGTTTGCACGGGGTGCCAACGACGCACGGACATAAGGTTGAAGTTTCAGGTAGACCCAGTCGCCCACAGCGAAGTGGCGCTCGGATCTCTTCTGATTGGCCTGCTTAACCATGCGCTCCTTCGCACGAATCAAATGCTGACGGATGAGAGCGGTCATCAACTGACGTTCCTCCAACCACGACTGAAGATTGGCCACAGGAACGACATCCGAATCAGAAATGGAAAAGTGAGAGGGAGCGTACCCATACAGGACCTCAAAAGGTGAACGACCGATGGCAGAATGTGGGCTACAATTGTACCAATACTCCGCCAAATGTAACCAGGCACTCCACTTGGTGGGACAAGCATGAACGTAGCAGCGAAGAAAGGTCTCCAGACATTGATTGACACGCTCGGTTTGGCCATCCGACTGTGGGTGATAGGCGGAGCTCATCCGCAACTGTACGTGTGTCAGCTTAAACAAATGAGACCATAACTGGCTGGTAAAAACGCGATCCCGGTCGGACACAATAGCGGAGGGTAAACCATGGAGACGATAAACTTGTTGCATGAAAACGGAAGCCACCGTCATCGCCGTAAACGGATGACGCAACCCCACAAAGTGTGCATACTTGGAGAAAGTGTCCACCACAACCAATACGCAATTGAGACGGCCAGACAAGGGCAATCCTTCCACGAAGTCCATTGAAATAACCTTCCAAGCCCTGTCAGGAACCTCCAATGGTTGAAGCAGCCCTGGAAGTCTAGTGCGGTCGGGCTTCGCTTGTTGACAGATTTGACAAGCTGCAACGAAGGATTTGACAGTGGCCTTCAATCCTTTCCAAGCGAACAACTGTTTGACACGACGAAATGTGACTGGAAAACCAGAGTGACCTCCAACCGGACTGGAGTGAAGCGCCGTCACTAACTGCAGATGCAAGGATGGAACATCGCCAACCCAAAGGCGATGCTTGTAACGGAGCAAACCGTTGTGTAGGGTGAAATGAGGTAGTGCAGCGGGGTCGACGGCTAACTTGGTGAGGAGCTGTTGAGAGAAGTCATCTGATTGGTAAGAATCCATGACCTGTTGAGCCCAAGCCGGAGTGGCGGTAGAAACGGCCGCGCACTGGTCGTCGGAAGGCGGACATCGAGACAGGGCATCGGCAACCCTATTGTCAGAGCCTTTACGGTAGATAATCTTATATTGTAGACCTAATAACTTGGTGAAGACCTTTTGCTGCCAAGGTGTGTGCAGCCGCTGCTCCTGAAGCTGCACTAAACTCTTTTGATCCGTCAAGATATGGAACTCGGCTAACTGCAAATAACTTCGCCAATGATCAACTGCCATCAAGATTGCCATGTACTCTTTTTCATATGTGGAAAGTCCCAAGGAACGCGGGCCCAAGGCCTTGCTCAAAAAGGCTAGAGGGTGACCGGCCTGCATCAATACTGCACCGATGCCACTGCCACTAGCGTCCGTCTCAATCACGAAAACCTGACGAAAATCCGGCAACGCCAATACCGGAGCCGAGGTGAGGGCAGATTTCAGAGCCTCAAACGCCTGCTGGTGGAAGAGATTGAACATCCTGCATACGGACCATAGTCGCCTTGGGAAGAGATTGAACACCCTGCAGAGAAGCAGCTACTGCCGGACTGATAAAGGAATGAGAACTGCCTGAGTCCAGAAGAATTAGTACCGAATGGTTCTGAATAGTGCCTTGAAATTGAATTGTTCGAGCTCCCGGAGAACCGTGGACCGCCGAAACCGAAATGGAAACGAATAGCTGCTGATCCCCGTCGGCCACTGGTTCGTCAGCATCAGAACGAACCTCCTCCTGGTGGCAGAGATCCCAAACTTCCTGCAAGGCATGTAACTGAACCTGCTCGGGACAGCGATGATCGCGAGACCACTTCTCAGCACACCGAACACAGAGACCGCGTGCACGGCGATAAGCACGAAGAGTGGCCAACTTGTCTTCAATAGGACGACCACGCCGATCCTCCCCCGGTGATGGCGACACGACCATCTTGTCCGGACGTGGCGGCGGCGGTAGCGGTAGAGGATTCCGTGAGACCGGCCTGGCGCTCCAGGAGTACTCGGACTTGCGGATATCTTTGCGCTTGGATGGGTCCGCCATCTCCTCCTGTAACAGAGCAAGAGCGCAAGCAGAATCCAAAGTCGAAGGGCGGTGCATATGAACAGCATGCTTAATATCATCACGCAGCCCGTCCACAAAACGCATGGCATAATAAAGTGGATCAGTCTGACGACCATAAGCGAGCAATTGATCGACCAACCCTGAAAACCTATCCACATAATCGGAAACCGAACCCTGTTGACGGATGCTGAAAAGTTGGCGAATCAACAATTCATGTTGATCCCTGCCAAAACGTTCCAACAGCAACTGACAAAATTCAGCCCAGAGAATACGACGAACGCGGGACTCAACGGATTGTAACCAACGCGCTGCCGCCCCAGACATGTGCATACCCGCCACTCTGATCCACAATGAGGGTTCAACGGAATACATGTCAAAATAATCCTCACAACGCGATATCCACAACTTAGGATGTTCCCCATCGAAAGACGGAAAGTGCATTTTAGGCAACTGATGAAAAGCCGAAGAAGAACGTTCACCACCAAAGCGCGACTCAAATCCCCCAGTCCCCAAATTCTCAAATGCGGGTAAGGAAGCCAAGCGACCTAATGGGGGAGGGGAAGATCATGCGTACCCTTGACCGGGAGATGGGTGTGGAACCCAGTCTCCCGGTGATTGGTTGCTCCGCTGTGCCCGCCTGGGCCGACGACCGGGTTACCGGCTGATGAAGCTGCCGCGGCCGCCCCCGGACTGGATAAGATGCCCGCCGAGGTAGCGGGGTTGCCCTCGAGCACCACTCGATGGACCGTCTTGCGAAGCACGCCTAGCTCCACGCGGAGGTCGTCAACGGTGACATCGACGCGAGATTTCCATTCGTCGAACACCTTAGCCGCACCCTCCAAGGTCCCGAAGCGATCCGCCAATGTCGTCTCCACCGCATCGATGCGCTGCGACAAGGAAGACCGGAGATCGGAGAAATCGCTGCGAACGCCCTTCAGTTCCTCCATGATGATCTGGAGATTGGGATCCATCGCACCCCGTTTCTTGCGAAAGCGGGTGAAGTGATCGTGGTGGATATTGCTGGGGTCCAGATCGGTGTCTCTGATACCAATTATGTTAGCATCAGTCGCGAGAGAGAGAGCGAGAGGAAGACAAGAACAAGAGGCACGAAGAACAATTAGAGAACAGGGAGTAGATGCAGATAGTTTGTTGTGTTTCTTCTTGCCTTACATGGTCCCCAGGACCTCACTTTATCCGCACGCAGGCGGGGTAGCTCCTAGCGTTGCTTGCGTGCTGCCGCAGTTTCCCACTCTGGACCGTAGAACCGTGTGCTACGCCTCGTGGGCCTCTGCCCGGCTGTTGCACTTGGGCCGGTTCTCTCTTCCACGCACTCCTTGGCGCCCTCCACAACAGACCGGCGCATATCATCACACACTGAGTCACCAGAGTCACCAGTGCTCACACCGCCGCAACAGCAACCACGCGACGCAAGGAGAGCCACGGTCGCCGCACGCGTCGTCGCCGGCGTAAGTTGCACGGCTAGCATCCTAAGCTTTGGCCGGACACTTCTTTCTCATGCTAAAGCTGCAAGCCTGCAACCGAGTTAAACATCATCTCACCTGTGCACGATTAAAATTTCAGCGTCGTGTTAGGAGTGGACGGTGCCGGCTTGTTGGAGTTGCAAATACGTCACGTCCCTCTCCCGCCGACGGCAAAGCCCAAGCCGACTAGTGACCGAGCCGTCTTGGTTTGATCGGCCCATGCCGGCCCGCCACACAAATCATTGGCGCCTACGTGGCAGGGCCTCCTTTCCGTCCGACGTGGCGTCCACCAACTGGTTGCAGTAGGGGTCAAGGAGCCAATGGGACGTTGCGGGCTCGCCAATACTCCTCGGGCCCCGCCGCGCACCAGCCCACCGGCGTACACCATCATGGCTAGCGCTTCTGTCGCCACCAACCGACGACCAACATACGGCCGGTATGCAATACAAGGACACCCCGGATCATAGATGAGCACTGTAGGGTGGGTTCTATTAGCCTTATTGCTTTCTGTTACTAGTAACTACTTTTTAAACGATATATTTTTTAAAATGAGACCTATAGATATATTGTAGTGGATACTATACTAAGTTCAGTTATATTGGCTAAAATTATATTTGACTATTTCTCTCTGCGTATTGCCTCTCACGAACAGATAGAAACCAAAAACCATAAACCAAAAGTCAAAGTCACAGCCCAAAAATCCCACCCGTAAACTAAAACGCTGGCCACAGATGTGCACACGGGTCTTTTCTGGACAGTAACTTTGCAGCTTTCTTACTTCGGGTCCATTTATATTGGTTTTTGCTTCTAGCTTATGTTTAAAGAAGCTAAAAGTCAATATGAAGATTCAGCTTCTCAAAGTGTCTTTCCTACTTCTCTAGCTCCTCTTCCGTATCATTTCGGGGATAAGGTAGGGGTCACGGACGTATCACACACCTTACTCCTCTCACTCTGACCTCACACACGTATCTCTCCTCATTTTCCCTATCGCTTCCTCTCTTCTTTTAAAAGCTATTTCTTTCAATCATTATTATTTATTTTTTTTAAAAAACAATGGTCCTAACCAATATAAACAGACCATCTCCACCAATGCCATCGAAATGAATGGCAATACATGTATGCACAGGTAACTTTGCAACTTTCCGAGGGGTATGGCGATGTCCCGTTTGTATGCCGATGGCATTGCCCTGTGCTGCTGTGCAGCCAGTGTTTGCAAAGTGACCGTTAGAACTGGCCCGTGCGGATGGCTGCCGTCATGCAGTCCCCTGAAACAGGAGCCGGTTAGATGCAAATATACTGACTGGAAATCCACTACGAAGTAGCCATTATTGGTCACTTGAAAATATGGCATGCAGCTCATGAGTCACCACACCTTAGCTATGCATAAGAGAAGGAAAGAGTAAGGAGGGCAAAAGTGCTCATGGGGAGCCTGGTTCGGTTCACGTAGAGGTGTTAACACCTCCACTGCATCTAGCCGTTAATTAACAGGGGTATAACTGTACAATTGCTTTGATAGCTTCACGTTTATTGGACAGTTAGTCGGTTACTGAAAAATCAGCCAATCAAGAACCAAACGAAGTGTTCCCCAAACTCTGATGCTTCGTGTGTTTCAAATCTCATCGTCAAGATGTGTAGTTGCCGTAAGTAGATTTTGGCTTGGAAAACTCCCGGGATTCCGGCACTGCAGACTGACGCGTCCTCTCCGGCGGCGCCGCCTGCCTCCCGTCGAGGGTCCTGAGGCTACCGCCTGCGCGCAGTTCTCCGCTACCTTCCGAACGGTGCCTGAGGCACGACTTCGCAGAATGGATCACAAGGATGAGTCGCAGAAGCCCGCGCTCTATTCGTTTCCTCCCGCCTGAAAGTGGAGACTTTGTGTGAAGCACAAACACAGACGCACACAGAATAGCACGCACGCACGCACGCATGCTAGTCGATAAGCTACCGCGAGGTGTTCATTGTAGCATGAGTTCTCAGGAAAAATTACTTATTTGCCCATTTCGCTAGCACCATCCCTGCACACCACTCATAAGCACCGGAGATGTCAAGGTCATGACAACTGTTGGATGGGCTACATTGAACGACAAAGAACAACTGAATATACCAAACCATTTCTCGTTCCGGTGACACAAACCCTTAGCATCACAAGTTGTTTGGTCAAATATGTATGGTACTAGTTATTACACCTTACGTCATCTCAAAAATAAAAAAAATAAAAGGGCATAAATAAGATAAGTATGTACAATGCTACCAAAAGCAGCGGACATTTCATCCATGTGCTTCTCTGTACCTACAATTTTATTCAGCCCACTTCGGTTCACTGGTGCCCACTCAAAACACCTTCTCAGACTCCCACACACAGCGAAAGCCAAATTTAAAATATTTACCTTCTGTTTTTAGCTGTCTCGCAATACCTTCTACAGCTTTCCTTCTTTCCTGTATCTTGTATTTATCATACTTTTGCCTTGGGAGTCTCTTTCTCTTTTAATAAGGAGTTAAAGGTCTTATTCGTCTTTCTTGGCCTCCACTATTGGTTTTATGTCAAGCAATACATAGAATAACTCCCAACATATGAGTAAAAACAAGATGTAATAAAAAAAAAGGATCAACACAGCTATTGATTCCGTCAAGAATTAGATTAAATAGGATGATCAAAAATCAATTTCAGAGTTGTGGATAAAGCCTCTCGAAGGCAAATCAAAACAGTAGAGCTTATCTAAAGTGAGACCATGGAGAATCTCGGGTGGGAGACACCATCTTCGAAGGATACTGAAGATTTGAAGGCTACAAAAGATTCAAAGAATTAGGTTAGATGATCCACATCTTCGGGTCAGGGCTAACGAGCACATTGAATTATCCATGTGGTTGAGAGCCCTCACAGCCCAGGCACAACAACGCAATTATTAGTCCGAGTTGATACATTCGAATAATTAAATGTTCAACTCTTTGCTCCCCTACTTCTATGCACCTGTGCTTGTATTCATACAAATGCATGTATGTATATACACATGCATGATATTATACGTGCTCGATGTCCTCTTCTTCTATGTCGGTCGCTTCACTTTTTCAACATTGGCCAACTCAACGCTGTGACTTCCTTACTAACTGTGATGACCTCCTATTTTCACTAATGGTGATATGTGTGTTTTAGTCGCTGTTTAATGAGGGAGAATCTTCTCGTCATCATGGTCACATCATACTCCTCACCAGTGATGACATGCTCCTAACCACCCAATAGCCCCATATCATCTATAACTCGTCATCAATGCAAAACTCCATCTCCTCTCTACCAAGGCTTCTCCATCATCGAGCTTCTTTAGCCACTGACTTCTTCAACAATGCCAACACTCACCACTCGTTATCATGGCCCTGGGCTCCTTTGACACTAGCCTTTCTCTTGAATGGCTCCGTTGAGCAGCATAACATTGTAATCGTCGAAGGAGTAACGTGGGCAACATGACATTGTCCTTATCTCCATCACCGCCGCAGCAGTTCTTCACTTCCCTATGGGTTAATGTCTTCTTGCAGGATAGATTGACGCCATTGCACTCTTTCGTGGTCTTCTCTGACATTGTTTGTGCTATCTTCGTTATAACTCATATTTTGTATTCAAAATTCTAGATAAATCAAATTGTAATTTATTTAGTTATTATTATGAATTTCAATTAATTTGTTAGAATTTATATATAAATCCAATTGATAATTTTTCTTTAACTTTTATTCCGAATTATAGTTATTTAAGGATTTTAGAATTCGTATCGAAATCAAATTATTTATTTTATTTTACTTTTTCTTATGAAATTCAGTTATATTATGGAATTTACTTGATACGTACTCTTTCCTTTAATCTAGACTGTTATAATCTGGACTTATCACAGTTGACGACATGGATCTTTATCTTTCTTTACAGGTTAACGTGGGAATTTCTAGCCCTTAAGAATAAACATGGTGACTTCTTTTGACTTTGCTTTAATAAGATAATCAGATAAGATAGATAAATTCTTTGATGTACGAGAAATTTTTTCTTTTGCAAATTAATTCTTTCTTGGATTTCTAATGTTGTTATTGACTCACACTCACGTGCACTTGCTAAGCTAGAACGACGTGTGAGGTCGAAGGCCCATACGAGCCTTTCTTTCAGTATGGCGTGCGCGGTGTGCCACGCACACCGCAGTTGGGCCACCGCGCTGCAAAACCACCCTGTGCCGGGGGGGATTCCACCGTCCGCCTGTGCTGGCCTTACGATTTCGCCTCTCCCGCGGCACGCGTTACCCACCCTGCCGAGCACCTGGGCGGCTGGGCCGCAACCAAACCGGCGGCTACGCTTCCACTCTCCTCCGCCTTGCCGGCCCAAGCACCCAACGTAGAGCATGCCTGTCCCATATGACCTCCTGCTTTGTACCTCGGGTTTCACCGCGGCAGCAACAGCAGGCCGGCCCGCAGGCGTCAGCCACTCCTCCCCAAGAATTACCCATGCCCTTCAAGACCCGAGAGGACCGGTGCTTGTACCGGGATTTTCTTTAGGCAACGCGAGTTGTAGAGCTGGGACTTGGGCCGGGCTTTTTTGGGCCAGTCCGAAGCACGGCCGGCACGGCACGGTCCAAGCACGGCCCGGCCCGACACGTGGCGGGCCGTGCCGGCACGGCACGAACGGTGGGCCGGGCCGGGCCTGGAAAACCGGCCCGGTGGGTGGCACGGCAGATCGTGCCGTGCTTGGGCCGGCACGGCACGGGCGGGCACGGGCGGCACGGCGGGCACGCCGGCGCCAGCGGCCGGGCCGCCTCCGCCTCTACCTCGCCTCCCAAAGTCCGGCAGTCCCCCCTCCCGTCGACATCTCTCACGGTCATCCCAGATCCCAGATTCCCCACAAGCCATCACACATCACAGAGCAGAGGGGGAAGGAGGTGTACCGGTCACCAGAGCTCGGACAGTCGGACGAATGGACGATGGTCGTAGGATGGAGGGAAAGGAGGCGGCGGCGGAGGAGGGGGCGGCGGGGGGAGGGGGCGGTCGGGCGAGGAGGGGCGGCGGGGAGATCTGGGGAGGAGCCGAGGAGGGGAAGGAGGGGGCGGCGGGGGAGGAGGGGTGCGGCGGCGGGGAGGGGGCGGTGGGGGAGATCCGGGGAGGAGGGGGCGGCGGGGAAGGAGGGGGCGGCGGCGGGGAGGGGGCGGTGGGGGAGATCCGGGGAGGAGGGGGCGGCGGGGAAGGAGGGGGCGGCGGCGGGAGAAGGGGTGCGGCGGCGGGGAGGGGGCGGTGGGGGAGATCCGGGGATATGAGGTGTCTTTTGTTGTTCTTCATTTTTGCACTTGTGATATAAAGTGTCTTTTATTGTTCTTTCTTAAGAAATATCATCATACAAAAATAATGAGTATTTTCAATGTTGTTTCTCCTTAGGTATTATAATTTGACAATATAGCTCACCCCATTGTGATTTTATTTTATGTAAGCAAATTACTACTACATGCGCTTCTAATTCTAACATAGCTCTCTTCACCGACTGCCTTTTTAATTCGAGCATTTGATGAGATAACCACCCCACGTATGTTATAATTAACCATTATGTAAACAAAGATAGACTGTTATTGATGTGTGTATTCCAAGTAGTTACTAAATGTTCTAGAAACTATTTAAAATTGATTTCTTAACTATAGTAAGCTGCACTCATGACTCTCCTTGAGCTTTTTTATTTGACTAGTTGGGCAGCCCTATGCTAGATTGTCGGGCGATGAGCTAGATGTCCACGTATGCCACAGTCCAATTTACACCAAGATATGCATATCATTGGACTAGATGACTAAGTTTGGAGATGGAATGGCATGAGACAATAGTATCGAATTTTAAGTAGGTTTTTAATAAGGCGGGTACAAGAGAAAGGAATATAGCGGCCACCGCTATCATTGTCGCCGTCGCTTTCGTCGTGTATAGTTACTTTGGGCTGGGCTTGGGCTGGCACGGCACGAACGCCGGCATGGTGGGTTTTGGGCCGTGCTTGGACCTGGCCGAAAGCGAGGCGGGCCGGCACGGCACGGCACGACGAGATGACTGGACCGAGCCGACACGGCACGAAGCACGGTGGGCCCGGGCCGTGCCGGCACGGCACGGCCCAATTCCCACCTCTAGCGAGTTGTAATGACTATTGACCTAAACATTGGATGAGCAGAAGCTGCAGAAATGGCGGATAAGGTGCAACCAAATTGTTAGCGCTACTTCGATCTTTCACGTCCATGCGATCATGTCTAGTATGCATTAATTTTGCTCGACTGTATATGTACAGTGCATTTTTTTGTGTGTGTACATGGGTGATGGATTAATTAATCATGTTTGGGCGAAAAGGGGGAGCTCATTAACTCACATCTACGTACCATGCATAGCGATGAAAAAAATCATGATAGAGGTCGAGTTACAGATCATCTTCCTAAATAATTGGAATAACAGCTATAAGGTGTGACAGAAAATAGAGGAACTAATGTGAGATTTGTCACGCAAGAATGCCCCCATCTTTGCTCGGGGAGGGTTCCCTGTGCAATCGGCGACCAAGGAGTTGCACTGTATTTTTCTTTGAGATCAGGAAATTTGCACACATCGTTGACTATATGTGGCAAAGGACCGTGTGGCCTGATAAAATCAGAAGAATTCATTCTGCCATTAATGTGGAAGTCCATGCCTGCATAAGTTCCTCATTTCCCAAAAGATAAGGAACGAACTACACATAACTAATGGGCCTCCATTTTCTTTTTGAAACAGTAAGTACTGGGTCCTCCATTAATTTAGCCCTCTGCGCTACTGGATATCCTCTGCTCTCCTCACGTTGTGTATAGCATGGGTGGCCGCTTAGAGTTCCGTTTGGAACACAAAATTTTCACAGAAATTGATCAGTAACTGCAGAAATTCAGTAAAAAAATCCATGTTCCAAATGGGATCTAAAATTTCTTTGGGGTTCCATCAAATGACTAGGCCGGGCACTAGGACTGCGTTAGGCGGGCTGAGCTCCTCTTGTTGGTTGTGCTCTCCACGCTCGCGTGTTTATTAAGACCTTACTTTCCGGTATTCGCACGTAAACAAAGACAAGCTGATAGGCATTGGATCATGAAAAGTCAACTGCTTGCGTCGATATATGGCTGCACGTACGTATAGAGTATGGTCAGTGTACGGTTCCCCAGAATCTGGTGGCTCTCTATCGGCTAGATGAGTAGGTTGGTGGTCCAGTGCGACGATGCGTGGCGCACACCTCTTGCGTTATCGTTTAGCTGTTCTTGACAAGCACCGTACTCCTTGCTGCTGATGCACTATAGCATAACGATTGAAATGTGACCTATAGCATAGCACTCTAGTACAGCCACATTATCTGACGGGAATCACAACTCGTAATGGTAGCCGTATGACCGAATATGGTAAGAGAGAGATAAATGATGTCTTATTTTTTTAAGTATTTATCAATTCTTCACTTCAATAACCACAAGTTAAGAAGATTAAGATGACAATACTATAAAAGGGTTATCCTGAACGTCTTATCATAGATAAGCCAACACAAATTGTCAGTTATTAAGTTACCATAGATAGTTTTACAATATGGACTGTTTAAATTCCGCGGGATGAAAAGAACCGTCTCTAATGACCTACTTATCACAGACGGTTTTTGTTTCGAACCGTCTGTGATGACCTACTTATCATAGTTGTGATAATATTTCAACTTATCTGCTCTCGCTAAATTTGAATTTCCCGCTCATCTCATTGGATTTGTTCTTTAAAATATATGGCTCGGATGTTCTTCTCCTCTTCTCTCTTCTCACTTCTTCACTTCTTGCCAAATTTTTCCTTAAAAATAGAATGCTCGGCCGACTACCTTCCCGACCTCCTCCTCCGGTTGTGACGCCAAAGTTCACTACATAAGTCATTCTTGTTGTAAGGGTATCTTTCGCAGTGTCACCATCGTGACACAACGGTGACGCTGCCGTTGCCGGCCTTTCTTGATGCCTGGATATGAAATTACGAAATTGTTTGATAACTAGGGTTTCGACCATGTAAATCTTGATGCTCGAGTGTGTGAATATTAATTGTTGATGCCTTAATAGTTCTTATGATGATTGATGGATGGCTAGGGTTTTGGCCTTTTTTGAAATTCATATTTTATTATAAAATGAAGACTATGAGCATACGACCACGGCATACGCACCACTGCTTACGACCACATCATATGACCACGGCTTACGACAGTGTGCCTATCACCGCGGCAAACCAAAGCAATAAAACAACAGCACCTACAACCTAAACAACGAGCCACCAAAGACATAGCGCCAATCATAAATAGGCTTGCTTTGGTTCATCTGCATTCTCTGATTACGCTATTTTATAGAGCAATTAGAGAATATTGATGAACTGAAGGAACCCTATCTATGATACCACGGTAACACAATCACAAACAGTTGTAATAATAGACTATCACAGATGGTTCTATTTAAGAACTGCCTGTGATAAGGGTTATCATAGACGGTTTAAAAATCATCTGTAATGCCCATGCCGGTATTACTTATCCATAAGAACAGACGGTTCAGAAAACCGTCTATAGTGACGTTTCTAAATTGTCTGTGATGAGCTTTTCTGTAGTAGTCTGAAAAGCCAACACACAACCTAGCAAATCAAGAAGCTGAAAATTTGAGAAATAAACAATAATTTCGGTAGTACCGCTACAATGTCACGGTAGTACCATTTTGCTATAGTAAAATCATCATTACGTGCTACAGTGTCTGATAGTGCTGCTACAACAGTAAAATCGCACAGGGATAGTAAAATCAGCGCGATTTTTAAAAACTAAAATGAATGGAATTTGTGATCCGTAAATACAAATCACTGATAACTTGGCACGCACCTTCTCTACAGTGTCAGGAATATATTATAATCAACGATCAAGAGAATCGTTGCCAAAATTTTAACCTTTTTGCATTTGTAGAAGTGCACCAAAACGGACAAAAACATAAATAAGTGAATATGACTTGCTTATGGGAAGATGATAGCTAAGATAGTTTTAGATGTGTTTTCACATATCACAGCAAGTAAAAACATCGAAGAAATCAAGCCAAAAATCTTTAGATCATGAAATCACTTGAAAGATCAAAAATATGCAAAAACTGGGTTTCTTTATGAACTTACTATCAAAATGTCTAGATTGGTGGAGATAGATTTTTAGATAATATCTCCATCTCGTATAAGTCCTTGGCATAACAAGATCAAGAAGAGGGAAGAGAAAAGATCCAAAAACCAATCAAAACAAGAGCAAATCAATCAGTTACAAGATATAACCATGAAAATGATCAAAGATTGATTATATTACTGCTTGAGAATGAAAGTTTTAAACCCACTCCACTTTAGAGGACAGAGAGCATACCAATCACTCAACTCTCGAACTATAACCCTAAAACAAGGTAGCACAAAAGAGGTAGGTTGGATGAATAACCATAAATCACCATCCCAACCCTTAAATAGACAGGCTAATTAGTCACATCTAACTCTTAGTAGATATTATCTATTTAGCACAACAAGGGGAACCTGATAACCCCCACACGGGTTTTAACTCACACATCACACTTATGCACGTTTTTCGAAGCGTATAAGCCTGAATCCGCTAAATCCAAAACTTTGATCCAACTTTATCATACTAGTTTCTCTATGACCTAAACCGTCTTTCCAAGTATTGCTCACGTGCCGTGATTTTCTTCAAAGCCGTTTTCAGTATTTTGGTCAAACTACCAAAATAGTCTTTCTTGACACGATCATCTTCTTACATTACAAGTAATTGCCATGCTTGCCACATGTACGTATATCACTGGCTTGCCACGCGTCGACAGGTGTCTTCTATTCCAGTTCCACCGGATCCTGCCTTACTTGGGCTGACCAGGCCACATAGTATAACCCACTGTTCGGACTTTTCTTTAATATTTTTCATCTTTCTCGTGCTATGCTTGAGCTCACTATCTCACTTGGAATCCTTGATCGTTCTGGGGCTCAGCTCCTCCATGAGTATAGTCTCAATCCTTGTGGTTGATCATGGTTAATTCCAAGTGATCCTGCACATCCAAAAAAAAATCATTTTTGAACATAAGTTCTTCACAACTTGACCTATGTTAGTCAAAATATGCTTCATGCGACATTAATGTACTAACCTAGGTCAATCCAACTCAATTCTTGACTCAATTCCCAAAACTCTCAAATTTCTACCTCAGCAGTACTACCTCTCGTTTTTTTTTCAATTTTGGCACCCGAATGCTCGTTTTTTTTTCAAACATAGCTCTCTATGTCGACCTACCTACGCCGACCACGGTAGATCCACATAGGGGATATTTTTGAAAAATTTGATGTCGGAGTGCTAAAATTGAGAAATTTTGGCTCCGTACTAACCGTGAACCATCGCCGTGTTTGGTGTATTGTGCCTTATATTCTGCGCTAAAAAGGTTAGTATGTCCATATGTCCAGCTCATCTATAGTCCCCAGGTGTCTTGTCAGTTACTTCCAAACTTGTTGTGACATCCTAGGAAATTTCTAAGGGAATGCACAGTGGAGGCTACCACAGGGTAGTGGTCTCATGAGAGAGAATACCGTCACATCAGCTCAAACCACCACATAATTTTTTTTGCTTCCACAGTGCATGGTGGCTTGAGTGGTAGCTTCAATCACAACTTTCTACGTTTTTTTACTCGATCCCCCTTCCCACATCTACATTCCCCACTCAGAGCATCCATAGTGCACTTTTTTCTCCCCTAGCATCTGGTCAAACCTCGTCGTCGCCCTCGTCTGACTGGATCTGGTAGCCATCGATCCAACACCGCTTCGTCGCTCATCATACATCGCCGTCGCCGCTGCGCCGTAGCCCCTGCACCCAACATCTTCTTGCCCAGCACCACCCTCACCACCGCCAGGCTCTAGTCGGATCCGATCAGATCTAGTCGGACCTTACCGTTGCCATCGTCCGGCTCGATCCAGCAGCCGATGACCTCATCCCAGCCTGGATCTAGTCGCGCACGACTCTAACACCGTGGCATCATCTTCCCATTCGACCGCCGGACAACCATGGCGTTGTCTTCCTGTCCCTTCGGTCAACCATGGGCGGTCGACCACGGCCGCTCGATGGCCGAACGACCACAGCGTCGTCTTCCTGTTCGACCGCTGAACGACCACAGTCGCTTGACGCCTGAATGACCACAGCGTTGTCTTCCTGTTCGACTGTTGAATGACCACGGTGTTGTCTTCCCGTTCGACCGCCGGACGGCCACGGCCGCTCAACCGCCGAACTACCACGGCGTCATCTTCCCATTCGACTGTCAGACGACCACAGCCACTCAACCGTTGAACGACCACGGCGCTGTCTTCCCGTTCGACCGCCGAACGACCACATCGTCGTCTTTTGGTTCGACCACCAGACGAGCACGACCGCTTGACCTCTGGATGACCACGACGTCGTCTTCCCGCTCAGCCGCCAGTTGGCCATGGCTGCTCGGTTGCTGGACGACCACAACGTTGTCTTCTTGTTCGACTGTTGGACGACCACGGCGTCTTCTTCCTGTTCGACAGCCGAACGACCACGGCCGGACGACGTCGGCGACCTCTTCACCGACCTTGGTCACTTCGTCGTCCCATGCATCTTCTCGGTTGCACTCATGCGGCCACCACGCGTGATTTGGGCAAAGCGACGAGATGAGGTGCCCTTTTCTCTCCCCTCTCTCTCCATGGACCACTTTCTCTCTCTCAAACTACTGTAGCTTCTACAGACACCTTTGACACACTGCAAGCCACCACCGTTTCTCCTTCCCTCCACCGTGGCTCGGGTCTGACGTGGACGGACAAGGCCATCGTCCAGAGTGGAGCACAGTGGATGCTCTTTTCTCTCCCAAACTACTGTAGCTTCTGCAAACGCCTCTGACACACTGCAAGCCACCACCGTTCCTCCTTCCCTCCACCATGGCTCGGGTCTGACGTGGATGGACGAGGCCATGGTCCAGAGTAGAGCACAGTGGATGCTCTAATGCAACCTAGTACACCGCGCGAGCAGCAGACAGGTAAGCAGGATCCGGCAGAAACAATCCAAAAATAAAGGCATCTTGTCGACTTGTCCGATGCCGTACGCCGAAGGGCTGACTAGTCGACAAGGCAGCTCTGTTGACCGTGCGCTCCTGCCTCCGGCCGAGGCAGGACGCCGTTGTGAGTCTTGACTAGCTACGAGCCAAGTAGCCGGTGGTCGAACGAGTGCTTATTTTTTTAACCTTTTGCAATGGTTTCGCACTCCCGGCATGCGGCTGCTACTCGCAAGTGCAAATGGATCGGAGCACCGGCACGGAAGAACGGCCGTACTGCTACCTGCCTCCCTCGGTCGCTACCTCCCGTCACTTTGTCCCTTTCCACCGACACCCCAGTCTCTCCGAGCACGACGAATCTCTCGTCGTTAGTGCTTCTGGAAATCTGGATGGATTTTGTGTTGCCCTCCGTAAAATCTTTCCGCGACCTGTACCTGCAGCCGGAACGTTCAACCTGCGTTCGTGCAGGCAGGCAGCGGCCGAGCACGACGTGCTCGGGGCCTCAGGAAAATCGGAGCGTTCGGATGCTTTTCTAACAGGGCAGATCGACCGGTTTCGGCCGAGATAATTCGTCTGGCGTGAACGCGCTTGAGCCGTTGATGTAGTAATGCCGTGGAAGATGCACGAAATTCTCGGAGATATTTATCCGCTGCAGATGGATTAGCTAGTGATTGATTACACGGGCTTTCCTATGCTTGTCGAGGCTCGGTTAGAGCATCTCCAGCAGGGTCCCTACTTGAGCCCTCAAAACCAAATTTGAGGGCTTGAGGCAAAAATAAAGGTCCAGCAAGACCCCTACTAGAGCTCTCAAATTTGAGGGGCCCCTTAAATCCCCCCTTCAGCCCTCATTCCTAGGGGGCCCCTACTCCGGCCCTCATTTTTCAGCTTTCCTCGTTTTTCCCCGTACGAGTGAAACAAATTTAAATTCGAAACAAATTTGAATATTCGGAACAAATTTGAATTTAAATTTGAATATTCGAAACAAATTTGAATATTCGGAATAAATTTGAATATTCGAAACAAATTTAAATTCAAATTTGGATATTTGGAACAAATTTGAATATTCGAAACAAATTTGAATTTAAATTTGAATATTCGGAACAAATTTGAATTTAAATTTGAATATTCGGAACAAATTTGAATTTAAATTTGAATATTCGGAACAAATTTGAATTTAAATTTGAATATTCAGAACAAATTTAAATTCAAATTTGGATATTCGAAACAAATTTGAATTGAAATTTGAATATTCGGAACAAATTTGAATTTAAATTTAAATATTCGGAACAAATTTGAATTTAAATTTGGAACAATAAAATTCAAAACAAATTTGAATTTAAATTTGAATATTCGTATTTGAATTCATAAATTTAAATATTGTCCCTCATTTTGAAATCATAAATATTTTATTGTGTATTGTGCTTTTGTCTCATACATATGCATATAGTGTGTGAGGAAATAGAGGGAATTGAGAAGTAGGGGCCCTGTTTTGAGGGCTCCTGCTGGAGTGCAGCCCAGAAAACAGGACCCTCAAAAGTAGAGGGAGCCCTCAAATTAAAAGTAGGGGGCCTGTTTTGAGGGCTCCTGCTGGAGATGCCCTTACATCACAATGTATATATTGATTTCTAAAAAAAGTCTTTCTACGATAAATAATTTTTCTATACTATTTATCTTTTAAATAGGTTATCTTTTTAAAATAGAGTCTGCTAGTCAATTATAATGCATATTGCAGCGACTTTATTTATATCGATCAAAATCACGTATATGTGCCTCTCTATAAACTGTTATAATTTATAAGTCTAAAGTCTAAACCGAAAAATTATATGAATGGGCCCTTAGCCTTTTGTGTACAGAAGAAACATCATCTATCTATCGATCGTCTGACGCCCAATCCAATAGGAACACCTGCGTACCGGGACGTTTGAGTTCATCTCGCCATTCATCTGGACAGGGCATTCTTCTTGGCATGCATGTAGAGTTGTCGGTGTCGCCTAATCCTTGTACACACACTGGAAAGTAACCGGTCATGGGCCTCAGACAGCGGGCAATCCATCCATCGACAAAGCAGCAGTTAACCAGGACCCGGCAGGTTCGTTACTCTCCCGTGGCGTATCACTAATTCTCTGTACTATTTTAAGAGTAGCCTAACATATACACCAGCGTGCACATCACATGCGCATGTTAGCCTCCGAAAAATAAACTATACCACTCAGCACATACGCCATTGGTAAATTAACAACCCCGTGCTTTTACTTTGTGGACAAGACAACGGCGTCTTCACCGTCGTGTCCAACTTTTCAGTCTTCATTGGTTTGGTGAGTCAGCTGCTGCGAATGTTCAATATGCACAGATGGACGCAGACCATGGAGGCATGGACTGATTCGCACATACATCTTCGCACTTGCTCGTGCCTAAACATCGCGTCAGGTGTTCTCTTTTTCTCGTCTGGTTAATCGTTGGCATGCAAGGTACATCTGATTAGCTGAATAATCCTCGCAAAAACCAAAAAAAAAGGTTATCTCAAGTGATCAGAATCCATTAACAAATCAGAAAGTCTTTGTCCCCTGACTAAGATCGAAGTATCGAAGAGCCTTCGACGAAATGTGTTTTGGACGCACCGAGGCGCGTCTAACCGGCGCAGCTTGTTACTGGCCTTGGAGAGAGCAACTGGACAGGATCCACAGCTTGCGTTTCTGTCCTAGATGTGACCAACACGGTTCCGATTTTAAAATTTTAAGGCACACAGGGTGTCGGATAAGTTTCTGGCGACACTTTAGATTTGCTCCCGGAATATTTAAGGTGCTGCTCGATTAGATTGAAATAAATTGGCTTATGGATAACATTACACTGTAAGTGGCTAAAATTATACTGTATCCGATGGTGGCTTATTTAACATAACTAAATTTGAAAAAATAAAAATAAAAAATATGTTAGCATATCACGGACAATGTAAATAAATACAAAAAACTGATAAAAGCTAAAAAAAATCCAAAAACAATTAGAAAAACGAAATTTAAAAATAGTAATAAAATAAGTCAGAAATTAGAATCTCAAATTGAAATGCACGAGACCTAAATTTCGTGGTTTCCGTCAGGCCTGTAGTTCACTAGTTTTACAGATCATCAACCGTACCAGTTGAACCACAATGCGAGCGAGTTTGACTGTTCTAGTGCTTCACTGGAACTTGCGTGCATGGCTGACGTGTGGCAGAAGGTGTGTTTGTCCCAGCAAAGCGTGTTTCTTCTTTGCATTCGATATGAGCCAAAGTATTAACATAATTAAATTTAAAAAATTAAAATAGAAAAAATATATGAGCGCATTACAGACAACGCGAATGAATACGAACAAAAACCGGTAAAAAAGCTAAAAAATAAAAAATTCAAAAAAAATAAAATCTATAAATAATAAAAAATAAACTAGAATCTAAAAGCCGAAACCGAAATGACCGGACCTCAGTTCTCACATTTGCGACCAAAGGTGGACAGGCAGTACGCATGCTAAGTCAACTTGAAGAAAAATGACAGTGCAGGCTAGCTAGCAGACATCTTTTTTGATGGGTCGTACGAAAATTAGATTGATTCGGACGCCCGGGGTTAAACTGACAAACTGTGCGATGTGAATACTACCGTGGTGATTAGACAAGTATCAAACGTACGTACGGAGCTTTCCCTTGTATAGATTAGAGAAAATTAGAACTGAAAACGCTTCCGCGCAAGAAAAAAGCGACTTAAGTTATTGGGGGCGGCTAGAAATTACAAAAGGAACTGAACAATTACAAAAATGGTTACATACATACATACAAAAGTTTAGCTTGAGTATACAAGCAACGATTTCAGATAAAGACATTCAACCAAATTCCTTATTAGCATATTATAATAGTACAAAATCAATGCAGAACGATGTACCACATACTAGTAGTAGAATCTAAACGGCACCTAGCAGCAGTGCGGCGTTCCATGCCTCTACCCATTACGGTCGTGCGGTTCCGAAGCAAACCCGATTCTTGGAATCTCTACAGCAAGGGTGTTTTTCACCCCCTTCTGTTGGGGATTGACAAAGATCAGGAGCTACGCATTCTCCCTATCCTTTTGAGCTGGGTGCCAAACTTTTCCTAGATTGCAAGAGAGTAAGAGATACAGGTGCAGAGTATTTCCTCAATGTATTAAAAAACAGAAGTACGTGAGTCTTATCTCGTAGTTGCCGCAGAAAGCGAACAAAGCAGCCTAGCCGAACGGGTCGGGTACGGTGACCTCTTCCTCCCATCTCCAGCCGACGGAATCGTGGCTCCGTACGAAGCACACCCTCACCGAGCAAACGCCGCTCACCACCACCAAAGCCTGTTAAATTATAGGATTGTTTGACTGCGGCTGCGGCTTATAGCTTTTGGTTGAAAATTTTAAATTTTGGTTGTTTACGGTACATATTACGAAAAGAGAGATACTCATTTGCGATTTTGGCTGGTACAGATGTTGGGCTTTTAATATATACTAGTAGTGTGCCCGTGCTAACGCTACGGTAATATACAAAATAAGATAAAATTTGTAAAAAATAAAATAAACAATCAAATTCATTAAGATGTACGTCTCATATATTGTATAACCAAATATTTTTGTCACATAATGAATGTCACATAACGACTGATCCTTTGAGGAGACGACAACATCATTTTACTCACCCACCGACGACTTTCTCCATCCCCACATTGTTTAAACTTGAGGCTACAAAGAAAACAAACATTTTTGTCACATAAAGAAATATGAAACACAGTAAGCTTTTTCTTCTTTTGTTTTTACATGTAATATCAATATTATGTATGACTTACTGCTGGGCCCCAGGGTATGCAGTGGCCCACCCGGCATACCCTGTGGGTCCGCCTTTGCCTCTACGCGCTGGGCGGCGAGATGCAGATCATGGACCACGTTTAATCTTCTTCTTTGCAGTCGTACGTCTTCAGACCACCTTCGACTTTGCGTGTTCGTGGTTGTAGATGCTCCCAATCACACCTGCTTTCGAATCTGGCGTGGTCGACTGCCTTTCGACCATGCCTGCTAGCTTTACGACCACGATCTCCCTCCTTACGACTATCATGCAAAGTTACTGTAGCTTTGCCGTGGTCGTAAGTCCTTTCGACCACATTTACGACCGCTTAGATCTTCCCGCTGAAGTCGCTGCTCCTTACGATCAATTACGCCGTGGTCGTAGCCTTCAACGTGATTGCAACCCCTCTTACAACGTGGTCGTAGTCTCCTTACGACCACGTACAAACTTTGTTGCAGTCGTAAGCCTTCAAATTACCTTCGATTTTCTCTGGGAAGTGGTCGTATCTCTTCTCGACCTCACTGTTCACCGTGGTCGAAACCTTCACAATGTGATCGTAGCCTCCTTCGACCACGTTTAATCTTCTTCTTTGCAGTCGTACGTCTTCAGACCAACTTCGACTTTGCGTGTTCGTGGTTGTAGATGCTCCCAATCACACCTGCTTTCGATTCTGCCGTGGTCGACCGCCTTTCGACCACGCCTGCTAGCTTTACGACCACGATCTTCCTCCTTACGACCATCATGCAAAGTTACTGAAGCTTTGCCGTGGTCGTAAGTCCTTACGACCACGTTTACGACCGCTCAGATCTTCCCGCTGAAGTCGCTTCTCCTTACGATCAATTACGCCATGGTCGTAGCCTTCAACGTGATCGCAACCCCTCTTACAACGTGGTCGTAGTCTCCTTACGACCACGTACAAACTTTGTTGCAGTCGTAAGCCTTCAGATTACCTTCGATTTCTCTGAGAAGTGGTCGTATCTCTTCTCGACCTCACCGTCTTCCGCTTCCGCCATGGTCGAACTCCTTTCGACCCTGTCTACAGTAGAATTGCTGTGATCGTAATCTACAATTAGTAAATTAGAGATCAACACCTGTACTTTAGCATCTCAGATGTTTACTTTCATCGTCAATAGTTATTTTTATGTAAACAGATTGCAAGGAAGGCCTGATAGCCCGATAAAGACTTTATACTTGACAATTTGATGTGTTGCAATCTACTGTTCTACAATTTCGCATGTGCAATCTGCGCTTCCTATGTATGCCAAGAAAGGTGAAAGAAAACACTGACATTGGCAAGCACGACGCTGATTCAAGATACGAACGGGAAAATTTCGTCTCGTATCTGTCTGCCTATTGCCGTTCCAATCTAGCCTCTCTGCTAGTGCTATCCAGCCGATTTAATGAGCAGTTGTGGGAACAAGAAACGCCGCATGGAACGGGAAAACACGAAGGGCAGAGGGGCACAGGGAGGGAGGCGGTACGTACCTGGTTGGATCGCTTCATGGCGGCGGCCTTGGAGCGCTTGCCGAGGTTGGCGGTGAAACGGAAGCGGCGCTTGGGGTTCTTGACGACGCCGACGACCTTGCGCCATCGGCCCAGCGCCTCGTCTGACGAGTGCTTGGCCTCCCCCAAAGTTGTCGTTCAGGACTTAGATCCGAATCGTCGGGGGCGTGATTGCGGGGCGGGGTGGAGGCAGCGGTTCAATTATGTGTATGATCCAAATAATTTTAGCCTTAGGATCTTCAATGAGTAAGAGAAGAAGGCTTGAGGAGAGATCCAGACCATTCATTTGTATGAAGTTGGATTACTTTGGTACACAAACCTGGGTGGACTTAGATTAGGCATGACTGTGGGGGTGGTTGAGGGGGATGGATTTAGTAAAGAAATTTTTGGTGTATTATAGAGTAGGGTAGAATCGTTTAACTTGTAGACTCCGTCTTGAGAAAATACTCCATTTGAAAATTAGATACTATAGCAAAAGCTAAAGGCCGTCAGCTTCTGAGGAAAAGAACGGAGCAGTAGTTAAAAGCCAAAGCCAAGTCAAGACAGAAGCGCAACGAAATGACGTCAAATTTTTGGCATGTTCTTTTTGGCTGAAACTTATAACTTTTGGTTGCGGCTTGTGGCTTTTAGGTTATTCGTGTGAGAGATTACGGTGTAACATAAACTCACATGCGATTTTTACCGATATAAATAAAATCAGTACAATATGTATTACAATTAACTAATAGATACTATCTTAAAAAATACTCAATGTAAATACTAATTACTATAGAAAAACTAAAAAACAACTTTTAAAATCTGGAAAAAAAAACAGACCCTTTAATCCCAGAAACGCACACAGCTCACACGCTCGCACGCCGTGCCGTGGTCTATAAAACAGCCCACTTGCCCCACTAATTACACTCACTTTTCTCGTCTCACCGCTCTCTTCCTTCCGTTCCGACCTCCGACTCCTCCCATTAACTCCTCGTTTGGGAAGGGGAAAGAAAGGAGGGAGCTTTCTGCGATTTCGTGAGGCCTTGCTATGCTGAGGAGGTCGCATGGAGGGTTCCGGCTCGGCCGGAAGCTGCTCAGTCCCTGGCGGTGGGCGCTCTGCGGCCGGCGCCGGCGCCGGGGAGGCTACCTCCTCCTCCAGACGTGCCCGAGCGGCGGCGCCTGCAAGGAGGGCCGGGGCGCCAAGAAGCTCGCGCCGGTGCTGCGGTGGGGGCGATCGCTGGCGCGGCGGCTGAGCCTCGGGCGGAGGGACGGCGGCGAGGCGGTGACCACGCCCAAGGGGCAGGTGGCGGTGTACGTCGGCGGCGGCGGGCCTGGCGAGTCGCTGAGGTACGTGGTGCCGGTGGTGTACTTCAACCACCCTATGTTCGGGGAGCTGCTCAAGGAGGCCGAGGAGGAGTTCGGGTTCCAGCACCCCGGCGGCATCACCATCCCCTGCGCCGCCTCGAAGTTCGAGCAAGCCACTGCCGTGGCCCGCGCCGGGAGGAAGGGGTTCGGCAGGTGGTAGCATCAATCCGTAGGAGACCCGGCCCTGACCGCCTCCGCCGTGTGGCGGCGGCGGATGGTGTACATATGTGTATCCATCAGAAGAGACTAATTTTTGTTCTATTGATTCTTCTTTCCGTTTGACTGGTTCATGCGGTTCTTTGTTCTTCATGGATTATAGAGGCTTCTTTTGCTCCGCATATGCGATTTCAACCAACAACCTCCTCTAGTTCTTGATGTGCGCCGGTTCATCCTTGCTTTTTGTGTCCTTTTGAAGAGACCGGCATTCTGCCAAGTCCACGGCTCCTCTTTGATCAACCACAGAAGTTCCCTCGATGCCTTTTGCTCAGAACTGAAAATCCTTGCATTCCTTTCTTTTCAAATGAGCCAAAGCACAGGAATGGCGAGAGTTGAAAGCCTTACGAAATTGCTTAGCCAAGCTCTTGAAGTACCACCGAGACTCCCAAGTCCGGTTCATTTGGCAAGGGTAAAAACGGGACACTGATCTAATCCTTGATGAGAGTCCAAACTTGCTGGGTATAAGCACAGTTCTTCGGCGCTTTCTACTTACGAATCTAACTTGGACGGACCGAGCAAATCGGATTGATGAATTTCTCGTTTTCTTTTTCAGATCAATCGAGCTTGAGTACTGTGCTAATCACCGTAAAATCCGTATTAGAAATCATCGTAAATAACGAATGATGTTAACGCCACATTCTGCGATGCGGCTATCCCCTGCAGTGGACTCTTGAGCGCCTCGTTTGTTTGGAGATTTCTCCTGAGCAACCACCCTGTTCAATCTCCTCCATGCTTGCCTGTCCTGACAGCCTGCACGAGAATCAGATACTTGGGAACCGTGCCGTTCAGGTTCCTCGGTTCGTGCGATGGGAATGATACGACTATAGTGTACGAACCGTGCACCTCATCCGTACCTTGTAACCTTCACGCTTGATTAGGCAGTTGGATCATGCCGGTTTCCCGCGGCAGCTCAGCCGGCGTGCGTGATCGCAGAGCCGGCACCAACGCTGCCTCCTCGTCTCCCGCGCGGTATCGTGTTCTAGCTGCTCGCGACCTTCGTCGCTGCGACAGCGCGCCGAGGTTTTCACGTGCTGCGATAGGGACTCTCCCGTGCCCATTTTTTTCCAACAGAATTCCCCGGCGACAATCATGGCTTTTGCTCTCCCTCTCACCGTGCAGATAAATTCAGCGAGAAGTAGACGTCTTCACTGTCCCGGCGCGCGCGTGGTACGGAGGAGCTGCACTTGCGCCGCAACGCTACGCAAGCAGAGATGCCTGGTTTTTTTTTTCACTTCAGCGTATGACTTGTAGTTACAGTTTATAGTTTTTAAGTTATTTATAAGAAAATACAGAGTAATAAAAATTCACGTACAATTATGATCAATATAAATAAAGTCTCTATAGTGTATACTATAATAAAAATAAAGTCTTCAAAAGATATTTCGTTTAAAAACTAGCTATTATAAAAAATAAAAAACTAAAAAGAAGTAAAGCTGTGACGAGCGTTGCGCGAGCCCCCTGGGGTCCCAGAAACGGTCGCATCCTTTCCTTTTCATTTCCCCCGGTTTTTTTCCTCGGTGTTTCTCTGGATGGGGCCCAGGAGTAGCACTCGCGAATAAGAGTGTACTCCATCTGTTTTTTTTAGTCAGTACTGTTAGACTTGTACCGGTTAAACTTTATTATCTTCAATCAGTAATTATTTTTTAAATATTTAGATTGATCATACTAAAATAATATCTTTAAATTTATCATAAGAAATACTTTCATGGTATTATACTTCCGTGATATTTTATAAATACATTATCATAAAATTAACATCAAAGTTTAATTTTAGAGATCGTGAAAAATCAACGGTGCCAAGCAGTCGCAAACGGAGGTAGTATTAACGTTCCTACCGCAGAGTTGGTTTTTCTTTAAAAAAATAAATTATGACGACCAAGAAATCTGAACTAAAGTATACGAAGCCGGGGTGTACGACTAGCTTGGGGTACTTTTCCGTTCCGTTCTCTAGAGGTGGGCATTGGGCCGGGCCGTGCCGGCACGGCCCGGGCCCACTGTGCTTCGTGCCGCTTCGTGCCGTGCCGGTTCGGTCCAGTCATCCCGTCGTGCCGTGCCGTGCCGTGCCGACCCACCTCGCCTCCGGCCAGGCCCAAGCACGGCCCAAAGCCCACCGTGCCGGCGTTCGTGCCGTGACAGCCCAAAGTAACTATACACGACGAAAACGACGGCGACAATGGTAGCGGACTAGCGGTGGCCGTCATCTTCCTTTCTCTCGTACCCGCCTCATTAAAAACCTAGTTAAAATTCCATACTATTGTCTCATGCTATTCCACCTCCGAACTTGATCATCTAGTCCAATAGCATGCATATCTTGGTGCAAATCGGACTCTGGCGTACGTGGACATCTAGCTCATCGTCCGGCAATCTAGCATAGGGCTGCCCAACTAGTCAAATAGAAAAGCTCAACCAGAGTCATAAGTGTAATTTACTATAGTTAAGAAATCAATTTAAATAGTTTCTCGAACAATTAGTAACTACTTGGAATACACGCACCAATAACAGACAATCTCTATTTACAAAATGATTAATTGTAACATATATGGGGTGGTTATCTCATCAAATGCTCGAATTAAAAAGGCAGTTGGTGAAGGCAGCTATGGTAGAATTAGAATCGCATGTAGTAGTAATTTGCTTACATAAAATAAAATCACAATGGGGTGAGTTATGTTATAAAAATTATAAATATATGTTAGAATATGTTGATTTGATTGATCTTCTTCTCTAGCAGTCCAACCCTACTGATTTTACGCGAAAAAGCAAGAGAGCCGCGAAGATGCAACCTAGGGTTCGGTGGTGGTGACCTAAGGAGGAGCAACATTGAAAATACTCATTATTTTTGTATGATAATGTTTCTTAAGAAAGAATAAGAAAAGACACCTTATATCACAAGTGCAAAAATGAAGAACAAGAAAAGACACCTCATATCACAAGTGCAAAAATAAACTTGGCCTAAATCATAACATATCTCAATCACTTTTTTCAGTCATTGGATTAATATCCAACCATCCGCATCTTTCTCCTCATCTCATATATATATATATATATATATATATATATATATATATATATATATATATATATATATATATATATATATATATATATATATATATATATATATATATATATATATATACATTGCACATTCACATCTCCAAACCCAACTCAATCTTCAAATTTGGTATTCTAAGGACTGCTCTATACAAATGTACATGTCACAACCGATGTATAGGATCTTTTCGCGATGAACTCAGAATGTTGAGGGCTAGAACAGAAGAAATCAAAATAAATGAAAATTGGAAGGACTAAATCGTAAAAAACCCAAAAAAACCCTAACCCTCAAATCATTCGCCGCCGCTGCTGCCGCTCAATTCATTTCGCACTACTCCCCCGGTCGCTCCTTCTTCCCCCGCCGCCCGCGCCCCTCCTCCTCCGCCGCCCCTGCCTTCCCCCGCCGCCCCCTCCTCCACCCCCCCCCGCCACCCCCTCCTCCTCCGCCTCCCCCCTCCTTTCCCAGCCACCGGCTTCCTCCGCCGCCTCCTCCGCCGCCCTCTCCTTCTCCGCCGCCTCCTCCTTCCCCCGCCCCCGCCTTCCCCCGCCGCCCCTCCTCCTCCTCCGCCCCCGCCGCCCCTCCTCCACCGCCCTTCCTCCCCCGCCGCCCCCTCCTCCTCCGCCGCCCCCTCCTTCCCCGGTCGCCCCCTTCTCCCCCGGCACCCTCTCCTTCCCCCGCCGCCCCCTCCTCCTCTGGCTCCGAGCGACGGCGACGGCGACCTCGACTACTCCGAGAGCGAGCCACCAGCGGCGGATGGCCGGGCGGCGACTGGGGCGCCGACGACGAGTTCGTCATCGCGCGTGATGCGGGATGCTGCGGCGGTGCGGCCGTCGTCCACTCGTCCAAGGCTCCAAGCTCCGGTGATCGGTGTGCTTCTTCCCCTCTATTCTCTCTTCTCTGCTCTGTGATGATTGTGGTTGTGGGGATTGGGATGTCGATGGGATCGGGACTGGGGGAGGCCTCCGCCGTGCCGCCCGTGCGTATTCTCTGTGATGGTTGTGGTAGAGGCCGAGACGTCCTCCGCCGTGCCGCCCGTGCCGGCCGCCGTGCCGTGTCGGCTCGAGCATGGCACGAATCGCCGTGCCGTGCCACCCACCGGGCCGGTTTTCCAGGCCCAGCACGGCCCGCCGTTCGTGCCTGGCCAGCACGGCCCACCACGTGTCGGATCGAGCCGTGCTTGGGCCGTGCCGGGTCACTCGTGCTTCGAACTGACCCAAAAAAACACGGCCCAAATCCCAGCTCTACGTTCTCCCCTGGTAAGGACCGATTGAGGAGAATGCAACCAGGCCAGCACTCTCTCAAGTCATCATACCATAGAGTTAAAAAAAAAAGAAGGCGGGGGAACAGATAAGCTAAACTTGCTTAGATACCGATGTTAGAGAGCCTCGTTACGATTTATGTAGAAGTACGTCGTTACATAGTGCGTGGTGTAATCTATATCTGGATTGCTGTACATGGTGTTGTCTGGTTCTAGATTGTATCTTTACTCGTTGGGAAAAGAGGACAACAAGAAACGGAGGGCGCCACGGCATGCGTACTAACTCGTGTTGTCGTCTTCGCTGCGGATCAAGTCAAGGCACGGCGTTTCCAGATGGTAGCGGAAGCGTGCACTGTTTAGTTTGACCCAGCTGGCTAGCTCCTGCAGCTGGGGGATCAATCCAATCGTCAAAAAGGAAATTAAAGCCTAAAGATAACTAGACGAAAGCTTAATCATAGATTCAGCGTACATTCCGTGCGTGCATGATTGCGTAGTTACAGTTTAAGCACGGTTCGGACGCGACAAGGAAAGGATTTAAGCTCATGACAACATTGGCTTCAACCTGAGACGTAAAAAACTTCTTAGTGTATAACTTAGGTATATTTAATCCAGTATAGATAGTAGTTCAACCTATAATCCTCTCGGTGGTCTGGCCTACCCCTCAGGCGATCCGACAATCTAACCTAGTCCTCTCCCAATCTCCCCGTCGTCCCAGCCCACTCTCTGCGTCGTGCTCACGCAAAAGAGGCCACGCATAACACAGCACACCCAAACCGCAAGTGCCAAAACCAAAACCTACCGCTACTGGCTCGGCTCCCGCACCTGGCCACCACCCCCTCCCAATCGCCTCGTGCTGCCACCCCTAGCTCGCACGCCGCCCACCCTCCTGCCAGCTTCCTCGCTCCGCCCTACTGGCTAGCTTCCTCACACCGCGCCGTCGCCGCCCTCTCCGACTACCTCCAAGGTCAATTTCTTTCTCTGTTGTGGACTGCTACTTGTTAATTATATATATGTGATTGCTATTATGCATGTTAGATCTGATCTGGTGATAATACTTTTAGATTTGGTTTTGTCTGCCGTTTTTTGTTTTTAATTATTTCTTTAATGCCTGGCGCGGATGAATAGTTTGTTCCCGAAAAAAAAGCAAGAATCTTCAAGTTGTCTGCAGAAATGACAGTGATATATTGATATGGCCTAGATTCCTCTTCAATTCAAGCTCTACTTGGAGAAACTTCAATTATGCTTCCTTGAGTTAATCTTCCTCCGTGAAATGTGGCAGTGATATACTGACATGGAAGCACTCTAGTTTTATATTTTCTGCGCTAGTCAAGATCCTCACTGTTGTAGAATCTGCAGGTCTCTGTGTGAGGTACGGTTGGTTTAAGCTAACTAAAGATGTTTTCGTGAGTATCTTCACAGGATCAGATGATAAGCATCCAAGTTTCAGATTGAACGTGGAAACGTTTAGCTTCTCGGAGCTTTCTGCCGCAACCGCTGATTTCAGTAAGAACCACGAGATAGGCTCTGGCAGCAATGGCAAAGTTTAGAAGGCCACTTACCTGACAATGGAATGGTCAGCTTTTGTTTCATATGTTATTAGTGCTGGCATCTTAAAATGATTCCACCATGTACTTGTTAATAAGTTGGATGAGGAGATGTGATCATGTAATCAAAGAGTGAGTAGCTAGGTGCCTAATGATAACTATGATCATTTTTATCATGAAATATTTATTGTGGTGCATGATTAAATTATTGTTGAGATGAATAATCGCTTTGCTGAAAAATCAACCTAGTTATTGAGGTGTATTACTTATCTTGATCCAAAGAATTATTTTTTCAACTCTGATGAGAACAAATTAATTGAACTTACTAGGATGTATGCTGCTGAGTTCTTCCATTATGATTGTGTAGTTTTTAGAGACCAATTTATTATATTTATTGCTAATGTAAGAGATGATCTAAATTTTACAAATTGCACTGACCTTAAAAATCATGCTGTGAAGATAGTTCAGACCGCCTTAAAGTATCAGTACAACTTGAACTCTTAAAGCGCAGAAGACAGATGCTTCGTCACTTTTGCTATGAGGTAAGAATATCCGGTAGTATCACACAACCTTACTGGAAAATGACAAAATGAAGGACTATATGAGAAGGTCCAGAGCTTTGTTATGATAAACTATTGTTATTTTACAAAAGTGAAAATTTGAATTTTTGCAAATTTGTGGTTTTGCTTTGGCCGAATTTTGTGATTTTGAGAATTTGAGCCATGGGATGATTTGGTTTGACCTACGTCAGTGCATATATATTGCATGATATATGTTACAGCTAACGTGAGTTAAGTTATCAAGAACTTGTGCCTAGAAATAACTTCTTGGTTTTAGATGTGCAGAATCATTTGGAGTTAATCATGGTCAACGGCTAGAATTGGAGCTACGCTCATGGGGGAGCTGTGGTCTAGAACAATCAAGGATATCAGGTGAGATAGATGAGCTTAAGTATGGCACAAAGAAGGTGAAAAATATTGAAGGAAAGTTTGAGCGACGGGTTGCGCTATGTAGCTTAGTTGGTCCATGTTAGGCGTGGTCCGATGAAATTAGAACGGGAGCCAGTGGTGCATTTACACGTGACAAGCATGGTGATTGCTTTCAATGAAAGATAAAGATCGAATCAAGAAATGATATTTTGGTAAGTTGACCAAAATACCGGAAACTATCTGAGATCAAAATCATGGCACTTAAGAGAGCGGTTTAGATTAAGAAAAAGCTGATAAGATCAAGTTAGATCAAGACTAAGGACTTAGCAGATTCGATCTTATACGCTTTGAAAAGCGTGCATAAGTGTAGTGTGAGTTAAAACCCGTGTGTGTGGGGTTATCGGGTTTTCTTCATATGTGCTAAGTAGATAGTATCTACTAGAAGTTAGATGGGAGCTAGCTAGCCTATCTATTTAACGAGTTGAGATAGAGACTTGCTAGTTAACCATATAACTTTTGCCATTGAGTTCATGAGTTGTAGGGTTAGCCTTTGAGAGAAATTAAGTGATATGGTGTACTCTCTTGTCCTTCAGGTAGAGTGACTGTAAAACCTTCATCCTTAAGTAGCAATATATCAATCATTGTTCATCTCCCATCAATTCACCTTGTGTTGATTGATTTGCTTTTAATTTTGTTGTTTTTTCCTCTTCTCTCGTCCCTTCTTGACCTTTTTGTGCTAAGGACATGTAAGAAATAGAGATGGCCTCTGAAAATCAATATCTACTCATATAGATACTTGGTTGGCAAGTTCACGAAGAAACCCCATTTTTGCTTTTTTAGCCTCTCTGAGTGATTTCTTGATCCAACTATTTTTGCCTTGATTGCTTTGCTCTTCTTGCTTGCTGCGACATATGGGAACACATCGAAGTCATCTTGGTTATTATCCATCCATGAGTAAGTTATATTTACTGTTTTTAGTTTTTGCTCGGTTTTAGTGTAATCTTCCTTCAAACAAAAAAAAAGATCAGAATTTTGGCAACGATTTTCTTGATTGTTAATTGAAATAGGTTCTTTACATCCTAAAGAAGATTTATACCAAATTTCAAGAGATTTTGAGATTTAGTTTGAGAGTTAACTCAATTTTAGTTTTTGATCCGACTTTGGTGCAGTAAAGCTTCACGAACCAAAAAAAATCCCAATTCTCCTAAGTTCTTTCCAGATTTTTAGGTTTTATTCTGATTTTGGTGCAACAGGACTTCACGGACCAAAAGATTTCAATTCTCTTAAGTTCTTTTAAGATTTTTGGTTGGGATCGGTTCTCAAGATCATGATCTAACATTCGTTCAAGTTTCAAATCTTTTAGATCTATGAATCTAAAGGTTTATAGATTTTTCGATTTAAAATGGTGATGTTTTCACTGTTCACACAGTGAAATTACTGTAGCACTAAGATTTTTTTAGATTTATGCTTTTTGATCTTCTTAGTTTCTCGTAGCTATTAAAGTGAAGATTAGGTGAATAATTAAGCGAAAATTTGAAGTTACAATTTATCTCATTCTGTTGTCATACTGATCCTACACAAAACTTTGCAACTAAAGGTAACAATGATTTCTACCGTTTTTCTTCACCGGAAGTGAACAAGGTCCCTGTCAGTTAAGAAACTAGTACACGAAGTACTCAAGTTGAATTTGGGCAGCAGGAACCTGCTACTGCTAGCTGCTTCATCTGAGATGCTACTCTAAACATGACGAACAGTGGTATGGCAGCTTCCTAATCTCATGTACGTACTGTCGGATGAGAGAAATTTCCCTAGTTCCGTTGCAAATATTTCCCAGCTGCTCAGGAAAGTAGTAGGTGCGTACTGCGTATCAAGTTACTCCAAATTAAAGGATCTCAACTTTTCTGCTAGGGATAAGGGGGTTCTTCAGGCTTTACTTGTCGAACTCCTAGTCCAAACTCCAAATTGCTTCTACGCTCATGTATCAAGCACTACGGGTAACAAATCACTGGTGCTGTACTTACTTTGGGAGCATAAAGGCAGTCAGTAACTAAGGATCATCACTTAATGAACCACAGAGGGGGAGAGGAATGGCAACTCTGAAGTCTGAACATGTTAAAGGCGTAGTTTTTTTTTTCAGCTTTTGACTTTTCTACAGTAACTAGCTTTTAAACGGATTGTCTTTTTAAGATGGGGCCTACTAATTTATTATAGTATATATTGTACCAACTTCATTTATATTGATAAAAACCGCACGTGAGTTTCTGTTACTCTGTAATTTCTCACACAAAAAACCTAAAAATTACAAGCTGCAGCAAAAAACCATAAACCTCACCAAAAGGAACAGGCCCAAAGCCTAGACTCCGCCGACCCGACTGGCCCAACCGGCACAGCTTCAGGGCCTTGTACCCACAGGGTTTTCCGTAAACTAGCTACCAGGCTAATCCACAAAATCCCGTCATGACCAGGGCCATCTGGAGAATCCAAGCCGAAGGGGAGCTTGTCCGAAATGAGCTTTGCGAGGCCTCAAGATTTGCCAATCTGCGACCAGCCCTACGGAGGAATCCATTCCGGCGCCCAATTCGGACACTGCTAGACCTAGCCCAGCGGGCATACCGTTAGCCGCTTTCAGCCCCTGTCGTTTCGGGCCAGAAAGCCGAGCCCGCCCTAAATCATGGCCCGTTCTACTTCCAACAGCAGTGCAACAATTCAGGGGTCGTTTCCATCAACATGTGATGACGGACATGCAAGCTAATAACACGCGCAGGCCCAGGTGGTGGCTCAAGTACCCTCTCCCGAAACCGGTCATTGGACCGACCAAGAAACAACACCCCGACCGGTTGACGAGACCGTTCGACGCAGCATCGCCGGGTTGCACCTGCAGACCTGCTGATCGGGTGGTACGGACGGCAGTATCACTGTATCAGTCATGGCGACTAGTGGTGGAGCCAGAATTTAATTACATCCTGATCTTAGTGGTGAAATGATTTAGACTATCTGAGTTGGACCGTGTACACTAGATATTTTTTCACACTAAATATTCTGAATTTTTTCACATGCTGGAGTTGACCTACACCAGGTGGCAGGTGGCGTCATGACGAACTCAGAGTTTAGACGTGGAGTTCAGGAGTTGGATCGCCTTTGGTCGAGAGAGAGAGGCTACTTAGGGGTGGTTAAAATAGTTTTTTTGAGTAACTTATGACTAAAAAGCACTGTAGTTGATTGAAATTGCACTGTAACTGATAGTGGCTTATTGGTGTAATTAAATTTTAAAAAAATAAAAATAGAAAAAAATGATTAGCCCATCACGGACAGTACAAACGAACACGGGAAAAAAAGAACTGACAAAAAGCTCAAAAAACAGCTAAAAAACCAGAAAAAGACAAAATTGTTGAATAGTGAAAAATAAGACAGAAGCCTAAGCCGTTTTGAGCGGAGCTAATTCAATTTGGTGATCCGATCGAGCTCTGCTGCCGTAGGCTTGGAGAACATACTAACGGGCAATTTCGAGCACTTGCTAGTGAAGTAACCGCTTCGGGGCTGTTCTTTACGATTTCTAAAAACGGATTTTGTTTTTCTATAGTAACTAGTTTTTAAATAGATTATTTTTTTAAAAAAATACGGTTTACAAGTTGATTGTAGTACACACTATAGTGACTTCATTTGTATAAGTAAAAATCGTACGTAAGTTTCTGTTATTTCATATTCTCTCTTACAAACAGTCTAAAAATCATAAATTACAACTAAAATCTAAAAATCACAGCCATAAAAAACAGACACGAATTCACGTTACTATCCTACTAGTACCAATCATGGACGCCACCGCACCCAAAAAATAGTACCACGTGTGCTTGTGTGGAACGGGGATGAAATCAGCGATGGAAACAGAAGGTGCTCATTGGCAAGCAAATACTCCAGAAACGATACCCCGTATTGCCGGTCTAGAAGCAATGAGGAACAAGGACACAAGTCACCAAATCGCATGCACCTTAAACCAATAACCAAACATACCATTCCGCAAGTGCACTCGTCAGAACGGCACTCTATAGATCATACCACAAATCAAAACAGTTGCACCATGCCTCTACCCATACCATCTTATATCCTCAGCTGGTAAAGCGGAAGGAAAACTGAACGTTCCCTGTCAGTGTCTTGTGTCCTGTCTAGTCGTCATGCTTGATGCTTTGAAAAAACAAGTGTGAGACTATGGAAGTCAACTTATGATATGCCGTGAGTATTTGACTACAATGCGAATTTTATCAAGGTTTAGGTTTGGTATCGATTTAGACTGGTCAGTGGTTAGCGATCAAACTAGTTAGCGATTTGATTGCCATAGAAAGAGCGGTCAAACCGGTTGTTGCATCCAAAGAACAATGAGAGGTGGTCTTGAATGGTTTGAGTGTGTGCACGGTATGAGAGCTATTAGTTGGTTGTGTTGTGTTGCATGATACATTATTTTGACTAATATGAATCAAGTGCATGGTTGGGTGCCACAGGCTACATGTCAAAGCACGCGGAGATACTTTGATATGAAAATGAAGATGGAGTCAAGGGAAGGTGGTTGAAAGCTTCGTCGGAGGTATTTTGGGAGTTTACTAAAATACCAGGTTGAGCCTTGGATAAACTCACGATGCGAAGTGGCGCAAATGAGAAGCATTTTAGGTCAAGGTGAGCTGGGATGTCTGAGTGCATTAATCGTTAATATTTTAGCGGGTTGGGTCTTGCAAGCACTTTGAGAAGCGTGCGTGTATGAGTGAAAATATGTTATGTGTTGGGTTATTAGGTTTGCCCATGTGTTGGTGGATGGAATCTATTTTGTATTTAGGTTTTAGAAGTTCTTGAGAATGGTTGGCTTAGCCACTATTATAAAAGAAGAGGTAGAGATAGCTTAGGGATTAAGCTTGGAAGAAGTCAAGCAGAAGAGAGTTAGAGTTCTTGGAGAGAAGTTTTGAGAGATGGAGTGTGCTTTTGTGCTTGTATTTCTTGTCATCCTTAGGCTTGTAAGTGTCTAGGGAGAGCTTGTAGACATTCATTTTCAAGTATCAATAGGCATCCAAAAATCATTAAAGTCTTCCTCCTCTTTGCTCAAGTGTTGAAATCTTGATTTGACTTGGTTTTGGCTGTTTTCTTCTCCCTTCTTGATCTTGCTTTGTACCAAAGACGTGTAAGTGATAAAGATATCTGTTAAAGACCATATTCTATCCATCTAGCCACCTTACTTTGCAAGTTCTTACATTTGCCCGATTTTAACTTGAGAAAGGGTGATTTTGTGGTTTTGATCTTGAGAGCACTTGGGTTGGTTCTTACTATGATTTGAAAATGCTATGACATATGAAAAATCATTCTTACCCTTTTTGGCTTGATTTCTCCCACGAGCTCCTCTCAAGCACGGTTTTTGTATTTGACATGGCTTTAGTGTAGCTTGCTTTTAGATTGAAAAAAAATCAAAACTTTGTGAAGCTTTTCTTAAATTTCTTATTGGGTTAGGTTCACAAATGTCATAGGCTAGGTGTGTGCAAAGTTTCAAGTAGGTTGGAGCTATGGTTTAAAAGTTACATCGATTTTTCTATTTTAAATCGTGCTGATTTTCAATTCTATACTAAGGGAGAGGAGAGGTCAGACTGTCCTAACAAAAGGTCGGACCACCAACTAAGTAGCGGTCAGACCGTCGCTTAGTTGGATGTAAGATCGCTCGAGAACATAAAACCTTGTTTGGCTTGATTTTTACTAGATATTTCTTAGAGATTTCTTGACTCTGATATTCACGTTTTGATATAGCTTTTAAATACTATTGAAGTGAAGAGTCTTGAATTATTTTTAGAAAGTGATTTTGAAAAGAGCTGTTCACGAGGATTAAAATAATCTATTAAAGAGTCATTTTAATATGTAATCAAAAGGCCTTAGACAAATGTTGTAATTACTTATGCTATAACAAGTCCCGAATACCCCCTGGTCGAAGAATCGTTGTTCATGTATCCGACCAGCTACTATTTAGAAGCTTTATAACTTGACATTTGGGCTTCCCTTTTGGCAATGCCTTATACGCTTAAGGAGCATATCATGTGCGCTCCCATTCCCTCGATCGCTCTACAGTCGGTCCAATGTCTCTAACAACAACCATCCTGCGATTGTTTCCTAATGTTCTCCCTCACTGATAACAACGGATCGACGGTTATTGTCAAGCCCTTCTCCACTACCATCAACCGTGCAAATGAAAGAATCAACAAGATGTTTGTTCGTGCAAATAACTGACGTCTCTTCAACGCTATTTAAGCCTTACTCGACAAAGAGAGAGATGATGAAAAAGCAAGACCATTCCGCATAGTAATAAAGGCTAAATTTTCCTATTTATCTTTCTGTGAGGCTCAAAATTTTCTACTACTCATAAGATCAATAATTCGATCATTGACAATTGTATGTATATAGGCTCCTATTCACCTCTCTATTCGTCGATGTCGGTGCTACACAAACGAAGGGAATCCGACCGGAGTCTCACCGGACCAACCGGTGCGAGGTCCAACCGTCCGAGGCATCGTCGACGGTGTCGAGTCGACGTATAAATCCTAGAGACGCCACACGCGGACACGCACCACAAATCCTCGCAAGCATTTATTCTGTCCCCTGCCCACCACCCTCCCTTCACTCCCAATACAGGGTCTCGGAAAAGCATCCGGCACTCTCACTGTCTCACAGCCATCGAAGACACCCTTCACACCAACAGCTAGCGCAAGAACGCAGCCTTCCGGCCACAAACACTCGCGCGCGCGCATGAACACTTCGGTCTCATCGGTCATGCATCAGCGCAACCAACTTTGCTGTTCGTGCGTCGCTGCCTTCGTCGTCCTCCTCCTCGGGCTCGGCGCGACGGTCGCCGAGGCGGCCACCGGCACGTTCATCTACGCCGGGTGCTCGCAGTCCAAGTACCAGCCCGGCACACCCTTCGAGGGCAACCTCAACTCGCTCCTCACCTCCATCGCCAACGCAGCGCCCAACGGCGCGTACAACAGCTTCACGGCGGGGAGCAACGGCACGGGGGACGGCGCAGCCGCGTACGGGCTGTACCAGTGCCGCGGCGACCTGGGCAACGACGACTGCGCGGCGTGCGTGCGGGACGCCGTGGCGCAGCTCAACCAGGTGTGCGCGAGCGCGTACGCGGCGTCGCTGCAGCTGGACGGGTGCTACGTGCGCTACGACAGCAGCAACTTCATCGGCCAGCCCGACACGGCCATGGTGTACCGCAAGTGCAGCACCAGCACCAGCAGCGACGGCGACTTCCTCAAGAACCGGGACGCCGTCCTGGGCGCCCTGCAGGGCGTGACGAACGGGTACAAGGTGAGCAGCTCCGGCAGCGTGCAGGGGGTCGCGCAGTGCCTGGGCGACCTCGCCGCGGCCGACTGCACGACGTGCCTGGCGCAGGCGGTCGGGCAGCTCAAGGGCACCTGCGGCACGGCGCTGGCCGTCGACGTGTACCTGGTGCAGTGCTACGTCAGGTATTGGGCCAACGGCTACTACTTCCGCCCGTCACAAGGTACGCAACGTGCGCTTCATTCCGCCCTTGCGTTTGAGACATCAAAATCCCGAATTAATTCGCTGCAACCAAGTGAAATTGAGGCTAACCACTTAACAAATTGCCAATTAGTGAGTCCTCGGCTGCAAGTTGTAGCTGATAAAGAGATCGGGTAGAACATGTCCCCTGACCATGGTTTTGAAAATCGGATTTTAAATTTTACCGAGGACCCGATAGAACTGGTTTGGCCAATTTTCACAAAATTTCGGTCAAATTCGGCCGAAATTTTTAAATCAAAACTTAAATATTTGGAAGTTAAAACCAAAAGAATGAAAAAATACATTTTTGAGGTTTCAAACCCAAGACCTGTCTTCTCCAAGACTAGCAACCTTACAACCGGGGTGCATGCACGTTTGTCTTTTGAATTGGTTACAAATTTCTTATATATTGGACAAAATTCATGTAAAATGATCTCTTTTTTTGCCGATACAAAATTTTAGGGGTCCAGTATAACCGATTTTCCCTATTTTTAGCCGATTTTCGACAAAATTTTTTAACCCTGCCTCTGACAGCCCTTTTTCTCCTTATGGGCATGCACCATGGATGAAGAGATCACAGTAATCCAATTGTCCACGATCAAATGTACCTGTAACTTCACAAGTTTAAAGTTCAGGCACCCATCGATCAAAAAGGCGTGTCCAGATTAGCGAAAGAGAAAGAGACAAGAGAGCAATCACTTGACCGCAGGCAGCCGCGCTACTAGAGCAAACCCTTGCCTAGTGCCACCGCGTGTAGCGTAACAACTCATATAAGTTACAGGGCAGGCAATATTACTCGTCCACTTGGTCAGCCAAATCAGCCGCTAAGCTCCAACGACAAAATTCAGTCATATTCCTACGATAAAATAAGTTACGCTAATCATCCCAAGCTTCCTAGTGGACCGCATGCGGGACGCACTATCATTGGACTCAATTAAGTGAGACAACAGTACTAACAAGATGATTTGCAGTGACAGTAACAAAGCAAACTATTCTTTTGATCCGAAAAAAGACTAAAGGCAAGGTCACTTGCAGATGTAAAGAACTTTCTACAAGCCAGTGCCTGAGCCGTAAGCTAGGCGTGTACTGCTCTAGTTTCTTCTGCTGGATATACCGATCTAAAGGGTTGTGTCCGATCCAGTGATAGCCACTAAACAAAATGCCTATCTCTAAGCATATCGGACATAGCACTGCGCGGCCGCAATAGGCAAGCACATTGTGGGATTAGAACCAGCCGGCGGCAACCAGCCAACCGCTCCCCCACGCTGAATATATTCCCGATAAACAAAAGCAGCACACTGCAGGGCTGCAAGTGCGGCAACTTTGTGTGTGATATTCTAATCCTGCACCTGATTTCCTTTGGTGACAGGTTATTCGCAAGATGATGTCGGAAGGACTGTGGCAATAATAATAGGCATCTTGGCAGGACTGGCGCTCATTGTGGTGTTCATCTCCTTCCTCAGAAAATCATGTAAACCCCTAACTTGGAAAACTAAGCGCAAGCTCAGAGCCTGAACAAAGGCACTGACGATGAAAAATGGTGTACCATTGCAGGCTAGCTCGGCCCCTGAAGGACCTTCAATTCTCGCATGCTGGCGTACGAGACCAAAATGACTTGTAAAAAGAGAAATCCAGTAGCATGGCCCGCAGGAGCTTCATAAAGCTTGTAATCTCATTTTGTTAGCAATAGATATGTTGCGTTTCGGGTTAGTTGGGGACGGGTTTGAGGACTGAGCGTAAGGCATTCATCATTGAACGGCAAATCATGCCGCTGTCAAGACTCTGAGACTTAGTAGAAGAATAAAGAGAGAGACTAAACTTTGTCTGTTCATTACTTGCCTCCAACAATTACAATATGATTTCTTATATAGAGGACTCTTCTAATAATTAAAGATAAGATCAAGCCAAACCATACATTCCTAACTAATAGATAAGCTATATAACTAATAGATAAGATACCAATTAACTAATATTTGTCATAGGAAACTGATTAATTATTTAGAGAAATAGATATTCTTATTTAGGACCTTCCTAATCCCAATGCTATAGTACACGGATATGTTCACATGCGTATTACCAGCAACCATAATATTTCACCCCTCACGGTGAGGAAGTTCATCCTTGAGCTGTTAGGTGGTGACCACAGATGAAAACCTTGGTGGCCCCATATCGAGGATAGACTGCACCATCGACGCCGCGTCAAATGTAGGGTCAATGGAGTTGGCCAGGAGGTGGTGGCACTAGCCAATGTGGAGGAGGTTGGTAGCCTAGGTGACCAGTAGGGGACAGTAACGACACCCTTCCTGCTACGGAGCGTGGCGATGATAGAAGATATGCAACAACGTCGCAATCCCCCACATGGCAGTCATCACATTCCGCATCATTGAGAGCATGATGCCAGCCGACGTCGAGGGGGAAGCGGTCGCCAAACAGTTGAAAATTTTAGCCTCGCCATTATGTGTTAATGATTAGTTTTGGCAATTAATGACAACCGTTTGTGGAACTAATATTTTTCATGAGCTAGTGAAATAGGTTATGTTCCATGATGAAGACTTGGGAAGGTGTCATGAGTTGATCATCATTAAGTTAATGTTCGGGATAAAGGATGTCATTATGTATTGATGGTCATCAAGTCGAAAATCCCGAAGTGGGTAGATAACTTCATGTGTTGAAGGCTATCAAGTCAAAAGAATGAATCATGTGTTAATGCACATTAAGATAAAGATTTATATTTAAAGTGAAAATGTTCATCATCAAGTTTCAAGAGATGCACAAAATAAAAGTATAACTGACATAGGTTTAAGGATGTGCTCATAATTTTTTATCGGTCTCGGTATTTAGTTGGAAGACTGAGTTACCAGTATAGGTTGTCGTACTACTAAAAGTGGTCTAGACTAGTAGTTTAAGTGTGTAATGTGTTGATAGCTTATTTAGTTTGCTCTAGCTCTCCGTGGCATGATGATATTGTTTGTGAATGTATTTTGCAAATAGTTGTGTCTCATGCATAATCCTTATAACATGTGACGAGTTTACAAATGTATTTTACAAATGGTTCGAGTCCATGTCCCTAATCTTTGCAGCATGGTTCTAAAACGTACGAATATGTTTTGTAACTTGATGTAAATCATGCTTTGACTTTTATTTGTATGATACTATGATTTACAAATGTGTTTGCAAATTGATTGAAGTATATACATCTTGAGCTGATCCTAGCACACCGGTCTGACCTAGGTACCCTGAAAAAACTAAATGATGCTGAACGAGCAAAGGAGCTCGAGCAACAAGAGTACTATGATCCAAAAATAGCTGATGAGGAGCGAGAGAAAGGTATGCTGCGGGGATTCCATTATCGTCATTTGTTTACTTCTTTGCCATTTGATCTTGAGAAAATTTGCTTTGTACCAGCACAAAGATGTATGGATTGGTATTTTCCAACTCGAGTGACCTTTGAGATGGTACAGAGCAACTCGCCTTGTTGTTCTTTGTTGCCTTCAGTGTATTTCTTGATAACAGTTACCAGGTGTTGTTGATGATGAAACTTTCTCTTGCTACTGCTGTGCAGGTAATTTGTTCTTTAAGCAGCAAAAATAACCAGAAGCAGTGAAGCGTTACACTGAAGCTCGCAGGAGGAACCCAAATGATCCAAGGGTTTTTTTTCTTACTAAACTGCTAAGCTAAAAATTCGCAAATTATGTAGTTCACTGCAGTGTGCATCAGTACATATGATGGAATAAAGAGATTATGTCAGAATGTGAGTTGGTCTAACATGTAAGACTAAAAAATAGCATTCGAGTGAACCTACGATTGATTCTCTATGCTTTCAGTAGCTCTACTCCGTGTACAATGTAGATGCATCGTCAGGTGCTTGGCTTTCAGTTGTGTAGGGTTGTCCTGTGCTGTGGTGCGTTTGAGCACTGTTTCTAAGCTATCGGGTCCATGGGTTATATTTCAGGTATACAGCAATAGGGCTGCCTGTTACACCAAGCTGGGAGCCATGCCTGAAGGTCTCAAAGATTTTGAAAAGTGCATTGAACCAGATCGAACATTCTCCAAGGGATACACAAGGAAAGGCGCAATCCAATTTTTCATGAAAGAATACGACAAAGCTCTGGAAACCTACTAGACTGGCCTAAAGCATGATCCTAATAACCAGGAGCTGCTAGATGGTGTGAGGAGGTAAGTAATGCTTAACAAAAGAGAGCATCACTTCATCAGTCGCTGGCTTGTAATCTTGCCTTCAACTAAGCAACTCCACGTTTAACTGTTACTGCTGCTCTATTTTTTCAGATGCATTGAACAGATCAACAAGGCAGACAGAGGCGAACTTAGCCAGGAGGAATTGCAAGTGAGACAGGTAAGGCCCTCCTTCCAGTTATTGTGGTGGTGCCGGTCCATCAAATGATTTAGCATGTTGGGATGAACTGCTTTAGCAAGAACAATGTCGTTTAACTTGGTCTTCTCTCTTTTATGCAGAACAAAGCTATGCAGGACCCCGAAATCCAGAACATTCTGACCGACCCGATCATGCGACAGGTAACATCAAATGTCGATTTTGATTTGAAAATTGAAATGTATAGGTGTAGGCAGGTGATCATTCTAGTTGGCTTAGCAATGATCTGATGATACGGATCGTGTTGTGCAGGTATTGATTGATTTCCAAGAGAATCCAAGGGCTGCTCAGGAACCAAGGTTTGAAAAACCGGTTCCGGAGAGAATCCCGGTCGCCGGGCGGTACCGGTAACCGGCCGGTTACCGCCCGGTAACTGGGAATCCCGGTGTAAACCCGGACAAAATTCGTCAAACAAAATTTTTTGTCGGGGCGGGAGGCGGCCGGTAACCGGGCCGGTTACCGGTTGTACCGGTCAAAACCCGGAAAAAACCGGTGGAGATGTTTCGCATATAACAAAACCTTCTAAATTGGCATATCCATGGTAAAAAAGAACTGAACCTCATTCAAAAAGGTTCCTCATCTGAATAAATTCAACTTGGTGTTGACCATGTGGTGAAGCCCTCTCGTTGTAGTGTTGTGTTACATCTGAAATAATAAAAACACAAGTTAGTAGTAATGAATGCTAACTTGAGTAGTATACTAAAAAGTGAAAACACTAATGAAGGATCAATTCGTACCAATACATTGTTGAGAAACGCGAAGGTTGTTCCATGTACTCATTATTATCAATGAGGACAAGTCCTTCATTATGAGCCAGGTGGACTTTATATTGATCCCAAGTGTATGTGGGATTAGCATGTTGTAACCAATGAGTATAAATTTGTTGGTAGTATACAGGTTCCACCCACTGGTAAACAAATCTTGCATTGGGAGGATAAGAGATGCCCGATGATGAATGAGAATCATCAACAGAAGATAGTAAGTTGGCATCTCGACGCTGATAAGTCGGCAAAGATGTTGAGCTACCACATGATGCGTAGGAAGAAGAGTCTTTTGGTTGAGGATGATCTCGTTGGCGGTCCTTACCCCTTGTGTAGGTCGTTTTGAATCTTCTTGATTCGTGACAACCATGGTCTTCATCCTGGGTAGCATGTGTGAAAGTTTTCTCACAGGTGAATTCGAATGGTTGACATGTGTCTTGTTGGCCTTGTACCCCATCGTGAGATGTCCCACCATCAGTACCATCATCAGATGAGGAAGAGGAACTATCGTCAGACTCTTGGTACTTCACTGCATCAGATGGAGTTTCTGTCTCTTCATCACTTCGCACAATATCCTCATCGATGCCTTTTTTCTTCTTCTTATCATCATCGATGCCTTTTTTCTTCTTCTTATCATCATCGATACCTTTTTTCTTCTTCTTACCAACCGCTTGTTTCTTTGTTTGTGTAAGTGAGGCAAAATCTCGAGCCAATTTTTCAGTTGGTTGGCTACAAGCTTTTCTTTTTGTAACATGAGACTTGCCAATAGTTTTCTGAGTCCATTGCTTCAACGGTTGATCATCAAGTGCCTTGTCAAGTTCATGCTCAGATATGGCATTAACTACAACTTTAGATGGCATAGGGGGCTCACCTTCCTCATCTAGCAGAGGCTCTGAGTTGCTCATGGAGCTGTCAAGCCACTCATGGATTGTGTTTGCGCTGTCATACATGGTGGCATTAATGAGATCTCCAAAAGGATCTATATCCCTATCTTCATTCCTAATCTCATGCTGGTCTGCATATCTCAGTACTCGATAAATTGGTTGTACCACTTTAATGACCCAATCCATACTATACCACCATTGTCTATTTGTGAGGCAGGAATACATGTATTCTCCTTCTTCGGACATAGACAAATGGTTGGAACTCCACACATCTGATACCATCCACTTCATGAACTTGTCTTTTCTATCCCAAAAACTCTTCAAGAAAACAAATGTCATTCCAAACCTTGTGGCGTTTGGACGAACTATCTCTCCTCCAATTTGTTGTCTCATTTCAGTATGCAGGCGATTGTGGTTGTATAGGAACCGACAAATCCTCTTGGTCGCCTTGACAACTGCAGCAATCTCGTTGAACTGGCCGATGTCCTTCAACATGAGGTTCACAGTATGCGCTGCACAGGGCTGCCAGACTAGACTTGGATGATCTTCAATCAGCAGTTGACATGCTTTCTTGTAGTTTGCACCATTATCAGTGACAATTTGCATCACATGTTTAACTCCAATTTCTTCAACAACTTTACGGATCTCACGATACAAAAAGTCTGCATTTTGTACGTCACCGGTCGCATTCACTGACTTATGAAAAAACATTCTTCCATTGCAGTACAACATGAAGTTAATTATACTCATCTGGGTAGGTCCTGTCCAGGAATCACACATGATGGATACTCCATATATGCTCCAATCATCTTTGAACTCCTGTACATACTGCTTTATCTCCAGCTCATTAGCATCAAGGTATGGCCCATCAATTTCATGCCCTCTAGGTGACGCAACACCTTCACCAAGTTCTTGTGTAACCTTGATGGCAGCACGAAAATAAGGACACTCTGCCTTATTTCCAGGAATGTCATTACTATGGAACCACTTAGCCCAAACTTTTTCAAGTTTTGACTTTGCTTCTTTCTTAAGAGTTGTGTCAATGCGGGGTTGGACAGGTGCCCGACTGCGCAAAATATCAGAATCAACTCTCATAGACTGCGACCTACCAAACATCCTCGAAAGAGCATTTCTTCCTGTACCCCTTCCTGTAGCACTTCCACTACCTCCACCATGTTCAAATCTCGCACCCCGGGCTATTGCCCTCTGCTCGAGCTGGTGCAACTCCAACGACTCTCGCCGAGCCCATTCCATCTGTTTTTCCTCATCATTATCAAAGGCATCTTCACGTGATGGACCACGCACTACAGGCTCTGAAGCAACTTGCTCCATTCTCAGGCGCTCATCTTTAATAGACTTCCTCTTCGCCTTCGTTTCTTCTATACTTGCTAGCATGAGCCTTCTCACTTCCGCCGGAACCCCACTGCAAGGAATAACATCCCCATGCTTCCCAGCAAGATGTTCTTTCAGGCGTGTCACACCTCCGCCCGACTTTGTAAGCTTGCAATATCTGCACTTCCAACCAGCACCTCCTAGTCTCTCTCCATGGTCCCAAACATTGATACTTCTACCAGCCATCAACTACAATATCATGCAGCAACAAAAACATATATCAGTAATAAACAAGAGGATCATATGCTTCTGTACAAAGAAAGGCAAGGCAAGTATGTGCTCTATCATGGAGGATCATATGCTTCTATATAGGTAACTCTACATTTCTATTGCATGAAAACTTCAAATGTATGTGCTCTACCAAGTAGGATTATCTCATAATCTAGGCAACATAAAAGGAGGAAGAGTTTGTTTGCTCACATAAGGAATTCAAGGACAACAAAGACAACAAATTGCTAACAAAATACAGAATTTTTAGAAGCCTCACCTCAAATTTTCTTGGCCTGCTGCTGCTTCTTTGCTTGCTGCGTGCTGCTGCAATTGCTGCCTGCTCTCTGCTACCAAGCACTCAATAATGTAGCCTGGGAGCTCCCAAATGCTGCTGCCAGCAGGCTGCCCCCTCCCCTTTTGTCTCCCACATGCAAAAAGTGAGAAAACAACAAGCAAAAGCAAAACCAACAGCCCCATGGACCCCATATGCCCCCAAACTGACTATTAAGCATCCAATGGAGGCTACAGTGCATCTACAAATTCAAATTTTCGAATTTCAAATTTCGGCCAGTATTTAAACTACCGGTTGCGGGCAGTAAATCCGGTTACCGGCGGTTACCGGCCGGTAACCGCCGGTAACCCGAACCCTGTCAGGAACACCACAAGAACCCCGGAGTGATGCAGAAGATCCAGAAGCTAGTAAGCGCAGGGATTGCCCAAATGAAGTAGATCTGGCTGGAAGTGTCGGAGACTAGGAGCGTAGTTGATTTCTGTGCGTTGAAACTTCTTTGCTGCAAAATTGGCGTTTGACGTACATCCTGGGGGTCATTTTCCCTCTGGTAATTGGGTTTCTGTAAGTACACAACGCGGTGGCTGTTCCATGGTGCCCGCGTGGCTATCCAGTCCTTAGCCCCGCGGCTCTCCTCGCCGTCCTCGTTGCCGCTCTTCCCAGTTCCTAACCCCCTTCGTCACCGCTGGTCGAGGGCAGGAATTTGCAGTCGGGTGACATTGTGACACCACATATTACATATACAGCATAGGAGTCATTCATGGGCAAAGTGTGTTGTTTGCTTCATGCAAATGATTAAGTGAATCAGTAACCTTATCCTACAGCTCAATGGCGGACACATCAGGAATATGCTTAATGCTTATCCTCCCTGAGAGTCCGGCGTTGATCAGAGCAGGCGCCTCGTAACCAGCATGTGTGATATACACCAGTTTTAAGTTTTAACATCAGCAATGGCAATATACGAAGATCTTCAGGGACGGCTAAGCCTTGTACAAGAGGAAGCATCAGCAAGGCAAAAGGAGGAAATACTCAACTGGAGCAACCAAGCAAAACATATAATGACTGTTTTCTCGTTTGTGAAAACTTGACAAGGTCATTATCAGGTCCAAAAACAATGGCAAATAATATACCCCGCGGGGTTCGACACTACAAAGCTACATACACCTTGATGTCCTGTCCACCTGCTCTGCCGTCGCCATATACCTACCAAAACTGAAAATTTTAAGCAGCAGCTTCCTCTAGTTTTGCCGCAGAGAGCTGGTTCTGAATATGCTGTGGGACAACGTCGAACTTGGCAAGCTGCATCGTGTACGACGCGCGCCCCTTGGTCATTCCCCTCAGAGTGCTGACGTACTGGAACATCTCGGCCAGCGGCACAAAAGCATCAACCACCTGCATTCAACAGCATAGCAAGCTAAAAGTTTCAGGCCACATTTCCGACAGCACATTCTGATAAACTACAGCCCTTTCCTGCTTTAAGTCTAGTTGGAGAAATAACTAAGAGAAAAAAGGGTTATTGAATGCCAGATGCTCGGCTATAGCTGATGATGGATGTGAAGTGCGGCAGAAAGATTTGGTGGCTGGCTGTAAGCTACTCAGAATTAGTACCTATGAAAGGGTAAAACAAGAAATGATATGGTCATATTTATAAGCTAGAGCTTGTGGTCTAGGAGGTCATCTGTGTATAGGTAGCTCCAATTCGCTCAAAATCACACACATTCTCATATTAGTCAAAATAGTAATAGAAGGCCATAAATGGAGGGGATGTACTGTTTAATACCTTCAGTCCACCTGGCTTATCCCCGAAGCTATTAACTTGTCCTCTTCTAGAGTTCAAATCACCAATAACATCGCCCAAATGCTCTTCAGGGGTAATCACTTCAACTCTCATTATAGGTTCCAGGAGTCTTGGACCAGCTTTCCTCATTCCCTCACGGAAGGCTCCTCTGGCTGCAATTTGGAATGCCAGGACACTTGAATCAACATCATGGTACGAGCCATCAACCAGCACTGCTCGGAAGTCCACGACTGGGTAACCAGCAAGGACACCATTGGGTAAGCTTTCTTCCAATCCCTTCATCACTCCTGGTACGTATTCTTTTGGCACTGCCCCTCCCTTTATTTCACTCTTGAATTCATACCCACTTCCAGCCTCCAAAGGTTCAAAACGCACAACAATGTCTGCAAACTGCCCTGATCCACCAGACTGCTTTTTATGGACATACTGTACCTCTGCAAGTTTGGAAATGCTTTCACGGTAGTTGACTTGTGGAGCACCAACATTTGCATCAACCTGTCAAGACAATTTGCATAGTTAAAGAGTTTAAGCTAAAATGAGAGAGAGTGCAGAATTCTTTTCAGGTTCAGGCAATTTTGACCCCAAAAACTTGTGGTATGAAATTCTCAAGTGTTCAATAAGGTATATGGAGTGGGATTAATATCAAAATTCAGCTATTAAAGTATACTTGGTAAACAATAAGCTAGCCAAGCGAACATTTTACTATCTTGCTATGTAGCTTCTCTTAGCTGAGGAAAAGGTATAGTGCAAGCACACAGAGGAAATGATGTGCTTCGTAGATCTAGTGCAGCACCTAGATTACAATGGTTTACAACCAAATTGATGAAAGTTGTATATAAACATGAAGAAATTGACAAAATTTATATATAAATAACTAGTCAGAATACTAACCTTGAACTCTCTCTTTAATCTGTCCACAATGATGTCGAGGTGTAATTCTCCCATTCCTTCAATAACAGTCTGGTTGGTTTCCTCGTCTCTAGAGAAGTGGAATGATGGGTCTTCTTGAGCAAGCTTGATCAATCCATTTGCCATTTTGTCAGCATCAGCTTTGGTCTTTGGTTCAATAGCAACCTTAATGACAGGATCAGGAAATTCCATACGTTCAAGCACTACAGGCTTATCTGGCTCACAGAGTGTTTCACCAGTAATTGTATCTTTCAGACCAGCAAGAGCTACTATGTCACCTGTCATAGCAACTGTTATGTCTTCCTTACTGTTTGCATGCATCTCTAGAAGCCTTCCAATTCTTTCCTTCTTATCTTTGTTTGCGTTGAGAACATATGAACCAGCAATCAGCTTCCCCGAGTATATGCGAACAAATGTTAGTGACCCCACAAATGGATCAGTCATGATCTTGAAAGCTAACCCAGAAAATGGCTCATCATCACTAGGGTGTCTTTCAAGGATCACTTCAGGGTCCTCTGGGTCAGTACCCTTCATTGGCGGCAGGTCAAGTGGTGATGGCAAGTAATCAACAACAGCATCGAGCAATGGTTGGACACCCTTGTTTTTGAAGGCTGAACCACATAAAACAGGGACAAAACTGGCAGATATTGTTCCCTTTCTGATTAATTTCTTCACAGTTTCCTCATCTGGTAAATTTCCTTCTAGATAGCTCTCTAAAGCTTTATCGTCTAATTCAACAATAGTTTCGATCATCTGATGTCTATAGTCTTGAGCCATCTCTTGGAGATCAGCAGGTATGTCTTGATATGTAAATTTCGCACCAAGTTCCTCTCCTGTCCATACAATAGCCTTCATTTTGACTAGATCAATAACTCCTAGAAAATTGTCCTCTGAACCAATTGGCAATTGTATCACCAAAGGTTTTGCACCCAAGTTTGCAACTATCATGTCTCTAGTTCTGAAGAAGTTAGCCCCAAGGCGATCCATTTTATTTACAAAACATATTCTTGGAACCCCATATTTATCTGCCTGGCGCCACACAGTTTCAGATTGTGGTTCTACCCCAGCAACGCTGTCAAAGAGACATATAGCACCATCCAACACCCTGAGAGCACGTTCAACCTCAAGAGTGAAGTCGACGTGTCCAGGAGTATCAATAATGTTGATTCTATGTTTGTTCCAGAAGGCAGTGGTTGCTGCAGATGTAATGGTTATTCCTCTTTCCTGTTCTTGCTCCATCCAGTCCATCGTAGCTGTTCCCTCATGAACCTCACCAATTTTGTAGTTCCTTCCAGTGTAATAGAGAACGCGTTCTGTAGTTGTCGTCTTTCCAGCATCTATATGGGCCATGATACCAATATTGCGGTAATCCTTCAAAGGCACTTGCCGATCTGGATATAGAACGAAAGGAAATCAATATTAAGTTATTAAGCTGAACAAAGTAGTATGATTTCTTTTGGAAAAAAATGGTGGAACGACAACAAAAAAAAAGAGTAAAAAAAGAACTTGCAGTTTTCAGAACTTTATTTGGTCATGGTCTCACAGAACTATACAACATGAGAAAAGGATTAGTATCTATCATCTACTGTGCAGATTGAACACTAAAATAACCCACATAGTCAACTTTCATGAGAAACTTTCTTATGCAATATCATGTTTCTTATTTTTGTACAGTGTCCCAATAGGGAAGGTCACTTAAGAAAATTAACCCACCGAAAGGATTTGGAGAGTCAATGATTTAACTGTTGCATTGTCAAAGCATGCTCCTACCCTCTGCAGTTAACAAGGGTAAAGCTAGCAACAATTGAGTTTTATTTGTGCGGCTAAAGCTAGTGATAAGGGCTCCCAAATCTAAAGTGAGGTTTTTTGTGCGGCTAAAGCTAGTGACGAGTGAGGATGATAGGATTCCAAGGACTAATGGGAAAAGCCTCCTAGGTGTTAGTTCATCATCAGGACCATTCACTTACCTACAGATTTTCCATATCCATTTCCCTTCGTTATGTACTCGTAATTTTCTTGATAGAATATGGTGTTATTAATAAGAACAAGCAGGGAATTTAAATAAACTTTTGTGCATGACAGCATGATATTATATTACCCTAAGTCAGTTGAACATCCTTTTGATCTAATTGTAACTATTTCAAATTTTTTGTTCATCTAGTCGTTAAGAAGTAAACCTCATTAAGATTTCTTGAGAACAACTGTAAGTACTTTAAAAAACACTTATCCAGACATCCCATCAAAATGATAAGTTGCACACAAAGAAGTTTCTAGTATAAATGATATCAACAGCCCAATACAATGATACCCTCTGTACAATGATGTTATACTTGTACCTCTCTAGCCTATTCTTTTCCTTCTAGTTTGTTTTATGGGAAACATCAAACTCAATTACTCCAGCGACCTTTTACAGAAACCGATTCCAACAAGAAATTATGAAATTCAGCATTGCTTTTACACCAACTACTAAGCGGCGTAGTATTTCGTCCATTTTACCGAAACAACTTCCTTAATTGTTTATCCGGCAAAGCAACAGCCCAGTAACAATCATGAGAACCACTGCAGGCATACTGCGCTAACCTGCTCCCTTGGCGAATGCAGCGGAGCAACTAATGAGCTATCCAACAGAACAATCCTAAATTGACCATTCTGAATTGCAATCCACTGCAACTCTGAGAAAGAACGAAAGATACTCTCCTGGTCATTTCATCAAACACCTCTGCATCCTCTCCTAGGCTTGCGCTACAGCAACGGCAAGTCCAAAACAAAAAACGAAGGAGCTCGAAAGGAATGCCAAGCTATGGCTCACTCACCATTGCCGGCCATGGCGACGACCGAGAGTCGCGGCCTGCGCGGGCGCGGGCTGAGGCCCGCGGCCGGCCCGGCCACCGCGGCGCGCCCCGCGGCGAAGCGGGAGGCGGGCGACGACGGCGCGAGGAAGGGGCGGTGGCCGAGGAGGAGGCGGGAGGCGGACGCGGCGGAGACTGCCGGCCGGCGCGGCGCCGCGGCAGCTCGGGGGGGCGCCTCGGCTGCCATGGGCGGCGGTGGTGTCTCTCCGTGGTTTTCTTGGCCTTTGCCGCGAACCCAACCTCGCCTGCCGCCTGCGCCGCGAGGGCTTTATGCGCGCGAGCAGCTGCTGATGCTGAGGAGAGGAGTGCAGTGCGCGGATAATGTCAGCCGCGGGGCGGGGCTGCCAGGATCGTTTCCCCGTCTCACGTTTCGGATTGGCGCTTTATTTCGGTATGGCTTGTCTACCTAATCATTTTCTTTTCATTCTAGAATAACAAAAACTTCTAGTCCTGCTTATTTTAAGAATTTTGAGGCATATGATTGGAGCTAGCTGATTCCCATTCTAGAAAAATGTACTGGTGACTCAGTGCTTGATCTCTCACATAATCCTTAGAAAATGACGTATCGCATAGTAATGATCATTGAACAGTGTTAAACTGTTAATAACTGTGCCTAGTCCTTCAAAAAAATCAAAGCTCCAGGAATCTTCACACCAATTTTTGTAGTAATTATTAATTTCTACAGTAACACAACACTCTTGTCTCAAGTAATCCGCAATAAAGCCATACAGAGCCATCACAGCTGGCCAATGCATACAGGTTCTCCACGGACATGTACCAACCGAGAAACCAGAAAAATTAGCCTGCAGCATCACAGATCGTATAACGGATCCGTCTTTTCAGAATCTTTCACGATGATTTCGTTAGTTTTTTTACAAAGCTATTCGTTAAGTTTGCAACAGCAGTGGGCTTGTGATGCGAACAGCGCCTTCAAGTTGTGTTGTTGAGACAGGCAACAAATTTTTAAATTTTTAGATTTTTTATTTTCTTTTTTCGTATTCTTTTATATTATCTGTAATGAGAGCTTTTTATATCTTTAAACTTTTTTAAAAAATAATTACATCAAAAATGCTTACAGTAGCTTTAGTGAAAAAGTCTCAAACAAGGCTAACTAAGACTAAAAGCTAAAAGCATAAGTCAAAATGAGCACACCAAATAGGGCGTCCAGCATAGTGTGGTACGGATCTAAATAGGAAACGATACAATTAGGCTCGGTAGGATTGGCTTGAATTAGTGATTGTGTTATGTTAGCCCACTTGTGTGCCCTTCAACCTAGATACGACAAGGGATTGGACTCGTGCTGGACCAGTTTGGGCATGCTTAGCCAAACGGGGCCACCATAGCCCGATGAGCACGGTCGCAAGTATTCTACTGCCAAACACAAGTAATTTTACTGTCAATCGTAAGTAAATTTACTACCAAGTCATACATTCACGTTCAAACGAATACAGTAACCTTAACATAACTAATTTTATTGTTACTCGTAAACAATTTTATTGTACTACCACAAAAGAGTTACTATATGTATCAAGCCGGATCGGTCCGTCGTGCTGAGGTGTCGTCCCAAGCACAGTACGTCCGATCGAGCTAGACTAGTATACCTCATTTACTGTTTGTGCTATATCGTATTTGAATCTGACCAATAGCGCCGTGTCTTAAGATGACATAACTGGTCCTTTCTATTTAACCAGGTCTAAGTCTAACAGCCAACACCTCAAAAGAAAAGAAAAGAAAGGCTAGGAGATAGTTTTGTGCCCCGGCTGGGAACGGGATTATGGCATGTACTGGACCGCCCATGTCCACAAAGTGGAACGCGCCGAGGCCAAGATGGAGTCCGCCACGTGCTTGCGGCAGGAAGTAGCCCAAGCGCATTGCGCCCGGATCGCAATTGATTAACGGCCTGTGCCAAGGCCTGTGCAATTTCGGCCGAAAACTACGTACAACCGAAGTTTAAGCTAAAAGTTAGTTGGATAAGCCGGCCAAGAGTCCTTAAACCTAGAGTACTTAACTAATGCGCTCCAAGCCGAGCATATAGGCTCCGTTCCAAATGGTTCTAGCTTCTGATTTTCTCTGGCTTCTAGTTTATTTAAGCCAGAAGCCATTTGAAACATGTCAGCTTCTATTTTGGGTTTTTTTGACTTTTTTGCTTTTGCTTTTTCTATTTGCATTGTCTGTAGAGATATAATTTTTTTCTTATTTTTATTTAATTGAATAACTCAAAAAAGACTAATAATCGTTATAGTACAATTTTAACAAAAAAATCAACAGACACAATCAAAAAATTATAAGTTTAAACTCTTTGGAACGGCCTGTAATCATCTGCTCTTCAGAGAAAGGCTTGCAGTAAACGATGCGAGCTAGTGGAACAGCTCACTTAGAGCAAGTCCAATAATAGAGCCAAGTGTTTGGCTATAAGCCAAGTTATAAGAGCCAAGTTATACAATAATCTGTCTCTTATTTGTCTACAAAAGATTTTTTATTATTATATGGTACCATGTCTCACATTCTCTTTCCTACTCCTCCTCACATACATTTATTATCTGGACCCACCACTGCATAGGCTCCCGTGTGCAGCTTGTTGCTTGCATGAGAGCCAAGCTCTCCTCTCTCTCCTCTCTTCTCTCCTCCACATCAGCAAAAATGCTGACTAGCTTGGCTATAAGACCATTGTTGTACTTGCTCTTAAAGCGTCCGGGTTACGTGCTCCGAGGCCTAAACAGGCCGAAATATTCGCCATCACGCGAATAACTTAAGCGACGGGTGCGTGGCCGCCATGCCGAAAGGCCGTGTTCGAGCAGGCCAGTACGAATCTCGCGTGCAAGCTGGGCTAAACTAGCCAGAGGCGTGTGGCAACCACGTGGAAGAGGCTGGGCGACAACGTCGTGGCACGCGCGACCTTGCGAGGCTGTTCGGCCGGTAGAAAGTCAGGGTGGCGTGTGGCCGCCACAGGGATCCAGGATCTGGGGAACTGTAGCCCCTGCATGGCCAACCCACCAGCTCGTCGATCCGTCTTCCCAGGCATTTGTTGTTTGACTTCCTCGAGAGAAACGAGAGATCAATTGAAGTACTCCTCCTGGGTATATACTCCTCCTCCTGGCCAGTCTCAGTTGGAGTTTTATGGAGTTTTATGGACATTAAATACGCTGACATGGCACTGTATTGATGAAGAGAGAGATGATAAAAGTTTCATGGGAGTAGAGAGAGTTTTATAGGGATGAAACTCTTCTGCACTGTTTCCAAAATATGAGTGTGTTGGAAACTGGGACATGAAACCTCTACTGAGACTGGTCAGTGAGAGTTTCATCTGCATTTAATAGGCTGCCACATAGGTATTTTTGATGATATGACAACATGTTTAAGAAGAGAGAGAAGAAGTGAGTTTCATCTAGATGAAATTCTCTTGGCACGATTACCAACTCTATATGAGTCATGAAATTAAATGTCTATGAAACAATAGAATGAAACTATGCATTGAGGATGGATGTTTCATCCATATTTCATTTCATTTTACATGATGTGACAGTCTTGGAAACAACGCCATAAAACTCTCCATTGAGAATGGCCTTAGTAGAATTCTGTTTCTTGAAACGCAAACAATTACTCCCTGCTATCAGACTATGCATGACGCACAATCGTAGCTATACTTGAATGTTTAGTGGTACCATTTCATTTCCATGCAAGTGGATCAACTGATGGTTTCGTTAAAACTTGGTTCAGATATCTTCTGTTTAGTACTCCGTTCACTTATCACTAGAGCAATGCTAATCCGGGTAATTCCTTTTGCCTAGATCGGTGCTAGTAAACCATATTCTCTCTGTGTGTGTGTGTTTTTTTATGCATATATTGATTGTGCATTTATTTTCATACTAAAACGGATACGTATGCGTCGCACGTTAATGTAATAAAAACGAAGGCACTAGCAGCTAGCGAGACGTGTGTCACATCATATCGTTGGATATCTCTCCACGTATCTCATGTACACCTCAGCGAAGGGCGCGTTCCTGCCACACGCCACTGCGATCAGAGCCCTCCATTTCTCAAACCCTAGCGAATTCTCCTATAAATACCATGGCCCCAGGCGTGTGTCCGCCACACACCAGTAGTCCCGTCCCCTTCTGCTTCGCACACGCCTCTCCCATCTCGACCAATCCTTCTTCTTAGCTTGCTTGCATTCATGGACCCTCACCTCAGATCCCACGTCCACGCGGCGGCGGACGCCGCTCCTAACGGCTGCCGGACGAAGGAAGAAGATGTAGTAGTCGTCATCGACGTCGAGGAGGCTCATTCGGAGATGACAGCTGCCGAGGCCAACCCGAGCGGCGACGACGGCGTGAACTACATGGCCCGTGCGCAGTGGCTCCGCGCCGCCGTCCTCGGCGCCAATGATGGCCTGGTCTCCGTGGCCTCCCTCATGATCGGCGTCGGTGCCGTGAACGCCACCGCCAAGGCCATGCTCGTGTCCGGCCTCGCCGGGCTCGTGGCCGGCGCGTGCAGCATGGCCATCGGCGAGTTCGTGTCCGTGTACGCCCAGTACGACATCGAGGTGTCGCTGATCAAGCGCGACGGCAATGACGACTCGGCCGCCGACGAAGACGCCGCCACCTCCAAGGAGAACCTGCCGAGCCCGACGCTGGCCGCGTTCGCGTCGGCGCTGGCGTTCGCGGTCGGCGCCATACTGCCGCTCCTGTCCGGTGGGTTCATACAGTCGTGGGGCGTCAGGGTCGGCGCGGTGTGCGCGGCGACCACCGTCGGCCTGGCCGGTTTCGGCGCGGCGGGCGCCTACCTGGGCGGCGCGGGCGTGGTGAGGTCCGGGCTCAGGGTCCTCCTAGGCGGGTGGCTCGCCATGCTCGTCACGTACGGCGTGCTCCGGCTGTTCGGCGCGATGTTCCACATGCACATCTCGTCGTCGGGGTGATGTGATCCGATCCGTGATCGTTCTTGGTTGGCAGGTCGCGCGCGCGGGCTTGCAGAAATAACGAACGGGCCTAGCTGTTAATTACCCAATTTGGTGTTGATCAGTATAGTAGTTTGTGATGGGCGCATGGCTAATGGCGATCCATCCATGTCTTGAGTATGTAGTAGCGGTCTGCGATCCCCATGAGAGCGAAAGGCGGAATCAGGGGATGTGTAATGGTTCTACTCGGTTGTAATGTAAGGCCAGGCTAATGGTTTGTAATTAAAACTGTTGTCATATGTAGTACTATTGCACTCGTCAGCATTTGCCGCATGTTTATCTTGCACTCGTCTGTGAACGTTCACAATCTAGCTGATGCATGCTGTGGTTTTGTGAAGTAACTTACGATCCAATCGAGTGTGTCGTGATACATGCACGTCTTCAAACTTGACAAATTGAACCGCTTTGGTCAATATGTATACGCACAAATGTTAAACAAATAGTAGCCCAAGCAAACAGATATTTGATCAGATACAGATAAAGGTGTCCGCAAGGAGCGACCCACAGTACCGGGACCAAAACAGCGACGAACTCAGTGCCAATAAAATGAACAGAACCAATCTATTGACCTTTGGTGATCACAATCAGACGACTCACGAGTCTCGAGACTATTTTGCTTCTAAGAATAAATTCCGTACGTCCCGGTTGAACAAACGTTAGATCGATTGAAAGAAAAATAAATCAAACTAGGAAGGCCAGAACTACTACTACTTAGACCTGGAAAAGGAGGCAAATCTCTTGATGCAAGGTTGATTATTTTGCACCCTGAAATACATGCATGCAGGTCGGTAGCAAGTTTAATAGAAGAGGTGGCTGCCACCTCTAGGACTAGCCAAATAAGCAAAAAGAGTACACGTGGCTTATGGTGGAGGTAGCTAAGGGCATGTACAAAGGCAATTAAGAGCTGGCCCATAGGAGTGCCAACTAGACAACCTTGCTGATGTGGATGAGAGAGGAATGGAGGAGAGAGAAACACCGTCTCCTCGTGAGACATCGACTCTTACCGCGGAACGAGGCGGAAGAGCTCCTAAGGCCAGTCTCAGTGGGAGTTTCGTGGGCATTAAATACGCTGACATGGCACTATATTGATAAAGAGAGAGATGATAAAAGTTTCATGGGAGTAGAGAGAGTTTCATGGGGATGAAACTCTTCTGCACTGTTTCCAAAATATGAGTGTGTTGGAAACTGGGACATGAAACCTCCACTGAGACTGGCCTAAGAAGTGTTGTTTCTTGATGATGTGGAGTGCTTAGGAGCTTGTGTCGGGCTCAACCCTTGTACTTGCCTGCATTAAGTGTTGTCTCTTGATGATGTGGAGTGTTTAGGAGATTGTGTCGGGCTCAACTCTTGTACTTGCCCTAATACAATAAGGGTGTGTTTGGTTGCAAGGACTAGGTGGGATAGGATGGGATGGACCCGTTTTTGTAGGTGTTTGAATGGGAGACAAGCAGAGTCAAGGACATCCCACTAGGAATATTCCTTGTAGATCCGGGACCAGGCAATCCTCTTTTTTTCATGGGACGGAGTCATCCCACATGGGATAGAGTCATCACACCTCTTTGTTTTTTTAAGTACTGTTTTGTTTAATTTTTTTATTAAAAAAACTCAAAGGCTTATGTGTAGAAAACATATCAACAATAGCCTTCAATTTTTTTTAAAAAAAAACTCAAATGCTACACATGTCCCACTTTCATCCTTCCATCTAAACAAAGGATGGGACCATTCCATCCCACTTTATCCTTCCAACCAAACAAAAAACAGGGATGACTCTATCCCCCCAACCAAACAAAAAATGGGATCATCCCATCCCAAAACCAGAGACAGGATCATCCCATCCCACCTTGTCCCTAAACCAAACACAACCTAAGTTGAGTAGAGGTCGCCTCTACTAAAGCACTCAAAACATTTAATACTTGCATAAATATATCAGGGGTCATCTCTTGCATGAGGGGCAGCTTGCCTCTCTCTCCTCGTATGATGTGCTAGAGGTCACCTCTTGCATGAGGGGCATCTTGCCTCTCTCTCCTCTTTTCTCTCTCTTCCACATAGAATTGTGTTGACGTGGATTTCGCTAGAGGCGACCTAGTCAGCATTATTGTACTTCTCTTAGGATGATGCATGAGCATTGTTTGGACCAAACAAGATAATACTAGTGTACTACAAATTCATGATCTAGTGCCTTCGTTTTGGACTTACGGGTATGGCAACCGTCGGGAAGGTCTGAAAAGCATTTTTTTATGGCGCAAGTGCCGAGTGGGAGACATAAGGCCCGTTTATATATTGGCTTTTCATTTTGATTTATGAATAATAATAATAATAATAATAATAATAATAGATTATTATAGAGAAATTTGTAAAGAGAAATATTTATATATGATTTTGGCCGATATAAATAAAATCACTATAATATGTATTAAATCGTCTAAAAAATTTCGTCTTAAAAAGATAGTTTGAAAAATAGGTACTATAGAAAAATTACTTACTATATAAAAAAAATATTTACTGTGTAAGATAACTTTTAGAAACCAAAGGTAACTTTTAGACTAAACGCCTCGATCGAGACAAGAACATTTCATTAAACTGAGGAATATATTATGTGGTGCGGCCACTGGCGTCAAAAGATTAGATGGGCGTGTGGCTACCACGGGTAGTGCGTTTCTTTGTGGAGTAAACAACGGAAAAATGGTCACCATCGGCGAGCTTCAAGTGCGCAACCAATAATGGTTCATGTGCACATGAGATGCGATGCAACCTTACTCCAGGTAACCACTTTTTCCTGTCATTATTCAGTACACTTAAGGGGCTATTTCCGCCTAATCTCTACCATAAGGTCGAGGAAATTGTGAGCTTCTAATTCAAACACGACGTCTCTGCGGCAACGGATTTGGTAAAAAATATTCAGTTGAGCATACGCTTGAAACGTCGTCACCTAGATCACATAAGATTTTTATAGTGCGCCGCATGTTGCTACCGAAAAAAGTTGCGTACTCCATCCACCGATTACTAATAATATTTGTCCGGTTTTTTAGTTGTGGTTGATGTCTTTTGTTATGTTTTTTGAGACAACGATGAACGACGTATATGACTTTTGGTTCGAAAAACTATTTGGAAAACGGTTTTCAAAAGTTCTTTGAAGAAACTGTTTTATTTATTTTGACTTTTGAAAAAATTAAAACCAAAAGTCATAAAAAAGCAAAAAAAAAGGACCGGGCCAAATAGTACACGGTGCGGTGCCGATGGCAACCTGGACGGTAGCTTTTTAAAAATATACGACGAGGTGGTGAGGCCCTGGATTGGTTTTTGATGAGTCATCCAAGTAGCCCCACTTGTATACTGATTTCTAATTCCTTATTTTTATCTTTTTATAATTTTTTGATTTTATGGAGTTTTTTGTATTTTCTTTTTCCTATATTTCTTTGCATTATCCGTGATGATAAAACCTATTTTTTCCATTTTAAATTTAATTACGTTAAAAAACCACTAGCAACTATAGTATAAAGTAAATCAGCTATAATGATAAACAATAAAAATATGCCATAGAACACAAAAAAAGCTTAAATGAGCAGGGAGTAGCACTTCCGGATAGCAGTCGGTAGCTTCCATGAGACGACAACGCAGCGACGACGCATGCATGCGTACGATGGTTGACGCGTCCCTCCGACGTACTGATCTTGCAGGTATGTGTGGTGTGGAAGGCGGGAGGTTGTGCATCGCTCCAACGGCGGGGCGGGGAGGAGCGCATCGCGTACTGCCATGGGCACCGGACACCGAGGGTTCAGGACTCGAGGCCGTGCGCGGATCTGATCTCTCGAACACAAGGAGGAAGACGCCGCGAGTGCGCTGGTATTTGGCGGGGAGCGGACCGGCAGGGCAGATCTCTCGTGCGCCCGCGCCCTTGGCTCACCGGAGCGCGGGCAGCTGGCAGCGAACGGCGCGGTGGCCCGCCTGATACGATAGCAGCTGGTGCAGCCGCCGCGCGGCCGCGGTGGCCGTGCCAGTGCTGCAGACCTGCAGCAGGGCGATGGGTACAGAAAGAGCAGCAGATCAAGCGATCAGCTAGCGACCGAGCGCGATCGATGCGCGCGGCACCGTCCGACGGAGAGAGAGAGACGCGATGCGCGCCGCGCGCTAGTTAAGGTGCTGAGCCGTGAAAGTCGCGGCGCACCGAGGGCACGCACGTAGCTGCCCACACTCGGTACAGCGTAGCGCGGCAGGAGGAAGACGACCGCAAACCGGCCCTTAAATTTGGGCAAGTGCTCGGAACGGCCGGGCGCCGAGTAGGTCGCAAACCATGATTCAAGAGCCACGTTGATACGAAGGCACCTAACAGCGGAAACTAAAATGTGCAACCAGTTGCACGTGCAGGCCGAATCTGTGAGACCCAGCTGCCCAACCAACGGAAGAGTTGGCTTCCATGGCCATTGCTGCTGCCCTCTTCTAGCCTGAGAAGAACGCGAGAACTGAAAGGAGAAGCTGCGCTGCTGAGACGTTCTGAACCCGAGCGAGGACGATGAGGATGACTGGAGGACGCCGAGGGGAGAGCATCCCGACTCGGCTACAAATCGACAACTTTACATCACGGAGATTTGCCTGTAATTGCGCAAGCATTTTAGCTACTTTGGAGAAAAGGTATAAGACATCACGAGAGATGGTCAAATTTTCATTGAGATGGACAGCATTTTCATCGATGAGTGTTTTGAAGACAAACACCGGTCGTCGCACAGCTACTGGACAAATCACCGTCACGAATGCTCTGTTTGGAGCCCATGCATCTCGTAGGAATTTCATAAGAAATAGTTCAGTTCCCGTGAGAATCTGGAAGAATTCATGCGTTCCAGACCACCCTAACGTTCAGTGGTTAAGGCCCTGTTTGTTTCCACTTAAGATTATTATAATCTAGTTTATAATCATAAGTGGAAACAAACAGCCTAGATTATAAGGTAACTTATTATAATATAATAGCCTAGATTATTGTAATCTAATAAGCTCAAAAAAGGAGCTTATTTCAGCTTATAGATCAACCTTTTATCTTAAAGACCATAAAACTTTAGAAATATTACCCACCTTTGTCATTCATCCATCCCCCAACTCCCTTGCCTCTCTCTCTCAAGGACATTGTAGTCTTTAAACATTCGAATATAATAATCCATAACTCTGATAATCCAGGCTGCCAAACACTTGACAGCTTATTTTTCACCAGCTTATTATAATCTAGCTTATATAATCCCCTACCTATAAGCTAGATTATAATAATCTTAAGTGGAAACAAACAGGGCCTAAGTCCATTCGTAATTTTTTATATCAAAAAAGTCTATTCGTTGTTAAGAGCATCTCCAACAATCCCCCTAAAAACCCACCCCAAAAGACACCTTTTAGGGGCAGCCCAAAAAATTTGTTAACCTATTTTAGTCCCCTCCTCCAACAGCACCCCTAAATATATCCTAATAGTATTTTGAATCTGGCCCAACATTAACAACCGGCCCATTTACTTTGCTCGATACGTAATTTTGATCGTGAGCGATCCTGGAGAGTTGGCCGCCAGCTTGAGGTCAGGGAGGAAGCGCCGGCGGATCGACGACGTGCAGCTATCTGCCGCGACAAGCAAATCTCCGGCGACCTCCATCGTTTCTCCAGTCTGGAGCACGCAAACCGTCGCGACGACCCCGCGTTCGCCGTCATCCGATACCTCAAACGACAGGAACTGGTGCCCCCAGAGCACGGTCACCGCGGTCGGCAGCGCCTCGTGGAGCCGCCGGTGCAGGTCACCCCAGTGCGCCGCGCGGAAGTTGAAGCCCTCGTCTCGCGTCCGCGCCGCCTTCGTCTCGCTGTCCGTTGCTCGATTCTGCGGTGGCAACAGAAGCACGCGTTGACAAGGTCACATCGCCATCAGCCATCGCAAGGATTCCTCTATATGTGCCCCTGTATTCAAGGATTGCCGGCACATGCTATGTACCGCGATTACAATTCAAGGCACATATATATGCCCCTGTATTCAAGGATTGCCGGCACATGATTTATGCCATGATACTTTTTAGTGGCACATAGTATAGATCCACAGGCATCAAGTATCTCAAAACATGGAGTACAGATACGAGATGGTCGGGGCGTCGGGGCGTCAGGCGTCGGGCCGCGGGGCGTCGGAGTGTCGGGAGGCCGCAGGGCGTCGGGGAGTCTGGCCGCGAGGCGTCGGCGCATCTGGAGGCCGCGGGTGACGTCAAGCGGCGTCTGGAGGCCGCGGGGCGCCGGAGCATCAGGCAACGTTGGGCGGCGTCTGGAGGCCGCGGGGCGCCGGGGAGTCAGGCGGCGTCGGGCGGCGTCCGGCCGTCGCGGGACGCCGGGGACACGGGGCGCCGGGTGGGGGGCGCCGGTTTGGCAAGATTGGGGCGGCGGGCGGGGAGATGTGGCTGGGAAAAAGGCGGGGGCGGCGAGCTGTGAAGGAAAAATGTGGCGCGAACTTTTTTTCCCAGCGCGCGTGACGGCGGGAGCGAGGATACGGGACCCCTGAAAGTTCCCGGTTTCTACCTGGGTTTTGGGAGAGTTTTGGGGGGATAGAAATAGGGGGTGTTCAGGGGAGTTGTTGGAGAAGACTTTTTATACAATTTCTCAATAATTTGATTTAGGGGGAGATTTAGAGGGATTGTTGGAGATGCTCTAAGAGTAGTCACGTACCAAAGATTACACGCTCATCGGCTCATGCAGACCTTACCACTGGTCTGCGGCTGGAACTGGGCCTGTACAACGGATCTTTTCAGGAGAAGCCGATCGAAAAGTAGATTCTCGCGGCCCAGATCGAGCCCAAGTGTAGCCTCAAAATTGTGTTTTCAAGGCCTGACAACGCTTTCTCTTTTGTGTCGAGCATGCCCGCGCAAAAGCTGGGATACTGGCTGCACGAGTCGAGTCGGGCCTCAGATCTGGAGATTTTTTTTATATAAAAAAATGGCTAAGAAACTAGTATTCACTGAAGGAAGGTAGACACCTGGATTCGAGCCGGTTGGATGGGATCTTCGAGCAACGCTAGGTTCCTTTAGATATGGAGATTAATCTGACAAAAAAAGAATACAAGGCAATCATTTGCAAATTTCCGGGCTAACGACATTCAATATAGGCAAGAGATAATGTGTACAAAGAAGTATCTGCTTCTGTTTCTACAAATTGCCGATCCACAATTTTCCAGGTCAAAGTAGCAAGAGCAGTGAAAATTGGTCTTCTGAAGTGCGAGCAATACTTTAAAGATAACACTTGGTTCAGTACGGTTACATAATTACACATGCACGCACTAGCGCGCTGCGTTCATCACAGGCTCCCACCTACGTATATTTGTTTACTTTCCAAGTATAGAAAAGCATATAAACAGTGGGCCAGTGGCGGATCTCAATCCTTCTGGAGTTTTGAGAATGACGAGCGGTTCTCTCGCAGAAATAAATTGAAGATGGTATCTTCTCCTCAACTAAAAGCATCAATTCATCAGTTATATATACACGAACACCTAAAACATCACCAAGCTTACCGTATTGCCTGTTTTGTGGTTGGGGAAGAGAAACAAAGGAAAGAATGGTGATATGGTTTTCCCCGCGACTCTTCCTGCTTTGCTCTTACTCCGGGACAGCAGCCTCTCTGTAGCACCCAAAAAATCAGGATTTCAAAAACACATCCTATCCTTATCACTCTCTTCAAAACCCATCTATAACTCTCTCTCTCTCTCTATCCCTATCTCTATCTCTACATTTCTCTCCCATCTCTATCTCTCTCTCTTCCTCACGCCGGCCTGAGGTGCACGGGCGAGCAGCCGCCGTTGGCGACGCGGGCACACGGCGCGACGCAAGGTGGCAGCGGCAGGCGGGCGGCCCAGCGCGGTGGTGACAACCGATGGCCATGGCACACGGTGGCGGCATGGCGTGGCCGCGTGCGGCCACACGCGCCACGCAACCATGGTGGCGACGGCGCGGCCGTGGTGGCCCGGCGTGGTGGCCGACGGCTATGGCACACGGCGGCGGAGGTGCGTGGAGGCGGCGGTGCGCGGCCATGGTGGTGGCAGCGTGTTGCGTGGTGATGGCTGGCGACCAGTGGCAAAGGCGCGGCCGAACGACGTTTCGCTAGGCCAAATGGTCGTTCGTGCGGCCAAACTGCTCTCGCTTGGCCGAACGATGTTTCATATGGCCGAACGGTCATTCGCGCAGCCAAACAGTGTTTTGCTTAGCCGAATGGCGTTTCACACTACAGTGGGGCTAGCGAACCCGTTTCCTCTCCAATCAAGTTTATCTCCTGTCGTTTCTTTATCGAACTCATCTGTGCCTGATTAGTTGCTTTCCATTTCATCGTGTAGGATCTCACGCAGCTGTTGAGGGAGCGTTCATGCAGCTGTGCATTCCAGATCCTTCGTGCAGCATGTCCGCCGAGCGTGCTCAAGACAAGTACGTACCTTACGGCCATAACCTTTCCGTTTCGCATATCACGTATTTCCAGTTTAATTGTCACCTTGTCATTTAGTATAATTATCATGTCACTCATATTTGCTTGGCTAATATCATATCATTAAAGTTACCTATCTAATATCATATCATTAAAATTACCTGTCGAATATCATATCATTAAAGTTACCTGACTGATATTATATCATTAAAGTTGTCTGACTAATATCATATCATTAAAGTTACCTGACCGCTATCATATCACTGAAGTTATCTGGCTAATATCATATCACTAAAGTTACCTGACTATTATCATAACATTAAAGCTTATCTGGTCATTATCATATCACTAATACTTGTCTGGTTATTATCATATCGCTCATGTTTGCCTGGTTATAGACTTTCAATACTGTATTCATACAATGATGCTCTAGGTTATCTTGTTTCACATGCTTTTATGTTTATTAGGATACTCAGTTAAAATGTTCTAGAATTCATGCTTAAATCGTTAATGGGGGTAGTATATGAACATGTTTTAACTTAGATTTAAATTATTACCACTCTTTTGACATTAGGGCTGCTATATTTTAGTTTCCTAATATCATGATCCATTAATTGTATGATGTTGTTTTTGAGCCATGAAAGATGTATGTATTAAACCTATTAATCTGATTAATAATTACTTATCACATAATAAAATTTGAAAGGTTAATATCACTGTTTCAATTTTTTAACAAGTTAACATGATATGTAAATAAACATAGAATACGTACTAAATATTAGCATCTCCGATTATGAAAAATAGAAAGTTGCTCTCTTTGGTTTGCATTGAATTTCACAAAAAAAAACCTACGCACCTACTAAAGAGTTCATATGCACACAAGCAAAACAACTATTTAAAGTGAGTCTTTCATCTTCTTGTTGTATTATCATTCTTATGCCATCAGCAACAATAGCGTCACGCAATGCGCCCATATCACTATCGTCCACTATAGGCACACCATCTTCGGCATCGACTTGAGTTGATATATCCCCATCAACATAATTGTCATGTGTTTCTAGGCCATCAAAATCTGCATCACCTAAAGCACTATCTTTAATGAAATTATGTAGAACCATACATGCAACTACGATTTTCTTTTGCTTTTCGATTGTGTAGCTTGGCAAATTCAAAACAATGCGCCATTTCATCTTGGGAACATCAAAGCAATGTTCGATAACATTCCGAAGAGTTGAGTGAGCATGATTGAACACCTCCTTTTGTCCAGTTGGTTGACCCCCTTACTGGAATTCAGGTACATGGTACCTTTGGCCTTTGTAGGGAGCTGGAAAACCCTTTCGGTTTGGATATCCTAAATTGATGAGATAGTATTTTCCTATAGAGAAAAGGAAATATAATGTTACACATTACTAAAGGTTAGCACAACATAATAATATTTTTGAAATATATATAGCCAAATGAAGTACATTCAGGAGGTTGTGGAAAAATACTCTTTGTAGTTGACTAAAGCATCCATAAATATGCATATGTCATGGGTAGATCCAAGCCATATAGCCACAACAAATGTGAACCTCATGTCAAAATCACAAATGGCCATGACATTATGACTAGTATAACCATGCCAATTTATGTGGACAATTTGTTTAGATAATGGCACAATAATATGTGTATGTGTCCCATCTATAGCACCTACGCCATTCTTGAAATGAGGCCAAAATCTTGGATCTGTAAGTCTAGGATGTGCCGTACTAAAGTTAGGATCTTTGGTTTTATGTTGTCAACACCAAGAGGTTCAGACATTCCAAAACCTCAGTGAACTTTCTACTAACAGTTTCTCCATAATAGGAAAAGTTGTTTTGGACTTGGCTATTAGATCAAGGTGATCTATCTGTCCATAAAAACATTGCCAAAGCTTCTTTAGAACACATCTCACTAGATGATTTCGAGCCATATCTATTGACCAATGTTTCATGTAACATAAGAAAAAAAACTAACATTCTCATTCTAAACATAGAGTAACAAAATTGCTAAGTTGCTCCTCAACCCATTGATATCCAGTAATGGTAGGTACTCCCCTTGGCTTTTTGTTAGCTGAGTCACCATGGTCCAAGCTTGCATAAGCTATGACAACAACAAGTGGAAAGAACAGGTCCATCCTTTATGTGCCCTTTGATCGACATGTGCATCATCACTACTTGATTCGCTACCACTTGATTCATTTGAACTTAAAGAGATTATCTGTACAAAACATATGACATGAGAGAAAGCACATCACACAAGTACAATTTCACATAATTAAAATATGACAATAAAATACAAGAGGTTCAACATATGACATAAAAATACATAGGATGAAAGGTTCTTGAAATTACATAACACATGGAATAGTTTTAATAGGTTTGAATGACATGATCAATGACAAGTCCATAACTAAAGAAACACTAATGACATGGTGATAATAGGTTCAAATGACATGAACAATGACAAGACCATAACTAAACAAACACTAACAATCTAATGCTTCTTCTTCTCCTCCCATGTCCTTTTAAACCATGCAACCCTTCCTTGCAATGTCTTTACAGTGAGAAGCATATCTCGATATTCCTTCTTAGTAAGGACTTGCATTGCATAGAAATACTCATCACTCCCTTCTTCAGCACCAGTTTGAACAACTAAGTCAATCATTTCAAGTATCTCTTGCCTACTAGGATGTAGATGACACAGAAGCCTTGTTGCTACTGAACTTTTCAACTAAGTCCACAACCTACTCAAATTGTTTGTCTCTAAAATTTTCCATCACCTTCTCGTTGATCGGTGACATCTTCCACATCCACATGATCCATAGATGCACTTGGCACAAGTGAAGACTCATTGGTACAGGTTGCACCATAAAAAATCACTCGTAGCGACTCTTCATGCTCAAGTGTGCATATGAAAACCTAGCACAACCTGACTATGCTTGAAAAAGATGAGAGCAAACTAAATTATTCATTTGTAGTAATTCACCTAACATACACATGCAAGAACAAAAGAAATGCATATCTTTATCTGATCAGCCCACCAATCATCATCAGCCACAATGGCACCAGTTGCAAGATCTCTTCCTAAACCAGAGGCATTAAGATTCAATGTCTTCCACATAGCACAATCATCCTTCAAGCTATCTTGCCTATTTTTGAATTGCTTGCAGTTGTAACTCTTCTTTGTGTGCTCGTTGAACTTGGTCTCGAGGTTAAGGCCCCTTGCTATTTAGACATTGGAATGATCTATTTTTCACCAACATTGGAATGATCTATTTTTCACCACCACTTCTTCCAAATAAATTTCTATAAATACCCTATTGGCAAATGCATCCCAAATTGTTATGGTGGGCTTGTTTTTTTCCATCTATAGACACAAAGCAAAACAATAATCATTGCAATTATTCACAATAACACCTACAATATTGTTTTCTCATCCATAGTATAGACCCTTTGTGGAAACTACTATCATCTCACTAAGCAACCAAACAACAAAATAACAATTGGGGGAAAAATCTAGGCAATGCAAATATAAACTACACATATTCCCAAAGGTAATAGCTAAAAGGGCAGATGATGGTGATAAATAAAATGCTCTGCCATCACAACAATCTATATTTTCATAAGTAGCTACATATTTGATACTAGTTTGCCAGATTGCAATAATTGGTATCAATGATTTCATTACAAATAAGGATTTTGCATGACTTTTGTTGCACAACATTGTAGCACTCAAAAAAATATAAAAATAAAAAAGAATAATAATTATAATAAATAAATAAAAACCCTAATCTAAACATGGCCTTTAAAAGGGGGCCTCTCCTCTCTTTCCGTGCGTGGCTTTTTTTCCAGATCCAGGTTTCAATCTAATCTTCCTCTCTCTCTGTTTTCCTGCTATGCGACTGCATGGGGCGCCGGCGTCGGTGGCGGCTGGCGGCGACCGGCGAGCGACGACGATGGCCATGCGGCGACGCACTCACTCGACCACGCACTCGCACCAGCCATGGCGGCAGCGGTGGCGAGGGGCATGGCGGCGGCGGCGCACGCACGCCCGCATGCGTGCGTACACGCCCGCGTGCATGACTTCGCCGACTGCAGCCGGTGGTCGAGGGGCAGACGTGGCCAAACGCCCGTTCGCGCGGCCAAACGCCCGTTCGTGCGGCCGAACGGCCGTTCGCGCGATCGAACGGTTGTTTCCTTTCTAGTTAATTATCTCCTATCGTTTCTTTGTCAAATTCATCATATCTGACCGGTTGTCTTCTATACCACTCTGTAGGTTCTCACGCAGCTGTTGAGGGAGCAGCTGGGCAGTTGCGCTTCTCGGATCCATCGTGCAACGTGTCCGTCGAGCGTGCTCAAGGCAAGTACCTCACGGCTGTAACTTGTTCTTTCACACATTTATGTTTCATGATCACCTGTCACCATTAGCGTGGTATTCGATCATTGCGCCATTTGGATTGACTGGTGTGTGTTGTTGTAGCATTAGTATATTTTAATATGATGAGTTAGTATTAAACGCTTGTAATTGGTATAACGTTTAACCATCAAATTCATGTGTGGTTAGGGATTTAAATAAATGTCTAAACTATAGATAGGGTAGCGAATAAGCATGTTCACATTTAAGGTTAACCACTAGTAACCTTTTAACATTGGGCAGCCTTTTATATGTCTTGTTCTGTGAATCTTTAATTGTTTAATTATTAATTGTGAGCCTTAGCAAATTTAGTTGCAATACATTAATCTAACCAATAATCACCTATCACATAATAAAATTGTATGATTGAAAACCCTTGTATGACTCTGGTTAGTATCCTCTCTAGGATAGGTTGTATTTCACTATCATCGGATCTTGTTCCCTATCGCTTTGTATCACCAATCCTGTCTCTCTGGTCTTAACTGTATCAAATCATTACTTTCATAACTTTACCGCAATCCACCCTCAACTTTCTCATTACATTTTGGATAATTCGCTAAATAAAGAACTGAAAATTATCAGGCCGGGACCACCCACATATAGGGGAGATTTACACCCAACCTGGTAACGTACAGGTGGGCCGTACATTCTCGTTACACAGGATATTACACTCCGTCGGCGGTTATACAGTCGAGGATAAGGATATGCCTGACTATTCTCGTATAACCAGGTATGTGGGATGAGGTCGCCGGCGCCTTTGCTATAACTTATCACATAACAATATCTTTAATTACACAGTCTCTATGATATCTGTCTCCCATCTATGTCAGTGTTCTGGTATCATATGTTCGTTGCCTTTATCATGTATCCATTGTTTGCTTATGATGTTTGTCCCTTGTTTTACTTGGTTGCATTACCTGTCTTTATTCTTTGTGTTGTGACCGTTGTTGGGAACTTACTGAGATTTTCAAATCTCACGCTTGCTCTTTCCCTTCTCAGGTAAAAGGCCAATGGATTGATAGCAGCATGCATGGGTGGGAGCACTCGAGTTTCAGCACTGTGGCTTGCCACTACTTTTGCCATTTAATTTATTTCTCACTTGATTAGAAGTGAACCGGTCCCATATTTCAAACATTTATTTCAGATTCCGTTGATTACTTTAATAAAGTACTTCAAAGGTTTTAAATTGTGTATGATTTCTACTATTATTTTTATTATTTCTTTTTATTTTAGCAATCATTTCATAGTAGTATCTTAGTTTAGCTGTATGTGGGGTGCTACAGAAATAGCCTTGGCTGGTACTTAGCTAGGTCACATTGATGCCGCTTTCGCGGCGATAGTAATCACGAAATTGTGCTATTGCTGTTTGCTCGATTTCTTGCCGAAGGTTGTAATGAAGTGTAAACCTTTTGTGTGTCAGATCTATAAATTTATTTGCAATCCATGGCATTATTCGTCCCGAAAGTGCACATACAATTAAATAGAATCTTGGACCTCTTCGGAAACGGAGGAACACCTTGTATCAACTTACAGAAATCTTGCATATTTAATCTTCCAGTTCAGTAGATATTAGCTTCCAAAACGAATTCATAGACCACTCGCTGCATTAAAACATCAATTGAACCACAGCCCACAGATCATCCATAAACACATTGACGGGCTTACATGTTCCTAAAATTCTGTAGCCAAGAAGGCAGCGACAGGCTGGGTAAACAGAAAGGGTGAAAAGGGAAACTTCCTTTGGTCAGTTTCACCTTGTAAGGTTTAATCAGTTCAGAGAAGAACGCCCATATCTCCAGCTATTGTAGGATCGCCGAGTGAACTGCTGTGGCGCGAAGCTCAGTCCAAACATCTCCCTCAGGGCATTCCCTGGCTCTAGGAGTCCGATCAATCTGGCAACAAGGGATGCGCTCTCCCTGACATGCTCGAGGTCTCTCGTTTCGGTCCAAAGGCGACGAGCGACCTGTAGCCTTCTCCTCTTGGAGGCCAGTGAAACTCCCCACTTGGTGTACATGCTCTCTCTTTCCTCAATCGAGAGCCGCTTTTGCATTTGCCTGCAGAGCATCTCCCTTTCACGTTGCAACTTCTTGGCACTGCATAGCAAGTAATTTTCATCAGGAGGCATTCGAATATTGTAATGCAGAGAAGTTGTGACAAATGTGGTGAACATGACTAACCTTGAAACCAGAGAAGTATTCAGGCTACCTGCAACCACTTTGCTTTCCATGCTACCACTGCTGTAGGTATCTTTAAGAAATGATAGTCTCCTAAGCTCAACTTCCATGTAAATAGAATCAGCTGGATCTCCTTTAAATAGCAAGAAAAAGTAAGTCCTATGAACCAAGGAGACATTGCATGCATGCCAAAGGTCAATAATATCTTGCTGTTTCTTCTCGAATTCCAGTGGCCATCGTGAAGGCGATTGCAAGGCATCCATAATCGGATCCAGTCCTACGCTCCTGATGGTTCCTTCTGCTAAGTCTCCATTTCCACTCTGACAATCATAACAAAGGAAAATGTTAACTAAAATTTTGCATATTACAATATCTTCCATGGTAGAGGGTGTAATTTTCAGTTTATAGTAAGCACCCATATGCTATTAAAAAAATGTAGCACCACAATAGTGTACTGACATTTTTTTTTTGTAAGTTGGAATAGAAAAATGAGCTGTGCCGGCATGAGCGCAATAACATTTGCATGATAATAAGACAGTTCCATACCTGATCACCGAGTTGCTTCTGACACTGAACCTGAGCCATTTCTTTCAGTTCAGCAACAAATTCACCTATGCCGGTAAATTCTGTGTCACCTGCAACAGAACTGTTTGCCTTAACTGCGTTCCTTGTAGTAGTAATTTCAGAAAGCATTGAGCCTGCCCTTGATAGAGTTTCACTCTCTGCATCATAGTTCAGTGCAGATCCCCTTCTTTGACACCCTTCAGGTCTCCCTGGGAAATCCATGAAACTTCTGCTTGGTGGTGTGCAATCATCCTTTTCCAAATCTTCAAACAAAGTGGAACCCATCAGAGACCTACAGCTCCTGCTTCTACGAATTACTTTAGAGCTTGATGAGTTACATGTTGAAGATCCTAGATCTTTGACAAGATTGGCAAAAGGCTTTCTGACATTCTCCAAATGTTGCTCCAGGGTAATAGGAGATACATCATGGTGTCTAGAATTCACAGATGGATTTGAATCAGTATTTCCATGCACACTAGAACCCACATTCAAATCTTGCAAAGTATTGCTCCCCACAGCTGACGAGTCCAAACCTTCCTTATCTACTGTTTCATTGGTCTCTATACAACGTACTTCTTTGCAAAGATCATCTAAATCTTCATTAGAGATCTGAGAGACATCATCTCTGCTGTTAGTTGGGGGCATCCAGCTGAAGGGAGGACTGCTGACTGAATACCTAGATGGGGTAGCAAACTGCACATTATTTTCAGACTGCTGAGACCTATGTTCCCTTTGTGCTGCACGACGTCCTTGAAACCTAAAATTTTGGACATTGTCAACAACTTCTGATGACTCAGTTGTTGACTGCTCGTCTTCGCATGACTGAGGCACATCGAAGGTAAAGTTCCTCCCAGAAGCCTACATGTATATAGACAGAAAGTAAATAACTTGTTGTGCTTATGAAAAAACAGTTAGACTAATTAATTAGGAAGTAAGGAAGTGTGCATACCTGGGGATGCTTTGGAACATGGTTATCTCCAACAACCTGGAGCAAATCCTGCAGCCTAGATTGAGCCAAATCACGCTGTAACTTCAATTCCTTAATTTCTTTCTCCATCTGCAAGGAAGAATACATGGAAATTTTACACCACCGCAAGAAAGTGTATTTTTGGCATTGAAGACAACTGGCATGGTAAAAAATTCATACAGCGTGCATTGAAATGGTGGTTTACTACGAATCCTAAGTTTCTTAATGTACAAAGAAAGTAAGAAGGAATGCACATAAAGGTCAGAAGTAGCATTTACCTTCCGAATTTGCTTATCTTTTTCCTTCACCAATGATTCAAGACTGGAATATGGAGCTGGACATCGCAATTCACTCTCCAACCTAGCAAGTTCTCTTTGTAAGTGTTTAACTAGTGCTTTATCGGACATGACTACATTAACCTGGGCATTTGTGACTACTTCCTTTGCACAACTTGCAAACAGCAGGGTATTTCTTGATTGTTCCATATGGCTTCGGGCTGGACACATTGTACAAATAATTGCAGTTCTTGCATTACCTCCCAGAGAAGGTTGTAATATGCGTGTGAGCTTTGAATCTCGATATGGTATGTGCCCATTTCTTACCTTGCTACATAAATGAAAACAAGTAAATAATATAAATGGATGCAATATGCTGTAAAATAAACAAAAATTTACAGCTATTAAATTCTTGTATAGTGTTGAGTTCCAATTCAATATGCTGTAAAATAAACAAAAATTTATCCTATGAGGACCTTTGAATTGGAACTCAACACTATACAAAATATTGAGTTGAGGTTGCAACCTTAGTTTCCGAATGACAGTTCCTAGGGTAAGTAAACTTCTATTAATATGACAACCTTCCTTCAGCCTAGCACCAGCGGATAGTGCCTGAGATGCACGCTCACTTCCCGCCAAATCAACAAAGTTCTGCATGGCACAACAAAAGGTGATTACACTTCACTATTTTTATGTCAGAAAGGAAATATGACTGAATTATTAAATGTTTTCTTACCACACTAGCCACAAGTGTCGTCGACTTGTCCTTACCCAAGAACTCACGAGCAGAACTTTCTATGGTCTGAAAGAATCGATAAACAAGTCAGAAATAATGAACTTATGCCACATTGATTTTACACAATTCTACAAAAGCCTTTTCTTTTCTACATGCAACCAAGTAGTGGGCAAACCAGTTTAAGTATTTGATGTGATCTGGAGCTGTTTTCATTTAAGTATGTCTCTCCAGTTCTCCTTTGAGCTGGTATAAGTACACAATGCACAAATGAGATGACGGTGATCACCACTTAGAAATTAAGTAAGCTACCACAAACAACATCCCACCTTCACACACAGAAATCAGTTCCTTGAGGTGTTCCGAGTCTCTCAATATCACCTCTGTAAGGTTCTCTACATAGGTTCCCTTCTGTAAAATGAGCAGCACCAAACCATTAGTAATGCAGGGGCGCAACAGTATTTTTTTAAGAAAAAAAACAAGGAGTTGTTTTGACCTCTGCATCATCCCAAAGTCTAAGAGAAGTGTTTTCTGAACTAAGAAGATCCCTTACAACTTCGTTATATATTTCTATTGCTGAGAATTTCAACACAAATGCTCTCTCCACATGCTGCAAAAAAAATGACATGCTTATCAGCTGGACATTCGAAAAGAGTGCCATTTCATTACTTGTTGTGAACTAATTTTTACTAATTAGGATCAACAGTGACACCTTAAAACCTGAGAAAGGATGGGTGTTCGATTACCTTGCCAATGTAATCATAAATATCTGCTACTGTATATTCTGTTATTCCAATCATGGTGTAGGTCTTTCCACTACTTGTTTGACCATATGCAAAAATACTTGCTGTTACAGATAAAACAAAAGGGAAAGAAAACACATTCAGTGACTTCATGGAATGCTTTGATTCAAACAAATTGGAGAAAGATAGGCAGTAGGTTTGCACTTAACAGTTAATGCCACTAACTACAGAGAGGGCAACCTCCTTGGCCCCTTCCTCATATACTGCTTTGGTGTTGCAGTCAGAACGGAATACCCTATCTGCAATTGGAATAGAGTTGTGTCAAAGAAGATACAACCAAAACCACAGCTGAAAAGTGAGAGAATTTTGTAGAGCATACTTGTGAAAGGAGCAAAATAAGGTCTCACTGACTATCTGTATTCTAGCAAGATGAAATTTGTCCACTACAATAATATTGTCCCAACTCAATTTGTAAAGATGTAAAAATTTTAATTTCAAAAGAGCCTCTTTATGATAAATAACTTTTTATAGAACCATCTCGCTACACTAAAGAGCCCAAGTTGTTCATGTCAGACCATGAGTGGTAATCAGCTTATTCAAGGTGTCTTAATTTCCAGTAATAAATAATGGTATATATAGAGTAATAAATTACCGATGGCCTGGAAACTCCAGAGAGATCTGAAATTATGAACAATATAAAAGGATATAAAAAGTTTTGAACTTTTCTCTTTTTTGAAATGCAACTGAAATGTACTACATAAGTACTGATCAGATAACCAAATTATTAACAGATGTTGCTGAACTAATGAACTATACATTCAGAAGGACAACATTATGTATCAGCAGAAAGACGAGGCTTGTGATGCACAAACCAAAGGAGTATGCAGTCGGAGCTGTGGGCCGGTCCGGCAAGGTGCTCCGGGAGATGATGGTAGTGTCATTGATGCACTCCCACTCCGCCGGGTCCCCTCTGGCAATCTCCTTCTCGCTCAGCGGCCTCAGCCTCACAGACACCAGTATCTTCTCCAGCTTCCCCACACCACCATTGACCACCTCACCTCCATCCACCTTGTCCCATTGCACCATCTCATCGCCTCCAATCGCCCCCATCTCTCCCCTCTCTCACTCTGACTCCCTCTCCCCTGTCTCTACACCATCTGCAGAGATCACGCCATTATAAGCCACAAAAATAATAGGAAAAAGCACACACATCCAAAACAAACAAATCAATGAAAGCAAAAGGGAATTCAAGAATCCGTCCTACTCCTGTGGTTTGGGCGGGGAGCAAGGGGTGTTGAGAGGTTGCTCTGGTAGGTGGAGGAGAAGACAAGAATTTCTCGTGGGGCCCCAGTGATGCAGAAGATTAGGATGGTGGTTAGGGTGTCGTCTACTACAGTAGAATTACACTAATTAGGCCAAATCTAGCAGCCGGCCAGCAGCTGCTCATGGCAATGTTGACCATCCTCCTTCCCAAGAACACTCCTAGAGATAATATTTTATGATCCCACCGACGGAGAAAACAGCACCAGGGTCACATGGCAAGCTCCCTACTCCTAATTTATGTGCATCTCATCACTGTGCCACCAAGCGAGATCACATCACTAAGACACTAACAGTTAACAACCAAGAAGTTAGCAGCAATCTGTAATGCTCAAGCAACAGCGACAAGAAGGCAAGCGAAGAAAGGCGAAGAATTTACCAAGCCTAGAGATAGACGCGTGCCGCTGAGAGGGCCAAGCGCCCTGCAGCATCCGCCATGGCGCAGGGGCCGAGCTTGGCGGCGGCCATGGCGAGGTAGTAGTAGTAGTAGTAGTAGTAGTAGTACTGGGGTTGCTTGTGGTTTTTGCGGGGCAGAACTAGCGAGAGGAGGGGGTCCTGACACCTGAGAAGCGTGGGAGTTTTGTGAGCAGCAGCAACAACCTCGCGGCCACCGCGGCACGGCACCACCACCGCCCTCCCTCCCCACGATCTGGTCGTTTTGGGGTATCGTAGTGGGCGGTGGCTCACCTTTTTGAGATTTATTCCTAGGCCCTGACAAACATTTTTATCTGAACTAGCCCCCGCATCATATTTTGTAATTCTAGCCCCTCCTAGGCACCTGCCCCGCAGCCAAGGGGTAGTGACCTGCCCATTATGGGGGGCGTGGCAGGAGGATGGCCTGTTGCCCCACATGTGTTTGTCCGACCAATTCTCGTGCAATTCGTCTTTACACGGCATTTTCGTGCGACATGTCGTTTTCGCTCGTCATTTTCTCCCGTGCTCGGCTATTTAAACGCGCAGCCGCGCTATTTAAACGCGCAGCCGCGCACTCATTCGTCACAAGCCTTAGTCGTATAGGGGGAAAGTGACTTGCCCCATATGGGGGGAGCGGCACACGCGCAATGCGAGTGCCCCATGCACTGGTTTGTCTACCCGCATGAGTGGATGCCAGCCATACACCATGGGCCGTCGATAGATCAGAGCATGAGAATTACTAACGATCTCCATGTAGTTGCCCACATAACACTGCTGGTCACCTTCGCTAGGCTCCATAACATATGCCCGTGTGGTGGGACCATGGTGGCGGTGACTACCTCTATTACTATCTTGTTCTTGGCAACATGCCTACCAAACAACTGCTGAATGCACCATCGTAGCTCGAGCAAATCCATGTATATCAGGTTAGGAACATTTAGTACGGCACGCTGGCAGCTCGACATATCAAGTCCTTCTAGACCGCCACGCACGACCTCCCTACCATGGAACACGTACACTGTCTCCATTTCTAACAAAAATAACACAATACTTCAACAAAATACAGCACAAAAACCATACATATGTTGCTAAAATAAACTTACGGTTACAACGTTACCATCTCTAAACCTCAGACATGGAAGACTGCGAATTCAAACATACATCCGTCTCTAAACCTCAGACACGGAAGACTGCAAATTCAAACATACATCACATTACTAACGACTTCTGCAAATGGTGCCAACAAAAGGCTAACAAAACAATTGATTCCTTAGTCACCACCTCTCTTTGGCTGCGGTTTTTTCTCCTCCCTCCATACTACAATATAAATCCGGCTTTGTATACCTACAAATCACATAATTTAAATAATATTTGATAGAATTAAACCATCATCCTTGCTCCAACCGTCCGTATATTCACTGTCATTTCGCTTTTTCTTTGCCGAACTAAGCTATTCCTTTGTTGTTGGGATTTCATTTCATTGTTATGCATTGTAACGTTACTCTTTTGTTGGGACTTCATTTGTTTTCGGTATGATTACTGAGTATTATTCATCGGATGTTGCTTCGACGTTGTCTGAATGTGTATGCGCTACTTGGTGGATGCAAAGACAAACATGGCAGGGACGACCGGTGCAGACGGTGGCTCGAAAGAGGCCTCTACAAGTTCGTTCGCTTTCTTTGCATATGCCGCCTTTGCTAGCGGTGATGATGACTCAACAACATCATCCAGGACGCCACCACAAGTAACCATTATGACCAGGATATAGTGGGTCGAACAACAGCTCGTCGACGAATGCCACTGTTATGACATGTTGCATATACGGCCAATAGTGTTCGAATGGTTGCATGATACACTAGTAGCAAACTTTGGCCTCTAGTTGACAATTGAAATGTGCTACAGAGAAGCACTCGCACTACTTCTTTGGACCTATGGGGCCCCTTAGTCCAACAGGTAGACGGTCAACTGGTTCAAGCACTCCACAGGCACTATCAGCAAGAAGTTCACGCAAGGTCTCAAGTGCGTGATTGGTTTGGCGAGTAGCAACATTGCACTACGTGACCCCACCTTCCAAACGGTGCATCCTAGACTGCTACAATAGAAGTTCTACCCTCACTTTTGTGACGCATCGAGGCAATTGATGTGACCCACATGTAAGTTATGGTACTACTTGTTGAGTGTGCTAGGCATTCCAATAGGCATAGGTACACCAGTCATAAAGTGCTAGCGGTATGTGACTTCGATGCTTACTTCACATTTGTCTGCGTCGGATGGCCCAGATTAGTTCACGATACACGGATGCTTGGGAAAGCACTAGTGAAATATGGAGACTAGTCCCCTATCCCACCTATATATAAAGCGACTCATTGTCCTATATTTCTCGTCCTTGTATAAATGTAATGCATTTGCTGTCATTACTCTCTTGGTTCATGCAGGGAAGTACTACCTCATAGACTCTGGCCATCGAAATAGATCGAGGTACCTCTCTCTCTCTCTCTATTGGAGCCATAGGTACAACATTTCAGATTTTCAAGATAGCAATTAGCCCAATGGGATGCAGGAAGTATTCAACTTCCATCATTCCTCCCTTCACAACGTCGTCGAGCGGGCATTTGGAATGTGCAAGATGAAGTGGCAGATCTTCGACAACATCCCTAACTACGACAAACCTAAGAAGAAGGCCATAATTGTAACAACGATGGAGCTTTACAACTTCAGCATTGACTGCGAGTTGCAGGACGTGAGTCAGGCACAAGCCCTTGCACATCAGGGTGTGAATGGTGGAGAAGCTATGCATATGAACATGGTACGGGACTCCATTGTATCGTCCCTGATAGCTTGACGTACATACCATGCTATGTACACTAATATGTAAGTTACAAATGATAACTTGCCACGTGCAATTTTTGTACCTAAGTCTGTATGTGGACATGACCACAATTAATGTAATTAGCTCAACTCAACAAAATCATGTCTACTCAGCTCATCCAAATTAGCTCAGCAGAAAACCAAAAGACAACAACTGAATTGAACGCCCCCAGCTTCAGTCGCGGCTTCTGGTCCTATTCTTTTTGGTTCTTCAGTGGCTTTTGGATTCTCTCGGTAATCACTATTTATTAGACTAATAAACTGCAACCAAAAGCTATAAATCCATTCTTCCGTTCTATGAGTAGAAAACTGATTTGAAAAAGTAGAACACTTTGCCAAACTGACAAAGCATCAATCTCATAAGAGAGAAGTAGAACATTTTCTGTTCAAAAAGAACAAAAAACATTATGCTGGGCAAATCGGAGCTAGTTTTCTATCGACCAGGATGGGTGAGTTGTTTCATGTACTAATATGGACAAGCATTTCAACTAAAAACTCAGATATTATTTTAGAATACAACTCAGGTTTTTTTGGCCGTTCTGCCTGGCAGTATATTTACATGACAAATACACAAGTGCCAGTGAAGTGATCTTCATTAACATAAGAAAATTATGAAAAGAAAAATAATTTTCACCTTGTCTTCATTAATATCCAGCCAGGCAGAACGGCCAAATATCAGCAAAAGGGTTGAAAGGAAAAACTACACCTTGTCTTGTACGCAGATGCATATTTTCCACACCGTCAGGCGTCAGCCTAGAGTTGTACTTGGACCATTTCAGAAAACATAAGGCATGGGTGGAGATTAATCTACTTGGACCTCTGTGTTTTGTCGCTTGACAAGATGAATGATGCGATGTGTAGATGTTTCACCCTTTACCGTGGCCGTTACCTGCGTCGCGTAAAGTTGCACTCATGCCCAAGGGCAAAGATCACTGACCAGTAGTGGCCAGCCTTTTGGGTGAGCGAGCACTCAATTCTCTCGAAACTTGGTCAAGGGATTTGTTAGCAAAAGCTAGCACTACTATTACTAGTACAGTAGGAGTACCAGACAATTCAGTGCGCAATGATCCGAGCCAGAAACTTCAATCGCAAGGGAAAAAACTCCGTAACAAACTGTACGTGACTACGTAGTACGTACACATGAATGCAACTCGCAGAGCCTAATAACGTGGCCAACCCCCGCCCAGCAACTCGACTTATTCTTTGCAGTTTATTATTTTTAACTCTAATATAAGTATTTATATATAAAAAATGAATATCGATAGATTGATAAACTATTTTAAAAAATATTCGGATAAACTGTTTTAAAAATACTATGAAAAACAGTCTCATTTATGTTTTTGAAGAAAACTATAAATCGAAAAGAAGAGATTCAAATGAATTCTTGAACAGCGACTTCACGTTTCACTAGTTAGAGACCCGTGCGTTACAACGGAGTCATAAAAATAGTAAAACGAAACTTACTACCTGGCTAACTTTATACATCAAACATTGGAGAGCAAGTGATAGAGAGAGAAGGGTGGCCAGAATGCGCGAGGAGATGGGAAAAGTGGATGGGTGGACAGTTGTATCCTGAGAGAGAGAAAGAGAGAGACGTATGATTCAGATCAAATCAGATGGCTATAGAGAGGGGAGAGGAGAATGTACCAACGACCACCAACTCCTCTTTATATAATAGTAGAAATATGGATGCAACCGCGGACCGAACAGCTACAGTAGTTCTCTGCTGTTGCTCACTCGCTCCCAACTCCCAAGCGGCCAAGCCTTCAAATTTTTCGACGAGTCGTTCGCGTATGGAACCGGTTCGCCTCGCGTTTCTTTCGAATGCGCGACGAGGGAAAGAAACGTCAGATCTGACAACACCGCCGGACGGTTCGGTTAATTTTCGCTGTGCCGAGCAGCAGAGCGTGTGCGTCAAGCCGACGTGGGCCGCGCGTCTTCTACCGCTCGGAACGGACCGCGCGCGACGTAGTTTAGTTGCCCGGCCGGGCGAGGATCCCCAGGTGCACGTACGGCTTCGTCGGTAGCCGCGGTCCGTATCGCGTATGCGGACGTGTGAGGCGACGAGTGGTTCGGCACCTCAGAAAGTTGGAAAACACGGCGCTTTTTCCCGTCCATTTCGGTTAAGGCCCTGTTTGGAATGCGGGAATTTTTTCCGATTTCTGCGAGAATTGAACTGTTTTCTGTAAAATTCCTGTAAAATTCCTGTGAAATTCCTCTGTTCCAAACAAGCCCTAAAATTCCAGCATTTTGATCCTCCCATCGTCGTGCCGTGCGGCGTGCGCGACTTCTTCCCGACGCGGAGCTTTGGGACAGCTGGAACTGGGCCATATGAGACTGGACTGGAGAGCGCGCAGTACACAGACAAAAGATAATGCTGTGTTTGATTCCTGCTTTTTTTTAGGCTTACGTTTTTAGTTTTTAGCTTCTGATTTCTCATTTCTTAATTTCGTTCTTTTCTGGTTTTGGTTTTTCTAGCCTTTTTGCTATTTCTTTTTTGTATTCTTTTGTATTGTCTATGGTGAGAGAATATGTTTTTTATTTTCAAATTTTTTAAATTTAATTATATCGAAACAACTTACATCAGTTACAGTGAAAAAGTCTCAAATATTACCAAAAAAACCCAAAAGCTATAAGCTTAAGTCCAAATGAGCACTAAATGACATCCAATGTGTACTTGGGGGGCTTGTTTATAATTTTGGAAGAGAGGAGGGAGGCAGCTCAGAAGCACACACTTGATGCAATTCTTCAGAGATCAACAAGTTCCTATCCTTGTAGGCCGGGGTCCAGTGGGCGTACTTTGCCAGTAAACATGTGACAGCAATTCTTTTGTCGAACCATTGTGGTCCAGTTGTGTGTGTGCCCTGCCCTCCAAAGGATTTCAAAACCCCCCGATTTATTTTAGTTCTGGCAGGTGCTACCTGTCAGTCGACTGTAATTCGTACACCCAGAATGAAATAGACATAGTTTTTTTTAAAGCGGAATGAAATCGATATTGCTGCACCAGAATTGTGCAATGTACTATCATTCTACCATGTAACATTCTTGACGCCAAATTTGTCTCATCATTTGCCTACTTGTCAGAATTGAGGCTGTGAGCCTGTAATTCCTTTACGGTCTCGTGATTGGAGAAAGGTACAGGTAAAAGCGAAGATGCCACTGCACTGATTGATGTGGAGTGCATGCTTACCTTCGACTATAATCAAAGCGGGTTGCCTAGTGTCTACTATACCATGAGCAAACATCAAGTATGTGTTTCTTTCTTGACTACTCTTTTGAGTTTTGAGCTTGTTTGATTTTGACGCAGCTAAAAGGGTGGTTGATTAATTTTTTTAAAAAAATAGGAGTTGATTGAGAGATTAATTGGCCATGAACAACCAATAGCTTCGCTTTCAAGTATATACTAATAAATCTCGCTCATTTTAGTTTAAGCTTCTGACTTATTTTTCATTATTCTTCAATTTCATCATTTTCTGACTTTTTGGTTTTTTAGCTTTTTTACCGGTTCTTTTTTCTGTATTTGTTTGCATTGTCCGTGATGGGCTAACATGTTTTTTAATTTTTTTTAAATTTAGTTACGCCAAATAAGCCATTATCAGCTACAGTGTAATTTCAATCAACTATAGTATAATTTTAATTATAAGATAGTTTATTTCAGTCTAACCATTTCAGCATTCTGACCCCAAGTCATGTGATAATCGAACCAGTAGTACTACATATCGATAAGTCCAATCTACTGCAGTATAGTTGGTAGGTTTGCAGTATTGGGCCGAAAGGGTTAGGTCAGATTGTTTAAGGGCTCTTATGGCTAGCGTGGCATTGTAGTCCAAACAGGGAATCAAAATTCACAGAACACACATCCACAAAGAATCTATTGTCCCGCAAGTGAAATGGTGCGCCATGTGCTGCTCTGTCCACGTACATTTGTCATATTTCTTTCAGCATCTGGCTTGCATACGTCGAAAGGACACTGTTAGACTACTCAAGTTTTTGGCTCTTTGACGGTTTTCAATCCCATATTTATAAAAATAATAGTGATAGTACAACATTTGTAAAAATAACTTATCTACCACACTGAATTTCACTCAAAAATCATTTAAGTAGATTGTTTGTAAGAATTTTTTAGTGTAGCAAATGAGCTCTAGAAATTACGGTTTTTTAAAAAATTCTTGCATAGTAGACTTGATTGTGTAATTTCTTTAGAAGTTTATGCGCTCCAAATTTATCATATTAATTTAATCATAATTAACGACATACCATCGAATTTACCTCATTTAATTCATCTTTTGTAGTGCCTGGCCTCCCTCCTCCGCACATATGTCACCCCCTCGCTGCTATCCCCCTTGCCTCCTCCCTCCTTCACACATATGTCGCCTCGTCTTTGTCGTCCCCCCTTGCCCCTCCCTCCTCCTCACATATGTCACCCTGTCCATGTCCTCCCTCCTTGCCCACGGTGGTGCACGTCGACAACCACTCCGGAATTCCCGACAGCAATGCAGCAGGTTCCCTTTTTGCTTGGCTATAAATAGAGAGCTCCCGCAGTCGCTCATTGCCCATCTCGACCACGTTTTGCTTCTTGTTCTCACACTCATAGCTGAGAATTAAGATAGCGTAACATAATTAAGTTTTTTTCAAGGCATACAAGAGAGTCCACCCCGGAGGTAACGGAGGTTGAGCAACCCAGTAATGCCATAAGTTTCTCATAGTGGATTCATCGGCATGCTCCTGAATTAGAGAAATGGTCTCTTCTCTATGATACAGACGGTGCGAGTTACGGGTTATGATGATCAACATGTCCAAGGTGTACAACAACATCCTCAAAGGCGTGCAATGCCTCCCCATCACCGCAATCATCAAGGAGACATGGACTCGTACTATCGGTTATTTTGTTAATAGAGCCACCGCAGCTAAGCGACAGATGGAAGAAAGCAAATAGTGATCCGAGAACATGCAGAGGCACATGGACCAGAAGATGGAGAAGTCTCGAATGCACGACACTGGGTAATCGATGGCCTTAACAGGAAGTATGAGACCAGAGTTCGGTAGAAATATGTCGACAGTCATACTAGAGGTGAAATGAAATAGGCATGTACCCTAGGTGAGTGGTGGCATGCACCTGCAACAAGCTGAAGCTCCTGCATAAGCCATGTTTGCATGTGTACAAGACGTGTGTGCAAATGAGGCAGATGTCTACGCCATACATCTCTGAGTACTATGACATGCAACACCTTTTTGGTACATGGAGTGCAGAGTTTCACTGCTACGACTTGAACATGAACTATAAGGATCTTTGATTGGACATGGTGCAATGTCCCCCAACAAGAACTTGAAGACAACTGGGAAGGGACGTCAGCAGATACAACGCTTCTGAAATGACATAGATGCTAGTAAACGTACTAGCATTAGCTGTACAATCAAGTGCAGGATATGCAAGATCTCTGGGCACTCAATGAATGATTGCCCTAACAGACTAAGCTCATCTAGTTTTCATTCAGTGTTCTAATTTCATGCATTGTCTGCCTTGTTTTTTATACACAGTGAAACTTGCACGATACCTAAATATGTCATATATGCTTTCTCATGCATTGTCCCACAGTGTGTGTGTGTGTGTGTGACGAACCCAACGCGGCATCTTGCATGACGAACGTGACGCAATGACGAAGCCTTGCATGCCAACGTGACCCAATGAGGTAGCTTTGCAGACATACGTGACCCAACGAGGTAGCTTTGCGCAACGATGTGACCCAAAGAGGCAACTTTGTTCAGTGACATGAGCCAACGAGGTAGCTTTGCAGATCGATGTGACCCAACTAGACAGCTTTGCACAGCAACTTGACCCAACGATTTAGCTTCATGCAAATACGTGACGCATGTTGTAGCAAGATTAATCCACCTCGGGGCCACTGACTCATGGATGCGAATTTGCATCAACCCAATTGGACTTCTGTCACTACGTTTGCAGGCTCGGTGTATAATTACTACCCCTTCCGCGGTGGTCTTTCATGCAACTAGAGTACCACACTACCACACTCAGATGAAGAAGCATGGGAGGAGATCGGCTAACTAGCAAGAGTTGCTGCAGCCTGTGATAAGCAAAGCACCTGTACCACGAGGCCACCTCCCCACAACGACACCTCCTGTAGCTCCAAACCCAACCACAACATTCCCACTGAGCATTCATCACAAGACTCACCTAAGGGGGAGACGCCGCCCATCTGCTGGTGTGGGGACATGTGCAACTTCTTCAAGTCGAAGTAGCGATTGCGTTTGGGGCTCTGGGCATGCGTTATTGGGATTGCCCTAACTACGCCTGAGACTACCCTGACCAGCTTTGAGACACAGATGGTATCGCCAGCCGATAAGGACCGGTTACAGTATATTTCTCTTGCATTTCTGTTTGAAAGCACACACTACCTCTTCAATCTACACATAGTCTTCGGATCCGCTATGCACATTCCACAAATGGATCGATCGAGAGATCCACCCACAAAACCAGTGGCGTCTCACCTGTGAGGAGTAGGATGCCGAGACGGACCGCGAGAGGAGGGAGGAGCAACAATGCAATGAAGAGTATAGCGAGTGTATCCGACGGGAGATGCAAGCTCATCTGGAGACATGCAGGCGCAGAGAGCGAGAGGCTAGTGCGACCGGTGAGGGCTACAACACCTAACTCGAAAGGAAAGGCAAATGGCTCTAGTCCGCGTGGTAGGTCAGGCAATTCCATAGTAGCCCCTAGTCCTACCCGTCATATTTTTCGTATCTCCTAAAAGCTTATGTTCGTATATGGTTCGAATGTTTAAGTTGGTTTGTACCGTAGTAGTAGCGAGGTTGACAAAACTTGAAAGATTCATGTAATGCGTAAAGTAATAGTTTTGGGGCTACCTATTCCTTGCGCAATTGAATAAAAAACTAACCATAAATAACTCAAACGGCTACCCGAAGCGATGCGGCGATATAGAGTAGTCATGTCATACTAAACTTCCCACATTCCAAGTCACATGAAATCATGAAACCCTAATTTCAAAAAACTGAAATTTGATTTTCCGAGACCTAAACCCTTGATTTTTTATATAAATTCAAACATGTAAAATTCTAGAAAAATTATACAATCAAGTTCACTATGCAATGATTAACGAATGCTTAGAGAATATTTGAAGGCAATATTCACCCTCTTTGTTACCGTACCGGTCCAACATTTTTTTAAGACTAGACGAGTGTTGTGAGCTGCCTATTGCTTGATCGAATTTCCAAAAGAACATCTTGCAATTAGATATGCGCTAAGTCAATCCTGTTTCCTTGCTCCTTTCAAAATATTCCTTTAAATATAACTTGCAAAACGTGTAGCGGTGTAGGCTTAAAAAACCACAATATTTCCCGATTTCTTCGAGAACTGAAACCGAATTTTTTTAGTCCAGTCGACATCCTAATCCAGAGTCCATAAGGAGAAGATGTGTATCTACCTGTAAGGAGGCTGTAACACATCAGCAGTTGCCATTTTCTAGAGGCCAGTGAAGTACTACTTAATTACCTGTCCGAAAAGAAGTGTACTCCACTACTTAATCGTACCGAGGAAACCGGTTAAGAAGCATCCAAGCATTGACTTTGTTAGTTTCGTGGATCTCGCCTCAACACAACCTACAGCCTTGTCCTCTCTGTAATACCCAGCTCAGCATTAGGTCGATCGACGAGTAAGGAGATTGAGATCGTGGAGGCCGGTCAAAGTCTTCTCATATCCTGAATTTCCTGATCTCTGCTTCTAGGCTTCTAGCTTGCTAGCCTTAAAAGGTACCTTGTAGCAACCGGCAAGATCAACTTCCGTGTGAAGGCCCCACTCGGTTAGGCTGAAAAGCTGTGGTTTATGACTGAAAGTGCACTGTAGCAGCTGAAATTTCACTGTAGATGAAGGTGACTTATTTGGTGTAATTAAATTTTAAAAAATTTAAAAATAGAAAAATATATGCTAGCTCATCACGGACAACGCAAACGAATACGGAAAAAAAGAACCGGGAAAAAAAGCTAAAAAAAGTCAAAAATTCAACAAAGACGAAATTTATGAATAATAAAAAATAAGTCAGAAATCAGAAACTGAAACTGAAATGAGCGGGCCTAACATGCAGTATATATACATAGATGAACTCCTGTCTCCTGACCAGAAGCGCGGTTGATTCACCGAAACTCTGTTCGCCATTCAACTGTGCACGTTAACTCTATCGTGAAGCATGGGCTGCTTCCATGGTCAGGAGAAGCACTCTGTGCCTGAGCCTGCGGCCGTGCCTCTTGTCCGCCTGAACCACGTTTCGTTCGTCTGCACGTCCGTCGAAGAATCCGTCGACTTCTACCGACGGGTGCTCGGCTTCCAGCTGATCAAACGGCCGGCGTCCCTAGACTTTAAAGGAGCATGGTGAGCTTGCATCTACTTGCCATTGATCTTCGTACAAAACTAGCTAGACGTACATCATCACAACCCCGAGTCCCGAGATATATCTGCAACTACGTACGCACGCTCGTGCTGCAAGTCTGATCAACGTGAGGTTTTGATTGTTGCAGGCTACACAGATATGATATGGGGATACATTTGCTGCAACGGAGCTCCGATTGCAACGACGACTCTCCAATGGCAAAACCGCCGGCGATCAACCCGAAGGGCAACCACATCTCCTTTCAGGTCAGTGCAGTTCAAGTACAGATCAGTTGCAGGCATATGTGTGTGTGTGTGTGTGTGTGGACCTAGCTACCGCCTACGTAGTACGTACTACCGCGCTCGATCGCTCGTGGGTCTTAACTGGTCGCGTGTCGTTTGGAGATATGCAGTGCACGGACATGGCGCTTATGACGACGAGGCTACAAGACATGAACCTGAAGTTTGTCGCGAAGACAGTGCGGGACGGCGAAGCGGTGGTGGACCAGCTCTTCTTCCACGATCCAGACGGCAATATGATTGAGATCTGCAACTGCGAGAACCTCCCCGTGATACCTCAGCAGGCTGATAGCTGCATTCTATGCTTCCCAAGCTGCCGGTGCGGATGAACGTTCAGGGCTAGTTCGTATATATACTTCGTAGAGAATATATGTTCTCGCTAGGGGAACAAACATGTACCAAACGCCTACGTACATATGTAAGCATGATTTGATTTGTAAGATGTAAATTGTAATAAGGATTATATATGCTATTTCACCTTGCCTTGTACATTATCGTTGCCCAGAGCGCTTGATGTATGTGCAAGTAGTTGTCGCTGAGTGAGGGAAGTCATCTCCCGTGTAGGCGTATTCCAAGCTAGATTTACGGCTGAGTTGAACAGAGATGTTTCCCTGCTGAGAAGGCTAAAGCGGTAAAACCCACAGCGGCTTTTGCTTTGCCTTCCATGGGACGCGATCATCACAAAGACATAACCTACTCTCCATTTTCTGAAGGCTGTTGCGTATCACCTGCCTGCTTTTGCAGTGCTGATAAAAGTGGTTTACTTCTTTAAGCATCCTCCAACATGTGAAGCTATGCATCTCTTGCTTAGGTGAGATCTAGCTTGGCTGGGCAAACTTGCTCTCGTTCGAGCTAAGCCATGCTTGCTCGCACTCCATGTTTGCTCCCTTTACTCGGTTGAGGGGGAGAACGCGGGAAGAGAGGGAAGTTGCCGATTTGGCTCTCCTCCAAAGGCAAAGATTTCCTCGCTCTTTGGGGTTAACTTGCCTTAGAAAGTTTTGGCTCTTTTAAGCAATTCCAAACGCCTCACCTTGCTAGGCTAAGCTAGAAAAATTCTTGCCTGAGATCATGCAAAAGCTCTTACGACTGTGTCACGTAATGCTGGTCCAATATCCATGTGACACGAAAACGCGTGCCTTGTGTTGCAATGCATCAAGGCTACATCCACGGTCCAATACGTTTATGAGCCCGCAGGCCTGGTAGGCCCAAATTGACACGAATAATCCTAGGCTCCGTTCTTTTCGCCTCTTTTTTGGGTAAATAGATGGTTTTTCTAATAGGATTCTTGAAGCCATTTCTTCAAACGATTTTTTAAGATTAGAATTATGTGTACTATCTACTGTCTTAAAAAGCATAATAAAAAAATCATTTATCATAACCAAAAGCCATCGGTTCAAAAGAATAGAGCCCAGAGCAGAAGTATTGCGCGCTGAAAGCCAGTGGTAGAAATGGCCCTTATCCACAAGAGAGGCACACGGTGCGCTTGCGGCTGCATTCACAGGCTCACAGCAGAGCAGCCTGAGAAAACCACCACCACCCAAGCCGAGCAAAGCGAACCGCTGCAGAGTCCAGCACAACATGGCAAGCACGGCCTCGTCGTTCCTCTCCCCGGCGAAGTTCGCGCTCCAAAGCCGGTTTCCGAACGCGAAGACGGCGCGAAGCGTCAGGTTCCTCCCGGTGCGAGCGCAGCAGCAGCAGCAGCAAGAGCAGCAAGTGAAAGAGGAGGAGACCACCGAGGCGAACGTGCCGCCTCCGCAGGAGGAGGAGAAGGCGACGGCAAAGGAGGCGAAGGGGCCCGCGCAGTCGCTGCCGCGGCAGCCGCTGGCGGAGAGCAAGAACCTGAGCCGGGAGTACGGCGGGCAGTGGCTGAGCAGCACGACGCGGCACATACGCATCTACGCCGCGTACATCGACCCGGAGACCAACGCCTTCGACCAGACGCAGATGGACAAGCTCACGCTCATCCTCGACCCCACCGACGAGTTCGTCTGGACCGACGAAACATGCCAGAAGGTCTACAACGAGTTCCAGGACCTTGTTGATCACTACGAGGTAAATTACCATCGATCATGCATGCAAAATCGCACAGCTTCCATAAGAAATCGTACTACCTAAGAGATGTGCATGCATATTACCGGTAACCACATGGAAAACTGACAGTTTTCATCGTTTTCTGCTTCTGCTTCATGTATATAAAAAATTCACTAGCATCACTGCAAGAAATGTTGGGTATAGCTATGGCGTGTTGCAGTAAAACTGAAATAAGAGTGTAGGGCTAGCCGGGATTGATTTCTGATGTTATGTACAGGGAGCTGCACTGTCAGAGTACACACTTCGTTTAATTGGATCTGATCTTGAGCACTACATCCGCAAACTGCTCTATGACGGGGAGATCAAGTACAACATGAGGTCCAGAGTGCTCAATTTCAGCATGGGCAAACCCCGCGTCAAATTCAACAGCAGCCAGATCCCAGATGTGAAATAGAATGTATGTAACTCGGGTAGAGAATGGTTTCTGCATTAAAAAGCTGAGCAGTGTGCACATTTGCTCTTCAAAAATGAAAGAGCCATGAGCCAGAGCATTCCAGAATTAAGATTACGCATATACAAAACCACACCTTCTCTGTTGCCAACTTTTTGTCACCCCTGCACGGTTATCTATATAAGGAGACCTGAGCAAACTAAGGTTATAAGAATGTCACTTTTGTTTCTGGGGTACTGACATACGGTACTAGTTTCATAGCATTATAGTTCTATGATTTTTGCTAATATAACCTGTCAAAGCTGCACCTTGGAGACTGCGCTGAGTCAAAAAAGAACTTTCCTTTTGGACCAGAGTAGCCACTTAGACACTAGTGTGGGTAATCTTGTCCCGTCAAAGGAATTACTTTGTAATGTCTGTGATCATCTCTCCATGGCCTGAATTGGTCTTCTTGTCCAATGTTCTACAAAAGAATAGAGTAAATATTCAAATTAGCAAAGAAAAAAGAAATCCTGTCATGCTATGCTGTAGCCTAGTAGCATACACTAATGCTGCATGCCAGTAAGAAGATACTATACACTAATGCTGAAAAAAAACTCATAAATTACGATTGGTATCATTCCCAGCCTAATCTTTGGTGGTGATCGGTTCGGCTGAAAAGCTCGTGGTTTATGGCTGAAAACACTGTAGTTGGCTGAAAAACGCACTGTAGCTGACAGAGGCTTATTTACCATAATTAAATTTTAAAAAAATTAAAAATATAAAAAAAATATGTTAGCCCATTACGTATAATACAAACAAATACGGGAAAAAAAGAACCGGCAAAAAAGCTCAACAAAAAACCAAAAGTTCAGAAAAAGATGAAATTTGTGAATAGTGCAAAATAAGCCCGAAGCCAGAAGCTCAAGCCGAATTGATCAGGGCCAAACCTAATACATTTTCTTAGTCTACCAAAAGAATGCATTTGCTCTAATTGTGAGCAATTTGTGCAAATAACAGCCAACAATATTTAGTGCTTTAACAAGAGATGGAACCATGAGCTGAGAGACGTGACAACATCCATTTAATTTTACCAATATTATTATTATTATCTACAAACCAACATTCTGGGAAAAAATGTTGAAAGGCTCCATTAACATATCTACGGAACTAGGTACCAAGGACAAAAGCACAAGTATAAAGCTCAGTTTGCACACTACTAAAATGTGCTCCTTATATTCGATTAACCAACAGCGCGCGGACTTGGAAAAAAACAACAGGCATAGGAATTTCTCACCGCAGAAATGCGTCGCTCGGCATCATGGCCATTGCTTGAGTTGGCCTCCCAGTTCACAATCTTGGGTGCTCTTCCCACGTATTCCTCCTTCAACACCTTGTCTTTTGCTCGGGATCCGCACACCAACCATCTTGAATAATCCAGCACGTTTATCGTAGTCGTAGGCTTACTGTAGTGATCGCAGTGGGGTATGGTCGAAAGATCACTGTAGCATTCGTAACAGGTGTGGTCGTGGAATCACTGTAGCAATCATTCGACGCGTGCTCAGTCCATGCGAGAACGTGTTTTTTGTTGTCTGTTAACATCGTATGTGGCATGGCCTGAGTCCATAGGATCGTGTAGGTAGTGGCGCATAATAAGGAAGGCCTAACCACTAGAGTTAGATTAGAATTTTCTTTAAATAGCAGTCTAATACAACTGAAAAAAGTTGCATAGTTTACCAGCAGCACAAAAAGCTTATATTCTTGTTCTATTTTGTTAACTTCGTGTGTATTCATGTGTGAGCTCAGGCGTGTTGATCAGTCAAAGTTTCTAACACTTGATATTAGAGCCAGGAAAAGTTGATCCATGATGCAGCCAGGTGATTCTGCGTCGCCCCGGTGCTCCCAGTCTTCATCACCACGTCCCAGAGACCGCGTTGACGGCAACGGCAGTGCTCTGGTGGTACAAAGAGTGGTGAAGGAGGTCGGGGGATCGGCGGTGTATCCGACTCTCACGAAGATGAACTATGGTGATTGGGCCATGATGATGAAGGTCATGCTCCAGGTGCGCGGGCTTTGGGACGTCATCGATACCAACGGGTTTGAATTCCAGGAGGACAAGATGGCGCTAGAGGCCATCCTGCACGCTGTTCTGCCAGAAATGATCTCCACACTTGCCGTCAAGGCAACCGCCAAGGAGGCGTGGGATACCCTGAAGACCATGCGTGTCAGCATTGATCGAGTGCGCAAGGCTCATGCTCAGAAGCTCCGTAAGGAGTTTCAAGAGCATTGCTTTCCGCAACGAGGAATCTGTCGATGACTTCGCGTTGTGGCTCACCGGGCTGGTAAACCAGCTTAGCACCCTCGGCAACCCGGAGCCACCACACAAGGTTGTCGAGAAGTTTTTAGAGGAGCAAGGTGAATTCAATGGATAAGAGTCAAAGTGTAGATTGTTAAGGTAGGGTGACTCATGCTTTTCTACTATGACTTTAAGATGTGACTCATGTCCTTTCCTATCATGACTTGAAGATGTGTCTGTCTCTTCAGAGTAGGCTTTCTAGTTCGATTTGGAGGACTAAGGGGTTATATAAAGCCATAAGGTATAGTCATAGAGAAAGTAAGTCACAAACAAACTCATCGAAAGCAAGAGACACACAAGAGGATTAGAGACTAAGTTATTCTTTAACACTAAATTCTTGTATAGATCAAATATCCAATGGTGCTAAAAAGTTCGAGAGGTTGAAAGAGAGCGACAATTCCTTTTACTATTTTGAGGTCGTGCTTATGGAATTTACAGTTAATTTACCAAATCTTTCTTTCTCACCGTGGTTGTTTTTGGCATCGTTAGTTGATTCTCACTAAGAGATTCATCTACTTCGTTTTTGATACCGTTTACGTTCATGTTGTCTCTTGCAACGTTGATCCAATTTGAAAGCTACTGCATTTAAGGAGTATTAGAGTACAAACAGTATATGTACGCATCCGTTTGGCGCGTAATAAGGCCACTGGTGCACCTCATAGGATTCGACAGCCAAGAGATGCTAAACCGCCTAGAATCACCAGCGGCTCACGATGGGCATCTCTTCCGAGCTCCAAATAGCACGAGAGCGAGTGCGTAAAAGAGACAGATCGACGTGGAATGGAACCAACACTCACTGACAAGCAGGCCCTCTCAATAATACATAGCACAAACACTACTGTTACTGTTATGCAAAGCCGCCAAGTCCTCGGCAAGGAACGAAAGGGTCCATGTATGATGAGACCATGACCACGACCTTGTGGTAGGGCTCTCACACGGCGTGTAATATGCATGCAGATGCATGTACTTGCATGCGGCGTCGGGTGCGGGTGCGTTCATGGATGGCCTGGACGGCAGTTCCCAAAGGCCTAGTAACTTGTGGGGGAACAAAGCAAAGGGGAAAGGAGACGGCCAGCTTCGTATCAGCTCGAAGCCCATGCAGATGCATAGGTCCTTCGCTTTTTAAAAACAAGCTTTGGATGTATATCCACCGGCAATCTCACGTGGATGGAGCTGGCCGTCTCCTTTGCTTTGGGCCCTGGAATTTGACATCCTTTCAGTTTGAACCGGTTTTTTACTCGCTAGTAATCGCATCGGAACTGATGGTCTCGAATATCTGTGAGGCTGCCTGCCTGCCTGGTCGATTTCAGTTTGCTAGTCGTCCTGTTTATACTGATTTTGCCGAGTTTGTCTTTGGGAACTTCCCTGTACACATCTGCCAGAGGATGATGGCTGGACAGACAGACACACAAGGAAATAATAGCCGTCAGATTACCCTGAAGGTTCTGATGCCTTCTTTGTAATGGCCATTAGGTTACCTTGAAGCTTCTGAATTGTGATGCCATCCTTCAGAACTGGTGAGTTTCTTTGTATTTTTTTTCTCTGGTTTTTTGTTCCGTTCTGTTCCCCACCATTCGTGGATGATATACATCTTAAAAATCCCATTCTTTTCAGCTTATTACTTATAAGTTCCCTTATATATGGGTTCTTTCGAATAAACAATTGGAATAGTTTCTCCATCACATTTTCAAAACAACTTATCAAGACATCCTTTTGAATCAGCTCATCAGTATTCGTCTTCTCGCCGAAAGGTGCAGCAGCCGCGGGGCCGCTCTTTTCTGGAGCTGTTTAGTTGGCAAACTGAATGGTTAGCAGTTAACATCTGTGGATGGATGCATTGCGGAAGACAGTAAGCTGGTAGCAAAGATCGGATGGGTGAAACGGGCAAGCTGCATTCATTGCAAGATGCACGCTAGCTTAGCAAAAACGACGAAAGGGAGCTCCACTGACACTGAGCACTAACCTTACCCAATCAAGCATGTAAGGAAAACCCCACCATATCTCGCGCTTTACGTGTGAAAAGAGTGTGACACTGGAGTGTGCACTCCGTCAGTGTTCGGTTCAGTGAATTCTGCACAGCCATGCCTGGAGAAAGTTTTGAAGTGCTAGGTCGTTTTTGTTGGGAGTACCTGTCTGTACGTGAAAGAAGTATATCCACGCTACAAGGTATGGCCATATCGCCGAATTCGTACGCATGCTCCCTAACAACAATTGTGATATGAATGCGTGTAGGCATACACCATAAGGAGAGAAGACATTAGTCTAAACATAAAAAATCTTATTGCTTTCTTGCTTACCCTAGCTACCCTGAACGGGGCTTCACTGTCCCCTCTTCCCTGTTTCCTCCATGTCCCCTTCAATCTGAGCCATTCAAAGTTGATCTAACGGGTAGGTTTTTATATTTTCATTTTTATCTGAAATTCAAAGATAAAAATATGTTAATCCATAATAAAAAAATAAAAAAATACATAAAAATAAAATTTATTTTTTCTGTATTAATAAAAAATACAGAAAAAAATAAATTTTATTTTTATGTATTTTTTATTTTTTTATTATGGATTAACATATTTTTATTTTTGAATTTCAGATAAAAATGAAAATATAAAAACCTACCCGTTGGATCAACTTTGAATGGCTCAGATTGAAGGGGACAGGGAGGGAACAGGGAGCAGGGGGACAGTGAAGCCCCGTTCAGCTACCCTACTCCTCTAAATTGTCTAACCAGCCACCTTAGTGGGTTCACGTCCACTAAGGATTGGGGAACCTGTTAATCCTATTAACACCGAATTTTACACTCACTTGTAAGTTTTTCAAATCGCTTACAACATCAATCCACTAACACGCTATGGATTGATTCACACAACACATACGACCTTAGCCTAACCCTAAACCACTTCCCTTGCATCTCTCAGGAGCATGTTTTTTTGAGTATCAGGGGCGGACCCACAGGGTATGCCGGGTGGGCCACGGCATACCCTGGGGCCCAGCCGGTTCGCCTGCCGCCCGCCGCCCGCCGCTTATTTAACTATTTGCCTTCCAGTCTTCGCATGTCACCCGCAAGCGAGGCCTCAGATCTGTCGCACGGACGACCTCGCGCTCGACCCACAGGGTCCCGGCGGCGGCGGCGTCGCGATCGCCGAGGCGTTCGAGAGGTACAAGTCACTCATCTTCTCGCCGTGGGCCCACGCCGCGCGCTCCGCCTCGGGAGGCTATGACGTCGCAAAGCTCACCGTCGTCGTCGCCTCCGTCGACGAGACGGTACGAGTTGTTCGCAGCGATTCAAGCTTGTTTGTCACCTGTGTCTTCTAGATCAGTATGCGAGTGTTAATTTCTCCTCCATTTTTTTTCTGGAAATAGTTGGAGTTGGGAGTGGACGAGAGCTACACGATCTACATGGCGGCGGCGGGCGGAGTTAATTCGATCGTCGGTGGAGCAACCATAGAGGTGCTGCCCCCCCCCCCCCCCCCCATTATTTATGGAGTAATTTTGGTGAAATGGTTTGAGAGAATTCGAAGTAAAAGACTGATCTCTTTTCTCCCTAGTTGGTTTTGTTAGTGATTATGGTTAATTGCGTGCTGATTTGTGGAGTTTTTATAATGAGCTGAGTTGTCTGTTTTTAATTAATGGTGAACTTAGTTGAATTACAGGAAGTGTGCCAATGCAGATGTATAGAGGTAGAACACAGTTTATTTTTGGACTAACTATTTTTCTTTAGTATTTGAGCTGAAAGTTGCACTTTTCTTTGTGTCCATGTATAATTGGTTTGTTGTTCTTAACTGTGGAAACCGTGAAATCTCCAGTGGTGGTTACTTGCTGCTAATCTTGTGCCCCTTTGATATTTTATATTTACATGCATGTAATGAACTTCGGGCATAAGGCACTAAACTTTGGGTTATCTTTCTGGCGATTTGTTACCGGAAATGCTCAAATTGCTGTGCATTTTAACGCTTGTGGTTCATATGGCGATAGAGATAAACATCATCTCTAAATATTTTTGGGTCTTAACAATTAGGCTTGGGGACATGAGTTTAGCTAAAGTAATCCTTTCTACCCATGTAAACAAAATTAAGAAATAAGATGTGTGATAGTCTTTTGGATGATTGTCTAGTCACATTCATTGAGCGGGATATTTTCTTTGAAGTGGATGAAGATGATATAATCGAGACTTTTATGTCCTCTAGAAAGCGTAGGCCAAAAAAGACAGACAAGTAGTATTGTAAGTCTCTTTTATGTATATTTGAGACTATTAATATGGTGTTTGAACTATTTATAATGTAATTTGTGCAAGTTTCTAACTTAATCCTCGAAGTTAAGACTTATCATATTATTTAATGCCTGTATACCGAATTACGGTGCAAATTTTACAATTATTTACCGAATTGGCAAATGGTTTTACCGAATTGCATATAAAAATTTTGGTGCGGCATACCCTTTGGTAAAATCCTGGGTCCGCCACTGTTGAGTATGCCCCAAGTCCAATTTTGGATATTTTTCCAAAATGCCCCCAACGAAGCTTTTGGAGACATTTGTTTGACTCTGTCTTCATCTTATCGTGCAAGCCATTATGCACGCCATGTGTAGGTTGATCAATGGCTTCATTTCCATCAGCAAGCCTCTCCCATTTCGGCTCCCACCAGACTACATCTTACTTGAACCGACAAAGCTAATTTGATTCAACCCGTTCCTTGAACCTTCCTTCAACTACATCCCTTGGCTTTTGTCACGTGCCATGCTTGAGTCCAACCATCTCACATGACTATATTGACTACTTGGACCTTGATCCAGCCTCGATCGCCCATTGTTGACCATTGTTGTCTCCGATCATCCATACACATCTAAAGACCAGATATCTTTTTCAGGCACATGTTCTTCACAATTTACCCATATGAGTATAAACATGCAATATACAGCTCAATGCAATCATGGCAGGTGTTTCAAGATCAACCCATGATGAAATATCCCAAGTTTCCAAAAATTCAGAACCAATCAGACTCCAGGTAGTCTGACTACCATGGTGTGGCCGATCAGACCAATCTGGCTTGTCTGAGTGCCACCCTAGTGGCCGGTTAGACCGCCGTGATTACCCCGATCATATTGCGACTCTGGCCGTTCATACTGCTCTAGTATGATTCGAAGAACACCTTTACTGGGAAACACGTACCGCCAACTAGAGGCGTCAATGGATTGAATGCAAATCTAATTGTTCGGATACGGATGTCAAATAAAACAGTTAGTAAATATATGATTGGCTCCAGTGGCGGACCCAGAATTTTACCAAAGGGTATGCCGCACCAAAATTTTCATATGCAATTCGGTAAAACCATTTCCAATTCGGTAAATAATTGTAAAATTTGCACCGTAATTCAGTATACATGCACTAAATAATATGATAAGTCTTAAATTCAAGGATTAAGTTGGAAGCTTGCACAAATTACAATATAAATAGTTAAAACACTATACTAATAGTCTCAAATATACATAAAAGAGACTTACAATACTACTTGTCTGACTTTTTTGGCCAACGCTTTCTAAAGGACATGAAAGTCTCGATATAAATGAAGTAACTATAGTATATACAACAATTAATTTATAAACCTATCTTAAAAAAATACTCCATTTAAAAATTAGTTACTATAAAAAACAAAAAAAACAGTTTTTAAGAAGATGAAAAGAACATGCTAGTATAGAGAATGTACGGAAGAGAAACCCGCCGGTGAACACCGCAATATTTATCCGTGAATGGTTTATTATTATTATTGCACTATGAGATGGAATTCTGAAGTTTTTTTCATCTTTTTATAACATTATATTACTAAAATATATTTCTATATTTACAGTAGTAATTTTGAGAACAATTATGGTATATAGTTTTTTGCCTTTTTTGCGAGGAGGCCCGTTATATAATTTTTCTAAGTCTACTATATAATCTGTATATATTAAACGTACGCCGCTATATAAACAGTAGTGAACAAATTTAAGAAAATTTAACGGCGCCATAGATCCTACAAATTAATTAAGAACGAATAGGGACATACAAATATTTCACAGAAGAGGTAATATACGTGTGGACAACAATTTGCAAGTGCGAAGATTAAAGAGCAACATGGTATCGATGTTGGCAAGGATTTTGAAAGCAATTCAAATAGAGTAATACACTCGGAGGTGTTTCTTTACTGTGGCCGATGTGTTTTGGCTTTAGCTAATAATTTTTAGTTGTATTTTTGATATGGTAGCGGACGGCAAAATCGCTGATGTGTATAGTTTACACATACGATTTTAGATTCGAAAACTGTTTTAAAAATCCACTTTAAGATACCGTTTTGTTTCGATGTTTAGTCTGTTTGTCTTTTAGAGAAGCCAAAAGACAAGGTTTTTTTTTGCTTTATAGAGAAATCAAAACACAAAAAGATCATATCTAAGACAAGGTTTTTTTTTGCTTTATAGAGAAATCAAAACACAAAAAGATCATATCTCAATCTCGCTGTTGCGTTTGTTGCGTTTTCATAGAAAAAGAAAAAGGAGAAGGGAGGGGAGGAGAGAGACGGAGCACATGCATAGTCATTTCTAGCGAAGGCCGATCGAATTTTGGTTGAAGCAGGCCTAACAGATTAAAGACACCTGATCTAAAGTCGGAGAAGACAACCCAGCCGGCACGCGGTATGTATAAACACACGTATACGTATAGTATGACGCGCAGCATACGTACTTACCCTTGCGTACTTGAGCTGGTCGAGGGTGAGCGTCTTGGGCTCCAACTCCATGGACGCCATCCTACCCGCAGCCTGCACCTTCATCTCCGACGATCTCTGCCTGTGTTTGCTTGCTTGCTGTGGCGTTGAGCCGCGAAAGGCATGGCTGGCCCCAGGGTATGCCGCGGCCCACCCGGCATACCCTGTGGGTCCGCCCCTGATTGGCTCTCTTTGAGTCTCAATATATTGAATATGCATTGAATACTCTGAATGCAAATACTGGATAAAACGTATAAATCTGAATCTGATTGACACCTTACCACTAATTAAGTCTCGATTATACTATAGACATGTATTACCGCCCCTTAGCCGGTCTTACCGTCCTCCAGTCGGGCTGCTGCCCCTAGTCGGTCTAAATGGCCATGATACGATCAGACTGTTAGAATGATCTCAGGGCATTTGGCCCAACGGCCAAATCCCTCCCCTTGTTCGCGCCCTGATCGGGGGCGCCCAGCCCAATAGGCTGGTCGGGGCCGGGGCGGCACGCACAACGAGGTTCACCGTGCCGCCACAAACCCCACCGACAAACCCTAACCCGATCTAGGAGGGTGGCGCTCTAGCGACGGGAAGCACCACCGCCGTCTCCTTCACCGGATCTGCGCCGCCGCCGTCGCCGTCATCCTTCTTCCCCGACCGTCGCTGCCCGTGCACGGACCTCACCAACGAACCAGCGATGGCCGCCTCTTCATCCTCTACACCGGACGGTTGGTACCCTAACCCTACTGCTCTCTCTCTCCGTGTATCACTTGAACCCGTATAGAACCCTCTAGATCTAAACCCTAGGAGACCCAAAGTCCAACAATGGTATCAGAGCCAATCCTAAGGGTAGATCTAGACGGGAAAAGAAAAGAACGAGAATCCCCAACCGAGAAATCGGCAAAAGAAAAGAAAAGAGAGGGGAATGGACTCACGGTTTTGGCTTGGCCGGCCGCCGTGCGCGCGCACCGCCGGGACCGCTGTGCCGGCCGCCGCCGCCTCGCGGGCTCCGCCCTGCGCCCCGTGCGCGAGGGCGCCGCGCGCGCTGCCGCTAGAGGCCCCGCTGGGGGGCCGCGTGCCGCCGCTCCCGCGACGAGCCGCCGTCGCTCCGCTGCGCTCCGTTGGGACCGCCGCTGTCGGGGTGGCCGCCGGCCTGCGCGGGCTCCCCGCGAGCCGCCGCCCCTCCGGTTCCGCCGTGCTGCGCGGGAGCTGCCGCTCCGCCTCCGCCTGGGCGCGCCGTCGCCCGCTCCGATTTTTCCGGGTGGAGCCAGGGGCAAATGCCCCTAGGGTTAGGTTTTGGGGGTTTTATTCCCTCCGCTTGCGAGCTTGATCGTGGATTTTGATCGGGCGGCTCAGGTTTTTTCCGGTAGGGGCTGTTGGGCCGATGGAGGCCATGGGCCGCGAGCATGGGAGCCGGCTGAGTGGGCTGGCCTAGGCGCCGGGGGGAGCGCGCGCGCTCGGGCGCGCTGAGCGGGCCGGCTGGGCCGCGGCCGAAAGAATGGGCCAAAAGGCCTTTTGAACAGTAATTCCATAAATGGATTGTTATTGATTTTCAGAAGTATTTTTTGATGAATTTCATTGAAATTTGATTCAAATCTCTGTAAATTTTTTGCACCAACGTGTTAATTTTTCAGAGATTAAATGTGTACAGTATGATGATTCTGAATATTGAATTATTTTTAGAATAATTACAGTTTCCGCTGCAAAAGTTAATGTTGATTGATTTTCATTATTAAATTCGAACCAACGGGAGAATTTAATTTTGGAAAAATAGATATAAATCCCAGATAATTATGATATTGTTATTTTCTGACCAACGTTGATAATAACAATATTATAATTTTTAATTGATGTTTTTATGCATTATTTCTATTTCTGCCCAACGGTGATGTAGATTTAATGTATAGATAAAATTGATTTAAATTGTATGTCGTATTTTTGACCAACGTTGGAAATAAGGCATATAATTTGCTGTTACGTTCTCACTTTATTTGAACTAATTTTCAGGCGGATACAACTTGATGAGTTGTATCAGAGAGATCCCCACTCTTAAAGGAGATAATTATGGAGAGTGGAAGAAAAAGATAGACTTAGCGTTTATCTTGGCTGAGGTGGACTGGGTCCTCACTACAGCACGTCCCACTGAGCCTATGGCACCAGTGAGGGATCAAAATGAAAATGATACTGCTTGGCAGAAAAGACAGAGGAATCATGCTCCCTTACAGATGTCTTATGATCTTGATCATAAGAAATGGACCACAGCCAACAAGAAATGTATGGCTGTGATAAAGAACACAATTGAGCCTGCAATTGTGGGCTCAATTGCAGAGTGTGACACTGTCACAGAGTACCTTGATAAAATAAAGAGTCAGTTCACTAGCTCTTCAAAGACTTATGCTACACAACTGATTAAACAGCTTGTGACAGAAAGGTACTCTGGTGGTGGCAGTGGCATAAGAGAGCACATACTGAGGATGAGTAACTTGGCATCCAAGTTTAAACCAATGGATTTGTCTCTCAAGGATGAGTTCCTTATTCATTTGATTTTTGCTTCCTTGCCCAAAGAGTTTGACACATTTGTTGTCAACTACAATATGCAGCCCGAGAAATGGGACTTGGAAAAGTGCATAGCTATGTGTGTGCAAGAGGAGGAAAGAATTAAATCCTCACATGGTGGATCTATCAACTATGTGAAGGATAACAAGAAAAAGAACTTCAACAGTACCTCCTTCTCAAAGAACAAGGGAAAAGCCTCTGTCCATCAGCCTCAACAGAATAAATTTGCTGTAGACAAAGATCGGTGTCTTCACTGCAAGAAGACGGGACACTACAAGAAGAACTGTCCTGATTATTTAAAAATGATAATGACAAAGAAAGGTGAGAACATTATTACCTTTATAAATGAATGCCTGTATGTGCAATATTCGAAATCCACTTGGTGGATTGACTCAGGAGCAACTGTTCATGTTGCTAATTCCTTACAGGGATTCCGTTCGACGAGGGCTACGCAAAGAAACGAAAGATGCATTAAAGTTGCAAATGGAGTCCAAGCTGAAGTTGAAGCCGTTGGTGATCTTTCATTAGAGTTAACCAATGGCTCCAATCTTTTACTTAGAGATGTCCTTTTTGTTCCCTCTTTACAGAGGAATTTGATTAGTGTTTCAAATTTGGAGGATGATCCCACCTCATTTGAAGAAGCCATGAGAAGCGAAATTTCTCAAAATGGCTTGAGGCCATGCAAGAGGAAATGATGTCCATGAAGACTAATAAAGTCTGGGACTTGGAAATTATTCCTAAAGGAGACAAAACAGTAGACTGTAAATGAGTCTACAAGACAAAGCATGACTCTCAAGGGAATGTAGAAAGATACAAAACGCGACTTGTGGCAAAAGGATTTACGCAAAGAGAAGGGATTGATTACAATGAGACCTTTTCTCCAGTCTCATGTAAAGATTCCTTCAGAATCATAATGGCATTAGTAGCACATTATGATTTAGAGTTACATCAGATGGATGTAAAGACGGCATTTCTTAATGGGGATTTGGAGGAAAATGTTTACATGGCACAACCGAAAGGTTTTGTCGTGGAAGGAAATGAAAGAATGGGATGCCGCCTAAAGAAATCAATATATGGGTTAAACCAAGCTTCAAGACAGTGGTACTTGAAGTTTGACAGTACAATAAGAAAATTTGGGTTTAAAGAAAATGTAGAGGACAACTGTGTTTATGCAAAGTTTAAAGATGGGAAGTTTATCTTCCTAATCCTGTATGTGGATGATATCCTACTAGCTAGTAGTGATGTTAGTCTGCTACTGGAGACAAAGAAGTTTTTGTCCTCAAACTTTGATATGAAAGATCTTGGTGAAGCTTCGTTCGTTCTAGGGATCGAAATTCACCGGGATAGAAACAAGGGGACATTGGGACTGTCACAAAAGGCATACATAGAGAAAGTCTTAAAGAAATTTGGTATGCATAAATATAGTCCTTCACCTGCACCTATAGTCAAGGGCGACAGATATGGAGATTTTCAATGCCCCAGGAACCAGTATGAGATCGATCAAATGAAAGCGGTTCCATATGCTTCAGCTGTCGGAAGCTTACAGTATGCTCAAGTGTGCACACGCCCTGACTTAGCATTTGTTACCGGGTTACTTGGCAGATTCCAGAGCAATCCTGGAATAGAACATTGGAAATTGATAAAGAAAGTCTTGCGTTATTTGCAAGAAACAAAAGGCCTCATGATAACATACAAAAGATCAGATTTACTCCATATAGTGGGGTATACAGATTCTGATTTTGCGGGAGATGATAGAAAGTCTACATCCGGATATGTATTCACTCTCGCAGGAGGAGCTATATCGTGGAAAAGCTCAAAGCAAACCGTCACTACATCATCCACAATGTATGCCGAGTTTGTAGCATGTTATGAGACTACGGGGCAGGTGAACTGGCTAAAGAAGTTCATACCCGGTTTAAAAGTGGTTGACGACATCAATAGACCACTTAAGTTGTACTGCGATAATGAACCCGCAGTAACGTATGCCCACAACAATAAGTCAAGTGGTGCTGCCAAACACATTGACATAAAGTACTATGTTGTGAAAGATAAAGTTCGAGATCAAATTATAAGTCTTGAGCACATAAGTACCGCAAAGATGTTAGCGGATCCGCTTACTAAAGGCTTACCACCCAACGTGTTCAGAGAACATGTAGCCGGCATGGGTTTAAGGGAAAGCATATGATTCCTGGACTAAAAGATGGTCCAAAAGATTAAAGTAACTATTTCAGAACAGAGAGGTGTATTGTAGCTGTTGAATCTATCGGCGATTGACCGTGACGATGAGACATGTTCTATGCACTAATCTGTGATGGAATGTGTAAAGTCAAAAGTAATTAAAGATAAAGTATAGATTGAGATCAAGGTCGAGAATGTTAGAATGATCTCAGGGCATTTGGCCCAACGGCCAAATCCCTCCCCTTGTTCGCGCCCTGATCGGGGGCGCCCAGCCCAATAGGCTGGTGGGCCCCTGTCGCCAGCGCCATATAAATAGTGGTGGGGGCCGGGGCGGCACGCACAACGAGGTTCACCGTGCCGCCACAAACCCCACCGACAAACCCTAACCCGATCTAGGAGGGTGGCGCTCTAGCGACGGGAAGCACCACTGCCGTCTCCTTCACCGGATCTGCGCCGCCGCCGTCATCCTTCTTCCCCGACCGTCGCTGCCCGTGCGCAGATCTCACCAATGAACCAGCGATGGCCGCCTCTTCATCCTCTACACCGGACGGTTGGTACCCTAACCCTACTGCTCTCTCTCTCTCCGTGTATCACTTGAATCCGTATAGAACCCTCTAGATCTAAACTCTAGGAGACCCAAAGTCCAACACAGACCACCATAGACGCAACGGTTAGAGCGTCGGAGACCGGAAAATCCAGATTTTACCGAACCTTTGTAAAACTTCAAAATCAACTTACTCCTTGAACCAAATTTTCTACTTTCCACGTGGTCTCTCGGAGTCATATACTTCTCAAGAAGACGGTGACGAGCAACCTGGAGGAAGCATCTATGTTGGCATACATTGAAAGTAACGAACCGATCGACCGCTATGAGTAGATGTATGACGTACGCGCCAGTGCGAGTACGATGCTGTGCTACCTACCCTCTTCCACTTTTGTTTTTTGTTTTACCGTGCATCCATGGCAACCTTGAGGCTCGAGAAGACTAATCCATGGTCCACCGTCCACCGGACCAGCCCGAGCCCAAACCGAACTGCTTTTATGTCGGGCGGTGAGCCGGCCCAAGACCCGGTCCATCTTTGAAATCTGGGGCGCGGCGCGAGTCCACCACGTCCCCACCCCCAAGTGTCCCACGTCGCCCGAACCAGTCAGGGACCGCCACGTCCCCCGCGTGACGCGTCGGTCCGCACGCCAGGTTGGATGACGACTCGGCACCTAGTAACCCTCGGAACCGCGGCCAGAAAAGGCACCCCACCGATGACACGTGGGTCCGACATGTCAGACGCGTTGCGTGCGGAGCAGTCTACGTCAGGCGACGTGCGACAAATAACCGCGCGCTGGGCCGGCACGTTGGCTTGACTTTTACCCGCCAGAGAAGCAACCAATTGCCGAAACTACCCCCCGCCCGCGTCGAGCGGCAACCGCGGTTCCACTCGCGGTGCCCGGTCCCCCGCCATTGTACGCAGTACGCTGCTCGTCCAGTGAAGCCACGCGAGCGCCGAAGCCGAACCGGCGGAGGAGGGAAACATTTGAACTTGGTTTCGGAGCACCGTGTATCTTTAGGCTGCGAATTGCTCATCTGTGCAAGCAAAGGGTGATCACGAATGTTAACCCTTTTTGAACCTATGTCATTAATATTAACCTTTGTTGCTACTTCTGAATATGACAAGTACATGGAGACAGGGGCGAAGCCCAATAGAGGCCCGTGGGTGCCCAGGCACCCCCCTCACTTCCAGAATTTCTTAAGGATTGGAAAAATTCGGCCCTATAGGCACCCCGCATGGCCCAAGACGAGGCACCCCCCACCAGGCCGGCAGCCCAACAAGCCCACTGTGCACCCCCCACCCATTTGCTCTAGCTTCGCCACTGCATGGAGACATATATTTCGCCTCACCAGTCACTGCAAACAGGGCATATTCTCGATGTTTCCTAAATATGACGGCGGGAAAGCCCAATACAAATCAACAAATTGTAGCACTTGCGTGTTTTTTTTTATCTGGATGTGGTTTTACTTTGCTTCACACATGAGGAAACCAAGAGATTCATCACCATAAATCGATCCTCACATGATCTTTTGCACAATTAATTACTACCACAATTGACTTGCATGCTGTGCATCCACTCGGCATTGTGCATCTATCTGGAGCCGGTTGATAATCTTGTGACTGCACAATAACCTCTCTGGCCTGGCCCTTGGCAAAAAATTGAGATCAATGGATTGCATTAATTATTTTGGGAGGATGGATGTATATTATATCCATTGATACTATATGAATATGGACGCACCAAATCTTCAGTACATCAATACCACATCCACACAATACAGGTACCTATATTAACACACGCGGCTACAAAAGAAGAAAGAATAAAAGAAAAAATAGAAAATGTAGGCTCCACTCTAAACGGCTTCAACTTCTGGTTTTTTGGCTTTTGGTTTATTTAAACTAGAAGTCACTTAGAACTCCTCGGCTACCCATTTGGGCTTTTTAGTGGCTTATGGTTTATTTTTCACTGTTTAGTATTGTAGCTGGCTTATTTTGTACTCTAGCGCCTGATGATTTTTATCGTAATTAACTTTAAAAAAATTAAAAATAAAAAACAAGTTAGTCCATGATGGACAATGCAAAGGAATACGAGAAAAAAATAAAAAGCAAAAAAATACCAAAAATAGTCAAAAAGCCAAAAAAGATGAAATTAAAAAACTAGAAGCTAGAATCAAAAAGCACAACAGAGAAGCCAAAATGAGCAGGGAATTCAGTTTATTTTAGCTTTCTTTCTCCCTTATTTGTTTGTATTATTTGTGATGATATAACAATTTTATTTTATTTTATTTAAATTTTGTTTTAATTGAATGACCCAGAAAAAGTTAACAGTCGTTACATTGCAATTTTAACCAAAAGCCAACAGCTAAAGCTACAAACCAGAAGCTTAAACTCTTTGGGGCGGGCCCGTAAGCATATCCGCTGCATGAGGGTAAGTAAGATAGAGGGCGGGTTCTTTTCAGCTGTAGTTTATAATTTATGATTGTGATTTATAATTTTTGATCTTAACACAAGATGAACGAATCAAAAGCCGATAAGTTACTTTAAAAAAAATTATCTCGGTAAATCGTTTTAAAATAATAATAGTAATTATCGTATTTATTTCTTAGAAGAAAATCGTAAGCTATATTAAGCAGTCGTGCGCAAATCCAACTTGAACCTTCCGCACTCCGCATTTCAAAAAGACGCCATTTATAATTTACCTCCAGATGGAGCGAGGCATGGGGCCGCCCGGGCCCACCACGTGTCCCCCGGCCACTAATCGCCCTTCCGCTCCCTCGCCCACAATTGTTTTTTAATCTTAACCCGTCCGGCCGAAACGTAAACCACCCGTCCTCGCGCACAACAATCACGACGCGCGGCCGGCGGAAAATGAATAAACGCCCGCGCCGCGCGTCCCCACTAGGCTGCTGTTACCGCTGCCATTTCACCCCTTCTTTTTCTGGCTCTGTTTCTTTTAAAAAAGAGGTCACGGGCGATACAAATAGGTAGCCCGTAGCCCGTAGGTGAGGCGAACGTAGTTTTTTCTTTCTTTTCAGTGATTTGCAGCTTTGATTATTCTTAATAATTATTATTTATTAGATTAATATGTCGTGACTAAGGAAACATCTGATATCACATAACGAAGTGGTGAATAAAATAGAATACGAAGGAAGCGCGAAAGCACCAAAGGCTAAATAAGAAAAAAAAAGTGGAAAGATTTGCAGAGAGAGAGAGAGAGAAAGTGAGGGAGGGCCTTAAGAGGAGTAGTAAAATGGGAGAAAGGGGAGGGGCGAGGGGGAACGGTTCATTTGTTGTGCCCACGGACTTTGGCAGCCGTTCAATGCTCCACCAAACGCTCATCCCTTGTTCCACCCCTTCCTTCCCCTCCGCGTCTTCCTCGCCTCTCCTCTTCTTCGCCTCCAACGTCGCCACGACCGCCGCTGCCACAGCCTCCTCGGCTTCCCCTTTCCTTCGTTTTTCAGCCATGCCGTCCTACGCGCACCACCACAGCTCTCTGGTAAGGAGGGAAGGAAGGGGGGTGGAGATGATGGGGAGAGAGAGAGAGAACCATTTTTTGTTGATTCTTCTTGTTTTTGTTAAAAAGAAAGCGAGCGATTGTTGAACTTGTGTTGCTTCGTTTCTGGAATTTGGGAACTTATGGTTTTGCTGTGTGTATGTGTGTGCCTTCTGGACGGGGAAGGACGGGAGGATGGAGGCGCTCAAGACCAGTTGCCGGCCGGAGGAGACGGCCGAGGAGGTGGCGTCCGCCGTGGCGCCGGCGGCGTGGGGGATGGTGGAGAGGGAGGGGTTCTCGGTCGAGGACCTGCTGGACCTTGAGGAGTTCTGTGAGGCGGACAAGGACGGCACCGAGGAGCACGAGGAGGAGGCGCCAACGGCCGCCGCGGCCCAGGAGAAGTCGAACGACGACTCCCAGCAGTCGTCGGTCATCTCGTATGAGCTCGTGCCGCCTCCGCCGCCGGAGATTGTTGACCTGCCGGTGAGGTTTCCGTGGACTTTTGACCCCTTCTTTCGCCGGAAAGACGGCGGCTTTCGCTAGGCTTCTTGTCTTTTTCGGGAAACTAATTTGTGCTATGCTGTGCTGCAGGCGCATGACGTCGAAGAGCTGGAGTGGGTGTCCCGCATCATGGACGACTCGCTCTCCGAGCTACCCCCACCGCCGCAGCCTCCTGCGTCGGTGGTGGCGTCATTAGCAGCACGCCCGCCGCAGCCCCGGCTGCTGCAGCGGCGGCCGCAGAACGGCGCGTATGGCGCGCTGCCTTTGGCGTCCGACCCGTTGCGGAGCCCGACCATCTGCGCGCTGTCAACAGAGGCGCTGGTGCCGGTCAAGGCCAAGCGCAGCAAGCGCTCGCGGGCCTCGGGTTGGTCGCTCTCGGGCGCCCCGCCCTTCTCTGACTCGACGTCGTCTTCGTCGACCACCACCTCCTCCTCGTGCTCCTCGTCCGCCTCCTTCTCGCCGTTCTTCCTGCTGGACTCGCCCCCGCTCGGCGCTTCGGACTACCTGGAGGACTGCCACCTTCTCCCGCCGCCGCCGAAGAAGTCCAAGCACGGCAAGAACAGCAAGCACAAGCCCAAGAAGCGCGGCCGCAAGCCGAAGAACCTCGCACCCCACCCCTCCGGCGCGGCGTCGGCGGCCTCCCCGCCCGCTCCGGGCGACCGCCGCTGCAGCCACTGCGGCGTCCAGAAGACCCCGCAGTGGCGCGCGGGGCCGGAGGGCGCCAAGACGCTGTGCAACGCCTGCGGCGTCCGCTACAAGTCCGGCCGGCTCCTCCCCGAGTATCGCCCGGCCTGCAGCCCCACCTTCGTGAGCAGCGTCCACTCCAACTCCCACCGTAAGGTGCTCGAGATGCGCCGCAAGAAGGAGGCCGGCCTCATCACCACCGCCGTGCCGGCCGTCGCGTCGTTCTAGCTAGCTAGCTTAGCTGGCCACCCGCTCGCGGTGGCTGTACATTTTTCCATCCGTGTTAGTCTTGTACCGTACTTAAACTTTTTCCCCTTTCTCTTCTAGTATCATCCTAGCTTCCGGTCGGATTAATTAGAGTTTAGGAGCTTTAGGTCATGTTAGGTTTAGGAATTCAGCTCTAGTTTCCGGTGCTCCTCCCAACTCCAGCCGTACTAATTTGTTAGGGTACTACCTCTACAGCAGCAGTGCAGCACTGGCGCAGAATTTTATTTCTAGCTTTTCCCAAAGGAGTTTTTCTTGTACGAGCTAGCAAGTAGCTTGTTTGGTTCATCAATGGCGGTGCTTAGTTCTGATCAGGCAAGAAGAAACCGAGGATTAACCGCGCCGTTGGTGCGAATGAAAGAAAAGGAGGTGAAACTGATCGCCTTGTTTTAGGGCCTGTTTGGGAGAGCTCCACCAGCTCCAGATCCACGAAAAACAGTTTCACTTTACGAAATTTTATCTAAACGCTCTAGCTCCGCGAAATCTGGATCTGCTCAAGGGGTGCTCTACCGTGGAGTTGGGTGGTAATTACTAATTACCTACCAATGCCACTGGTTACACACCCTATCCCACCAAAAGTGGCTATTTCCACCAAAACCTCAATTTCGTGGATCTGGAGCTGCTGTACAAGCCAAACACTCCATGGTGGGATCCCAGATCCACGGTGGAGCTACTTCAGATCCACGTTTTCAGTGGTGGAGCTCTTCCAAACAGACCCTTATTGCCCACGGCCAGGAGATGAGAACTGAGAAGAGTGCATTGTTTGGGGAAGCGGTGGTGCTTGTTGCGTGCACTTTGGCTACATCACATGGTGGTGTCATCTGTAAGTAGTCAGGAAAAGGGATGGCAACGGGCTATTCCCCGCTCACCTTGGCCACACCTCGCTCACTATTTAACTGCTGGGAGGGCTATTTTACTCCTGTCCTCATCCTTGCTGAGTTTTGGCGGAGAACGGGCCATTAAAAATCTAAATTTCAATGACATTAAAGATAATTTTATATATTTATTGTATAGTTGTATAGAAACAAGTAAATTCACTAATATACGAGATGTAGAATAATACTCCCACTAGTTTACAAAAACAAGTTGTTTTGGAGTGTGTTTACAAAAAAACAAGTTGTTTTGGACCGTGTACAGTTAAACTTTAGAAATTTTGGTTATTGATATCTGTTTACATATTTAAATTAGATACATAAAAAATCATATGTATAGATTCTTCTCGAAAAATGTTTTTAATATTATTATAGGTTTTATAAATATATTACAATAGTAATTAGTTGCCAAATTTGAACTTTAGGCATCATGTCGATCTCTAAAACAATTATTTTTGCGAATTGGAGGGAGTACTAGATGAGTTGTATATTGTATATTATATTAAAATATGTTACGCTTGAGATAAAAATATCTATATTTTAGATATATAGAAGGATCATCGACTTAAAGCCACATTTGGCACTGTTTTGTATCGTATTTACAAAAATAACAGTATGCGCACCGTATTGACAAAAATGTTGCTTCTGTCGTTCAGTGGGTGGGCGACAGTGCCTGCGATGCGGCGCGGCAAGCGTCTACCGCCCCTTCACCAGAAGACAGGCAGCATGCCGCCCGATGGGCAGACGTAATTTTTGGGTAACTTTATCAGCTGAGAATATTGCTAAAAAATTCATACAATTTTGATATATTTACGAGTTTTTACATATATCAAACGAGCTTAAAAAATTACGAAGTTTTATGTGAAACCTCCCGACACAGTCATAATTATTGCGTACTTTTTTTTGGGAATTTTATGTGGTCTGAATTTGCAACGTTTATTCGGATTAACTTAATCATGAATTTATGAATATTTCACAATTTTTTACAATTTTATACATTAGGAATTTGTACAATTAAAAATAATTATAGTAGTACAAAAAATTAATTTTGAGATTACCTTGCAGCAAATGGGACAGACGAAATATTAGTACGAAGATTGATAATAACAACAACATACTACAAGTCAGTGATTATATGCGTGCATGTAACTACATTGAATACTTCACTACTTACCGATAATTTGATTACTCATCCGAAAAAATGACGAACCATTCATTACCATCGTTCTTAGCACTAACTCATTACTTACACCGAACTAATAAATTGATAATACCATACGTACACAAAAATAGTACAAACTATATCTAAATTATTACGACATACTTACTTCGTAATACAAACTACATTAATCCGACTAACTACATAATACTAATTGACTACGATTATGGGACGATCAAAAATTACCTGCCTTTCCGGAGAAGAAATTAGCACTCCAATTTTGAGCTATGCACTAGCTTCTTGAACTAATGAGCTATGCACTCCAATTTTCAGCAACGACCACGACAATCACGATCTTCGATGAGCGACTGGGATGAGCAATGACGAACTGCCAAAGGATTGTATTTATGACCAAACGAAAGATGAACCCGGTGAACTCACACCATACATTGAGGACCCATTATCACGCGAAGCATTTCGGGTGTGGGGTTGGCATCGTAACACTGACAAATATGCAAACGAGGGAGTGGGTGAGGGGAGACGACACGGAAATAATGACATTACTGCGAACGAGAGGGTGCGCGAGGGGCACATACATAGAGAGTGATAATTGTGTGAACCAGATAGCAGGAAATAATATATAGCACGATTGGCCGACACATGCCACTTCGGAAGAAACATGACGATCATTAAATTCATGATTAAGTTAACTCGAATAAACGTTACAAATTCGTACCACATAAAATTCTCAAAAAATTACACAGTAACTATGATTGTATCAGGAGGCTTCACATAAAATTTCGTAATTTTTGAAGCTCATTTGCTGTATGTAAAACTCATAACAATATTAGAATTTTATGATTTTTTGAGCAACATTTGCAATGGATAAAATTACCCCAAAATTACACTACAAGGTATGTTGTGTCGGCAGGTTGTATATAAATTTTCGTAATTTTTAGAGCTCATTTCATATATTTCAAAAAACACTAAACAAAAAATTAGGGCAGGTAATTAAGCCGGCTTAATCACCGGTCGCCCCTCACCAGACGACAGGCAAGCCTGTCGTCTGCCCACCGGGTGGCAGGCTGCCTATCGTTTGGTGAGGGGGCGGCAGGCGCCTGCCGCCGACGGCCCCACCATGTGTCGTCTTGTCAGTGCTACCACCCGCACGCAGGACGACAAAAGTGATATTTTTGCAAATACGGTCGGCATAATACTATTTTTGTAAATACGGTGCGTAACAATGCCAAATCTACTTTTAACTCAGTATCTTCTACGTGCATATAAGTATATATCAGAGAACAACGAGGATTGAAGATGAAGGTAGCATTCTTGTCTTCATCCCCATATAAGTAACCTAGCGGAGACAAAATCTCTCCCATATTCATCCCCTAATAGGAGAATTCCCACGAGTTACCGAGGGCTATTTGTGTGTGACCCTATAAGTTCATGTATGTTCGGCCATGGGTCGAAATCTCTTTTTCGATCCATTAGTCAATGGTGGTACTCAACAGTACATAACAGCTCTCAAATATACTAAAATATCATATCGAACAAACCTATATAGTGATTATGTACTAATATTTTTGCCTCATGATGCCAGATCGAACTCAAGACGAGAAGTGTGCCATTATGTAATAGGTTGATCCTTTACTCAAATCTATAGTGGATTACTCAGTTTGTAATTGACTCATTAACCACATTCAGCATGCTTATGCATTTTCTTAATCCAACCGCATTGAGGGGCTCAGACATATTTCTATCGTTATATAGTAGTAAATTCTATCTTAATTACTCATATTTCTCTATATGTTTTATAGTAAATTCGAAAGCTGTATTTATGACCACTCAGATATGGAGTGGTGTTTGGCAACCACTAAGTAAACTATAACGCTTATACGAAACTATGACGATATTAGGTTTGAGGATCTTACATACAATATGTATGAGACCAACTGATGACACTTAAGAATATAATAGTTTTCGTGGTGTCTCATGGCAGGTCAATCCAACACTATATTATCTAATACGTGTCCACATTATTGATTTCATATCCTCATTTCCATGGTCCGTGAAACATGATCATAAATCAATATATGTGTTGATCTATAAATTATAATTGTTCCATACAATGATATAAGATCAAATATGATTTAGAATAACATCAAAACGTGAATAAAGAGTTCTACGAAAGTCACGTATTTGTTGTTCAATATGAAAAATATTTACTTAAAAAACTAAATAATATATCATTCAAGAGATGATAAACATAGATATGATGCAATCATCTCTATGATCACTTCTATGGCATATCACTAACACCATTGCCATCCCTAGTCACGAGTAGGGGTGCAATCGGAGCAGATACGGATGGATATCGCTTATCCTGTATCCTATTCCATATTTTTTCCTCGGAGTTGGACACGGATAATGCTGCATATCTATTTCTCCATTCCGTATCCGTTCCATAATCTTTCGGACGGTCGGTCAAACGAAAATTATCCGCTTCTTTGCGCAGGACATTGGACAGTATGGTACAATCAGAGCGAACATGAAGAGACTAATTACTGAGATGTTGAAGCTAGAACACTCAGTACTCCTGCCTGTTTAGATGTGACAGTCTGCCTATATGTTATCTTGTTTCTAGGTGAAGTCACAATAGATTTCCTCATATACTTGACATACGGATATATACAGATGGAGATCACTTATCCTGTATCATATTCTATAATTTTTCTTCGGAGTCAGAGTCGGATACGGATAGTGCCGAATACCTTTCTACCCCTTCCATATTTGTTCCACAAGTCTTCGGTCGTCGGATGGACGAAAATTATCTGCTCCATTTGTATCTCTAGTCACAAGAGGAGGTGGAGAAGTTGAGATAGCAAGGGATAGAAGCGAAGCAGCAGCAAGATAGATGGAGGTGTTGCAATCTTGCCATGCTAGCTAGAGTGTCTGTCTGGGAGAGATGGTTGGAACTGGGAAGTAGGGTCCTTAGGCAGCTAATTTGCTCTTCCAATGGGTTATGCAGCTGTGTGTGGTGGCCCTTCTGGTGTAGTGGTCCCTGTAGCTGGAACAAAACAATTTCAATTTTCAAGAGTGAACATTTAGTTAATGGAGCTCTCCTGGCTTTTGTGGAATTGATATCCTCTGGAGATTCAATTTTTTGCCACCCTTAAGATTGACACTGAGACTCTGTCACTTATATGTGGGGTCACCTAAGTTACTGACAATGGGTTCGGGTGACAAATCTATTGCCACCCGAGTCGTAAGGGTGGCAAATAAATAAATTTTCCGATTTTGTGAAGTCATGGTAGTTTGCATTCTACGGCGGAGGCGCTAACAGTATCATAGTTACGTTACTTTTCAGTACAGTACTTGATACCGTTCTTTGCTACCGTACTAAACCTAAACCCATCTCAATCTTTGCCTTCTCGTCCCAATGGCAATGGCTATGAACCAGAGTCACCATACTGCAGTCACCGTGATTTTGCTTCACGAATTCAGACGATTCGAATCCGCTTTTGTGGCCAGGTACATCGGCATTCGTGCGTGCTCAGTTTTATTTGTACGCACAAGCTTTGGTGCAGCAGCACTGCACTGAGATGCTTCACCCTCGTGATTGAGCACCGCTCCTCAGTAATGAAATTAAGAGAGGACAGAACTATTTATAAATTAAAACTAAGTTGATGTAAATTTAGTTTTTAACTCTTATAAAAATTTAAATTTATATAAAAATTATAAATTAGATGGAGACAAATAATGAAAAATAAAGAAATAGAAAGTAGATACCTCGATAATATAAAAAGCATATCCAAAAATATATAATTACCTTGCCATGAATGCGGAGTGGCGATAAGTCACCTATGTATAAAACATATCAAAATTAGTGATATAATATAAAAATTATGAACGACAACAAAAATTTAGATCATATGAAACATACCAGAATTAAGCTAATTTGAATCACGAGATAATAGAAACAAAAGACGGCATTCTTTTTCACACTATATTCCAACCAATCGAACTTATTATACCATGATTTTTGAAAGGACCACGACTGTTTACCATCCAATGCTCTCCATTATAGCAAAATATATAAATAAATTATTAATTTCTGTCAATTCAAATTTATAAATATATGAATTAATTATAAAGACTAAACATCACTATACATTGAATCTAAAAGTCCAAACTATAAACTCTAAAATACTAAATCGATAAGGAAGGAACTAGAGAAAAATTCATCACTGTCTCTTTGTCTCACTCGGTCAGTCCACCAGTCAGATCCAGCCGAACACTGGCTCAACCACTCAGCGCCTCCCCCTATTTCACTTCCTCTCATAGTCTCACTGTCTCTCGGTCTCATACTCACTTGTCGTCTTCTCTAAGCATGCAGCAGCACAAGGTGTGGCAGCGCAGCTAGCCCGCGGGCTCGGTGCTCCTCTGTGGTGCCACTCACACTCGCCGGTGCCTGGTTCGGCTCCCCTTGCCCCAGCTCGGCCCCCCTCACCGCGATGCCTCCCCGGTCCGGCTCCCCCTGCGGCCCTGCCCCAGATCAGCTTCCCCTTGTCGGCTTGCCGCCAGATCTGGCTCCCCCAGCTCCAGTCCGGTGGCCCTCGCCCGGTCGCCCCCAGGCCCCAACCTCCCTGTGTTGTGTTGTGCGTCGGTGCGTTTCTCCTCTGGAAATCTAATTGCTGTTGCTAGGTTTATGAGTTAAAGTTGGTGTCTTGATAGGGCAGTGAGATGAATTTGTTAGACCTCTTAAAGGTAATGGGCTGACCAAGTGGTCAGGCTTTGTGTTTTTCTTTGCAACTGGCTCTCTCTAGTCGACATCGCCGATCTTGCTAGTTGTTAGCCGCCGCCGGGTGTGGGGTGTTCTTGCCGCCGAAATAGGTGAGACTCAAGTCTTACTAAGCTTCCCTTGACTTCACCCGAGCTACTCTCCGCCATGTGTCCATGGTTCATGTGTGCAACTCTGTTGTAAGGCTTGGAGTTTCGATGGATCGAGGCAGCCCTGAGATTTTTTCTTGTTGTGCAGTCCTGGAGTGCGTTGTTTGTGGTGGTGTGTTGAGTGGTGACACACTCGTTTGGACCCAGCTCCAACTTATTTTTGACATAACGAGAATGGTAATGGCGATGGTGGGGCACCGAGGTGGTGACCGCGACCCGTGCCTTTCGTTCTTCTATTGCTGTAATGCTGCCTCGCTTTGCGCTACACTGGCGCCCAGGCCCAGCCGCCCCCCTCGCGTGCGCCTCCCACTTGGCCCGCGCCTTACGACACGCTCACACACTGACCCCATGTCTCGTCTTGAAACAAGTACGCAATTGTTTTCCTTCTGTTTTGTTCCTTTCTTTCTGCTCCGTCTACCTTCGCTTGGATTCTTTTCTTTCCCTGCATTTCTTGCGTTTTTTGCTCCCCTACCGTTCTGTTCTTAACAGAGCTGCGAATCTCTTGTTGATAACGTATCCTATACAGTCAAGCTTAGAATATACTCATGATGCACCATAACTAAAAAGTCACAAAAAATTTTGAGAAAATTTCTACATATACTGTATGGTTTACTTCACCTATATATATAATATTTTAAGGTTAAATTTATTCTATATTAAGAGTAGCAAAAAGAGAAAATTACGATAAGTTTAAACTATTAACGGTTGTCAGATTTTTCTCTTTTTTTGTTACCATTAACATATAATAAATCTGAGCTTGAAATTTTATTCATAGTTAAAATAAATTTAGAAATACATATAGAAATTTTTCTTAAAATACATCCTGTGATAGAGATAACAACATCCCTACGGAATGTACGGTTCTCAGGACAATCAATCGAGAGCCAGGACGGTTCAAAATTTGCGATGACCTTGCACGTTGCAATTGGTGGTGGTGGTAGGAATGCAGGAGTTTTCGTTCTTTTTTTTTTTGAACTGGGAGTTTTCGTTCTGGTAGCATGGAGGAGTGTAGCCGCGTGTCGTTGGTTCGTTTAAACTGGAGTGCCCGGGAATTTCGCTACGAGGAAGGAAGTGAGGCGGGTTTGGAGTTTGGACGGATCATCACAAGTCAAGACTCGGGTCGGCGCGATGGAAGCATGCAGCTGCGACACCACCGAATCCATCAGTCAATCTATTCGTAATTTTTTGAAGAAAAAACTACTCATAGGCACAGTTCGTCACGTGAGCCCACCGGGCCCGCCGCGTCGGCGCGTCCGGTTTACCAAACGATCAATGCAGCACCTGCTTACAGTAGTACGGCCATGTAGCACCGAGCAACTCTATTAGGGCATCTGTAGTGTATGAAAAGAGGAGGTCTTAAGCTACCTTAAGATCAACCTTATACATTACAGGGGTGACCTTAAGGTTTAGATGGGACCCACCTTAAAGCCCTTTGGGTTATATACACTACAGATGCCCTTACTGAATTTATCTAAGCGGTCACGAGTTCTTCTTTTCGTATAGCTTTTCGAATAAATAAATAAAATAATTTTTAATTGTTTTAAATAATTTATCAGAACAGCTTTTCTTATCGGTATTAGGTACATAAACGCTCACTTTAAGATCAAGAGTCATGAACGGTAGTAAAAAAATCCACCCTAAATCTGCCAAGGATTACATTTGACTTATATGGAAGATCCATCCTAAATCTGAGAAGGATTACATTTGACTTATATGGAAGTGCCAAATCTGTTTGGTTTTTAAGCGAGGAAGGAAGAACAATGCGCCCAAATCTACGGCCCCTTTGGTGCAAGGACGGCACAGCCCTAAGCACTCGTTTTTCCCTTTAGCAATGATAAATTGACAATGCCAGGTACACAGAGTTAGGCTGAAACTGGGAAAAGATTCCAATGACTTGCAGAGTTGCTGAATTTTGTCTCTTATGTTAGTCAGCCTCTGAAAAGAGAGAGAGAGGGGACTAGTACTCTGCTTGAGTAGGATTTACCAGCAGTGACTTCAAAGCAATTTCAGTGCTCTTACTCAAACATTGCGTAGTATATCCTTGCCGATTACAGTACATGCCATCGGCGTTCTTATTCAAACTTTGGGAAGGAAGCAAAGAAGCGGCTCGTACAAGATTGGCTAAACAGCCGCTCGACCTGCTTTTCATCTCAGCCATCCAAGTCTTATTCGGCAATAAGGGAAATCCAAAGTACAGGGACAAGAAAAAAAAGAAAAAGAAAAGGAAGAAAAGAAACATCGAGCACCCCCACACAGGTCAAGAAAAGGTTTAGCCTACAGAGTGTAGCAGCTGAATTATATTATCCAGTTCTTGCAACTACTGAACCAGCCAAACTGTTAGAGATATAATCATGTTTGTATTCAGATATAGATAGAGATAGAATTGGTTGGTATAGATAGAAAGTTTAAGTCCGTTTCTCAGTTGTATTAGGATTGCCAACCATGAGATCTCATCTATATAACTCTTGTATCCTTGCCGATTCAGGCTAAACCAACATAACACGGAATCGCCTCACCGTCAGGCGTTCAACCATCGTGCTTCCGCCCTCTGATTTCCTTCATGGTATCAGAGCCTTGCTCAAGATCGTGAAGGTTTCCGAGTACTTCGGGAAGGTGAAGTCGCTGGGAGATGAGATTACTGCATCTGGTAAGAAGGTAGATGAAGAAGAACTTGCAGCCTACATTCTGAATGGCTTAGATGACGACTTTGATCCCGTGGTTTCTGCACTGATGGCAAGAGTAGAACCTGTTACTTTGACGGACTTGTATTCCCAGCTGTTAAACTTTGAGAACAAGCAAGCTCTTCGCAATGGTGGTGCTTCGGTGAATACTGCAAACCGTGGAAGAGGAAGTCTGCCAAGTCGCGGCGGTGCTGGACGAGGCCGAGGTATGTCTCGCGGACGTGGCAGTGGCGGACGAGATGGACGCGGCAGGGGCGGCAGAAGTCAGCAACGTGGTGACAATCGCATCACATGCCAGGTTTGCTACAAAAAAGGACATGCTGCCTCCGAGTGTTGGCACAGGTTTGATCAATAGTATGTGCCCGATGAGAGGCATGTTGCTGCCGCCACCCATACATATGAGGTAGATACAAATTGGTATCTTGACACAGGAGCAACTGATCATCTCACCGGGGAACTTGACAAATTAGCAGTTCGAGAAAAATACAAGGGAAAGGATCAAATCCATGCAGCAAATGGCCAAGGTATGGAAATTAAACATATTGGTCATTCGGTTATTTCTACCCCTAGCCGTAATTTGCATCTAAAAGACATACTTCATGTGCCTCAAGTTAAAAAGAATCTTTTATCTGCTCATCGTCTTGCTATGGATAATTTTATCTTCCTTGAAGTTTACCCCAAATATTTTTTGGTCAAGGATCGAGCCACGAAGAATACGATTCTTAGAGGAAGATGCCAACAGGGACTTTACTCCCTTCCTTCTTCACCAACAAAGCAAGTTTTTTTTGGTCAAGCCGTCTTTTTCAAGGTGGCACAATCGCTTGGGACATCCATCCGTTCCAGTAGTTACAAGAATTCTTAGCTCAAATAAATTACCATGTCTTTCTAAATCCAATAAAGAATCAGTCTGTGACGCATGTCAAAAGGCTAAAAGTCATCAGCTTCTAAATCTTTCAGTGTATCTCATTATCCTTTGGAACTTATATTCTCTGATGTTTGGGGTCCTGCCCCTAGTTCTGTTAGTGGAAAAAAATACTATATAAGTTTCATTGATGATTATAGTAAGTTTACCTGGATTTATCTTCTTAAGAACAAATCTGAGGTATTCGACAAATTTCATGAATTCCAAAGGCTAGTAGAAAGATTCTTTGATCGCAAAATCATAGATGTCCAAACTGACTGGGGAGGAGAATATCAAAAACTCAATTCCTTTTTTGGCAAAATTGGCATATCTCACCATGTCTCCTGTCCCTATGCACATCAACAAAACGGATCTGCAGAAAGGAAACATCGTCACATAGTGGAGGTAGGACTGGCCTTGCTTGCACATGCCTCTATGCTACTGAAATTTTGGGATGAAGCTTTTCTTGCCGCCACTTATATCATCAACCGCATCCCTAGTAAAGTTATCAATTTTGACACTCCTACAAATCGGCTATTCAAAAAACAACCAAATTATACTTCTCTTCGGGTGTTTGGTTGTGCATGTTGGCCAAATCTTCGCCCCTATAATACTCATAAGCTTCAATTCCGATCTAAGCAATGTGTCTTCTTAGGCTATAGCACCAGTCACAAAGGCTTCAAATGCCTTGATCCTTCATCCGGTCGAGTATATATTTCCCGGGATGTCACTTTTGATGAGGATGTTTTTCCCTTTGCTCGTATGCATCCTAATGCCGGTGCTCGTTTGTCCTCGGAGATTTCCCTACTTCCACCTGATCTTGTTCCATACGGCTGTGTTTCAGAAGGAAAAATTCCAGTTGATCATATGTTTAATTCTCCTCCTACTACTAATGTTTCTCCTGAAGACAGTGCAGACTATACTTCTACAGATGATCATAGCGCTGATGCAAAAGATCCCACGCCACGGTCAAATCAGTCTCCGAATGCTAATCCTCGGACCGCTGCAGACTCCACACCACACCAGTCCGTGCTTGACACGCAGGCGCCAGCTGCAATGGTTCCCGCTCCTTCGCTCGCCTCGGCGCAATCAGGCGGCGACACGCCCGTCCCAGAAACTTTTTCGGCGCCAGAGGACGCTGCTCTCAGCGGGTCCCACTTGCCTTCACCAAACGCAACGTCCGCTGGTCAGCAGGGTTCGGCAGAGACAGCAGTTGATCTCATAAATGAGGTGGACGCTGGACAGCACCTCTTGGCAGATATTGTCGACACGGCACCCGCTGCTGTCTTTAATGCTCCGGCTGCCGAGTCAGGGGGAGGCAGCTCTCTTCTGGAAGGTGATCCAGGATCCTCAGTGCTGTCACGACCACGCACTCGTCTACAGAGTGGCATACGCAAAAACAAGGTATATACTGACGGTACAATTCGATACACTTGTTTTACATCTTCTGGGGAACCTCAATCTGTACAGGAAGCATTAAGTGATAAAAATTGGAAAGAAGCAATGGATGCGGAATATATGGCACTAATGAAAAACAATACCTGGCATTTGGTTCCACCTCAGAAAGGAAGAAATATTGTTGACTGTAAGTGGGTCTATAAAATCAAAAGAAAAGCAGATGGTACTCTAGACAGATACAAGGCTCGGCTTGTGGCAAAAGGCTTCAGGCAAAGGTATGGCATAGATTATGAGGATACTTTTAGTCCTGTTGTTAAAGCTGTTACTATCATGCTAGTTTTGTCTATTGCCATATCTAGAGGATGGAGTCTTCGACAACTGGATGTGCAAAATGCTTTTCTTCATGGCATTCTAGAAGAAGAAGTATATATGAGACAACCCCCGGGGTATGAAAAGCCTTCCTTACCTGACTATGTTTGTAAGTTAGATAAGGCTCTATATGGATTAAAACAGGCCCCCAGAGCATGGTACTCAAAACTAAGCACTAAATTACAAGAATTAGGTTTTAAGGCTTCAAAGGCAGATACATCTCTATTTTTCTATAACAAAGGAGGAGTTACTATTTTTGTGTTGATCTATGTTAATGATATCATTGTAGCCAGTTCTGTACAAAGTGCAGTTCCAGCCTTGTTACAGGATCTTGGAAAAGAATTTGCTCTAAAGGATCTTGGTGATCTTCACTACTTCCTTGGCATTGAGGTAAACAAAGTACATAATGGGATAGTGTTGAGTCAGGAGAAATATGCTTTAGATGTGTTGAAAAGAGTAGGAATGAGTGACTGCAAGCCAGTTGCTACTCCCTTGTCTACTTCTGAGAAACTATCTGTTAATACGGGCACTTTGCTTGGACAAAATGATGCTACACAATATAGAAGTGTTGTTGGTGCACTACAGTACTTAACTTTGACAAGACCAGACATTTCCTTTGCAGTAAATAAGGTATGTCAGTTTCTACATGCTCCAACTACAGAACATTGGGGAGCAGTTAAGAGAATTCTGAGATATCTCAAGCATACTTTTAAACTAGGACTTAAAATTGGTAAATCCTCATCCCTGCTTGTGAGTGGTTTTTCAGATGCAGATTGGGCAGGTAGTCTTGATGATCGTCGATCCACAGGAGGCTTTGTTGTGTTCTTGGGCTCTAATCTTGTGTCATGGAGTGCAAAGAAGCAAGCAACAGTATCACGCTCAAGTACAGAAGCCGAATACAAGGCACTGGCAAACACAACTGCAGAAATCATGTGGATTCAGACATTGTTACAAGAACTTGGAATTCAAGTACCTCAAGCTGCAAAAATCTGGTGTGACAATATTGGAGCTAAGCATATGTCTGCAAATCCGGTATTTCATGCACGAACTAAACACATAGAGGTTGACTATCATTTTGTGAGAGAAAGAGTAGCAAGAAAACTTCTCGAGATTGAGTATATCTCTACCAAGGATCAAATTGCTGATGGCCTCACCAAAGCTATTGCCGTGAAACCTTTTGAGATATTTAAGAACAATCTAAATCTTGTAAGATCAGATTGAGGGGGAGTGTTAGAGATATAATCATGTTTGTATTCAGATATAGATAGAGATAGAATTGGTTGGTATAGATAGAAAGTTTAAGTCCGTTTCTCAGTTGTATTAGGATTGCCAACCATGAGATCTCATCTATATAACTCTTGTATCCTTGCCGATTCAGGCTAAGCCAACATAACACGGAATCGCCTCACCGTCAGGCGTTCAACCATCGTGCTTCTGCCCTCTGATTTCCTTCACAAACAACTTCTGGGCAGTGGCGAAGCCAGAAATAAAATTGAGGGTGGGCTGAATCATTTGTCGGACTAAACTAAATTGGCATAAGTATAGTATTTTACTCTTATAGAATTTCAAATTCATACAAAAATTATACAATTAGAGTCTTAGAAACAAACAACGAAAAACAAAGAAATATAAAGTAGGTACCTTGACAATAGAAAGCACATACCCATGAGTATGGAGTAGCAATAAATCACCTGTGTATGAAACATATAAAAATTAATGATATAATAGAAAATTATAAATGACAATGAAAATTTAGATCATATGAACTACTTATACACATTAAATATAAAAGTCTAAAATCTAAACTCTAAAGTACTAAAATTGATAAGAAAAAATTGAAGAAAATTTACTTACTCTACAGCAGACACAGGCGACGGGTCGACAGCCGACCCAGGCACCCACCGACGCTATTTCCTCGCCTCCTCGCTTGAATCGGTTCGTCTCCCAGTCGTCTCTCTCTCTGTCAAACTAAATCGCTCCGCCGTCTCTGCCGCTTGCCCACCCCTCCGCGGCGCCGCGCCGCCGCCTAGACTCGTCGGCCCAAGCTCAGCTCCCCTGGTCGCCCCGCTCCGCCAGATCCCGCCTCTCGGCCCCCGGCCCCGCGACCTCGACCCGGATGGCCCCGCGACCCCGACCCCGATGCTCCTCCGCAGCGCCGCCTAGACTCGTTGGCCCCGGCTCAGCTCCCCTCGTCGCCCCGCTCCGCCAGATCCCGCCTCCCGGCCCGGGCCCCACGACCTCGACCCCGGATGGCCCCGCGACCCCGACCCCGGTGCTCCATCGCGGCACCGCCCAGACTCGTCGTCCCGCTCCGCCAGATCCCGGCCCCGGCCCCGGCCCCGACCCCAGATGGCCGGATCTGGTGACTAGCGAATAGCCTCCGCTCGGCCGACGCATCTCTGACTCCTTTGGGTTTACCCTCTGCCACCGGTTTGGGAAATCAGGAAATGGAAGTGGGAACAATTGCAATTGCTAGGTTTGTGAGTTGGAATGGGTGTTTTGATGGGCCAATGTGATGAATTTGTTGGGCCAGTGGGCTGCCATTTGACTATACTTTTTGTTTTTTTGTTATTTGTTGGGCCTCGTTGACTGCGGCGTCGTCCGCCGCGGGCGCTCGGCAGGAAATAGGGGGGAGGGGTTGCCGGCGGTGGGGGAGGGGGGTTGCCGGCGGCGGGGGAGGTGAGGTTGGAGCCTTACGAAGCCCCCCCGCTGGCTTCGCCCCTGCTTCTGGGTATAGCAGAGCTCAAACTCTAGTTCCACACTGTCCATCAGGCTATTCAGGCATATGCAGAAAGGTTTGGGCTATTACAGAACAACATCATGTGCAGTGCTCCATACTGATGAATGATGATACCTTCCAACAAGTCAAAAGAACGTCACACCTCTTACTCATTTCAGTGTCCATCCAACCATCAAACTCAACCATATATAATCTCTGCATACGTGTAGATGGCTGGCTTTTCTCGCTTTCCTTTCCGTTTATTCCTTGGCGCAATTCATTCGAGCTGGTACTAACCCAGCACTAACACGTTGAAAATCCGGCTAAGAGACAAGGTAAGACGAGCATAGACATGTACATTTGCACACAAAGCGAGCAGAAACAAGAAAGAGAGGGAGAGCTGCATCTCTCTCTCTCTCTCTCTCTCTCTCTCTCTCTCTCTCTCTCCATCCATGAGTTCTGTCCATGTGGGCGTTGGAATGATAGGTGTCATCCGAAAGCGCAGCACTTGGTTAATTACAAGGTTGTAATGATTAGGGGCGTTACAGTGACAGAGTCAGTCGGCCAGGTATATTTGGAATGGCGTGCTCTGGTTCTTTTCTGTGCTCCTTAAACTACGTACAGAGGTAAAGAAGGCCAGGCATGATAGATCATGGCGGAAAGACGGGTACGGATTGCTTCCTAGTTCCTCCTTTTCCTCTCTCTCTCTCTCTCACTCCCCACTAGCGCTCGGTTCGATCACTCTGATCAGTGGGTGTCTGTGGTGGTGTGACGGCCGGCCTGCTCTTTCCCGTTTGGTCCCTTGCTGCTTGTCCTCTCCGACTCCATTGTGCTCGCTTTTGACCCCTATATACTCACAGATGACACATTTCACACACACACACACAGAGAGAGAGAGAGAGATAAGAGAAGGTAATATTTTACCTACGTACCACGTCACACAATTTCGATCAAAATCCTAATCCTTTATAACAACTTGGTGAGAGGGACCGAGGGCGTCTTAAGTCGAACAGCACTTGCCAATTCCATACATCCTTGCCTGTGCGGTGCCAACCTTGTATCCCGCCCGCTAACATGACCCAACACAAGCTCGGCCATGTTAGCTTACTGTGGCAGATCTTAGGCCTTCATCCATCAGGTTCAGGTGTTGGGCTGATTACTGAAATTCAGTAAAATTCCATGCATACGCACGTACATTAACCCAATCAACAAGAAAACCTGGATCATCAAGTACACGTACGTTGCACAAACGTGACGGGCGGTCGGCCGACGTTGCTATCCGCGGTTGGCTCGGCCAGATGACGAGTGACGCGGACGGCGAAGGCGGCTAGCTCGCGCGCCATTGAAGGGGTCAATCGATCGCATGCCCTGCTGGCTGCTGTACAATAACGTAAACCGATTTCAGTTTACCCACCGAAGAGATAAGCGACTGGAATTGGTAGCTCACCAACGGTGAGGTCAGATGGCCTGAAAATATGCACGTTGCGTGCCACCTTGGCGCAGAGTGCTTGCTGGGGGTGATGCAACTCTTTTTTTACTTTCAGATTTTCCATTTGGGAAGTAAGCGTGTTCTGGAGGATATGATAGGAGCGACGACCTGACCTTGGTTACTTTTTCCTCTTCATTTTATTTGAGGACTGGTTTTTTTTCTCTTTCGTTCTTTCATTTGTATCTTTGGAGCTAAGAATATTCCTAACGCATACAGGGGCTATTGTCTTCAGTTTACACATTTTCCAGGAGGACTGGACGGCCGGGAGCGAACAGCCCCTTTTGTTTCGCTACGCTGTGGAAACTGGTTTGGTCGTTGTCAATTAGTTGCACTTAAGATAAGTATTTTTTGATTAAACCATTTCAACAAGCGGGTGTTTGGTCTAGTGGTATGATTCTCGCTTCGGGTGCGAGAGGTCGCGAGTTCGATTCTCGCAACACCCCTAATGGTTTTTTTCCGTTTTGCCGTTTGTTGCCTCGCTTCCATTGATTTGGTCCGTTAGTGGCCCAACAGCTCCGATCAAGGCCCGGTCGAGTGGGCCATGGGGTTCGTTCGGTTTCAGTTCCAGCACCATGCAAAGCGGGGACGGCTTGAGCTTTCCTTACATTGCTCGTTACTGCCGAGGGGTCCAGCTCGACCGGCACCGATGGATCGGTTACAGCTAACACCGCGTTTCCGAAAGGACTCCCAGCTTTTGTAATTTTGTACCTCGCCATATCTCCAAGGCCAAAATCCCATGTTTCAATTACACCAACATTTGGACGTTGCGCCTGCCGTTTAGAGATCGACTTAGGGCATCTCCAATGATTCTAGTTAGCAACTAACTAAAAGACTTCAATATCATTTATATAGTACATACTAAAAGCTAGCATTCTAAAGAACTATCTATAAGGATAGCTATTTGATGCTTACATGCACACATAAAAAAGGACTATCATTTATAAAGGCTGCCTTATTTTGCGTTATAGACTAGTGCTTAAGGAAGAGTTGGCTCGGTTTTTTTTTTGCATACTCTCTTTCCTCCACATAGGATATATATTGATGTATACATACATATAGCTAGCTGACTCAGACCATTGAAGATGCCCTTAGTGTTCACATGAAACGGTCAAAATCAAGGTACGCATGATGCATCACGCATGGCACCATGCTGCGCAGGATCGTTCTGTTTAGGGCATCGCTGATTTGCCTTGACCAAACGTCGATTTCCACGCCATCCTATTCCAATCCATAGTATCTGACAAATCGAGACGCCAGAAAACCACAAGTCCGGCGCACGAGGCTGCTAGGTTGGTCTGTTGAATCTTCCTCCAAGAATCAGATGGTATGGTAGCTTCCAGTTGACCATTTCACCTCGAGTAGCCAAGTCTCCTCACTGACGACGGACGAAATCATTATCGTTTGCCGTGCACCCTTTTTTCTGCATATCATACATTTATACCCCTCGTATGGACAGAAAATACATGATGCAAAGAAGGCTATAAACTGCACCAGCGAGTAATTCACCATTTCACTCTTCTTTTTGGCTTTGCTTTATGATTTTTAGATTGTTCGTAATACAGAGTACGAAGTAACGGAGTAACAAAAACTCATATACTGCTTTAGGCCAATATAAATGAAGTCGCTATAGCGTGTACTACAATTAACTTGTAAACCTCATATTAAAAAGACACTTCGTTTAAAAACTAATTACTATAAAAAAACTGAAAAACAGTTTTTAGAAGCTGAAAAGAAAAGACCCAAAGTTGGCTAATGGCCAATTCGGTCTTTTGAACTGTCTTACAAACAAGATAATCTCAAAACTGACTAACAGGACAAAAATTTAAACTATGCACATGACTTACAGTAAGCATATCGTGGAAGCTAAGAGGGAAAAAAGGAGACGTGGACACCGTTCCAACTATTGAATCAAAACCACATAATCGGACACACCTATATTCCTCTCAAAACTCCTAGAAAATATGCGGAACTTTGCTCGCTAGTACACGCTCTCGCCTTTCGATATAAGCATGTGGAAACCATCCTGCTTTTCCGTTGCATTCACCCTCTGCCCAACCATTGCTTGATATCTGTGTTCGGGCAAGACAACACCAGATTAACGGAAGCTAAATGATGATATGTTTAGCTGCTAGGAGCAAAAGCATTGAGATGCCTTGAAACGGTATTTAATAACTCAGAGAAAGCTTACAAAACATGGCTAGAGAAGTATTACCTTTCGGACAATAACAACGTCGCCAGCTGACAAGTTAAGCTCAAACTCACTTTCAGCCTTGAAGGAATCAAGGGCCTGCATCACAAAGAATACATAAACATATTTAAGAAGAATCCCAGATATTGACAACCTCAAGTAAATTTGGCAGCCGGTGCAATAGTTTTGTATTGAAAATATTTCACACCTCTCCCTATAATTGGTTTTTTAGGACTCTAAACGTTGGGTTTCGCAAAATTAGGACTCCAAACGTTGGCTTCGCAAAATTAGTACTCTAAATGTTGACACTTTGATTTCTATGGTATTATAGCTTATTTATCATTTCTTAATCTCTTTTCTTAATACTTAGCACCTAAAATGACTCTTATACCCTCTTCCCTTAATCACGTACCTGCAGGTGGAGCGAGTCCAGTGCCGTCGTGCTGGGCGCCGCCGCCGCCGCAGCGTTTTCCCGGCCACTGCTGCCCCTCGCAGAGCTGTTTTTATTAGTCTTCTTGCAACACCCTGCAAAGCGGCGCATCCAGGTTCCGGACCCAGCTTGAGCTTGGTATCGCATGATTTTTTTGGCCTTTGCTGATCACACTATTTTGTTTGGCAAACCAATTCACCAATCTCCTATTCACATTGTAAGACAATTGGCCTGATAACAAAACATGGCTGGCGGTGAAAGCACAAGTCATTTCCTTTTCAGGTTGGATACGCCAAGAACACTGATGATTCGGTTGGGAGAATTGTACAATGTGGCAAAGAGCTACAGCCCAAGGTGCTTTTCTCCCAATTTGTAGCTCGTCTTAAAACAAGGCAAGTGTTTAGATGCCCTATAATTACTAGTTACTAAATACTTCTTTCAGGCAATTGGTCACTGCATCTTCAGGGACTCCATTATTTTAAATTTCCTCGTCGGAGACGAAGACGAGACATATACGATGAAGGAAGGTGCACTGATGTATTGCAAGATTACCGATTGTGATTAAGGGAAGAGGGCATAAGAGTCATTTTAGATGCTAAGTATTAAGAAAAGAGATTAAGAAATGATAAATAAGCTATAATACCATAAAAATCAAAGTGTCAACGTTTAGAGTACTAATTTTGCGAAGCTAACGTTTGGAGTCCTAATTTTGCGAAGCCCAACGTTTAGAGTCCTAAAAAACCAATTATCTCTCTCCTAGGAAGAAATCAATAGATGCTACTGACTCATCAGCAGAAGAGGATGGAAACATGCCATTAACTTCTTCGTAAGTTGGTGGTGGTGGCGGCATGTAATTTTCTGCTGATGGGGTTGGAGATGCTTCAATTTTTTGACGCTCAGACACCATCTATCAATCAGAATATAATCATTAATAATTAAATGCATACAAGATTTCTGTATGCTTCACATGGCACAAGGTGCGATGTGTCAACAGGCCAAGCCATAAATTTGGTTAAATGCAACAAATGCTAGAGTATGCATACTTCTTCTTCCAAATGGTCAAGGATCTCCAGAACTTTCTGGTGGTAAGTGCGCTCAGCCTCAACCTTCAGGCCAAAAAAGGAATGATTAGTGAACACATAAATTTTCTGATACAATGCAACAACCTGATGCATAAGCAAATGTTGCATTAACTGGTATAGTTGATGGTTACCATTGCAATGAGACGTTGTAATGTCAATCTTTGCTGCTGAGCCTCAACGGCAGCCATTGCTGCAACAGCTTCCTTCCCTAACGCCACCATGCTTGACTTCAGCTCTTCAAGTTTGTACTCAGCTGCTTCCAACTTTGATATCACTTCACCATTCCCAGCTGATTCTCTTACTCTGTTTTGCCGTCTTGACACTTCGACAACCTAGAAAAGGACAAAAGAAATTAAGGAGTAATAGTACTGTTTACACAAAATGAACGATGCACAGGGGGAAATGAAAGAATTACTTATGTAGCTCAAATTTCAGAATGACTAAACTAAATCACATGATCTGAGATGGTTATAGGATCCTATATAAAAGAGCTTGAGTGCAACAGAAGCTTATCAGAACTGTTGACACTTAAGTATTTAATTTGGGCATTGGATGGTGGAAGCTGGCACATTGGCACTGGTATCATTGCTTCGCAAATGATTATATAATTTACAATTTCAAGAGATGGAAAACCCCTTAAGATAGTAAGACTGAACAGATCTGTCCGTACATAGTGTGATGCTTCCTGTAAAAAAACAGCATCCTGTTTTTTATTTTAAAATAACAGTGCGATGTTGAGAACCTCTATGGGATTGTGCCAGTTCACAAAGACTAGAGAAATAGATCCATCAATTTTCCTCTATGCGTCTATAAGACTTAAGGTAACAGGTTGTAATAGTGTGGACCATACAGCTTATGGAGCGCCTTAGTCCTGAATGAATATTACTCTCAGCTTCGAGAATAACTCTTTAAAAAACACAAGGGCCCAAGTATATTTTGTGATGATATCTAACCTCCAAGAATATTAATTCATCATTGCAAGAGACTTAGCTTACAAGTTAGCCAAGATTTTCACCTGAGCTTCAGCTTCTTGCCTTATTCTGTCATATCTCTGGGCTAGATGTCTAGCATCCTCTAAAGGTGCACCCATTACCATTGCTCGCAGAGGCTCTGCCACCTAGAATACAAACAAATTTATTACATAGTTTATCACATTTTCAAAACAAATCTATACTGATATGCAAAAATGCAAAATGAAAAACCGCCCAATTGTACTCCAAATATTGGCTGGGTTCGAACCAGCTTATGCTCGTACTGTCTACAGTAACTACCTTTTTAAACGGTGCATTTTTTTAAAACGGATCAATAGGAATATTATAGTAAAAGGTGTACTGAGTTCAGCTGTACCGGCCAAAGTCGCATACGACTATTTTTCTGTGCGTACTACCTCTCGCGAACAGTTAGAATTCAAATATTTAAACCATAAGCCATCAGCCCAAAAGAACCCACCCATTATCAATCTATAAGAACCCAAATATCCTTGGATATTTTTTGAAGTTTTGCATTTTTGCAACATATATCATATTATCATAAAGTAAAACAAATACAGCACTAGAAACACAGACCTGTGTACCAAAAGCTTTCAACATATTGCCACGTTCCTTTTCCATCAGAGAACGAGCCTTTCCATAGTATGTAGCAGCTTTGGATAAAGTATTACCACTTGTACATGTGTTTTCAATGCCATATTTCTTGCTATCGTCAGACAATTTATTTCCTACAAATGTAGTTTGCAGAGCTTATCGGCATACATTGATGTATATATTGAACCGACATTATAACTGACAAATGACTAGTAATGTCAAGCTCAAAATTACTCTATTCAGTTTATAGGCAATTGGAATGACATACCTATTTCCACTTGTTTAGATCCTGTGACTATGTAGCCCTCCATACCTCGTACAATGTCCCTTTGAAAATACTGGCAAAAGATGCCAATGTTTTTATCAAAAAAAACAGAGAGAAGGGTAGAAATAAAAGAGCAATAAATGTGTGTTGTTCATACTTTAGCAGCACGAGTCGATAAGTAAAGTTTTTCCAATCTTTGGTGTAGTTTAACTTCTGATTCATCTGTAAATGCATTATCTGAATTTCCATAGGCACCAGCTCCAAACTGCTTAAACATGCCCTGCAATGATATAGATAGGTACAATGTTATGTTACTTATGTCAAGTTTGAAAACAATGACTTTTGGATGCCACTTAAATATGAGGATATATTCAAAAACATAAAAATATTTATTCAAGTAAATGTCATGCAGTGTATATGGGTGCTTATGATATGGGCCAGTTAGTATACACTTTCCAGTTATGTACTTCCAGCTTTAGCAATGCACAAGCATTTATAGGCAGACTTGAAACTGGCATTTAACGCCCTTGAGTTTCCACTTCACTTTGCAAATCACAAGCATGAGCATAAAAACCACAGTATTTATAGTTATAGTACAGCATATTATAAATTCAGCTGAGAATCCTGAGATCACCTTACCCATCTAGTTCTTACCATAATTTTGTATAGGAACAGCTTTTTTTTTTTGAATAACTATGTAGGAACAACATTTGCATACCAATTTCATGGTAAGGAACTAATACAGGTATAGAATCAAAACACTGCACCACCATCTGCATCTCCAGACGACACAGGTATCTCCGAGACAAACGCTAACACCCAGATCATCCGAATGTGTACTTGCTACTGTTCCATGAGTGGCCTGCAGATCATATCCGCGTTTCTAGGCTTCTAGCCCTCTAATACCCTTAACTTGGGTGTTCCTAAGGCAGTGTAACTCCTTAATTTTCTCAAAAGAACAAGATAGATTCAAAACAATCAATTAGATGTTACTCAAAACAATGTATTGGTGTCGATCATGTTTACGAGGTTATTTATCTGGACGAGAAATCAAGGCTGATGCGTCAAATCAGAAACCTACATATCGTTATAACTCAACCAATTTGAACCATTGTATCCCAAACATGACAGCTTCCCCCTCAAAATGCCTACCAAATGGTCAACCCTCTATCTATTCATTTGTCCACTTACCGGCATCAACACATATAGATAAGAATTGTAAGATCCCATTCAAGCACTTCACCTCTCTATCACATAGGCAGAAATCAGAGACCACCGAACAGCACAGACTTCTGAGAGATTGGCCGCATCTAGCTAACGATACACATAAGCAAACATCAAACCCACGGCCGGTGCGTGCCCAGCCCAGCCGTACGTGTACTCTACCCAGATCGTTCAAGAATCGCGACAGCAATCGAGGTAGACGGCGTCACCTGGCGGGCGACCTGCTCCTTGAGCCTGGAGGCCTGCTTCCACAGCGCCTCCATGGGCCGGCGAGCGGCGCGGCGGACTCACGAGCCGCGGCAGCGAGCAGACGGATGGGAAGGGGGAAGACCGACCGGACCAGTCGTGGGGAGACGAATAGGTGGATACGCTTCCGGTCTCTCCTTTTCTCTTTGGTTTCTCGCCGGACGACGAGGGATTGATGATGGTTACTTTTTTTTTGTTTGATAAGTGATGATTGTTACTGGTTAGGCTCTGCCTATGCCGCTTGCGGCTTCCTCCGATGTGGTGATTTGCTCCGAGTTCACGGCCTTTTCAGGCTTCCTCTCCGCCGGAACCGCGTCCTCGCTGCCCCGGGAATAATAATCGGTTCTGCCGTCCCGGGCCCACCCGACGGTGGGATGGGGGTTGGGGTTGGTGTGGGGCCCGCAGGACGGTCGGTCCGTAACGTCCGGGCCGAGGACGACGCCTCCGTTACTCCGCATGCCCGTCCGCCCGTGTGTATGCCAACCACCTGTCGGCGCGAGCGCTTCAGATATCTCCGTGGTGAGCAGTGATACAATAGCTGCTATCTATAATATATTTTTATATTATCTATAGATAATACTAAAGATATATTTTATAATAGATGATCTATAAATTATCTATGATGGATTGTCTATAAAATATTTACAGACAACATTGATACAATAACACGAAAACCCTCTATAGCATACTATTTTCTAGCGCTTTGGCTATCTATAGAATTATAGTCCACCTCCTTCCTTCTCCTCTTTATTTTTCATTCACCTCCGTAGAAATTTTATGTGGCATTTCTTATAGATAACTTATATCACTTATTGTACATGTCCTGGGGGTGTTCTTTTCTTTCAAATTAGTAGGGTGGCCCACACATTCGTGACACTAAACTTTTTTAATATTATTTAAGTATGAAAAGTTACTCACTGAGTAATTTTGAATATGTTTTATTTTTTATCTGTATTTTTAGTATCAGTTGTATGATTTTTTTTGAAAGTATAAGGTGATTTCCCTAGCCATTAGTTTTTGCCTTCAGGTGTCTGCGTGCCATTGGATTGATTTTTGGCATCAATTATGGAATATAACCGGATGGCATTTGATTTACAATTGCTAAGGAAAATTAAAAATATTTAGAGATTCTTATTAAAAAGTAAAAACATGTAGTCCTTATTTTTTGGTCCCTAATTTTAAAGTTTTGGATTTTATGGTTGGCTTAGAGATATAAAAAATTAAAACATAAAAATAGATAAGTATAATTCAAAGATTAATAGTTTGCTAATTTGTTAAACATGTCCACTCTCCATTCTTCTTTTTCATATATGAAAGAGATATCTCAAAATAAATTGTGCCATCTGAACATGAATTCAAATATCTCAAAATTATTTAGTTTGCATAATAGAAGTTTCAACATTTTGAGTTTGCAAATAAAGTTTTTATGCTATACTATATCACACTTCACCGTGCAATTGTGTGGGCCAATCGGCGCCGTATTTTGAAGTCTAAGATTTAGTTTGAAAATTAAATATGTGATGATAATACGCTTTTGGGGTGTAGAGAGGTATTGAGAAAACATGCTTTGAGGGGAAAGACTCGGTTCATTCGTACTGACCTTATTCAGTTTTGTGTGGCTTGCTCTCTCTCGTACTTTAGCACCAAATCGGGTCCGACGGCAAGGTTAACGGGATTATGAGAGGAGCTGAGCTCGCAGCCAGGGGAGCGCGATGACACGGAGGTCTGCAGAATCCGTCGTCGCTGCACTCCGGTGCCGGATCAAATTTTGATGGCATTGATGCCCTTTTTTCTCGCTAGAGGGCAACTTCTGTTTGTTGTGTGCTGCAAGCTAGGATTGATGCCTAGGCCACTGCTGAATGATTCCAGATGACTTGGTAAGATTCTGTTTTGTTTTCCATTTCGAGCTTCAATTGCATCTCTGGTTTTCCTTTTGTGAGATTAGTTGAAATGGGTTTTTAGTTACAGGTTTCGGCCCGGTTCATATTTATTTCTAAAAACTGCTTTTCTATAGTACTTAGTTTCTAGACAGTGTATTTTTTCAAAGTAGGATCTATTAGTTGATTGTAGTATACAGTATAGTGGCTTCATTTATATCAGCTAAAATCGCACACGAGTTTCTCTCTCTTCATACATCTCTTTATAAGTTACTACTATTTATAAGCTAAAACCAAAAGACATTAGCAAAATCTAATATAAACGGGCCATTACCTTGTGAAGGTTTATTGCTTAAATTGGTTGCCTGGCAACTGTGAAATAAAAACATGTATAGTTAAAATTTTCATAGTTCTTAGGCTTTATTCCAAAGTGTTGTGGCTTTCGGCTGGAATAGTAATGTAGCGGCTATTAGTTTTTCCTGAGATATTCAATTAAAGAAAATAAAGAAAAATAGGAAAATGAAAAGCACCATTATATATCCACAGATAATGCAAATGAAAAAAGGAAAAAGAAACATCACGTTAAGAAGTCAACGAGTTCTAAACTGCTTTTAGCTTCTGGAAACTGGAAACCACTAGCCATTACTGTTTGGAATGAGACCTTAGGCGTGGCAAAATGTTGAATATCGTTAACTATATAAATCGACATATCTTCAATAAGTGTAAATGTATTCATAAGCACCATAGTATTCCAATATTATTTGCACAAAGATTGTCGTTTTACCATATAATAGATATGCATAAGATATAATTTTAGAGAGGTGTCGGCTTGAACACACCATGTCTAACTACCTGTACACAACTTGAAATGAAAAAAAGTTAGAAGATCTATTTTGTAAACAATGTTTTTCGCCATATATTTACCTGGACACTCTGAGTCCCCGATCAACACTTTCAATCTATCCCTGTTTGTTACTCTACATAACGCCACATATAGTTGTCTACGGTAGAAGACTTGCTTAGGCAAATATATAAGCCAACCTTGTCCAAAGACTGACCTTCGCTCTTATTTATGGTCATCATCAAGCATATTGACACAGGATATTGTCTTCTTTTTAGCACGAACGGCCACTTGAAGTCGCTCGGTGACACGATTATTCGTGGTATTATACCTTGTCGCTGACGTGTGTTCCCGTGATGATTTATGCCTCGATGTAATTTTTCCCAAGCTGAGTTATTGTCATTCTGGTATCGTTGCATAAACCTGTAGCCTGGTTGATGTTGCGAAAGAGCATGACCGACAGACTGACTTTGAGCTTGAGCTGGTGGTTTGGGATCCCAGGGAACCTCAAACTGTTGAAAAACTTTGCCGTTGCTATTTCATTGTTACTTTGCACATAGTGTCACAGCTTAGGTATGTCACCTCTTTCACCTTGTATTTGGCTTATTATGTACTCGTTTATCTCGTCGACTGTATCATTCCTCGAGCGCAATAATACTATAAAATATGTGAGAAGCTTCACTGTAAGAATGAAAAGCTTTAAAAAAATGTGTGTAAATCAGCAAGGTAGAAGAAAAATGTTTGGTATCTCTTGATGTGTGCCCTAGATAGAGCTCGACATATCTTACGTTAGAGATCGTCGTGGGTTTTGAGAAGGCATTTGAAAGGTTTGAACTTTAGGACCCCTGTTACAAGGCAGCGTTGGGTGTGGATGGAGTTCTAAAATATGAAGATCAGGTGTATGCAAAAAGACTTTAAAGAGTTTCTAGAATATTTCTTTGACCTTATGAAAAAGTTTCTGGTACTCAATATATTATTTTCAACGCTTTATTTGAAGATATTGCTGATGTAATTATTTATTGTGTGAATGGACTGGACGTGCAGATGGTGACGAACTGACGATAATACCTTCAAAGACATGACTGTTAAGGTGAAGGGGAAGTTTGATATGCATTGGGGGGATCATGAGAAGATGAACGACTTAATTTTTATTATTGCCATTCTTGACCTTAGGTACAAGCTTCTCTTTTTCTTTTTCTGTATTTTTATTAAGATATGGCTTCTGTCTGATCACTCACTAATAACAGCACACCATGATAGCTTCTTATCGACAACAAGTCTGTTCTGTATATGGAAGGATTATCGTTCATGAAACAAGCACACCATGATGGTAACAGTTCGTGGTCGATCTGATTGATTTCTGAGAGTGTTGTGTTCTGGCTTAGTTTACCAAGTTTACTTATTGCATTGTTAGTCTTGCATATGCCCTGAAATCTCTATTGAAGTGCTTCTAATTCTATTGCCGATATATTGTTGCCTCGATTTGGAATTGATGTGCGTCACACCATTGCTGACACATAGGTAAAAATAAAGCTCAAAAGTACAACTCTTTCCAGTCTAGCTTCCTCATTGTTATTTGTTAACGTGCTGACCTGGTGGTATTCACGAAGCCAGGGTTCAGAGATCTGTAATCCGATAGCCATTTTTTATACTTGCAAGCTGTGCATGCATGTCGAAGATGTCGCAAGAGGCTGCATGTAGATGCAAGACAACAGAAGATAAGTAACAGCAAAAACCACATTTTAGATTTTACACATTTTAGATTTTACAGAAGGGCAAACAGAAATGAAGATGAATTAAATATGAAGTTAATTTTACCGCATAAGCTAATAATTTCAGGCAAGAAAAAGGATGCTAAATATAGTTTTCTGCACACATTAATCTAGAGAGTTAAAACAAGCTCTTCGTATAAATTCTCTAACCAAAGAACATTTAGCAGGAACTGGCGTCTGGCGTGCTTCTGTGTCAGTGCAAAGAAAGATTTACCTGAACTGGTAAAATTTGTGACTCGCTATAGCGTTTGTAATTGGTGTTAACTTTAGTAAATATGATATTTATCGATACTACACCGACATAAATTAGGTTTTATCGATACTAAACCGTATTTTCAAAATTATTATATATCACTGAACTAATAATATCATATTTATTATATATATACCCCATATGTACCAAACCGTACTTATCAAAAATACCAAATGCACATCCCTATACTGCACCACACCCACTAGTCTAGCTTTCTAGGTTGGGTTCTTTTAGGCTTAAAATTAGCTTATGTTTATACTGTCTACAGTAACAACTTTTAAATGATGCGTTTTTTTGAGATGGGGCAATAGAAAATTTGTAGTAAAAAGTATGCTGAGTTCAGTTGTACCGGTCAAAATCACATACAACTATTTCTTCCTACATATTGTTTCTCATAAATAATCAGAATTTAAATATTTAAATCATAACACATAAAAGAATCCACTTTTATCCTCTATTATCTCTTATAAATAGTCAGAATTTATCCACCTCTTCGGTGAGACCCCGCGCCGCTACTCGGAGACGCCCACAAGCCAAAAAATTACCCCCAATTGATCATATACCCTCTATTTAGATGGAAATTTAGGATTTACCCTCCTGGCCTACGTGTCAGTGACTTATGATGACCCCACGTGTCATTGAGATAGGAAGGGTAAATTCTGAATTTTCCAACTAAAGGGAGGGTATATGATCCAATCTCCCAAAAAATTAAGGAAAGGAAAAACTGAACCGAAACGGCGAGATCGAACAAGAAGACAGCCCCCGAAACAGAAAACAAAGGGAAAAAATCGCTCGCTCCCTCGCTCCCAGCTCAAAAATTTCCCCTCCTCTCTCCCACCCTTCCCCTAGCCCCTACCCTCCCCTCCCTCTCGGATTGCCGCCGTCGCCGCGTGCGGCGTCGAACCCTAGCGTCCCGCAAAAGCGTAAGTCTGCCCTTCCCTCGCTCGTAGTTTCTGCATCGGTGCGGTGCGAATCGCGCGGAAGCGCCTCTGCTGGGCTACTACTAACTGGGGTGTGTTTGGGGGTTGGGGCGCCCCGTGGCATCTGCACGCGGGGCGTTACGCCTCAGCGGGAGCTGCTGCAGCTGCTAGGCCCTCGGATTCGTTTGTTTTGCGGTGTTAAGAGTGAGCAATGTCCTGCTATTCCTGCTTGATTTGAGTCCTCAGTGGGTTCCCCAGGTGGTGGGTTTAGTATAACGCCCCCGAATCTTATGCTTATGTTAGATACCGCATGCCGGAATGATGTGTCTAAATGTCCCACACAGTCACTGGCGAGAGGGTTAGCTCCAAGACCTCAGTAGGATGACTTTTATATGTAGTTTGTTCGATTAGGATGTATACAACATGCAGTTGGGCTCGTAATGGCGAGGTGTGCATGAACGGGAGAGTGGACATTGTTAGACTGCTACCATATACGCTCAAAGTGTCTAATTCATGAGTTGGCTGATATCTAATGTTCTAGTCTGTCATCGTAAAAATAAAAAATCTAAATCTAGCAGGCTCCATCATTGCTTAAAAGTAACATGCTTATAGGTGTTGTTGTAGTCTGTGGTAAGGAGATTTAAGCCATGAGATTATGTCGAATCAGGTTTACAAGTGCTGTGATTAGCATTTATTGGCCTTAAGAAGTAAGGTTCACTTATTTGAACTGTACTAGTTGCTGTACTATTCATTTGTATAAGGGTCATCAAGTGACTTACACTGCGTTCTACTTTCAGAGATGGCACTGTTCACATCTCACTGTTTGTTCTTCTGAAATCAATTGACTTTTGCAGTCCAAGTGAGCAAGTACCGAGGATCCTGAGCACATTCACAACAAATCTTCATTCCTATGAAATGTCACTGCTTAGTAGATTCTTCTACAAGAGGCCTCCTGATGGATTACTGGAGTTTATTGACAGGATCTATGGTAAGCCTCTAAAGTATTGTTACATTGATCACCTTACTTATCTATATGCTATTCCAATTGATTTGGCATCTTACCCTATTCCGCAGTTTTTGATTCATGCTTCTGCACTGAAGTTTTGCCGCACGGAATGTACCCAGTCTATTTAAATGGGATTCTTACAGAGTTGCATGAAGAACATGAAGAGTCTTCATTTCTGGCAATTAACTTTAGAGATGGAGATAAGAGAAGCCAGCTTGCTGATATCCTACGTGAATACAATATTCCAGTTATTGACTACCCCCGCCATTTTGAAGGCTGCCCTGTGCTTCCTTTATCTCTTATTCAACATTTCCTTCGTGTCTGTGAACACTGGTTATCTACTGGGAACAACCAAAATATTATACTACTCCATTGTGAGAGAGGGAGCTGGCCATCGTTGGCATTTTTGTTATCTTGTCTTCTTATTTTCAAGAAATTGCACAATGCAGAACATAAAACTCTGGACATTATTTACCGAGAAGCCCCTAAAGGGTTCCTGCAGCTCTTTTCTGCACTCAACCCAATGCCTTCTCAGCTCCGATATATGCAGTATGTAGCTAGAAGAAATATATCTCCAGAGTGGCCCCCAATGGAGCGGGCACTCTCTTTGGATTGCTTGATTCTTCGAGCCATTCCAAGTTTCGATTCTGATAATGGGTGTAGGCCATTAGTCCGAATTTTTGGGCGACATCTTCTTGGCAAGAACGCTAGCATGACCAACATGATTTTTTCGATGCCTAAGAAGAAGTCTTTGCGCCACTATCGGCAGGTAGGTGGTACATGGAATTCAGCATGAAAATATTGGTTGTTTTGTATTGTTGTATCTTTGAGTTTACATCAATCTGCAATATCCTCATGCAGGAGGATTGTGATGTCATAAAAATTGATATACAATGTCTAGTCCAGGGAGATGTTGTTCTGGAGTGTGTACATCTTGATCTTGATCCGGAAAAGGAAGTTATGATGTTCCGGATAATGTTCAATACTGCTTTTATTCGTTCAAATGTACTAATGCTGAATAGCGATGATGTAGACATACTCTGGGGGTCAAAAGATCGGTACCTGAGGAATTTTAGAGCAGAGGTAAGAACAATGCTCCTACTCTGTGAAACTCCTCAAGGCAAGAAATCAATTGCTGACACAAATTTGGGAGTGCAGGTGCTGTTTTGTGAAATTGGGAGCATCTCTCCTTCAAGAGCTCCAACTGCTACATTGAACGGTGATATGAAAGGTGGTTTACCAATTGAAGCCTTTTCAGCTGTTCAAGAACTCTTCAATGGAGTTGAATGGATGGAAAGCAGTGACAATGCTGCTTTTTGGTTGCTCAAAGAGTTCTCAGCAAACTCACTGCAAGAGAAATTTCAAAAGCTAATACTCAGCGACATGAAAGAGCTTTCAAAGTTCCAAGTTAAAGTTGGTCTGCAGATGCCACTAATGTCTCCGTTGGATTCTGATGAAGAAAAATATTCTGTGGCTTCTGATTCTGTTTCGTCAGCTGATCCCGAGAAGGTTCAGCATGGTGGAAGCTCATCTGACTCAGAGAACATTGATCGTGATCTTACCACTGAAGATCCTGAATCCATTGGTATAGCTATGCACATAAACCTTTGTTTTTGTTGAACATTATAAACATGTTCGATAATTTATTGCAATATGTCTTTTAAAAGAAACTTCACCTACTTTTGCTGCACCTGGTGTTTCCATGCTCCCCATTCCCCCTGCACTGAGCTCCTTCTCTCCTTCTCTCTTTTTTCTTCACCATCTTTATTAAATTATGATTCATAACCATCACATTTTTTGTAGCTTCTCTCGCGGTGAACACTTCATCTCCGCTGCCCCCACCGCCGCCACCACCACCTCCTCATGGTAGATTTTCTAGCCTTTCAACTGAGCAAAGTCAGTTGTCACCAGAATTACAGCAGGAGTTGCCAAGTAGCAGGCAGCCGCCACCACCACCAGCAGCAAACACAAACAAACCTATTATCTCAGCACCGCCTCCGCCTCCGCCGCCACCGCTGCCACCACCACCAGCAGCAGCAAATGGAAGCAAACCTACTTTCTCAGCACCACCGCCACTGCCACTGCTGCGGCCGCCACCGCCACCACCACCACCACCACCAAGTGGCAACAGATCTGTTTTCCCCCCACCGCCACCACCACCACCACCACTGTCACTGCCTCGTATTAGTATTACATCTTCTCCACAACCTCCACCGCCGCCACCCCTGCCAAATTATAGGACAGGACTGCCTCTATCTGCACCAGCTCTGCAGTCACAGCAAAATGTTCCATGTCGTTCAGTCCCACCACCCCCACCCCCACCACCTCCAGCTCATGGAATAATTAACAAGTGCTTTCCCCCTCCCTCTTCTAGCAGAACACCTACAACTGCTGCTGCTACTCAGTCAAAAGGACCACCTCCGCCACCTCCACTTCCACCTAGTCGAGCCAATGGCCCTGGTGCTCCGTCCCCACCCCCACCCTTGCCCACAGGTGCTATTCAAAGAACTCCTCCAGCACCACCACCTCCTCCCCTGATGACTGGAAAGAAAGCTCCTGTACCACCGCCCCCACCACCTCAAGCACCAAAACCTCCTGGGACTGTACCCCCTCCACCACCCTTGCATGGAGGAATTGGTGAATCAGGTCCACCGTATCCCCCAAGTTCAAAGATTTCAAATGCACCTGCACCACCTCCTCCGTTATTGGGAAGGGCAAGAGCAGCAACTGGATCAGCAAAAGGTCGCGGCATTGGATTGGCGCAGCAAAGTAACCCCCCAAAGAAAGCTTCGTTAAAGCCTTTGCATTGGGTGAAAGTGACACGAGCAGTGCAAGGAAGTCTTTGGGCTGATGCCCAAAAACAAGGAAATCAGGCTAGGTAACTGCTATGAAAAATATTCTTAATGTGTCATCATTTCATTTTGCACATATCAATTTAGTATTGATAATATTACGTCATTCATATCACTAGCTGATAAAATTTGACATCCATTGTTTGTGGACTATAATCATGTTGCTTTTTTCTTGACTAAATGGTCTGGATTGGTTTATCTGTTCTTCTATCATCCTAAAATCTTTTTCTTTGAACCTGGGCTTGTAATTCCTTTTTCTTGTTTAACATGTGGACAATGTCTGCATCGAAACTATATTTATTCATGAGCTATTTTTCAGGGCACCTGATATTGATTTATCTGAGTTGGAGAGCTTGTTCTCGACTGCTGTTGCAACCAATGCAAGTGAAAAAGGAGGAACAAAGCGTGGTTCAGCTATTAGCAAGCCAGAAATTGTTCACCTGGTATGAAAGCATTATTCCCCTTGACATCTTTCCCCTAGAAGTTGATTTATTCTCCATGCCTGGGGGAAGTTTCACTGATTTACTGTAGAGTGCTCAAAAGTTTTTGACCCTTGTGCTTCTACTGGACGACTGAAGCACATGCATCCTCTCACACTTGTTTCATAACTTTGTTCTTTGGTTATTCCAAGATATGTTGGAATTTGGAACTATAATCTGTCCAACCTTTTTTTAATAGAACTATTGCATGTTAATGTGATATACATTATTGCTGCTCTTTCTTCAGTGAATCTATTTGTTCTACGAAAGTGCTCAACTTATTGACACTGACACTATGTGAGGTCTTATAGTTCCATCTAAAGAAATGCACAATAAAGTAAGGAATTATGGTTTGTCCTATAAATGGTACCCCCTGCTGCAATCATTGTTCTGTTCAATTGAGTTTTGAATATTTTTCTTTGGTATTTGCTTTCCCTGTATGTTGGTTGCACATATGTTTTTCTTGATTGATATATGTGATGACTTAATTGTTTGCAATCGACACCATTCTGTTTGCATGAGGGGTTAAAAAAAATTCTGTTCATTTCATTAGATCACGAACTAATTGTTCCTGTTAGTTTTATTTCAGGTTGATATGCGAAGAGCAAATAACTGTGAGATCATGCTTACTAAAATTAAAATGCCTCTTCCTGATATGATCGTGAGTATCCTTTGTGGCTCAACCACTCTACCCTGTAATAAAAAAAATCAGGCACATCATTTTACTTGTAGAATATTGACAATGCAGAGTTTTGTGCTGTGTTGATGACTTAATTATTTATTCCATCCTGAATATCTGAAGTTTGGATCCATATTTCTTTTCCTTTTGTAGTTTCTGTCATTTCCTAATTCATATATAGCTAATATCTTTGTTGATCTTCATTTACAAAGATCGCTGTCATATAGCCTAATTATAATTTTGTATGTTATCATACATTGCTAGATTCTATGATGTACAAAAATCATTCTAACACTTCCATACACTATGCCGGAAGAGATGTAGTAATCTATTGTTGTATTGCATGATACATGATAAATTTCGGTCAGTACAAAAATTCGAGTATACTGGCTTCAAGCTGTGGTATACTGGAAGTTTGGAACAGAACGAAACAAGAATGGAGTGGACATCTTAATCGATAAGCGCCTCAAGAGTGGAGTTGTTGACGTGAGGAGATAGGGGGATAGGATTATCCTAGTCAAGCTTCTTTAGTGACTTGGTTTTGAATGTTGTTAGTGCATATGCTCCATAAGTAGGGTTGGATGAGACCGCTAAAAGCCAATTTTGGGAAGACCTAGATGACATGGTTAGAAGCGTGCCTATAAATGAGAAGATTTTTTAGGAGGCGATTTCAATGGTCATGTCGATATAACTAGTGGAGGGTTTCAAAGGGTGCATGGGGCTTTTGGTTATGGTGATAGGAATCAAGAGGGAGAAAGTATCTTAAACTTTGTCATAGCTTATGATATCATGATAGCTAACATCTTCTTTAGAAAGAGACATTCTCATTTAGTTACCTTTAGTAGTGATCAACACTCTAGTTAAATTGATTTTGTTCTTGTTAGGAGGGAGGACAAAGCCTGTATAGACTGTAAGGTTATACTTGGAAAGTGTGTTGTCCAGCAACATAAGTTGGTAGTCTCCGACTTTTGTTTTAGGTTACGGGTCCGACAAGCTAAGGTCGTCCCGAGAACGAAGTGGTGGAAACTCAAAGGAGATACTGCACAGGCGTTTAAGGAGAGGATGATCACGGAAGGGACGTGGGAGAAATGAATATGTTAGGCAATAGAATATGCCGCAGCCCCTTACCATATACTGCGGCATCTGTGGATATCAGTTGCTAACTATAGCAACTAATCCCTGATTTACATCTGCTAACTATAGCAACTGATAGCACATAACGGAGACCTCCTGTCCGAGAAGGACGCCTCCGAGTACAGGAGCCTGGCTGGGGCGCTCCAGTACTACACTCTGACTCGTCCTAAGCTGGCTTATGCTGTCCAGCAGGTGTGTCTCTTTATGCACGCCCCCCGAGAGCCACACCGTGCGCTGATCAAGCGCATACTGCGCTATGTGAAGGGCACCCTCTCCTCGGGTCTACATATCGGTGCCGGGCCTGTTGACAAGCTGACGGCTTACTCCGACGCCGATTGGGCAGGCTGTCCTGACTCCCGACGCTCCACCTCCGGCTACTGTGTATACCTCGGTGACAATCTGGTCTCCTGGTCCTCCAAACGCCAGACCACGGTGTCCCGTTCCAGCGCCAAGGCAGAGTATCGTGCTGTGGCCCATGTGGTGGCCGAATGCTGCTGGCTCCGACAGCTACTCCAGGAGCTCCACCTACAGCTACCCTCTGCCACCGTTGTCTTCTGTGACAATGTCAGCGCCATCTACATGACGGCCAACCCTGTCCACCACAAGCGCACGAAGCATATCGAGATTGACATCCACTTCGTCCGCGAGAAGGTGGCCCTTGGTGACATTCGGGTCCTCCATGTGCCCTCTTCTCATCAGTTCGCCGACATCATGACTAAAGGGCTTCCGACAGCATTGTTCCTAGACTTTCGATCCAGTCTTTGCGTCCGGGAGCCTCCCGCTGCGACTGCGGGCGGGTGTTAGGCAATAGAATATGCCGCAGCCCCTTACCATATACTGCGGCATCTGTGGATATCAGTTGCTATAGTTAGCAGATGTAAATCAGGGATTAGTTGCTATAGTTAGCAGATGTAAATCAGGGATATTACCCCTGCCTTATAAAGCAAGGCCAGCCGGCCCTATAATAGGAGGCGCCACCCCTCACATTGAGGTGTGGCCAATTCCCCCAAACTCTGTCAATCTACAGAATAGCGAAGCGAATAGTATGTGGATAGAGATGGCAACTCGCATTAGGAAGGTGGCTATGGAGGTGCTTGGAGTGACCCAAGGGACAAGAGGAGAACAAAATGACACATGGTGTGGAACGAGGAAGTGCAAAAGGCTATTGAGAAGAAGATAGCTACAAGCGCATGCATCATGATAGGAGCGATGATAACGTACAAAAATACAAAGCAGCAAAAAAGAATACGAAGAAAGCGGTGAGTGAGGCACGAGGCAAGGCATATGAGGAAATTTATCAGAAACTAAGTACAAAGGAGGGAGAGAAGGATGTCTATATGGCTAAACTTCGAGAAAGGAAGACGAGAGATTTCAACCAAGTTAAATGTATCAAAGACGACACTAATAGACTTTTGGTGAAAGACGAGTAGATCAAGGATAGGTGGAGAGATTACTTCGACAAGTTATTCAATCACGATAATGATGATAGTATAATTGAACTGGACGATGTTTTTGACGATACCGATAAGTGGTTTGTTCGAAGAATCTAGGAGTCGGAAGTAAGAGAAGCCTTAAAAAGGATAAAAGTGGGTAAGACGTTGGGGCCTGATAACATCTCTATTGAGGTGTGAAAATGCCTAGGAGAATTGTTGTTGTTGTTTGAATTTGAGTATGCTATAACATATTTATGATGTTTCTTGTTGTTTGAATTGCATTCATGCAGTGGTATCACCTTCTTTGGCTAAGCCTGTAGAGTAATGGAAAATTTGGTCCTTACCTCGGTTAATAACATAAATACTACTGTACATGATTATCATCTGTGCAAGTTATTGCTGAGCTGTGTTGGATTTCTTGATGCATGTTTTTTTTATCTTAAGCAATTTATAATGCTGATGACATTATTAATCAGGCAAACATGTTGCTATTAACAGTTGTCCGTCAGCCCAATACTTTATTTTGCACTCCTATATAATTTGCTTTATAACTTGCTGTGTTGGCAGGGTGCAATCTTGGCTTTGGATACTTCTGTGCTTGATAATGACCAAGTGGAAAATCTCATTAAGTTTTGCCCTACAAAGGAAGAAATCGAGATGTTGAAGGTGCTTCTGTTTACTTGATTTTTTGTTGCACTTTATGATGTGTAACTTACACTTCCTTTTTCACTGGTATTTTTTTATCTAATGATGTTTAATCCTAATGGATTTCATCTTCTTATTTCTGGGTGGATTCTGAGCTCAGAACTATAATGGCAACAAAGAAATGCTTGGGAAATGTGAACAGGTTGGTTTAATATCTTGGTTGCATATAGTGCCCCATTTTGAGTATTGATGGAAGCTTTAAACAATGCTGCAGTTTTTCCTGGAGCTAATGAAAGTTCCTCGTGTGGAGTCCAAACTAAGAGTATTTGCTTTTAGAATTACATTCTCAACACAGGTCCGTTGACCCCTCTCCCCCAGTCAAATTACTCGGATTATCTTATTTTCTCCATAACTTGCAGTTTGTGTGATTTAGATGCTCAACTTTTTGACAGGTAGATGAGCTAAGAACTAACCTAACCACCATAAATGATGCAACTAAGGAGGTACAGTGTTGTACCCTGTAAAATTTTGAGACATGTTCTCATTTTTTTTACTGGCTTAATTGTTCACTTTATGTAGGTGAAAGAGTCTCTGAAGTTACGGCAGATAATGCAGACCATTCTTACATTAGGAAATGCATTGAATCAAGGAACTGCTCGAGGTATCAATAATTGTAGAAAAATCACACAGAATGCCTTTTCTCTGATAACTTTGCCTGATGTGGTTACCCGTTGAGCAGGATCTGCTGTTGGCTTCAGATTAGACAGTCTTCTTAAACTGTCAGATACTCGAGCTAGAAACAATAAGATGACACTAATGCATTATTTATGCAAGGTATGCACTTGGCAGTAAGAAAGTGTTATTAACATATAGTATCTGCATGCTAAAATCCCTCCATTCGATCTTTACCACTGAACATACCTCGCAATAATTGAAAGTTGGTTAGAGTTCAATATCTTACTGCAGCTGCAGCGAACTGTGCCACTTGTTATGCGCTCTAATATGGCACAAGATTTCTCCTATACTCTGATAGCATATCTACATGATGTTTTTGTGGGAAATTTTAAAGTAAACCCTAGAAGAAGTGAAGAACACCTCCCAGTCTAGCTATTAGCATTTAATTCTCATCATAAAAAATCCCACATGCAAAAGGTGATGTGCTAGTATTCTGCATTTTACTCTGCAAGTTAATGAATGATTAGCTATTTTTGGCTCAGTTTCCTACTATATCTACTTCGAGCATCAAATTCATTCAGCTGTCCTTACGTCTGTTAGTCTATCAAATGTTTTTGCAAGCTTGTATACATGAGTTAGCTAACTTCTTCTATCTCTAATACATGCTAGCTTCTTGCTGAGAAAATGCCTGAGCTTCTTGATTTTGACAAAGACTTAATTCATCTGGAAACAGCTTCTAAGGTACTGTAATAATCTTAAATATTGCAAATGGATGACTATAAAGCTACTGATCATATATGTTGCACCACAACTGCATTTGTTAATCCCCCCAGATCCAATTGAAGTTGCTTGCGGAAGAAATGCAAGCAATAAACAAAGGTCTTGAGAAGATTGAGCAAGAATTAGCTGCTTCAGTGAATGACGGTGCAATATCCGTTGGCTTCCGTAAGGTAAGAAATATATTCCCTTTTGTGTATTTTAAACAGTTGTTGGATGGTAGGAATATTAATTCTATTTACATTTAGTCCATTGAAGAACTTACAGGTTACTTATTTAGGTCAGAAGTCACAAATAACTTGAAACTGTGTTATTACCAAATTATTCAAATTATTTGTCCTCAGATATTGGGTGAGCACTTACTGGGTTTCTGTAATTCTCTTATTTGTCATCATATATAGCAGACAACAGTATAACTGCATATGTATCTGTGCCATTGATGCACTGAACAATTATAGAATGCCAATTTAAACAAGGGCCTCAGCCTGACATGCATTATGCACCTCTCAACTATGTCTGATGAGGCTGTATGTGTCAAGTGTGTGCAAAAGCAATGATGATACTTTTACAAGTGAGCTTAGATCAATTGCTTTTACAGGCATTGAAAAGCTTTCTTGAGGCAGCAGAGGCTGAGGTTAGGTCTCTCATTTCGTTGTACTCAGAAGTGGTGAGTCCCTAGCTTAAAATTACTTTTCATATGTTTCTTATCATCTTATGTTTGTGAAAGATCTTGATACCATTAGTTTTGCAGGGAAGAAATGCCGATTCCCTAGCACAGTATTTTGGTGAGGATCCAGCACGCTGCCCTTTTGAGCAAGGTTTGGTGTGGCCTTATGTAGTATTTCACCGTTTTACTACTCATTATTCTCTTAATTACGTGCATATATGTAACTCATGCTACGCCCTTAGAATATGTAGTGATCAAAGTGAATCAGTGAAACACCTTCGAGTAATCTCGATTTCCCCAACCCTAGGCTGCTGATTACACAATGATAAGAAAAACACTAAAAAGTATTCTCTTGCCCCTTGAAGAAGTTTCTCTAGTACTGTTGGCTCCATCCTCCCAAAAGGTCCTAAACTTTTGCTTGTCCAAAAAGTAAATTTTTATCGGAATTTTCCTGTGCCCTTTTGGTTCCATTATGAATTAGATCAGTACGCTTTGTCTGAATGGCGTGAACTTATTTTTAGCACTGCTGTATTTACTTATGGATGTTTTCCTGAGATATTCTTGCTCTTCTATTTTCAGTTACATCGATTTTGGTTATTTTTGTGAATATGTTCAAAAAATCACGTGATGAAAATGCCCGAAGTGCGGAAGCTGAGAAAAAGAAATTGCAAAAGGAAAAGGCAAGTACGTCTGCTAAAAAAGGCTTGGAATGATACTATTGCTATGCAACTCCAAAGTTCCATCTTCGTGGGACAGGACCATGTTCTGTGGAGGAGCTGCCGCATAACGTACTGTACACCAGAACCTGCTTATGCTTTCGGTGTTCAATGGAGTATATCAGTATACACAAAGGTGTAATGTCATGAAGCTTATTGGCGCCATCCGTTAAATGGTAGTATCTTAACTGCATTCCTTGTTTGAACTACTTTTAAATTGCATCTTCACCAGTAACCAAGCGGTATAGTGTTGAATATGTTTTTATTTTTTATTTTATGATTGCAGTCTGCATGAAATTTCCATCTCAATTTTAAACTGTGCCTAGGTGTTCTATCCACCAGAAGAATGTGCCTTCTTATATGTAGGAGTTGCACTATAAGCTGTTTTTAGTGTACTGTATTCAACGGTTATGTTGAGATGCATTTCTCATGCTTATTTTATTTATTTATTTTTATGTAGGATGCCTTGCGAATTGCAAGACATGGAACTTTTGTGATTATCACCACCCGGGATCGACGGGGAGATGGCTGAACAATGTGCAGGGAGGCTGTCGTTCTGCTGTAGTTTTGTTGTAAATATAGCAGTTACTGAGATATAGCTGTTTTACTTGTACATAAAGTTAGACTAAGCGGGAACAAAGCAAACAACACCAATGTTGTAAAACGTTTTTTTGTGTAGTCAAGAAACAAGCAAATAAGAGCCATTTTTCTGAGATTTTTTTTATTTTTTGAACCCTTGGGAGGAGTTATTTGCAGAAATAGTTCGGGTGACATTTTTTGCGAACTCTTGGAGGCACCTGGTGTGGCCGGAGACCGCGCCAGGCTACTGTAGCAGCACCGGTGCTTTTTAGGAAATCCATTAAAGCATATTTTTTATAGAAATTTTTAGATGTATCAAATGAGCTCTAAAATTTATAAAAAATTTTGTGGAGCCTCCGAATACGTTGGACTTGTGTAATTTTTTTTTCATAATTTTATCTATTTTGGATTTTCCTCTGAAATTCATTTAATTATACCATTTGCAGGAATTTTATGGAACAATGCAGAATGGATAAAATTATAACAAAATTACATAAGAAAATAAACTATGCCTGGAGGATTCACAAAAAAAATTTATAACTTTTGGAGTTCATCCGATACATATAAAAATTCCTATAAAAATATGCTTTAATAGATTTTTCTGAGAAATGCTACAGTGCCTAGCACGCTCTGTGGCCGTACCGGATGCCTGGTGCGGCCCCTGACCACGCCAGTACGCCACCTTTGTTCAAGGGACTATTTTCGTAAAAAAAAATCTCATCGAAGCTATTTTTGCAAATAACTTCTCTCAAGTCTCAAGGGCCAAAAAATAAAAAATTTCCATTTCCCCCGAGTGGTAGGAAACTTTTTTTTTTGAAGTGAAGCTCTTGCACTCTGTTATACTTTTATGCAGTGTGCAACAGATTGTTTCTGGCCAATGCTTTGCCACTCATAACTAAACATTTCAAGGCACTTTTGCACCTTGACGTTACTTGGACCAAAGATGGTTTCACAATTTGAAGCAATCCTAGATTGGGTACAACTAGCCCATTTTTACTGCTCGTATGCGAGCAAGTCCGGTTCTTATTCCTCGCTACTAAGCGATGCACGTCTCTGTTAATTTATTCATCAACAGTTTCTTGGGTTAAATCCATTCACTCAGACCAGACAAGTCATCGCCAATTTCATGCGCAAGATTCATTTCCTTAGCCCGAGGAAGGTGAGGGCGAGTCCGACGTAGTTGAAACGGAAGAGGTGGCGCATCATCGCGATCTTCCTCTCGTCCCACGGCGGGTACCTGAGCATCAGCTCGATGAGGTAGCCTCTCCTCAGAACTGCCTTCTTGTGGCTGAACATCTCGAAGGAGTACTTGCCGTGGTACTGCCCGAATCCGCTCTGCCCGACGCCGCCGAACGGCAGCGTGTCGATCCCATACTGCAAAGGAAAACATCAGAAAAAAAAAACCGTGGTTAAAAATCTGTCCGTACGCATGGCAGATTTTCTAGCCCTGCCTAAAAAAACTGTTCGTCTGGGTGAGGGAGGTTGATGATCTGCATTACTTGTACGACGGCGTCGTTGAACGCGACGCTTCCCGACGACGTTTCCTCCACGATCCGGCGTCTCAGCGCCGCGCTGTTGGTGAACGCGTAGACGGCGAGCGGCTTCGGCCGCGCTCTTACGAAGGCGATGCTGTCTTCAATCTTCTTGACCTGTAACAAGAAGTTGGTAGCATTTCATTCTGCCGCTTGTGTTTCGTTGTCTTGTTCAGTTCACTCAAGGAAACGTTGCAGACTTTCAGCAGCAGTCATGTACGTACCGTGATGATCGGGAGCAGAGGGCCGAATATCTCCTCGCCCATGATCGCGGAGTCGAGCGGAGGGTTCAGCAGTATCGTGGGCTCAATGCACCTGTAAAAATTTCGCGAGGAGGTCAGAGCCTTGGAACGAGACGAGAAACTGACTAGGCCGAGCTAGTCGCCACAGGAAAGCACAGGTTACAGGTTCTTGGCGTCCAAGGTGCCGCCATGCAGGATGGACGCCGCCACCGATGGGTCCTTGAGAAGGTTGCTCAGCCGCTCGAAGTGCCGCGCGTTGACGATCCGTGCCATGTGGTCCAAATCAGGGAAAAACCTCTTCAGCGTCGACCTGAGCACCTTAATCTTCAGAGGAAATAAACACATGAGCATAACTAGAAACGTCAGATACAGTGCGGTTCTCGCGTGGCTTGATTCGTGCACGATACAGCGAAAACGGAGAACAGAAGCCGGAATCAATGGAGGCGCACCAGGATGGGCACGAAGCGCTCCTCGACGAGCACGTAGTCGATGGATATGCAGGTCTGCCCGGCGCACGACGACCACTTGGCCCCAATCATGCGGTTCACCGCGATCTGCACCTCCCGCGCGCTGCCCAGCGAGTCGAAGATGCACGGGCACTTCCCGCCAAGCTCCAGCGCGACGGGCGTCAGGTGCTTGGCGGCCGCGGCCATCACGACGCGCGCTATGCGCGGGCTCCCTGATCGAGCGGCAGAAACCCACAAATTTCAAAACACATAAAGATATTAAATTTAAAAAATTAATATTATTAGATCATACATATTCCTATTAATTGATATATTATAACCATTTATTTATTTTTTCAGCATTAAAGTAGAAATATATAGTGAAATTATTGTAATAACAATATTTTTGGTTTTCACGGTGAATTTATATTATGTGACTACGTTTCTTAAGAATAAGAAATTATATTACGGATCGGAAGGAGTAGTAGTTAGCTAAATACTGGTCGTCTGTGGAATTAAGTAGTGGTTTTTTAGTTTGCGAGGAATAGTCGTGGTTCATTACCGGTGAATAGGACCTTGTCCCATCTGTGCTCCATGAGCTGCTCGCCGACCTGGGGGCCGCCCTGAATGACCTTCACGGCCGTGGCGTCCATGTACTTGCCGATGTTGTCGCCGAGGAACTTGGCGGTACACGGCGCCAGCTCCGACAGCTTCAGAGCCACGGCGTTCCCGGCCGCTATGGCCCCGATGAGCGGCTCCAAAGAGAGACCTGCAAACATTGAGCGTGTACACGAGTGAACTGAGTACCAGGCTTCCAGCCCATCTACCTATGCACGCCCATCACTCCATCAGTGTACCCATCCGATGAAGAGAGAATCATGTACGGTTTTCATCTCTTGAAGTTAATAATGTCGTTAGCTAGCTATTGGCACTACTAGCAGCAGTATACCCATCAGGCAAGTCACTGGTGACAGCTACAACTGCTTTAGGATCCGCTCATTTCGGTTTGAGCTTTTAGCTTATTTTTCATTATTTTTAAATTTTATCTTTTCTAACTTTTTGTTTTTTAGCTTTTTGCCAGTTCTTTTTTTCCGTATTCAATTGCATTGTCTGTGATGAGGGCGAACCTGTTTTTTATTTTTAAATTTAATTATGTTAAATAAATTACTATTAACTATAGTATAATTTTAATTATAAACTAATTTATTTCAGTTCAATAAGTGGCACTACTCAGCGACTGCATTAAAATTGCTCTCCTACAGTCTTACACTGCAAGCACTGCCGCTCGCCATGTGCGCAGAGCTAGTACAGAAGTACGTCCACCTTTGCATTGAAAGTGTGCTCCTCAACCAGACTTGGCAGGACTTAAGGCACATGTATGGAGTAACATCTCAATCAGGTTCTCTCTGATCTAAATCTGGTCAGGTAGTGCTTATTTAGACTTAAATTTTTTATATTATTTAATACTTTTTTACTGTAGCTGTTGTAATTTTTTCGATGTAATTAAATTTTTTAAAAAAAATAAAAATAAAAAGCATGTTTTTTCACCACAGATAATGTAAAGGAAAACAGAAAAAAAACATCCAAAAAATCTATAAAAAACGAAATTATGAAGTGAGAAGGTAGAAAATAAAAGTCAAAAGCTTAAACTCAAATGAGTAAGGCCCTGTTTGGATCCCTCCATCTAAAGTTTAGATCTAAAGTCTCCAAACAGATGGTCTAAAGTTAGATCTAAACTTTAGCTAACCCCTAAAAAATATTTTAGACCATTAGCCCACCAAAGTGAACTAAAATGGTCTAAAGTTTTGGATTCTTAGGCACAAAGACGTGTTTACCCATGCATATTGGTCTCTCACCTCCCATTTAATGGCTGACGCACGAAACGAGGAGAGGTAGTATCAAGTATGGTCTTTTTGAAACTTTAGTCCTATCCATTAGTACAGGATCCAAACAGGACTTTCGACTAAAGTTTAGTGGCTAAGGCCCTGATCAACTCGGCTTCGGCTTCTGGCTTCTTTTTCACTATTCATAAGTTTCGTCTTTTTCTGAACTTTTGGCTTTTTGTTGAGCTTTTTTGCCGGTTCTTTTTTCCCGTATTTGTTTGTATTATACGTAATGCTGACCCGGTTATGTGTAGAGCCAAAATTCCGATAGCTCTAGGTGTGGTAGCGTGCGCAGTTCCGTGCTCCAACGCATCGCAATGAAAGAACAGAGAAGATCAATGTGAGGTGGCATGTGGCATCAACAAATACAGCTCTTAAATTACTTTTACGCCTCTAGTTAAGTTAGAAGATGACATGTACATACATGTGTACGTACATCGATGATTGTATAACTCCATGTATCTTTATCAAGACTTAATCAGCATCAGCATGCCGATTAAGTAGTAACTGGGCCCCAGCACATCGGTCAACTCAACGGGTGATGATATCGTTATCCCAGCCGTTGGAAGACGATCCAACAGCCGAGAAGAAAACTCGAAAAGTGACCGTAGAACAGCTATAGGTAACGTGTGCATGCGCGATTCAGGGAAAGAGAGCAGCCAGTTTTCAGTCATATGATGCTTTCAATCAGCAAGGCCTCTGATGAATAGTACGTGTTCCGGAGCTAGCTACATAGAGCTGGTCAAATACCGACCTAAAGCACGACACTGTTGATCAGACTTAGACAGTATGACCCACGATAACAATGGACTGGGTCGACAGAGAACGATGCCGTAGGCTATGCTTGGGCTGCCATCTTAGCTACCATGTTCGAAAGTGCAAGACCAAGCATGACCATTAAGCACGGTTGCTTATTTAGCCCGTTAGGTACGCTTAGTCCGTTAAGAACGGTTAGACCGTCAGTCACAAAAACGGCTTGTTAGGCATGTTTAGCTGTTAAGCACGGTCCGTTTAGCATGATTTCGGCTCATTAAGCATGATAACATTCGGATTTTTAAATTTTCTAGCTGTTTAGGAGTTTAAAAAATATGAAAATAATTCAAAATTTTCTCAAAATTTTTTCTATAAATAAGCAACAAACCCTCCTCATTCAGCCACCATCCAACCTCCACTCCTCATTCATTCAGCCACCATCCAACCTCCACTCTCTTCTCCGAATTCTCTTATGAAAATTTTGATCTACTCTATGACAATTTGGCAAAATTCAAAATAGTTGTGTCAAAAATTCAAACTTTGAAAATTCGGTAAGGTGAAACTCTACTTATATGATGCTACATAACTTTTTACCCTACAAGATCATTTTTTTTGTTTTTATTCACATGCAGTATTACGGCCATGACAACAATACATTATTGACTGAGCGACATTGGTATATCGCATAAAAGTTACTATTATTTTTGGAACTCTTTTATGATTTCACAGTTGCTTTATCCAAATTATATTATCTAACATCTTTTTTAAGTGCACATCATATTCTTGTTATTACGGGTCACTTGAAAGATGATGAAAATGAGATAGTGTTACAAAAGGCTATCTATGCTATAAAAACTAAATATTTAAAATATTGAAAAGATATTTCATATTTATACATATTTGCATTTATTTTAGATTCAAGAGATAAAATTCAAGGATTCACAATGTTCTTACCCTTCTGAGTGACACTACAGGGATAGATTATTCTGATTACTTTTTAGATGTTTGTACTAAAATGTTCGATGTTTCTAAAAAATACAAACTAAAGTTTTAGGGAGTTCGCCTGCAATGACCTTCAATAGCACCCACCATAAGAAGAAAAATATATGAGCCAAAATCTTTAGTGTATCAGGTTCCTCCAGAAGATCAAGTTCTAAAACATTAAGTACTGGAGCAAAACATATCCACCATAGCAGTGGGGAACTTTCCACCTTTCTAGTCAGGGATCCCGTGGATCACCGAGAAGAGGACTTCAAAATTTTGGAATGGTGGCACGAGCATAAGGTAACATACCCGATGCTGTCCATATTAGCATGAGATTGTTAACTGTTCCTGTCTAGACGGTTTCTTCTGAGTCTATTTTTAGTCTTTCTGGTGAAAGTACTTCTAACAGTAAAAGATTAGGAACAAGCTGATTTATGAGCTCAACACTCTATAGAGAATACATATTAGCAGACACATTCAACAATCCTTATCTGGCCCTGATCAACTCGGCTTTGGCTTCTGGCTTCTGGCTTATTTTTCACTATTCATAAGTTTCGTCTTTTTCTGAACTTTTGGCTTTTTGTTGAGCTTTTTTGCCGGTTCTTTTTTTCCCGTATTTGTTTGTATTATACGTAATGGGCTAACATATTTTTTTATATATTTTTAAAATTTTTTAAATTTAATTATGCTAAATAAGCCTCTGTCAGCTACAGTGCTTTTTTCAGCCATGAGCTTTTCAGCCGAACCGACCACCACCCTAGACGATGACACTTAGAGCATCAATGTATATTATATCTTTTTCTTATTTTTTACATGTACTATAGAGCTATAGGTTGTACTCCTTTTTCTTTGCCACGGTTTACTGTACTCTTTTTCTATGGCAAGGCTTTCTCAAATTGCGTTTTTATTTGGCAAAGGTTTTAATGAGACAACCATTCAAATATTAATAAAGCTCATTATTATATTTCTATAATTTATTTAATATTTTTGAATTCTACATGTTTTTAGAATTATTATAATTTTTCAAAATTTTCGGGTAGAAATAGGTTAGACGGGCCTCCTTAGTTTGTTGGGCTAAATGAGCCTAAGCCAGCACAACACGATCTATGGCTCGGCCCACAGCTCGGCCCATCTTAGCTGACAGGCTAAGTGTCCCGTGCCTAACAGATCCGTACCGTAATGGACCGAACCGTGCCGGGGCGTGCCGCGCATTTGACCAGCACTATAGCTATATCATCCATCTGGTTTGGGAAGTGACCAGGGTTCCCCACATCGAGCCTATTAATTAAAGAAGCTTGCAAGGTGTTCTAGACAACTAGCTAGCAGGACTAACATGACAATGTTGTGGGGATGTCCCAACCCCTCATAATAGGAGCTTACAATAGACCCAATAGTATAGATCCAATAGTATAAAGAAATGTACAAATGCATTTATACCTTTTGTAATTATTAAAGGGTAGGATAGGAATTTCTTATCCTACATCACTCATGTACATAACCCCTAAGAGGAGCATAAAGAGGTCAGATCCACTTATTTTATACGCAAGCTCTCTCTTCTATCGTTAGCTTTCTTTAACTCTACCTCTAATGAAAAAAGAGTATCCTGTACCCTATTGTGCTCATGCTAAAACAACAGTAGATCGAGACAGTTTGGAGGTGCTCGATCACTTCTGTTTGTGCAGTACAGTAGCTCTGCTGGAGTGAAATGCTAGTTTCCCCTAGTTTCATAAGCTCACCAACCGGTAGTCTGCATGGTAGGTGTGTTCCGATGCATAGGTGAAAATTCAATGGACGAATTTATCAATGAATGTTGCGCCATTTTTCTGACAATATTTCACATGGGCAGTCACTCTATTGTTCTACGCCACAAGATTCATGTTACAACTTACAAGAAGAGAAACGGGGAGCAACTTAATTAAGAGGTTAGTGGTTGCTTGCTTACCCAGGGGGACGTTCCAGCAGGAGAAGACGAGGACGACCCCGAGCGGCTCCGGCACGACCTGCGCGCTCGCCGGGAAAAAGACCAGCGGCACCCAGACCTGAGCTCCATCGCACACAGCCAACAAACGCACATGCAAGCAAGTTGCAACACGGAGTGAGGCGTCACAAAACTGGAGCAGCAAACGTTCGAGGATGTAAAAAATGCACACTAAAGGTTGCCTTCTCCGGCGCCATCCACCTCCCGACCTCTCGCAGCGCGGCGTTGGCCGACTTGATGAGCACGCCGATCTGAATGCCAAATCATTCACACACAAGTTAATGGAAGCAAGAGATCGATCGCGCGCGAGAGGGCAGGTGGATACATATATACTGCAAGAAAAATGCACGCGGAAATGTCAAATGGACATGTATATGCCGAGCGACGGTGACGATGCAAGTTAAACCTCGTCTCTGTATGCCTCGACGTGGTGCTTGCCGAGGTCCTCGTGGAGCGCCCGGAACGCCTCCTCCTCCTTGTCCGCGAGCATCTTGAGGATGCCCCTGAGCTGGGCCTGCCTCCACGCCAGGCTCCGCGTCCTGCCGCTCTCGTACGCCGCTCTCATGTCGCCCACCGTTCCGCCGAGGTCAAGCGCGTGCCGCCCCCCGTCATCCTCCTCAACGCTAGGCGCCATCGTGCCCATGCTCCTATCTCCCTGCTGCTCGATCAATCTCGCTCTACTACTCTAGCGTACTCCACTCCACTATGAGCTAGTGACTTGGGTGGCAGACAAGATAGCCTCGCCCTGGGAGGCCTTTTAATTGCAACTGGCGAGCCTCTGCGACTCTGCGTCGTCACATGGGGCTTCAGTGCTGGTACCAGGGCAAGGAAAGAAGAAGTTGACCTGGTCTAAGGCAACAGTAGTTTAGTAGTCGGTTACGCCCGCTCGTTTTAGCTTCTGATTTTTGTCTTATTTTTTATTATTATTAAATTTCGTTTTTTTTATTTTTGGTTTTTTTAGTTTTTTTTGCCGGTTCTTTTTTCCCGTATTCGTTTACGTTGCCCATAATGAGCTAGCATATTTTTTTATTTTTAAATTATTTTAAATTTAATTACGCCAAATAAGACACCTCCAGCTGCAATGAAATTTCAGCCGTTATAGTGCAATTTCGGCCATAAGCCACAGCAATATTGAAAACTACACACTTGGATCAAAATCGTGACATTTGAGAAAACGATTTAGATCAAAGAGATACTGACAAGACTAAGTGGATCAAAGACTAATGACTTAGTGAGTTTGAACTCATATGCTTCAAAAGCGTGCATGAGTTAAGTGTAAGTGTAAAACCCTTGTTGTGTGGGATTAATGGATGTTTTCTAATTGTGTTAGTGGATAGTATATATCCGGGCAGATATGGGCAGATTACCCCATCTATTTAATATATTAGGGATGGAAGCCTGCAAGCTAACAATCCAACCATTTCAATCTTAAGTTCTACGGTTAAGGCTAAAGAGAAAAGAGTGAGTGTTGTGGTATACTCTCTTGTCCTTCTTATGAGGTGGCTATGAAACATTTATCCTCAAAAAGAAATATATCAACTTTGTTTGTCTCTCATATAGTGTTCTTGTCTTGGATGGTTTGCTCTTGTTCTTGTTGGTTCTTTGTCTCTTCTCTCTTCTTCTTGATTTTGCTATGTGTCAAAGACATGTAAGTGATGGAGATGTCTCATATAGATCAAATCTCATTCATCTAGGCACTATGGTTTGTAAGATTTTGAAGTTACTCAGTTCTTACTTGGTTTGGAGCTTTTCTTGAGTAATCTTAATCCAAGGGATTTGGGTTCAAATCTTTAGGTGGTCTTACTTGCTGTGATATGTGAGAGATTTGACTAGAGCCATATTGGATATTATTAAACCACGAGCAAGTTGTGTCCTAAATTTTTGAGGTTTGCCTGGTCTTGGTGCAACCCTGCATGCTTTGAGAAAATATTGAAACTTTGGCCAAGATCCATGAGATTCTTGGATGGAATAGATTCTTGAGATCTTTAGCAATATGTGTGCAAAGTTTCAAATTATTTAGATGTGGATTTTGGTGTTTGCACTAAAGTTAGTCTTGGCTCAGGTTGATTTTCTGTCCTGGGAACAGGGGAATGGTTAGACCGCTCTCAGGCCTGGTCAGATCGACTGCCGGTTAGACCGACATGTTGTGATTGGTTAGACCGCACTTCTAGTGGCAATCAGACCGGTTATGTTATGAATCTATGAGGCCTTATTGTTTTGGGTTGTTATTTGGATTTATGTTGTCAAATCTAATCTTTTTAGCTTTGTACCTACTAGAGTAAAAGATTTCTGAATGCTTAAAGAAATATTTTAAGAATGCACTACTCACACCCACTGTTACTATTGTCGGTCCTATAAGTGGTGTCAAAGCTTGATTAAGTCTTCTTGATAGATTTTAACCGATCTCAGAGTCATGGCTACAAACAAGTATTCCATCAAGCTACCAACCTTCGATGGGATTGATTATCCTTATTGGAAAGCTTGGATAATAGCCTACATCTAAGTTCGAGGGCAACCAATTTGATAGAAAGTAAAGATAGCTTATGCCGTGCCTGCTAATGACCAGATCACTCTGATAAACCTTACAATGTGGAGGAGGACCCATTAGGGCACCATGGAGGAGGAAAGGATTCATTTTCTAAAAGGGTTAAGCGGTACCACAAGCATAATAAATATCTTCTACATCCACTTCCCACTGCTAGTCTTAGGCTCTAGGTAGTCCATTTGTAGCCTCTCAGTAGCCCCCATTATTTATTATTTGGTCTGTAACTATAACAACTACCTCAAAAAGACTCATAAAATATTTTCTAGTGAAAAGAAAATCCTCAACTTAATTCTCAACCAATCTAAGGTGAGTATGAAGAATAGGGATCTAGGGTTCAACACCTTAGAGTATTCTAGAGATCACCTACCTAAGGTAGTGAGAGTCGTGGAGAGTGGTGAGTTTGAGGTCAAACTACCTAAGCCTTTAAAGATTGTGTTTAAGTTAGCTGAATTTGCCGAAACCCCTTTTAGCAAGTCAAGTGCTTCTACTTCAGCAAGTTTGACCCCACAAAAGGCTAAGTACATATGCACCTTCTACAAGAACGATGGTCACCTTGTTGAGTTTTTCTTCTGTAGGGTCAAGTTTGAGAGGAGAGAAGTCACTGAGAGAAGTCTAATAATAACTGGCAAGCGGTTGTTGTCGATGATGGAGAGCCTTAGGAAACAACCACATGGTGGTTGTTGTCAGAGATACTGGACTAAACATGAAGTGGTTGTGGAAAGGGAACGCATGTTATCCGCTCCTTCACCGCATATGACATCACCTCAAGGAGGCCCAAATGTCTAGTCGTAAAGCTTATGAATAGTAGCTAGTCAAATGAATAGTGATTCTCTGACTAGGGGTACTTGGGGTTTTTTTGTAGCATAAGCTATTACAACATCGGTTTAAGAGTTTTAATTACATATTAAAGTGACACATTAATGGATTTGTTGTGGTTACAGACCAAATAGAGAGATGTGGTAGTCGAGAGTTGGGAGAAAGTGATGACCTCTGCCCTCCCCCTAGCCTTCCCTTGTATATATATTCATATGGGCTGTGCTTTTACAATTGTGCCCTTACATCGGTACCTCCCTGTCAGGGGTATTTAAGCCATTACATATGTCCCCTTTTGGGCCCTATATCCTTCTAACAGGCCTGCTGGGTTTAGGTGGGGGCCACCCCTACAACAGGAGCCTCTCATGGTGAAGGGCTTCATAGGGCCGAAGCCATGTTGTCGAGCCCTTTGGCCCCCTCCGTCCCTGTGGCCTGTGAACTTCTCTGAACTTGCGGAGCCTTGGTGTGCAGCGGGTCACGGGGTCTGAGGCCGTAGCCGAAGCCGATGCCTGGATTGGCAGCTGAGGTAGACGCACGAGCGCTCCGTCCCGAGCTGGCGCCTAGTCAAAGTAGACGCGCGAGCGCTCCGTCCCTTACCCTTCGAACGGGTGGCAGCGGAGCTGGCGCCTGGTCGAAGTAGACGCGCGAGCGCTCCGTCCCCTATCCACCGAACGGGTGGCAGCGGAGCTGGTGCCTGGTCAAAGTAGGCGCGCGCACGCTCCGTCCCCTTCCCTTCGAATGGGTGGCAGCAGAGCTGGCGCCTGGTCGAAGTAGGCGCGCGCGCTTCGTCCACTACTCTTCGAATGGGTGGCAGCGGAGGTGGCGCCTGGTCGAAGTAGGCGCGCGCGCTCCGTCCCCTTCCCTTCGAATGGGTGGCAGCGGAGCTGGCGCCTAGTCGAGGTAGGCGCGCGCGCTCCGTCCCCTACCCTTTGAATGGGTGGAAGCCTAGTCGAGGTAGGCAGGCGCGCGCTCCGTCCCCTACCCTTCGCACGGGTGGCAGCGGAGCTGGCGCCTGGTCGACGTAGGCGCGCGCGCGCTTCGTCCCCTACCCTTCGAACGGGTGGCAGCGGAGCTGGCGCCTCGTCGAGGTAGGCGCGTGCGCGCTCTGTCCCCTACCCTTCGCACGAGTGGCAGCGGAGCTGGCGCCTGGTCGACGTAGGCGCGCATGCGCTCCGTCCCGTACCCTTCGAACGGGTGGCAGCCGAGCTGGCGCCTGGTCAACGTAGGCGCGCGCGCTCCGTTCTTTACCCTTCGCACGGGTGGCAGCAGAGCTGGCGCCTCGTCGAGGTAGGCGCGCGCGCGCTCCGTCCCCTACCCTTCGCACGGGTGGCAGCGGAGCTGGCACCTGGTCGAGGTAGGCGCGCGCGCGCTCCGTCCCCTACCCTTCGCACGGGTGGCAGCGGAGCTGGCGTCTGGTCGACGTAGGCGCGCCCGCTCCGTCCCCTTCCCTTCGAATGGGTGGCAGCGGAGCTGGCGCATAGTCAAGGTAGGCGCGCGCGCTCCGTCCCCTACTTTTCGCACGGGTGGCAGCGAAGCTGGCGCCTGGTCGACGTAGGCGCGCGCGCGCTCCGTCCCCTACCCTTCGAACGGGTGGCAGCGGAGCTGGCGCCTGGTCAAAGTAGGCGCGCGCGCACGCTCTGTCCCCTTCCCATCGAAAGGGTGGCAGCGGAGCTGGCGCCTGGTCGAAGTAGGCGCGTGCGCGCTCCGTCCCCTACCATTCGAACGGGTGGCAGCGGAGCTGGCGCCTGGTCGAAGTAGGCGTGCGCGCTCCGTCCCCTACCCTTCGAACGGGTGGCAGCGGAGCTGGCGCCTGGTCAAAGTAGGCGCGCGCGCTCCGTCCCCTACCCTTCGAACGGGTGGGAGCGGAGCTGGCGCCTGGTCGACGTAGGCGCGCGCGCTCCGTCCCCTTCCCTTCGAATGGGTGGCAGCGGAGCTGGCGCCTAGTCGAGGTAGGCGCGTGCGCGCTCCGTCCCCTAGCCTTCGCACGGGTGGCAGCGGAGCTGGCGCCTAGTCGACGTAGGCTCGCGCGCGCTCCGTCCCCTACCCTTCGCACGGGTGGCAGCGGAGCTGGCGCCTGGTCGACGTAGGCGTGCGCGCGCTCCGTCCCTTACCCTTCGAACGGGTGGCAGCGGAGCTGGCGCCTGGTCGAAGTAGGCGCGCGCGCTCCGTCCCCTTCCCATCGAAAGGGTGGCAGCGGAGCTGGCGCCTAGTCGAGGTAGGCGCGCGCGCGCTCCGTCCCCTATCGTTCGCACGGGTGGCGGCGGAGCTGGTGCCTAGTCGACGTAGGCGCGCGCGCGCTCCGTCCCCTTCCCATCGAAAGGGTGGCAGCGGAGTAGGCGCCTGGTTGAAGTAGGCGCGCGCGCGCTCTGTCCCCTACCCTTCGCACGGGTGACAGCGGAGCTGGCGCCTAGTCGAGGTAGGCGCACGCGCGCTCCGTCCCCTTCCCATCGAAAGGGTGGCAGCGGAGCTGGCGCCTGGTCAAAGTAGGCGCGCGCGTGCTTCGTCACGTACCATTCGACCGGGTGGCAGCGGAGCTAGCGCCAGGTCGAAGTAGGCGCGCACGCTCCGTCCCCTACCCTTCGAACGGGTGGCAGCGGAGCTGGCGCCTAGTTGAGGTAGGCGCGCGCGCCCCCCGTCCCCTACCCTTTGCACGGGTGGCAGCAGAGCTGGCGCCTGGTCGAGGTAGGCGCGCGCGCTCCGTCCCATACCCTTCGCACGGGTGGCAGCGGAGCTGGCGCCTTATCGAGGTAGGCGCGCGCGCTCCGTCCCCTCCCTTTCGAACAGGTGGCTGCGGAGCTGGCGCCTGGTCGACGTAGGCGTGCGCGCGCGCTTCGTCCTTTTCCCTTCGATTGGGTGGCAGCGGAGCTGGCGCCTGATCAAGGTAGGCGCGCGCGCTCCGTCCTTTACCCTTCGAACGGGTGGCAGCGGAGCTGGCGCCTAGTCGACGTAGGCGCGCGCGCGCACTTTGTCCCATCCCCTTCGGTTGGGTGGCTGCGGAGCTGGCGCCTCGTCGAGGTAGGCGCGCGCGCGCTCGGTCTCCTACCCTTCGAACGGGTGGCAGCGGAGCTGGCGCCTGGTCGAAGTAGGCGCGCGCGCGCTCCGTCCCCTACCCTTCGAACGGGTGGCAGCGGTGCTGGCGCCTGGTCGAAATAGGCGCGCGCGCGCTCTGTCCCCTACCCTTCGAACGGGTGGCAGCGGAGCTGGCGCCTGGTCAAAGTAGGCGCGCGCGCGCTCCGTCCCCTTCCCTTCGAATGGGTGGCAGCAGAGCTGGCGCCTGGTCGAGGTAGGCGCGCGCGCGCTCTGTCCCCTATCCTTCGAACGGGTGGCAGCGGAGCTGACGCCTAGTCGAGGTAGGCGCGCGCGCGCGCTCCGTCCCCTACCTTTGGAATGGGTGACAGCGGAGCTGGCACCTAGTTGAGGTAGGCGCGCGCGCTCTCCGTCCCCTATCCTTCGAACGGGTGGCAGCGGGGCTGGCGCCTAGTCGAGGTGGGCGCGCGCGCTCCATCCCCCACCCTTCGAATGGGTGGCAGCGGAGCTGGCGCCTGGTCGAAGTAGGCGTGCGCGCTCCGTCCCCTACCCTTCGAACGGGTGGCAGCGGAGATGGCACCTGGTCGAAGTAGGCGTGCGTGATCATCGAAGCCAAAGCCGGGACTGGAGCCTGTCGCGGTAGAGGCTCAATGGTGTAGTCTGAGTTGAAACTACGCACAGCGGACACCGCTGCGCCTGCGGTGATTGCAACCTCACGATCCGGTAATGCGCTGTAATGGTTCCTGGAATCGCGCCGGCCCCTGGCTTGCCAGGGCTAGGTTGTCATACCGTGCGACTCGCCCTGGCGTGTGTGGGGCACGCGGCGGCTTGTACCTGGTGCGCGGTGGGATGTGAGCGGTTGCGTGATCGCGGCTGCTCTCCTCTTCTCTAGGGAAGGGGGGCACGAGGCGGGCGAGGAATGGCGCGTCATGCGGCGTTTAACCATATTCCGCCGCCCCGTCACTGCCGGCTGTCCTGCTATGCTTCGAAGCTGTTATGATCTCACGGTCTGGTAGCGCGCTTTTAATGGCGGTTGGAATCGTGCCGACGCCTGGCCTGTCAGAGGGCAGGCTGTCGCGTCATGCAGCCTGCCTTCCCGTGGCTGTGACCCGCTATCTGGCCTTTGCGTGAAGGGGCCATCTTCCGGGTGCGGTCCTGGCCCGAGCACCGGAAGCTACCCTACTGCGTGCGTGGGTCGGGCCAAAGACCGGGGGTATTCCTGCTGGGGCGGAGGCTCCGTCTTAGAGACGCGCGTCGGGTCGTGTGCCCCAGCTATTTTGTGCGGGGGTTGCCACGCGGCGGGAGGCCACTGGAGCATCGTGCCCTGACGGTCCTCACTGTTGTGGCGGCGTCTGGCGCGTACCGTCACGACGCTTCGTCCTTGGTTATGGGGAATTGTGCGGGACGGGCCTCTGTACGACTGCGGTCGCGTCCGGCACACGGACCGTCGCGACGCTTCGGCTGCCGCCTTCGGGGCGAGGTGGCTTGAAATAGCCCCCGTAACCGCGCCCCCGCAGTTCTACGCCCCTTTCTCGCTTGCATCGCCTTCTACACTCCCGTGGTATTCTCACTGCTGTATTCTTTCTTCTGTGAGAAGCGATTGCATCCGGTGACAAGCGTGGCCAGGCGGCTGGTGCTTGCGGCATTCGCCGGCGGTCTTCCCTGCTAGAGGTGAAATACTCGCTCAGCGAACGCGACCCGGCGGCGGCGGACAAGTGGTGGCTGGCAGCGGAGAAGGGAGGCTCATTTTCCGGCGAGTTGGGCCCCTCGCTTGTGACCGAGAAGACCATCCAAGCGCTGCTGCGCGCGGGAAAGTTGTCCGAGCGCCAGGCGGTACGATTGCCCGCCGCCGATGAGACGGAACCGCGCCCCAAGGAGTCGGAGGCGCTTGTGTTCGTCGCCTTTTTTGACGCGGGGTTCCGCAACCCGGCGGCGGCGATTGTGGGCGACGTGTTGCGGACCTTTGGGCTGGAGCTGGCACAACTGACTCCGAACACCGTGGCCCGGCTCGCCGTGTACAGTTGGGCCTTGCGCTCGGGAGCGTGCTGGCCCAGTGCTTCGTTGTTTGCCTACCTTCACGAGGCACGGTGCCAGCCCAAGGAGCGGAAGGACGGGACGCTGTCGAACTTCGGCAGCGTCACCTTTATTCTTCGGCCATCTTGCCGCAAGCTCTTCCCCGCGAATTCCACTCGCGGGAAGTGGGAGTCTCACTGGATGAAACGGTGGTTCTACCACCGTGTGGCGAGCGGGAGCGGCCTCGAATGCACGGGCCGGCCGATCACGTTCAAGACCTCGCCCGGACGGACGCTCGACGACGAGGACAGGCGGAGGGCCCGACGGCTCGCGGGCGTGGCCTCCCGCTTTAACATGCGCGACCTCGCTGAAGAGTACGCGATGTACGGCGTGGAGCCGCTTGCCCGTGACTGGCGCCTCGCCGCTGAGAAGCGTCGAGATGATAATGTTCTGCCGTGGGTTTGCTCACTGCCAGCACCCTTCGGTCCTCGTTAGTCTCAACCGTATCCCCCCTTTGTTCACGCGGAGTGCGTTACATGTTAATCTTGTGTCCTGCTTTGCTGTAGAGATTCACTTGGAGGACGCGGAGCGGGCCGCGCGCGTATTTCTCGGGCCGTATACCGGCAGGGAGCACGAGCAGCGCGCGTTCGCTACTACTGAGGCGGGGCTGGGGCGGATAAACCACGTGTGCGAGGCCTTGCGCCTCGCCGTGCCGGACCGTGCTGATCCGCCCTCGCAACACCAAGACGACGGCGCAACGAGGACGAAAGCGCCGTCTCGCAAAAGGGCCCGAGGCGGAGCGTCTGCCGTGCTTGGTATAGCAGCTGCCACTGCCGCTGCAAGTGTTCCCGATGGTGCGGCAGACGCGGAGTTAGATTCGGCGAGGTACGCCGACTCGGGCTTGGATGGCGCGGACGCCGGGGGCGAAGGGTCTTTGGGGGGTGCCCTGGACGGCGGGCTCACCGCGGGCAGCCGGAGAGGGGAAGTCTCGTCGCCCACGGCGGTCGTCTGGACAGGACCCATGTTGACCGGCGGTGCTGAGGTGGAGCCTTCGGCCGTGGCCGCTATGATGCCGGAGACGCCCTCCGCGGGGGCGCACGGAGCTGGGTCTTCGCCGACAGCCGCGGCCGAAACCGAGGTGCCTTCCGCAAAGGTTGCCACGGTGGGGTCTTCGCCCACGGGTGCTGTAGCCGTGGGGGCCTCTCCGGCAGTGGCTACTAGGGCGGTGTCGTCGCCACTTGCTCCGGCTAAGCGGCCGTGTCTGCGTCCGGAGCTCCACCGGACGTCGAGGGGATTCACCGTGGCGACAGGCATTGGGAGCTTGTGGGACTCTGATGCGTATGCCGAAGTCCCTGCGGCGCGCCCCCCCTCCGCCCCTCAGGCCATACCGTTCGCCGTGCAGGAACGGTCAGCGCCGACCGCGAACGCAGAGGCTTCTGTTCCTTGTGGGACCACGCCTTCCGCGGGGACTTGCGCCACCGCTACCCCGCCTGGGACTAGGGGGCGGGCCCCCGAAGCCCTCCTTCCGCTACTGAAGGTAAGGTGGCTTAGTTTGCCCTGGTGTATTCTTCGTTGTGCCTTGCGGTGCTCACCTGCATCCCTGCCTGCAGCGTCGCTTATTCCGGAGGAGGGGCCCTTGGCGGAACATGGGGGTCCTCATGCCGGCGGGGCGATCACCGTGCGCCTGAGCCCAGCGAACTTCGTGCCTCCGCCGGAGACGCTGAGGGCGTGACGCGGGATCGTGGATGACGTGATGCCAGCGTCGGCCAGCAAGCGCTGCAGACCTACGGGGTGGGGCGTCTCGGGGACGCCTTAGAGGTGTCGGGGGTGAGGGTAAGCACTTATATGACAACGCCTGGCCATGCTGAGCTTGCTAAGCCTTTCTGTTCTGCAGACACTTGTGCTGGGGCAGGCCTTGCAAGCGGCCTATGTTCGTGCCCAAAGGGCGCTTGAGGATAGACTGCGGGTCGCCGAGGAGGAGCTACGCGAAGCCTCGGGGGCCCGCTCTGCCCAGGATGCCCACATCCGCCAGCTGGAAGCGGA